>OY720316.1:1250000-2500000 GCA_963082785.1 Philonthus spinipes
TTTCACATGTAAAAAAATAACAAACATATATTAAAACAACTACTTTCCGGGTATATACCAGGGACAAATCCCGAAACAGGTGCCTAGATTTTTTCATTAAATATTCTTGAATTAAAAATTGTTGCATTTATTTAAAATAAAATACTTAATGATTTTCAACTATTTTTTGTGTATTTCACGACAATTGTTTCGCAACGTTGTTGCTTCTTAAGGTGAAGAACTTATATATATATATAATACACAAAAAATAGTTGAAAATCATTAAGTGTTTTATTTTAAGTGATCATGGATTTTCAAAAATTAAGTGCCTCCACTATCTACGATATGTTGCATTTATGATGAAAGAGCAAATGCTTGTTGCGTAGTTCAATGTCGATTTTCTATAGGAAATCAAATCGCGTGTTATTAATAATTCGGTTATAAACTCTAATAAATCTGTTGTTTAATTGAATAATAATATTTAAAGATCGGCTGAAATATCAATGGTTGATAGCCGTTTAGTTCGTATTAAATTAAATATTGTATTATAACTAAATTATATATATACATATAAGCTCTCTGTATATATATATATATATATATATATATATATGTGTGTGTGTGTGTGTATGTATGTATATATACAGAGAGCTTTTTTTATCAGTATACATTTCTCCTATGTATACCTGCAAAATACGCGAGTCAAATACATTAATGTATGTGTGTTTAGTTGCCTATAACACGCAACTGAACACACATATCCCAAATAGTCAACTAAACATACACACATTAATCGGTTCAATGCGTTTGACTCGCGTTTTTAGCAGATATACACTTCTCCTAACGTATACTGATAAAAAACCTCTCTGTATATATATACCATATATATATATATTTAAAGACATTTTTAATATACGTATTTTGTAATTTTGTTTCAGGTGGCAATAAAATGAGGTTTTCTGAAAAGTTCCGTCGAAAAATCGGCGCAGAGTATAAGTTCTTCACCGGATTTTTATACGGACTGATCTTCTTGGGGATCGTGGAGGCCGCCCGGAGATCCGCACCGAACGGTTCTTGGCTGTAAGTATTGAGATTCCGTAAATTCGTAGTAAACAATAAAAAGCGCCATTTTTCGTTTTTTAATTAATCGATACTTTAATTGAATTGATTGGAATTTCATTTCAGAAACTTTCGATTTGAATTCAATTACAGATCCATTTTATATAACAATACGTTTAATACTAATATTGCCTCGATGGACTCTCAAATTGATGGGAAATTTGAGAGTTGATATAAAATAATTTTAAAAACGTTTCATTTTATTGTAAAAAAATTCTAAAATTCTGTTGAAAAGTGCATTGTGCTCTTAAACTTTCCTTTCGACTGAAGAGGATTATTTTTATTTTATGCAATAAATACTCTCAAATTGATTTTGCGAGTATTTTATCGTTTACTGATATAAAATAATTTTAAATTTTTACATTTCTAAAATTATTTCATTAAACAATAAACACTCTCAAATTTCCCAATAATCTGAGAGAATTTATTGATTGATGAAATAATTTTAGAAATGTAAAAATTTAAAATTATTTTATATCAATAAACATTAAATTACTCGCAAAATCAATTTGACAGTATTTATTGCATAAAATGAAAAAAAAATCCTCCTCGGTCGAAAGGAAAGTTTAAGAGCACAATGCACTTTCCAATAAATATCATTCGTGCGCAGCACTTTTTTACAATTGTTAATAATAAATATCTCGTTTCGCAATTTCCTGGACGATTAATCATCGTTTTATATTATCGCAGCATTACTATTTTTCAAGAGATAATTATTATCAAACACGTTTCCATCAACCTCGGTTCCATTAACGGCGATCGTGTTACAAACGCGTAATTTTTAGAGCGTCGTAAAAATACAGGAATCATTTAGATGTTTTAAATTAACTCATTTTATATTGCGAGATCATAAAAATTATAATAAAATTATATCATCGTGATAAATGAATGTTGTGAAATGGGATAATTATAATTTGATATAGAAGAGATAATATAATAAGTTGTAATTATAATATCTAAAATACTTTATATAAATTTACAATCCCGACACCAATTGGTAAAATTATATATATATAAATTTACATAATTGAATTATATAAAGTAAAATTATTATTATAATCCGAAGTGGTTCAGGTAAAAAGAGACAAAAGTGGAAACAATCAACCTGATTTGGACAACAAACAAAATGAGTATGTTAATATAATTTTTGATAATATATATATATATATATACCCCCTTTCTACCCACATGGATGTAGAGTAAATAATAACTAGTGATGGGCAAAGTCGATCTTTTATTATTGCTAAATTAAGTATATTATAATTTTATGAATGTTATTTATTATAAAAATATGAAAAATAACTTTTAATTTATTAATAAACATAAATTTGAAGCCACTTTTTCGTTTTAAATACTTAAAATGACACTTTTAGTAACACTCGATTACTAATATTATTCGATTTTGCCCAACACTAATAATAACACCTAATATTATCAAAAAAAATGTAATAGAGTGCGTATGTTTATTATTTATTGTCTATTTATAGTATCTTTAAAAGATGTAATCTGTGTATTATATGTACGATTTTTATTTTTTTATTATTATTATTATTTTTGTTAATAATCAGATAATTAAAATTTAAGTCCACAAAAATGCGCACTTAATTAACTTTACTGCTTCGTAATAATAATTTTCACAATTCCTCGTCGCGATAAAAGGCGGGCGTAAATAACGGCGGCCGGTCAGTGCAGCACGTATTGCGAATTCGCGGCGTTAAATCGCGAATTTATTTTAATTCCTCCCAAGCGACAGACGCGAAAAAATTTAACGATACACGTTTACGGCGGTAATTACGCAATCTGTATTCGCTGGACCATAAAGTAAATAGCCCGGAGGAATTTCCCCTCGCTCCGATCGTCGCCGCTTTTTTTCCGGCCTTCCGTGCCGAGAGCCGGATCCCCGGCCGTCTAATTCGCCGAGGTTTAAACCATCATCGGAAGAATTCCGATCGGAGGTTGATTTGTATGCAAACTACTAGTTTAAGGATTTTTCAAAGTAGCACTTTACATACAAATCGCAAAGAGGGATTGGTTGAAGTCGCTCGTTTGGTTGTGTGTTTTGATAAATAGTAGTTGCTTTTAATTAGATTATGCAGATTTTCATGAAATGATTTAATAAAGTCGTGATTGCCATAAAACATTAATAACTAAGCCTGATTATAGGGAAATCATTTTATTTAAAATTGCTTCCTTTAATTCCATTATTCAAAAATATATGCTATTGTAATTTATCTTATTCTTAATTATAATTTATTCAGCGACAAAAAAATATTCCTGTAAGAGAAACGTGTGTGTTAAAACAACTATTATCAAAAAAAATGTAATAGAGTGCGTATGTTTATTATTAATTGTCTATTTATAGTATCTTTAAAAGATGTAATCTGTGTATTATATGTACAATTTTTATTTTTTATTATTTTTTTGTTGTTAATAATCAGGTAATTAAAATTTATGTCTAAGCAGTTTTTTTTAAGTAGATATATATGCATAGAATGTGAATTTATTTAATAACGCAAACGTTAAACTTAACATTTTCTGTACGGAATAGCACGAATGTTATTAAAACATTTATCGATTCTTTAATGCTCGATTGCATTTTGGTGAATGCGCCGGGCATAGTAACATCTAATATGTAAATTTGATTTTGTGCATCAAATAAAATAAATAATTGATAAAAGAATGTTATACAATTTGAATTGAGAAGTAAATATGTATAATTTATTTTACTTTATTAAATTAATTTGTAGTAAGCCAGAAAAAAACACTAAGAAGTCTTAAAAAAATATATCCTGTGAATTAATGTAATAATATATATATAATCTAAAATCCCCATCTACCATAATGGTGGTGTAGGGGTTAATGTAATAATACATATGAATAATTTTATTTTCAACATCTATATACAAACTTGCATACTTCACATACTTTTTTTTAATTCTAAATCATCAAGACAGCTTCCTGCACTTATAACCACCATATTGATGAATCGCTTAGAAAGTTTCAGCAACCCGTACTCTTCAACCTTACCCGCGCATCGTTTCGTTTATTTAGAAACAGGCAATTTGCGACGAGTAAAGTGTCCGCACGCAATGAAACAAAATGTAAAAGACTAACGGAATCGGCAATCGAGAAAATGAGTTTATAATAATGTGATGGTGGTTTAATTGGAGCTTCTATGTAATGACGTTTAAGTGCTCTTCCACGCCGCCGTTTACGTGTAATATCTTAATTGCGGACGGATCCGCAAAAGGACGCAAAACACATAAAATTATTTATAGGAATATGTTGATTTCACGATGAATATGCATTTTATGTCGAAGTCGTTATTTTTCCCTTATTTACAGACGTGATTAACTATTTACGGTAAAGGTTTATGTGGGTTATTGTTTTATGAGGTGTGATTTTTTTTAACAAGGATGTATTTAAAAATTAAAAAAATCTTAACAATAGAGAAAATATCTTTATTGTCAGGACAAAATTGTATAAATTTATGATTTATTAATGATAGGAAGTAACTCTTAAATGCCTATCTCCTCTAGATATCTAATATTCGTCGAAATTCTGAAAAATATTACTATTATGGCTGAAAGTCCGATGGCCGATAGCCATTTAGTAAGAATTGTATTATACTTAATGTAAATTCTACAATAAAAATTATATACAGAGAGCTTTTTTATCAGTATACATTTCCCCTATATATACCTGCAAAATACGCGAGTTAATTGCATTAATGTGTGTGTGTTTAGTTGCCTACAACATGCAACTGAACACACATATGTCAAATAGTCAACCAAACATACATATTTAATCGGTTCAGTGCGTTTGACTCGCGTTTTTTTGAAGGTATACACTTCCCTTAATGTATACTGATAAAAAAAACCTCTCTGTATATTACTATTAACTTTAATATTGCACGTGAGAAATCTCTGTGCACCTGATTTTTCGAATTTCGTCGCAAAAGACAATCCGTAAAAGCCGCCGCGAATATTCGTGCCAGAAAGTGGTAAATCCGTTGTGAAACCGTGCGTGTCTCCAAATGATCAACACAAAAAAAAAACGAGCGTAATTGATTTTTATTCCAGCGACGACGATAATTCAGCGTGTTACGGCCCATTTTCGCCGTTAATTGTCCGGACGATAAATCAGCCGTATTTACTGTAACCGCTGAAATTATTAACGGCCGGCGTGAAACCGTGAGTTAATTGTGTTGCGAAAACTTTACTTCATATACATGACCCTTTTTCCCCCATGTTCTTTCTTTACACGAGTCGAGAGAATTGTCGCTTTTTATTTTTGCGATTTGAAGTGGTTGGAGGCTAATTGCGTGTATTGTTTCGGTTGGAGTTAATGAACGATATTTTTGATGCTGTTATTTATTTCAGATTTGGTTCAAGGATGGTTTGCGAAATGTTAAATTTACGATACTTTCTCTATATGTTCTTTTCAATTTAATTTTTGTTGCTTAACTCAATAAAAATAAATTTAATATCCATTGACAAAACTATCTTTTGATATAAGTATAAATAAAGAAACCCGATACTTTTAAGTAGTTAGTATAAAGCAATATGTATTTAAATGGACTTACCGTTAATAAACAATAAATAATAATAAAGGGTTTTTTGATAATGTAAAAATAAATAAAAAAACGATTTGGTTTCATGCACCTTTATACCTGCTGCTGCATATCAATAACATATAATATCATTCAACAAATAATATTTTATTAATTATGTTTATTAATTAAATTCGCATTCTATAAATGCAACAAACATTGCTGATAAACGCCAAATCAATTTTATTTGTGAAATAAATTTGAATAAATTATTAAAAATCAACCATTAAAAGACAGATTCAACAAACATTGCTGATAAACGTCAAATCAATTTATTTATGAAATAAATATGAATAAATTATTAAAAATCAACCAATAAAACACAGATTAGATTGAATAACTTTAAATTCTCGACTTGTTTCGGGTTATTAGCACATTTTCAAGAGAATCTGTGTTTTATTGGTTGATTTTTAATAATTTATTCATATTTATTTCATACAATATGAACTACCAATGTCTAAATATTAAAACCATCAATTTTATTTAATTTACAAATCCATTGAATAATTGAATGTATATTTGGGGATTATTAGATTATACAATGTATATTTATCACTGCTTATCGTGCAGTGATTGTATAAATGTATAACGATTGTTTAATGCAATTATGTTTTTATTTTTTTCCAAAATAGTATGTTGAGAACAAACACGTTATGCAATAGAAGCTGATTTGCAGACATGTTTCGGGATTTATGCCTCGTTAGTGCTGCTTTATCTCATTACGATAATTTCACTTTCAAAAAAAAAAAAATACGACAAAATAAAAACGGAATCAATTTATTAGTAGCAACAGAGTGTAAGTGTTGGTAAGTCGCTCCTAATAAAGTAGATAAGGCTTAATTCACTGGGTGATAGCGCTCAGGTACGATTTACGGTAATCGCCGGCACGGATTCCGCCCGGGATAATTTAATGGGGATCACTGGAAATAAATAAACATGCCCTTAAAATTATCTAATATAATCCATTAAGGAACGGCGCGCGGGCCCCCGTCTGGAATCGAAACGGCCCGGCGGACACTTATCTATTTTATTAACATATCGTTTATTCGGCCATCCTGCCTTATTAAGTCGGCCATTTCGGCCTATCGCACTTCATCCGTCTTTTTCGTAACATTTACATTCGTAATTGTGCTATTAATAAGGAATGGAATTTAAAAGATTTTTTTTTCTATTTCAATCAAGAAATAGGAAGAGAAAAATCTGCTTTTGTGTTTACAAATTGTGTATTCTCTTAACGTTTTCCCACTGAATGTTGGATATCAACAAACTTTGTCTAATCAATTTTAACTCTATGAAAATTATAATCTAATCTGAAGAAGGATGAGAAAAAATGTATTTCTTTAATGGATTCCTTAAAACCATGTTAGATGTTATGAAATTGTATATAGAAATGCTATAAAAAATAAATTAAATTTGAAAATAATTAATAAAAAAATCATTAATGGTTTTAATTTTTAGACATTAGTAGTTTATATTATATGAAATAAATATGAATAGATTATTAAAAATTAACCAATATGAACTACTAATGTCTAAAACTTAAAACCATTAATGATTTTTTTTTATTAATTATTTTCAAATTTAATTTTTTATAACATTTCTATATACAATTTCATAACATCTAACACGGTTTTAAGGAATCCATTAAGGAAATACATTTTTTCTCCTCCTCCTTCTTCTTCTTCTTCTTCAATCCGAATTAGCATTTTCCGTTGGGAAATCGTTTATCGTTTTAATCGACGGCGATTTGTAAACCTTATGTGACGTCGGACGAGTTTTTTTTTCTTGAGTTCGGAATTTTCATGAAAATTCATATTCTCCTTTGGCGCGTCCGTCATATCCCGGGAAAATGTGCGCGTTTACAAGCTGCGTGTAGTCGTTAGTCCATGCTGGCACATCAATATTTATTAATTGGCTATCAGGTGGCTTCGACGTTACGTCTTTTACAAATGGAGAAGGTGTTTTTTCTTACAGAATGAGGAATACATGGATTTTACGTGAAACGTGGTTAAAATAAAGTTTTTCTTAGTGTTTCGAGCCACTAAAAACGTTTTTTTTTTAATTTAATATGTATGAATCATAATAAATGAAAGATGACGCAAGCGCCATCTTTCGCCTAATTTATTAAATTAATATGTAAAAAGTGAAGTAAGGAAAAAACTCGTGTGTTATTATTAATATGTATGGTTAAATAGTTCTAATTTTTATTTATTGAGCAATAATAAATATTAGGAAATGTTTACAACATTATAAAAAAAGGTATATTCATTAAATTACATCATTTTTTACCGCTCTCTTTTTTCTTAAAATTGTTAATTTTATCATAAAAGAAATATTTTTTGTTTTGTTTACAGGAGGATGGGCATGATCGTCGGTGAGATGATGAAGGGCAACGAAACGCCAAGTTGCCAGAGCTTGCCGGGCTTGAGTCCGGGCCAAAAACGACTGTGCCAACTCTACACGGATCACATGCCCTCGGTTTCCGTCGGCGCTCGCCAAGCCCTCACGGAATGCAAGCACCAGTTTCAAAGCAGGCGATGGAACTGCTCGATGCTGGACGACGTCAAAGTTCTTGGACCAGCCATCAATATAGGTAACTAATCATGATCAAAACACGTAATCGATATTCCTCTGTAATTTTCTACACTTAATGAGTCTCCTCCTTTGTGTACCGGGCTGGGGTAAATATTTTGGCTAGATTGGAAGTTTTATCTCCTTCTTCTAACCCTATCTCGCCAAATATGAAGAAGGTTTATCTTCTTCTCCCAGCTCAATCTCTCCAAAATCTTAACCCCGGTACACAAAGGAGGAAATACATTAAATGTAGAAAATTCCAGAGGAATATCGATTATGTGTACCGTGTACAAAATTGCCATGAATAGAAAATATTGATTTTTTTGTATTTTTGTCAATATAGTTTTTTTTTTTTGGTATAATCAAAGAAACATAAAGTACGACAGAATTTTTTTATTGGTAGTTTTGAGCATTATTAATTATGATAAAAAATTTTAAATGATTTTTAATTCAGCTTAACATGCAGCAATCAATTCATTACATGTTACACCAAACATAAACACCGTATTAGAGTGTGATTCTGTGTTTGAAACAGTGTCTCGCCCATTTGGGTTCTTCGAATAAAGTGACGCAACGGCTGGAAAAGGTCCCACCGGCGCAAAAGGTGGAAAGAGATAGTTCGAGGTGATAGTAACATTCCACGGTACGTTCATTTGTAGTCCGGGTTGTAGCGCATCTGTCAAACGTCGCTGGCAATAAGTGTAACCATTTTTTAGAAAGACATAATTCATGGGGCCGCGCAACGCTAGACAAATTAAGGACCTCTGGACGTCGCGTGCTCACTGATATTAATACTTGGCCGAGTCCTCGGGACTACTTTTACCAAACACACACTCGTGCATGTTTGAAAATAGACAGATGCACAGATATAAAGAGATTACTTTTATTAAAAATTAGAGATGGGCAAATTCGAACCAAATGATCAGTGTTTCGTGATGGATCGAAAAATTTGATGCTTTATTTAAAACTAGCATTCCCGATTACTTTCGCAAAAAAAAAAACAAAAGGGAGTCCAACATTTGCATAATGGTGTGGAAGTAACGACACACAAAGAGCAGGAGCAGAGGAGGAACGACGCCGGATAGATGGGCTTGATGCGGATTTACCGCCTCGCCGAAACCGGTCAACTCACTTTCTGCCTACTTGCACAAACATACGTAAACACAACCGTGCACGCACAGCCAGACTCCCGGGTTCCTGACACCGCCAGATTATTCGCAAACAGGAACGTTTTAATCCAATTAAAAAAAATATATTGCAACGTGTTTAATAATTTTAATCACCACGCGTTGTTTAACACTTATGGTTATTTATTATATAAGCAGGGATTTCACAAAAACAAACACCTCTTAAGAATATTAACATACTTCTCCTGCTTTAGTGGGTAATAAACTTGACGGATATGGATTACAAGATGAAATAGTTCCTGTAACTTTGCTCTACAGATTATGTTGTTTAGTATTGTAAAGAAATACATATTTTACGAGTGGACGGTTATGTTGTTGTAATAATAACGTTTTATTGGCGTGTCGTAAATCATATACACCTATTTGTTGTACACGCAAAACAATCTATTTCTCAAAACATGATTGATTGATTGTTTCGTCAAAATCTAAATAATATGTGTATCGATATATGAAAATCGTTTTATTTATAATCGATCCTCAATACATTTAACAACAATTATTATTAATTCTATAAAAAAAATATAAAAAAAAACATTTTGTTTCACGACTTGTTTTTGCATTTTTTTTTTCCTTGCACTAAAGTTTATTTTCATAAAAGCACCTTCAATTGCTCGAGAAAGTGTTTCTATAAATTGCTTTTTTAATTCTAGAAGTACAATTTTTAAATCCCTTCCTTAGATTTCCACCAGTAATTTATATTTGTAATATTTACTTTCAAACAGTTGCATTTCCAATAAATGGTTTGAAAATTGTCTTAGCTATAGTTTCTATCCTATAAGTATATATAATTGATGTCCCCTTTTACCAATTGGTGTCGGGGTTCTATCGTATAATTCATTGTTGTAATTATTTCAAAACAATTGTTTAAATTGCTTCAAAGGGTACCGTTTTGTACTTTAAACCTGACGCACATTTCCATATGATTCGTAGACTCATGTTTAAATATTATTTTAAGAACTAATAATAATCTTACCTCTGATTATATTGTTTATTATCACTGTTTATACCTTTACTAAGATTATATGAGTGAAAACAATTGTTTAAAGTGCATCAAATCGTGTCATTTCGGACTTTCAATCTGACGCACATTTCCATAAGATTCGTGGTTGGTGTTTAAAAAATATTTTTAAAAGTTACGAAAGACATACTTGTGATTATATTGTTTATTATTGATATTTCATCTTTATATTGTTAATATTCTTATATCAGTTTTCGTTTTTTATGGTTTTATGAATTTTGTTTAATTTTTCTCGGCGTTTCCGAAATGGTGGATGCGCCGGGCAAACCCATCGGGTTTTTAAACAATTATTATATTTCCAATTAAAACCAGATACAGTTTTGTCTACAAAGTTTCATCGTTTTGTTAACATATCGAAGAACCTAATAAACAATAAATAGCTAATATAAATTATTACATTGTGGTAAAAAAACTCAGTAAGTGTTTTATTCAGTGATTACATTGTTGTTTAATTTAATTTTAATTTATTTTATGTATGAAGCATCATTATTTAAAAAAAACGCAACTTACTTTAACTTATTTAATTGATATTTCATGGTAATTTATTTTTCAACAAAAAATAAAAAAATAAAAAAAAAGCATAAACACGTTTTAAAATTTAAAACGTGTTTATGCTTTTGTCCCCATTGCCGACAAGACTTTTGCTTATTAAAATGCGATCTACGGGTTTGATTAATGATTGATGCACGCGCGTAATTTTAATCCTCATGTTTAACCGACTGGAAGATGCAATTAATGATAATATAAGGCATATTAAATTAAACAGCTATAAACCTTAATAAAACGAAAGTTATTTTTTTCACAAGCGCGCCGTTTTCTGTATCTCCCCTTTCTATCAAAACGCATTACACACCATTCTCTGTTCGGATTGACTCTCTCGCTTTTAACGAATGCAGATGATATTAGGAGAAAACGCGGACGCAAAGAGGATTAATATTTATGCGGTGGAAAATATGTAATGTTCCCTTTCAGCCGTTTTTTCAGCTTAGTCACGGTGCGGTCATTTTTCGTTTCAGCGAGCAGGGAGAGCGCGTTCGCTCACGCTCTGGCTGCGGCCGGAGTGACTCACGCCATCGCCAGGTCCTGCAGGGACGGCCAACTGCAGTCCTGCGGATGCAGCAGGATGGAAAGGCCCCCCGACCTGCGCAAGGACTGGATTTGGGGTGGATGTGGGGATAATCTCGAATATGGATACAAGTAAGTTTATTTTTTTACATACAAAATATATAAAAAAGCAATAATTTATTAAATAAAACACTTTTTAGCTTTATTTGTATAACTTGTAATTTAAATTATTTATACAACTTTAATTACTTATGTTGTTTTTATTAAATAAAACACGTTTTAACTTTGTTTAAAGTAAAAACTCTTTTTTCAACACGAAATACAGAAAATAGTTTTTTTTTTCAACTATTCCAAGCAAATTATTTATTTTTGTGGATTGTTAAAGCTTTTTGTTATACAAACAAAGTTAAAACGTGTTTTATTTAATAAAAACAACATAAGTAATTAAAGTTATACAAATAAATTTTATTAAATAAACTCATAATTTATAACCAAGTGAAAGCTTTAACAATCCACAAAAATAAATAATTTTCTTGGAATCGTTGAAAACAATTCTTTTCTGCATTTCGTGTTGAAAAAAGAGTTTTTTATTTTCAATATTTCGCTCATCCTTATTCTTCACTAATTGTTTATTAAAATAAAATAATCAGACATCGTAAGAAGTGGTTAATTCAAAGAGACTAACTCTTAAATGATAAGTGCAGTAGTTTCGTATTCCTTTTAAATAATATTTTAATCAGTTTACTTTAACTTATTCCTTCTTTGGCTGCTTTCTACAGAGGGAATAATTTATTAATTATTTTCAAATTCTTTTTATTTCATTTAAATTTTTTCAATGTTTCAACACGTTTATAACAACCCAATAAAAAAAATCTACATACATTCCAAACGCGGCAATATCTAATGGTTTTACATTAATAAACTAAACGTGAAAAAAAAAGCGATTTCATTAACCGAGCGTCGGTAATAAATCGAAAAAGGCCGGTTGTAATTTTTTACGGCTCATCAATCAATTAAAGTACACAACGTGATCATATCGTGTGGTCCAGATTTATCACCTGATAAAGTTATAATGGAGAAAGTATTATATCTTTAGCTATCTACGGGATCTTAACGATCCATTATTATTGTTGGTTTTTTCTTCTTCCTATCCTTCTCTCCTTCCTCTTTGCTTACCACAAGCGGCGGTTTCGCTGTAAATTATTAACGTTCCGCTATATATTTACGTTCTTTTTTTTTTCGTTTGTGTGTTTGATAAATGATCCACGATCTTTAAATAATAACTTGATTATTTGAGGTAAGACAATAATGCGGAGTTTCGTTATTTTATGGTTTTACTATCGAAGTGGATTGTGTATTGTTAAAATTAATAAACAAAAATCACCAAACTATTTCTTAAATTATTGATAATGGAGGCTTCAACTTCGTTATACATTGTTTTAAGTTTTAATAAAAACACTTTGTTTGTATAACTTTAATTAAAATCCAAAACTATTTCTTCTCAAACAAATAAAAAAATGTTGTTCTTTTATCTTTATTCAGACAATTACATTTAATTATATAATATATTACAATTACAAATATGCATGAAGGTGTCATGGGCTATCGATCTGAGGTCTTTCCTGTCCTGTCTGTTTAAGTTGATGTGAATTTAGAAATATCTGTGCTATCTAGCATCAACGATTTGGGATTTGTTGTTGCAAATTTTTGCGAAAGGTACAATTTTCAAAATCATAAAAGCAGGCAGGGGAAATTGCATCTTCCCTGCTCCCCCTCAGCTACGCGCATGATAAATTAGATCTAAATAATCAATTTTGATGAATCAATCAATAATCCGGATTCACGCGGCGATAATAATAATCCCGTTTCCCCCGGGGGACTCGCGGATCATTTCCTCGTTGATTTATGCGCGCAACCGAAGTAACTTTATATATGTGCATGTGTGTGTGTGTGGAAAATCCCTAAATGGAATTCCAGAAGAGTGATTTGTAGAGATGATAACAAATCACGGCCATTGGGGGCGCATCTGCGCGGAGCAAATCCGAAGATTCGTATAATCCGCATTAGCGATTCGTCGCGGTGTGGGGATGACGGATCGACTCCGGGGTGGCCCCGATGGGGTGAACCGAAACCGATCCTTCTTATTCGAGGGTACGGCGCACACCGGAAATAAACACACGCACGCACGCATACAATTTGTGTGTAATCCTTGAATTTGTAAAGGAGAGTGTTTTTTTGTATTGTTTTGTGTGTTGCTGGATGAATGAGTTGAGCTGAGTCAGGGTGGGTTTGAAATGAGGAGATTATGTGGCGGAGTATTTAAATTTAAATTAAGGTCATAGGAGGCTGTGGTTGACCTACGGCTGTTTAACATAGGAAATCGATTTGTTTCTTGTTGATGTTCCCATAAAGAAGAATTATTATGGTTGTTAAATCTTAAAATAAACAAATCTAATCAGATTTTGTAGCTAAAGAGATATATTTAATTATTCAGTTGAGTAAATTTATTATTTTCAATTTATTTTTATTTAATTTAAAAACAATCCATATAGAGAATTTTAAATATAACGTATACATTATTAATTAACACCATATTCTATATCTTACCAGCATTTTTTTAAATTCAATTGCTTGTATGTTTTTTTTTGTTCGATTTTTTTTTTGTGTGCTAATTATTTTGGATTAGTTGCTCTTATTTTCTGAGCTAGAATCATTTAAAGGAATAACCTTCCTCCTTTAACATATATCCTTTGCAAACGTTGCTTCCATTTTTTTATTCGAATCAGTTTCATTTTGCGATGCCCTTTCATGTAAAAGGATTTATCTTTATTTTCAAAATAAGCCTCAGTTTCGGCAATCATTTTTTCCTTTAGGTTATTTTTATTTCATTGAAGCATCTTCTTCATGTTGCAAAAAAACAGTGGTCGCTGAGGGCAAATTCATAAGGTACAGTTTTATTCATATATTGCTCCTTATGACAATGGGTTGTATTTTTGAAAATTACACACTATATATACTAAACAGTGAGGTTTTTATTTCATTTAAAATAGCCCAGTCTATTGCTCCATTTCTGGCGAAATATTGGCCATGGATTTCCACGTAAGGATTTTGTCTGCCCGGCGCATCCACCATTAGTGAAACCACGACAAAACTCGCTAATATTTTAATATTTGCTTTGTAAATGAACTAAAATGAATTTAATAATCATTTTTCTTTGAAATAAATGTTATAGTGTTATATTATATTAATATTATTGAATTTCTACCATAATGTTTGAAAGTTTTCAGTACCTTTGAATTTTTGAAAATATTCGAAATCCGTTGCCAGAGATTTGAATTTAATATAGATTTACATTTCCCAAATCTTTCTATTACAAACAAATTGCTTGGATAATTCCAAGCAGTTTGTTTGTAGTATTTAGATTAGATATTTATTTGTACTATTTAGATTAATCATTATTTTGTATTTTTATTTATTTATTTATTTATTTACGGGAAAACCCCTTTTTACAAAAACAGTTTACAAAAATATTTTACTTATTACCTTAAATTCTAAATTAACTCTAATATTATATTACACAAGAAGTACATGTTTCTTTAAAACGCGCTTAAATGTATATTTACACGAATCAAATAAATTAAACCACTCGTACTGATTTAATTTATTAGCCGATCTTAATATACGACTAACAGGGCTGTTATAAGAATGGTTGGTCTTATGTGTTTGGACATAAAATATATTAACATTTCTGAGTGATCGAGAGTAATTACATACATTAAATTTAATGTCAGATAACAAAGCTGGACAGATAATATACGAATTTAGTAAGCCATGCAAAAAACTTAAGTCCGAAATTGTTCTTCGTTCTGCCAGAGACGGGATATTTAATGATATCATATTTTCCGAGGTTCTGAATTATAGTTTTGATTTCTTGGAAATATTAAAAAAAAGTGAACGTCATGATACAAATCTGATAGTCTTTATTTGTACGTAACGATATTGCGAAAGAGCGAAAGGTCTCTGAGCCTATTATTATTACTATTCTGTGTCGGTTTTTCCGCGAGATAAATTTTATGGGTCTGTTCGTGAGTGTGATGGATCCGGCTGCCCCGAGCAGAAACGCCCGGATTTTCCTGGAGTGCTCTCAAGTGTGCCACGGCCGGACGAATTATGCCACTATATGAGCCATCAAGTGCACACTTTGTCCCTCTCTTAAATTCACGACGGTGTGTTATTTTCGTTGCAGGTTCACGCAGGGATTCGTCGACGTGAGGGAGCGAGAGAGGAAGTTCAAGAAGGGCTCCCGCGAACAAGGACGGTCTCTCATGAATCTGCACAACAATGAAGCTGGCAGAAGGGTAAGTCGGGTTTACCTCTTTGTTAAACATTCTTTTACAAAAAAAGTGTGCATTCTTCAATTATATATACAGAGAGGTTTTTTTATCAGTATACATTAGGGGAAGTGTGTACCTGCAAAAAAACGCGAGTCAAACGCATTGAACCGATTAATGTGTGTATGTTTAGTTGCTTATTTCACATATGTGTGTTCTTCAATTATACTTTTTTCATAAATTTTAAAGGGGTAGAAGTTAAAGTTAAAAACTTGTAGATCATAATATATGATATGCATTTTTTGTTCTGGATTAAAAATTATAGTGATATAATGATTATGAAAATGCATGAATGTAGTTCAATCTGTTATATAATATAAAAGTGAAACGTACTAAGTGATTTTTGTACAAAATCAGTATCTATTTTTTAAAGAGGCGAGTTTAAAAATAATAAAAACATTTGGGATTTTTGTAGTTTTATGTTATGCAATATGATATAAATCCAATTTATTTACAAATATATATATATAATCTAAAATCCTCATCTACCATAATGGTGGTGTAGGGGTACAAATATATATATACCGAAGTAATTCCTTATTTTGCAGGTTTGTATTAATATTAATTAAATGGATAGAATAAAAATTAATTTAAAAGTAAATTAAATATAAATTAATCACAACACTGGGGCAACGGTAAAAATCCAACAACAAAACAAACTAAGAGAAAGTGTTGAAAAACCTCACTCAACCGCCATTGAAGGTAGTTCTTTAATTTGTTTACATTGATTGGCGCCGATTAGATAATTATTTATTCACGACTGTTTTGAAATTTTAGGTCGAGGGGCCTACACACGAATCAAACAGAAAAACACACACACGCACTAACGCAAATAGGCATACTAAAACGGTGCATCGCTGTCTGTTTTATTGTGCGCCTTCCAATGTCGAAATTGCTATTATTATTGCCAATAACATTTTTAATGGCGTGTTATTCAGCCGGGACCTTTCACCTTAACAATAAAACAATTTCTTCAATAAAAATGATCATTAATAAAATATTCGACTTGTTATTTTTGGTATCTTCTCTGTGTGTGTGTGTGTTTTATATAAATAAAAGTGTCGATTTTGTTTCACGAAATACGAAACAACAGGGGTTTAAAACTTTAACTCCAGTGTATGTTTACATTAAATGCAACATATTAACAGTTATGAAATTCTCGAAAGTTAACGGGCCCGCCTTGAAAAAAAAAGAAATAAAGAGTGGTCAATATGTCGAATTAATCAATTAAGGGCCCCCCGATCAAGGCAGGTCGCTCATTTCACTCCGAAACACTTGTTGGTAATTACGATTTTATCTCGGCGAGTTTAACGCTCGTTTTGTCCGTTGCTGCGGACGCGATTTGTCTCAACTAGAGTCCCGAAAAACGCCCGTGGTTTTAATTATAAATCGATTCACTCGATTGAATTACGTAATTCCAGGCCATTAATTCCGTTTTCCTATTTAGTTGCTTCGATGTGTTTATTCAGCTCGGGACCATCAATCAATTGTTTTCGTCTGTTTTGAAAGTAATTGCTCATAAATTCTCGACTATTTGTGTGTTCGTTCTAAATTTAGATTATTTTTTTATTGTAATTTTATTTATTTCGGTTACTTTAGAGTATAGTTCAAGCAGCATTCATCTAACCGTTTGTTATAATGAAATCACTTGGTTTTGTTTTACTAAGCTTATGGATAACTGGAGATGGCCATTTCGGTTTTTCGAAATTCATCGGACCAGTGTGTTCCATGTGCAAATACAAATACATATATGTGCTTCTATTGCATATTAATTGAAACTTGATTCTCATTCCAATATTTATTCGCATGGCTTTTGCAATAACGCAACAACAGTTACAGCTATAAGAAATTTGATCTCAGGATTGTTACTGAAAAAATAGAATCCATTCGCTTCATATCAATATTTACTCGAATGAAAATGAAATATCTCAAACCGTCCGCTTCCTTATTCACGATATTCCTATCCAACTCATTGTGGATATAGAAATCTCACTTCGAGCTATACAATCTTCGCCCATACAAACCAGGCGTACATATAATAAAGCAAAACTCTCGCAGAAAACGCAATTATCGTTATTATAACAGCGGCAATTTTGTTAGATTTCAATAATCTGAGCTTTTTCTTTACGTCTTATGGTTGGTAGTAAATAAAGCGCAAACACCGAAGCGGAGATGTCAAGTGATAGGCATCGACTTTAATTCCTCGTGTTTGTGTTTTGCAATTACGACAAGTTTATCGTATGGGCTCTGTTTTATTAATTAGAATTTTATTTATACAGACATCATTACTTCGATTAAATAATAAATTTCTTAGAAATAAAAAAAATTAATAAATAAAATAAAAATAATTAATTATTAATAATTAAATATAAATTGTATTGTATTGTATTGTAACTGTATATTCCAATCTCAGAAATAAAGATGTTTATGTATGTAATAAATTTCTTAGAAAAAAAAAAATAAATAAAATAAAAATAATCAATTATTAATAATTTAATGTAATATATACAATTTATATTTAATTATTAATAATTAATTATTTTTATTTTATTTATTTATTTTTTTTGTTTCTAAGAAATTTATTACATACATAAACATCTTTATTTCTGAGATTGGAATATACAGTTACAATACAATATTTAACAATACACTAACGTTCACAATATAATTACAACTCTGAAACTTGCTATCGACCAGTGGTCTTTCAGCCGAAATTTATTATTTAATCGAAGTAAATATATTTCGATTATCAGAGTAAAATCTTCTTATTTAAATTTTTAATTACCTCCATTAAACCGAAAACACAAATTGATTTATGCAATCCGAAAAATATATACTGTCCGCATAATTCTTTTACGTTTTCTTGAACGATCATTGTACGTATCTTTTTTCTGGATCACACGAATAATAACCGGGTCCGGATTATTTACCGTCCCCGGTCGGAGAGGCTCAAAGGCGGATGAGGAGAAAAGTCGAACTTAATTGACGCATAAATAACAATTGTGCATTCGAGACCAACTTAAGGTAAAAGTACAATCCAATTTATACATATTTATTTTTTTCCCGGCGTTTCGATTTATGTCGTTATTATTGTTATGAATTATGCCCGGTCGGATGATTTAACTTTAACCGGGCCGTATTTCAGCGGACGCGCATAAATTTAAGATTTTATCCGGCTACCATCTAAGAATGGTATTTACGGTGTACGAAACGCGGAGATTTTAATTAAAATTGCCGTTTTCAGATGGCTTGTTCGGGCTTGAATTATATGTATTTCTTATTAAGATAAATTAATGAATAAATATTACAAACATTTATTTATTAATTATTAAGCGATTTTCAAAAAGTATTTAATTTATATGGGCATTTATGAGCAATGGTAAATAGACTTAAATTATGGGTGCCTCCAGAAAATTTATCAGGGGGGAGGTAACTTTCTGTATTGAAATGGATGACTGACACCAATTAATGACGATTTAGAATGACAAGGTTCAGCATGTTCACCGCACATTCTCTTCTTGAAATACTTTAAAAATATATGTACCTAGAAAAAAAATCACATGAAATTAGATAAAAGATGGTACTTGCATAGTCTTCCATTAATTTGGATGCTCAGATTATTGATTATGAGCTTGAATCAGCTATGTCGTACTAAAACAACCCACTTTATCTTGAGATTAAACATCAAAATACTTTCTCTAAATACACAACCTCCTAATTTTCATCATTATTTAATATCATTGCATAGTTTCTTTAAAATAATTCATTTTTGTGTAAGCGTTACTTTGTAAACTTAATAAAAGAAAAACACGTTCCGCGAGTTGCGAAAATAAAGCGAGAAAGAGAAAAAAAAATACATATAAACGTTTCTCTAAATGACTTTCATTATTTACACGTAAACTTTTACCGGCATCTGGCATTTAAGCGCGTTTTAAATTTTATGGAAACTCGCGAATGAGGAATTTTCAGATTTCATGTTGTGCGCGCCACATTCTTAAACGTACAATGACAATTTAGATCATGCCGCGGCTCGCGATTGTTGACATTCCGAACTCGGAAAAACGAAAAAAGAAAGTACAGTTCGAGTGTTATCCATCCGTCGGTGTTGGTTAGGTTCCTTTCGAAATTCACGCGTTTTTTTGATAAGAAAATATTTCAACGATTTTAATTGCCGGGCTTTTTTATTGATGCGCGTTTGTGTGATTTGTAGGAGCGTGTTTTATCTGCTAAAGGTGATAAAAGGCTCGTAAGGTTTTCGTAGTGTTAATTTATTATGTCTAAGGAAGATCGATTGGTGGGAAATTAAATGATAAAAGTACAATCTCAAAAAACTATTTTTTTAAGGAAGAAAATATACATTCTTAAATAATTTAGTCATGAAATGCATTCTTCAATTTAAGAAAGTATTTTTTTTTCTTTAAAAACTTTAAGGAAGAAAATATTCTTTTCTTTAAGGAAGAAAATATACTTTTCTTTAATGAAGAAAATGTACTTTCTTAAATAATTTCGTCATGAAATGCATTCTTCAATTTAAGAAAGTATTTTTTTTTTCCTTAAAAACTTTAAGGAAGAAAATATACTTTTCTTTAATGAAGAAAATATACTTTCTTAAATAATTTAGTCATGAAATGCATTCTTCAATTTAAGAAAGTTTTTTTTTTTCTTAAAAAACTTTAAGGAAGAAAATATACTTCCTTAAATAATTTCGTCATGAAATGCATTTTTCAATTTATTTTTTAATCAACCCTAATTATGGTGGATCTTCAATAAAAAGAATTTGATTAAAAAATTAAATTAAAAAAAGCATTTCACAACGAGATTATTAATGAAATAAAGATACTTTCTCACTTCAAATGTTCATTACAAGAAATCAAGAATTTTTTAGTGTAATTATTCATTACGTTAAAACAAAAATCAAGAAATAATTGTTGTCAAATAAAACCTCAATTTTTCATGTTTCATTTATCAACGATAACTACCACGTTTTCGAATAAAAATACTTTCCCATAATAAAACCCAACGTTTTAATCATGACAACAACAACATAAAACCCCGAACGATGATAACAATAATAATAAACATCTCGATGATGATAACAATAATAATAAACCTCTCGAGTGGATCGGCTTTCTGGACATCATTTCCTGGACAAGCGTAATTACCATCCTGAGGAACAACATGGAAATATTAATCGAGGCATAATTCATAACTAAATACTTTCTCCTAGGACACTAATTACGTATTCAATTCCGTTCCTCGGAGGTAGGCAGGTAGGGAAGGTAGGTAGGGCCCGCTCGGGAATGATTTACAATTTCACGCGTGCCGCGGGTAATTAATTTCACATTACTACAGGAATACAGAAAGAAAAAAATAGTCAGAAGAGTAAAAATTAAAAGGAAATGGTGTTCACGCCGGAATATAATAAACATCGTAAATTTTTCGTAATGCGTTCATTAATATTCATGGATTTGGAAAATCGTGATTTATTGGGTTTGTGGGGGGAATGTGCGGGGATGGATTTCAAAATGTTTATCCACATGATGGATTTGCTTAAAAAATGGTTGATGACTCTTCTTGAGCAAGTACATCATAGTACTGCTTACTCATTCTTATAATCTCAGGTGAAGAAAAATCAGTATTTTTGATGAACAATTAAAATTTTGTTCTAAAATCAACGCTGTTAGTAGTTAATAGTGAGTCTATATTCACTCGGAGCAATCAAATAATTAAAATTTATTTCGAGTGATAATAAAATTTGAATTGCTCGAATAAAATAACGGCCCATTTTCCAACACAAAATGAGTTGTAGCCTCGAGTAACAGCTAGGGATCCTTTTTAATAGCTGAGGAATGCATTACCTACTTAGTAACGATTGTATAAAAAGAAAAAAAAACAAAAGGTAAAACGCTCGCGCAATTAAGCGCATCGTAAATATCTTATGGGCAATATTAATGTCTCCTCGACCGTTATGCATCTTGTTGTGTAAACTCGATTTATGGTGTTTAAATAGGATGCGTTTAATTTTAATTCGGACCATTTCTAATGGAGTTACTAAAAATAATTAAACAAGAATTTAAATGGAATTAAACTTTATAAGTATCCGACACTTCTTTAGAAGCATTGTTTTTATTAAAAAAAATGACAATTCAAAAAGTAACGGACTTTTAAAATTCTGCCCTGGAATCGAAAAGCAGAACTTTATAAGTTTTCTGGATATTAAATGAAATAAAAAAAGATAAATTTTATTTCAATCAACCTGAAGCATTAATTAAAACTGCAATATATCTCAATTACGTATTCAAATCCGTCTAGAACATTTCCATTTCTATTTCCCTTCTTTATTATTTTGATTAATGTGCGTAAGTGGATGAAAATTGCGTGGTTGAATTCAGATAGGTGAATGTTTATTGGCTCGTGGCTGTTTTGCATTTTGATTGCCTGCTCGTCCGGTCGCGTGAGCAATATCATCCAGATTAAAATATCAGATGCACGAGAGGATGGAAAGAGACGACCCTCTCGTGGCCGGCCGATTCTTTTCTTCAATCAGCCCAAATGGCGCGCACAGATTGCATCTTTAAAAATCCACCGCCCGTATTTCGCATACGAGATGGGCATTTAAATGCACCGATGTGTAATTTTGATTACGGATATTATTTCGCGATACAATGTGCATTTTGAGATACGATCGGTTGGGTAGAGATAAAAAAAAATAAAGGGAAATGCTTGGTATTTTTTTTATGTAATTATAGGCTTAATTTTAATGATAATGTAAGTAGTCGAAGATGGCGTTTTGTGCTATCATTCCAATGATTTTTGAAAATAATTAATTAAAAATAAAATATTGTTGATATTTCTTAGATAACATCCTGGCTTGTCACATCGAAACACTATGAATAAATTTAAGGATATTTAAGATATCTTAAATATGGTATGTTTATGGTAAACCTCGACACACAATATGGGTTAAAGAGGATAAGATTAAGAGAGAAAGATATTTATGGTATCCTCAAATATATTATGTTTCGTAATGTGCAATTTGAATTTAATAATAAAAAAAATAGTCTTTACTATTGTCTATGGTTTACTGATTTTCCTACCTCAATATGGACTTAAATAAAAACAGATATAACAATTATTAAATTTATCTTGTGTTTAATTTTCTTTCTCATTTGATTTCAGGCGGTGATAAGCAAATCGCGTGTGATCTGCAAGTGTCACGGCGTGTCGGGTTCGTGTTCGATGATCACATGCTGGCAGCAGTTGCCGACCTTCAGGGAAGTCGGTAAGTCACACACGCAGACGCTCCTCTCTCGGCGAATTGCCCATTGTTGTCGAAGCCGAAGAATTTCGATAGCTCGCTGACATAGAAAGAATGCGGACCGCGGGGAACGCAACCACATTCTCAAATGCTCACCTGTTGCACCATTTTTCTTTAAACTCCTATTCGGATGTAAAATCTCACCTTTGACGTGTATATCGTTGTTTAATTGTTTGGCCAATTCTGAAGAAAGAAAGATGCGCCATTTTTCTTTAACGTCATACTTGGGTGTAGAATCTAGTGTTCGTCTTGTAATGCTATTTAATTGAAGCGAAACATATTTGGTCAATTCTGAAGAAATAAAGAAAGAAAAACATAAAGAATAAAGGAAAAGAAAGAAAGAAGGTTCCTTTAGATAGAAAGAAAAGAAAGAAAGAGAAAAAAAAAGAAAGAAGGTTTCATTAGATAGAAAAAAAGAAAGAATGAGAAAAAGAAAGAAAGAAAAAAAAAATAAAGGAAGAAAGAAAGAAAAAAAAAATAAAGGAAGAAAGAAAGAAAAAACTGGTCTGTTATAGTTTGTACTTATTTAGATTTAGAATTTATGCATTTCAGATGTTAAGATGAGCAAATTTACTTCTCAAGAACACGTTTTCTCAAAAAGATTACACTAAGAAAAAAAAATGAATAGGAGTGAAAAGTCGTTATTACAAAAATTGAGTTCGATTAAATAACACTCTATACTATATATGGAGAATGCAATCTCCATTTGATTGGTGACATTAAAAAAAATTCTCCAAATAGAAATGGGAACAGCAATCTGCGAAATATCCTTTGTTTATATTTATCAGTTATTTCTTATGATTTCTTCTTATGTAACTGTTGGAAAAATACTACACACACTCTACATAAATTTCTCTTTGAATCACAAATACACAATATTTTCAGCCTCGCCTTTTCTGTCACCATTGTCAACACCTTTTTCGTTCTGCTTAAACCAACAATCAACATACAATTTCCAACAATTTTTTCCCTCAGCAAATCAAGCGGGGAGGATTTGTTCTCTCTCTCACAAATCCACCTTTCTCTCACACTCATAATCCATTGTAACAACTCTTGCGCGCTCAAAAGCTCCATAATTAAGCGCGAACGACCGAGCGAGCGTACTTAATGCGAGTTGATGACTTATCTAATAAGATAATTTTCAAATTTATCGCCGATATTCGCGGACAAGGCCGTAAATTTGTTATCAGCCGGAATACACGCCCGTCGTATAATTTTAATTGGATAAGTGTTATTGCGATTGAGATAAGGGGGCCCTCTCTCGGTGCTAATTAGCGGACGGTTCTGATTATTCCGCTGATTCCAGTTTGCGCTGAGGAAAAAATAGCAAATAAACGTAATGGAATTGAAAAGGGAAACAAAAATAGGTAAGATGCGGGAAATATGCGCGGTTGCGTGGGTTTATTTGTGGATTTCTCGTTTTGTTTTACGGTTGAAATGTTAATCGTGCTTGTACGATTATCATTTTGACAGATTGAAAATAAGCAATAAAATTTTGAAATAATAAGGAATCAGATTAAATTAAATAAAAAAGAAAATAATTTGCAGGAGCACAAGAAAAAAATTATCAATGAAAATAATTAATTATTTATTGTGAAGGCATTAATTGCTTGAAAATCCATTAAATGATTTTTTTAATTTTCTCTTTAAAGCGAAAACGTTTAACTCAATAGTTAAAAATTTGATAGTTGCTTTTAAAAATTATTATTATTCAGTACAAAAATGTAAGTGGAAAATAAGAAAAAAATAAAGAAATATAATAATAATATATCTTTATTCTACACAAGTAACAGAAATGTTAACATTATTTGATTTTTATTTATTTATTTATTTATTTAACGGATGTCCATTTAAGTAGATATATACATGTCTTAAATCTAAAATAAAATATGAATACAGATACAATTCAAATATAAATACAATAAAAAATGTAAAATACAAACAACAGATTAAAATATGTTACTACACGCCTTGTCGGAAGATGGACTTCAGAGCATACCGGCTAATAACACCGAAATCGGCGTTGATGGTATTACAGTTACTGGCGATTCTGGCCATGCTGAAATTTTTACAGTAATCGGTCCTACAATAAGGTATGTGAAACAGATCGAAGGAACGCAGACTTCTGGTAGGCACATTGATTTTGAGGTTATCAAGTAGGTATGGGCAATCAATGGCCCCATTAATTAAATTGTAACCTAGCATTATGTCGGCATTCCTTCTATAATATAATTGATATTATATTATAAAATATGATTAAGATGTTTTGGAATTGGCTATCGACCAGAACAGCAAACAAATATATTTGCTGTTCTGGTCGATAGCCAATGTGTTTGTTTTGTAATAAATTGATTTAGATTTCAATAAAAGTATTATAATTTCGAATGAGGCATGATTTATATGATTTTAAATACCACCTCGGAGGCAATAAATCATCAATAGCACCGAAGCAAATCATCGAAATTTAATTACACATAACTAATTTAACGACGTATCATTGTCCATCCATCCATTCATCGCGGCTCTCCATTCAGGAATTCGAATAAATAACCTCCACAATCCTCATCGTTTGGGCGCGTCCATGGGAGAGGAAAACCCCGTCGCACATTTATCATTACGATTTTTCCACACACACACACACACAACACCAAACGGTAATTAATTAAACGCACACGCACGAGATTCTCTAAAATGAAAAAAATAATGAAAAACATCGTCGAGATTTAAGAAAATCCTTTCCACGACAAGACAAGGGTTGTATTAGCATAAACATTTTATAAGTAGACAAGTACACGCGGGATCTTCACCGGAATGGAATAGTTGACCAATTGATTGCGCGCCGCGTTTATATTTATGGTTAGAAGAGTCTCTGAGACAAGACGAGACAAGGCTGAAGACTGACCGCACACGTTGTATTTGCATATGCAATCAAGTCGTGTGTCTTTATTTATTTGTGTAAACGTGTAGATGGATTTTTCACGATTTTTCGGTTCGGTGAACCTGCGCGCAATTACGGAAGAACAAAAGGAACGATAAGTCTCTGCTTTGGTTGGGATTAAATTGTAAATTATGGGTTTCGCGGTGATGATTAATTGCGGGCTGCCGAGGTCGGGTTTTAACAATTGCATCGGGCTTAATGGAAAGTGAAAAGGGAACAGGTGTGCACCGGCCGCG
This sequence comes from Philonthus spinipes, assembly GCA_963082785.1. Lineage (NCBI taxonomy): Eukaryota > Metazoa > Arthropoda > Insecta > Coleoptera > Staphylinidae > Philonthus > Philonthus spinipes. The sequence continues at coordinate 1,276,438 of OY720316.1, forward strand.
TTTCTCCTCCAAGGGACAAGTTGAGATGTTCTTCTTGATATGCAACGTCGAGGCACGCGTGAGGTGGTTTTAATAATAAAAAAAAATTATGCAATGCTCGAGCCTTACTCAACAACATTTTCAATGCCGAAATACAATTTCATGCAATTTTTTTGGAAAATCATAAAATAATTATTTAAATAAAAATAGTTATCCTTTCCTCCACTTACTTTTACTTAAATAATTAGTATCCACAATCAACACAAAGAAAATAAAAAAAATAGTTATTAAACCAACGTTATTTATTTATTTATAAAATATTCAACCATCATTCATTTAACGTATGGATTACTGATGATGGCCGTTTCGGTCTTTAGGACCAGTGTGTTCTATCTGCAATGCAACACAAGATCCGTTCAACAGCCTTCATCAAAGTATTGGAAGTAAAGGAAGGAAGAAAGAAAAAATTGGTCTGTTATAGATTTTACTTATTTAGATTTAGAATGTATGCATTTCAGATGTTAGGATGAGCAAATTTACTTCTCAAGAACACGTTTTCTCAAAAAGATTACACCATAATTTAAAGTGAAGTAAGGAATTTTCCTTTTCATCTATATTTATTTCATATTTCTTCTGTTTTCACATAGTGTTTCAAATTCTAGTCTCACTATGGGATCTCGCTTACGAAAAGGTAGGTTGAAATTTGGCACTTTTGCAAAATTTCAAGTAGACAATTATCTCTTCACAACAAAGATCCAATAACGACAGATTAATAAAAATACCTCGCGTCGAATTAACGCTCGCCATACAAAGGAAAACTTCGGAAACGGGTTTCGGGCGCAGAAAGCCGATATTATCTCGGCTGAAATTGTCCATTACTTATCTCGACCGCGACCGCGACAATTAACCGACGGCATTGTCGGATGCATTCCGAGAAGACGGGAGGAAGCGTATTCTTCGAGGCGTCGAGTGCGTGATGTCTTCTATTCAACGTTCCCGGTAAAGAGATAAGGCCGCTCTGTTTTGTAACAGTAGCCGGTGTGCCAGCTTTCATTGAAAACGATAACAGGACTTTGTAACAGTTGATTCCGATTATGAATGCTGACTCGCGGTTGGCCATCTACAAAAATGTTGCTGTCGACGGAGATAACCGGGTGCGATGATTTGTTGGAACTTGAAAGAAAAAAGAAGACAAAGCTCTCTCAGATTATAAACACTCACTGTCTGGATTAAAGAAAAACAATAGGGTGCTCTTTCGTTATCCCATTGTTTATCGTTAATCCAGACAGTGAGGTCACAAAATCTAATATTGTATTGGGATACAATAAAGTGACCCACAGGCTGTTCATTTTCTTCCACGAAAGAATAGCTTAGTCAACAATTATTACTCTTCAAATGGCAAACTTGAAGAACAATTTCTGGACCACATCATTTGATCAGCCCAGAGGTTGGATTAGTACTATCTCATTTTCTAAATTGTCTTCTTAAATATTAAGAATTACACATAGGTGGGAGATGATAACAATTTAGCATCACAATATTTAAACACAGTTGTAAACATTTTTAAAAACTATATTTGATTTATAATTAATGTAACAAAATTTTGAGTTTTTTTTTTAATGTTTAAGGTTTAATAATGGTCACTTTGTGTATGTTGTCGCGAGATTTACTTAAATTAATACTTGAGCTGCAACGAAATTCGTAATTCATATGATGGAGAAACGCACGCCAACATTTCTTTATTAATCCTCCCAACAGTTATTTCTCACAATTGTTAAAAAAAAAGCGCGCACTTAACATTTAAAATTGATTTCGACACCGGCGGTAAATCACTCCGGAAGACAAGCATTGTATCCTGGGTGTATAATTTCGGTGACTTACATAACTCCCGCATTCCTCGCGCGCGTGTTGTTTCGGGGTGGTCGAGCGCACACCCTTCATCCTGCCACGACGTGAATTACAGTCATTTTAATAATTGTTAATGGTGAATGATTGCGGCCCTCGCGACGTCGCCGTCTGTAATTTTAGTTGGCATTTATTTATCTAAACGTCGCATAAATTATAAGCGGCGCGGATTTATTGCCCGTTTCGCCGATCGTGAGCTTACGATTTCGTGTTACGCTGAAATGAACTGTTTTTTTTTTAATTTCATCTCTGAAACAATGGTGATATGGTTTAGTCTAGATATTTATCAATGGATTAAAAAAATATGATTGTCTTTCAAATAATAATAATAATTTTTTAAGGAGTTGTAGTTCACACCTTATTCATTTACAAGGTAACAATTGTTGTGGCAACTAGGTCAAATTTTTAAAGTAATGTCAGTACACCTTGTTGACAACTCTGACAATCAAATGCGTCCACAAAAATAAAGGATGCTTAAAAACTTCTTCGATTATTTTAGGAAAAAAAAAATACAAAGTCAATTCAATGGATATGTGAAGGCCTATCAGTATGGTCTACAGTCACATCGTCTGATCTTATACTGTGGTGTCTAAAGGAATATATTCATAAAGAATAAGCTCTTATTGTAAATGAGAATGACGCAACGTTGCAGCTAATTTCCATCATGTTCTTTTATCATGGAGTGCAAATAAAGCTCAAATAATTAACAACTGTATAAACAATTAGATTTCCGAAATTAACATGATCATTACGTGAAACTATTCGTTCATTGAATATTTCTTTGAGTAAGTTATAAAAAATAAGATAATTATTTTTGAATCCCTCAATCATAAAATCGGACTAAACTAAACGCGTGTTGGTACCTATCATTCTTTAACAGGCACACCAAGCAAGATCTACAACTTCCAAATCGCGCAATATCCACTCTTTATACAAATCACCTCATTCGAAATTATTCAAATTTTATCTTCCACACTTGAACAGCCATTCCGAATGTAAAGTGAGCGTCCAAAAAGGCCATCCGTTTCATTTATTCGTCGTCAGGATTGGAAAGCGATGAGAAAACGGGAACATAAAGGCCATATACGTACCCGTTCCGGACGTTCGGCCGGTGTTTATTAGAAGAGAAAAAATAATAACCACCATTAGTTATTTTGTGCTACGAGGAAGAGAAGAAGAACGGGGGAAACGGTTTGAAAAATGGAGGTGTAATAAAATTTGATCGGGTATGGTAATGGGGATTGTTGTAAGTGCAGGCGCTATGGGCGCAACTCGTTTGTCGTATTTATGTAGATTTAGATCTACGGTTGTGATTGTGTGTACGCCTGTTAGTCGGACAATATGTATGTACTTCGGGCGCGATAAATTTTATTTCGAATGGAAGGGGAATACAAATCAGAATGGATTCAAAATACAAAAAGCAACAAATACTGAAAATGTAAAATAAATTATAATTTTGTAAAAAAAATGTTTAATAATAAACGAAGTCCATATCGTATTTGAATCACCCTGTATATATAATTTAAATATATGAGATTTTACAAATGATCCAGGAATAGTATATTTTTGTAATATTTATTTTTTCAATTGATAATGATAAAATATTTATTATAGTAGTTGTACCAAATGAGTCTTGCAATATATTATAAAATATCTGACTGTAAATAAAACATATTATTATTAATAATTAATATTCAAGAGGCACCGTTTCTTTTGTTACATTATATATTTTAAAATAAATACATTTTTACTTACCCCTACACCACCATTATGGTAGATGGGGATTTTAGATTATATATATATACATTTTTACTTTCTCTGGAGTGAAAGTATTGTTGTCGTGAAATTTTTTAAATCAATTATTTGTGACTTTTATTAATAAAATCCAAAACTTATTGCAATTAATCAAAGAAATTATCGCAATAAATCTTCGTACGTCCTTCTTTCTTTTCAACTCGATTATTTATCACCAGACGCTTCGAGAATTATCTCCGAAAATTGTAATATTGTTTCCATCAATTATTGTGAAAACAAAGGTAATGGTAATTAATCAAAAGTGATCTTCTCGTTTATTTATTTCGTTACCGTTGAGTTGTTGATTTATTGTTTCGTATCTTTGAAAGTATTAAGAATGTGTTTACATTATATTATTTTCGTGAATGAATTTTTTTAATCAGTTTTCATGAATTCAAATGGAATGGTAATTGATAGTGAATTAATGAAAATGATTAATCGTAGGAGAATAGGAAGTATAATAAGGAAAACAATTTGTATCAAAAAAAATTTGTTAAACAATTTTAACCAATTCCATTCATTATTTATCTACAATTCCGGTTTAAACGAAACAAGAAACAATAAGTGCGAACGGGTTTCCAATTAAAACGGGACAGGTTTGATTTACGCCGCGTAAACCAGGAGCAATTTAATTTGATTTCTTCTTGTTTTTTTTTATGTAGTGAATCCGAATCCCCCACGTCGGCGATTATTTATGAGATAAGAGACGCCGTAAAATATTAGCCGTGCAAGAAAACCATTAATGTTGCAATTGCGATAAATAACACACATCTCATCAACTCCTCCATCAACTCGTATGATGGCATAATAAATTTGTAACAATAAACAGTAAATTTCCAGTTAAATGTTTGGACTCAGTTACGAAAGGTGAATATGGATTTTCAACAATTGGAATAGACATAAAAAGTGAAGAAATGAATAAGCCGGGTTTTAATTTATTGATATATAACACGTCGCGTAAACTCTAACTAATTTATAGTGAAATAGACAGGTTCCCACGGGAAGAAGGGAATGTTTTCTCAGAACTTGTATATTCCATTTAACTACTAATAATTCGAAATGTGCTGAAATAAATACAGTGAAATTTATTACCATTGTACTTGTTCGATTTTTCGAATTGCCAAAATGTTAATATAGAACTAGACAATAATTTTTTTCAAACGAATTCCAAAAAATTCCCCTCCGGTTACATTTAAGGGGAACTTTTTTGTTTTGGTCTTTGTATAATTCATTAACGAATTTCAAAATTTACAATCTAAATGCTTTTTAATAATAATAAAAAAAATATTTACTTATAGCAAATAGTTTTTAATGTTATCGTAATTTTAAAATTTTCAAAAAAATTTTCACACTTTTTCTATTATTAATAAAAATTTATTAACTTGTATATTCCATTATTTCTATTATTAATAAAAATTTATTAATAATAGAAAAAGTGTATTTTTTCATAGCATTGAAAAAAACTTCAAAATTTTTCAATGTTGAGTTACTATTATTAATAAGCACTTAGATTGGAAATTTTGAAATTAGGAAACGCTTCAATAACAAACCAAAAAAAATCCACTTAATTAACACAATTATTATTAAACACTTACAGTTAAGCTCGTAAAGTAAAATCATTCCCCGAATTCCGACCCCGTTTATCTGTTCGATTTAATTAAATTTGTCTCCTATTAATTAGAACGCGTGTCAGTTTTAATTAATTACCCAGAGCCGTTTTTTTTTCCTTCCTTTGCCTTTTTTCTCTCCAAAAAGTGGTGTTCCTGTCTCGGCGAACGAGTGTAGGACGGTTCGAATTTATATCCGTGCGGCTTCCACTTGATGAATGCCCATTGCTCAATAGTTAATAGTCATTTAATTGCTGTTTGCGTGTAACGACTACACCCGTGTTTCTAATTAATGGTTAATTGGCGCGGGTGATTAGAAAACAGGGATATTTTTTCTTCTTGTTTCGGGGGAAAGATTGCTCGAATGTTAAGTAATATGGAAGATAAAATAAAACAGAGATAAATGAAAATTTTATCGAATTTTATTAATCATTGCCAGAAATTTTACTTTTCTAATGTCATTGTAATATTGAAGAATTAATTTTTAGAAAAAAATAAAAATTATGTGAGATCATTCAAACTATTACGGATAATAATTAAGAATTACTTAAAAACGCAAATTTCAAAACGAGCCCACCGCTCAACAACTCACATTAAGCATATTTTAATCGAGATTAAATCTCCGAATCGTACCCAATAATTTCACAATAAAACCGAATCGCCGGCCGTAATGGCCGCGCTTCGGAATTAAATTAAAGTATTTAAACCGCGCCCGGCGAGTTTTCCACTCTTAAGTGGCGCATAATTATCGGACATTACGCGAATTATTGGGCGAAATCCGTGTATTTTATTAATTTTCTCCAATTTATTATGCCCGGGCGAACGACGCCCTCCGGTCATTAGAACGCCTTCCCCAATTATCGAGACCTGAATTTTGTTCCCATCGCGACCCACCCGGAATAACCAGAATTTTTTTACACCACTCAACCAAAAATGATGATAATAAAATTAATGATAATCAATGGGATTACAGTTGCAAATAATATTTTATCAGGTAATGAAGGGGATTTTTTAATTTTATTGTTGCATTAATTGGTTTCACTATGAAAGGAACAAATTCAATTATATTGTAGCCATTATTTATTTTCGCCACTGTGTTGGCGAAACAATTGTCACAGTGTCAAAAATTAATTGGGATATTTTATACAAAAGTCTCTTTAATTTAATTTGATATTATGGAGTAACAGTCTCAGCCATTAAAAAAGATTAACTTAACAGGACTCTTTATTTTCAGTCCCAAGAGAAGCTTTCAAACATCGTCGACTTGATGTTTCATTCATACATAAAAAAAAGTGTGCTTAACTGTATTCAACTTTACTTCTTCTACTTATGCTTCATTAATTTCTCACTCAATCCCTGGTGAAACAGTTTAATAAAAATACTTGATTTGTTTCACTTATTTAAATAAATGTAACAAACCGAGTGTTTAAATATTGTAATCTAAGTGTTGTTGTTTTTTTTTTAATTTTCAGGTGATTTCATCCGTGAGAAATACGACGGTGCCACCGAAGTGCGCGTCAACAAACGCGGCAGGCTCCAACTGGGGGACCGCAGGTACCGACTTCCGACCGCCAACGATTTAGTCTACCTCGAGGACTCCCCGAATTACTGCGTCGCGGATCAAACCATAGGTTCCCTGGGGACGACCGGCCGCGCCTGCAACAGGACCTCCCCGGACATGGACGGCTGCAACCTGTTGTGCTGCGGAAGGGGCTACAACACCATCAAGACGACGATCAAAGAACGCTGCCAGTGCAAATTCAAGTGGTGCTGCGAAGTGCAGTGCAAGACTTGCGTGAAGACCGTCGATGTGCACACTTGCAAGTAAATAAGGGCGAACGCGAAGATTTTCCGTTCGTATTTAAGGTTACAACTTCTCGTATTTTAATTAATTTGAAAATCCTCGAAAAATAGCAATCCTTGAAAGCTAGATTAAGTTTCAATAGGGAATACCGAAAAATACCAGTACTTGAAAAATAATTATAATTTCAATTAATTATTCTTTCTTTCTTAATCTTATCCTCTTTTACCCGTATTGGGTGTCGAGGTCAATTAATTATACCAGTACTTAACAATTAATCGTAATTAAAACAATACCGAAGAAGATTATTAATTCATCGTGTTAGGTATTTTTCGAGGAACAAACATAATAGTAGTTGAAACAATCTTGTTTCGATTTCATGTTCTTCAACGTATCTTGTTACTTTTAAAGACATCCACGAAATAGAAATAAGAGATTGTTTTAATTACTGTTCACGTGCTTGATCTTCAGCTTCCACAACAGCTTCAACAATTAACTATGGAACAAGAGAATATCCCAACTACTCTTCAAAATAAATAATCTCTAGCCACCACGGCAACTCGAACAATTAACTATCGAACAAGATAATCTCTTGAGAACGTGAACAATAGTTAAGAAAATCTCTTATCTCAACTACTGTTCCGTTCTTTATTTACAGCCCAACGGAAACAATTAACTTTCAAGCATCGTCGACTTGATGTGTAAGTGTTCAAAGCCTATGCAGATTCTTCTAGTTGTGTGGATGCTTTGGTGAGTTAATTCAAATTGGTTCCTCGACAAAAGATTACACCGGCTTGAGATGTTTTGTAAGTACGACAAAGCCTTCTAAAAGATATTGACCCATTATTTGATGTAGTAGCTCTTCGACATAGAGATCTTTTGTGCCTAAATTTGCTCATCACATAACAACAGAATCATAAAAAACGAAATGACCATCTTCATCAGTTATCCATACGGTAGATGAATGCTGGTTGAAGATTTATATAAAAACAGCGCAAAAAGCAAACGGGGAATTTCATGGTCAACAAAAAAAAAACTGGAATCGATTAAAAATCCTTTCAACGACAAAATTCTTTGACTTAGTTCAAGTCTTTTACAGACATCGCAATGTGTTGTTTTTATTGATTACGTCAGTATTTCTACGCCAACTAAAACGTTTATCATTCCATATTCATTAAAATTTTAACATTATTCTGTGTTTCCTCATCGTTATCCTGTGCGTCATAAATAGTTTGAACAACAGGCACTTCTCTCGATTGCAGCACAATCATTTAGCAGCATTGTGAAATTGTATGATTGTAAAATTCAAGAATCAACGCAGCTCGTAAGTATTTTTGAATCAGTAAGTGCCAAAATACCAAAGGTGAAAAAATACTACAGAGAATATATGAGTGAAGAAAAATTGACTCTTATAAAAAAGGTCGAATGCGCTGGAGAACATATGCGAAGATGATAATTATTACTATTACTGGTTTAAGTTTAAATTAAATTCCCTATAATTTTGGATAGCACCTCGTATATTCCGGGCAAATATATAAATCACGTTTGTTTTGCAAATTAGTAGTTCGACGTGCGAATAAAATCAATCACAATATTTTGAAACACGACTTTTAGAAAACAATCACACGGCCAATATACGAATTCGCCGACTGACGTCCGAGTATAAATCCGCGATCGAGTGAAATAATTCTTGGATTGTCGTGAAGGGAGAACGTGCCTAACACGAAAACACGTCACTAGGGGTTTCGGCGAGGCCGCGATTTTATTGCCTCTTAGGGCAGTTAGCCGCGAGCCAAAACATCAATCGAGGTGTGAAGCGGAGCGAGAGAATGCCAGAAGGAAGGAAAACAGCGGGGAAAAATGAGAATGGAAAGGTGAATTTACGCGCTTCAACAAATCGTAGCTTTTCAGTTCGTTGTTCGAAACGTCATGCAGGAGAACGCGGTTGCGAAATCAATTAAGGCCCGTATTTTTAGACTTAATGAAGAAATCGACGCTTTGCGATCGTGCTGGCGCGTTGGTACTTCAGCCAAGGTAGACACGATTGATCTATTTATATAGCTTAAAATTGATTTTTATAAAAATAGAACGACTTCCGTACTTTTAAATAGTACCTTTACATTTATTATAAATACAATCCACAAAAGCATCCCGACTAAGTCTCTTAAATTATTCTGGGCATCAGACCAACATTGCTGGGACCATTAAAATACTCAAAAAGGGAAACATCTGGTAATTAATGTATGTATGATTTCCATTCAATAGCCCGACAGTAATCCCCACACCCACTTGCACTCAGTTCAATTTAGTATTAAAACAAAAACAGAGTACACCCGTTACGATTATTAAAAAAAGCCTGTCTGCTTCATAATCATCTTAACATGTATTCTCTGTTTTTCTTTTAATATAGGGAGTGCTTGCTGCGAAAAATTGTATGCCTGTTTCAACAGCAGGGGATTTTTATTACTGAATTTTTAAGACGTAGACAATCCATTGTCAAATAAAACCCGTACTAAATACTTCAAATCTTAAATTTGAAAGGTCATATGAAAAAAGAGACTTTTAATATTTCAATTCTATTTTATCAAAATCTTACTGCAATGTTTGAGACCAGTTTACATGAGTAGAAAAAATATTTATTTAAGAGGAACACATTTGTATTGCGCAAAAATATTTACTGATTTAAATCATTTCAACGCGTATGTAACTGAAAATCTAAAAAAAATGTACCAATTTATTCGTTCGTAATCGTATAAAAAACGAATATTCGATTGTGAAATTTTGTTAAGTAAATTTCTCCCTTGTTCAAAATTACTTAATGAAATTCCTACACTCCTTGTTAGTATTATTTATTTGTATCCGCACTGTATTTTAGTACAAAAAGTAACATTAGTGTGCATATTTTACGATGGAAAGTGGTGAACGTTTTATTTTTTTATTATTTATTTTTATATATTTTTTCCCTGTATATAGACTTGTATACGTACTTTTTGTAAGTGTAGATTTTTTATATATGTATTTGTTTTTTTTATATATAATAAAGCTGATGGTTTTAATCAAACGTTTTTTTACTATTTGCGACACAATTATTCCATTTATTTCTTTTACGCTTTATTAAATTATGGTTTAAAAGTTGGTTGAACAAAACGTACATACAATTAAAATCTATAAGAATTAATGGCGTTTAAATTATTTTAAATGTTTTTAATTGGAATTGTATAAATTTTATTTGGAAAGTGCACCAAACAACAGCGCTGCGCCGAAACTGTGAACCCCCGCTCACTGCTACCAATATCATAAAAATTAAAAAATAAATCATAGAATGTGTATGAAATGCTGAAAATTTTATATCTTTTTTTTTGGAAGAATTAAAATAATAAAATCACAACTTACGTACGTAAAATCAAAAATAAAATAATAACTTTTGAATCTTTATAGATCATTTATGCAAAGTAAAAAAAAGTTATAGGCAACCAAATATACACGCACACCTCTTTCAAAATGAACAGTAATTAAATATAAATCCCAATAAGTTATTTCATGCTATTTATTATTAGTAATAACACGTGTAAAATTCATATTTTTTAATTTTTTTACAGGTAAAGTACATACAGAAAATACTTTGAGCTAGTGTCGACCTCTAGAAAATAATCCCAAACTTCTGAACCGGTTAATATTTCTCTATGATCCCGGTCAACTGTCAAAAAGTAAATATTTATAAAACCCTTCGCGACTCGCTTCAACAATAAAACCCCCCGAATCACCGGAATTCTAAGCAGAAATGGCCTCTGCTTTGGAATTGTTCGTCAACACCGTCAGGAACACGTCCGCCGAAGGTGCGTACTGTAAAGAAAACGACCAACGATTCTCGGAGAGGTTAGAATGTTATTTCGATTATAAAACCGTCTGTTTTTCCGTCCCTCTAGGTAGCTACAGAGAATTGTGCGAATACCTCGGCAAATCGAACGATCTACTGCTGAAGAACGCCCAGCATCTGGACAACGTGCTGGAAACTTTGGACGTGCAGCAGCACTCGCTGGCGATATTGGCCGTGCTCTGTGCTAAGTTCAACGTGCCCCCCGGGCAAGCGCAGGCTAATAGGTACAACCAAGCGCACGATTTCATCCTCGGGTGTAACGGGGAACATATTAGATTAGCACCTGAACTTTGTAAGTAATTGTTTAAAACAGGTTCATATTTTTGTAATAATTAAAAAATAAATAAAGGCTTTTGCTCCCCATGTATATATTACAAAGAGAAAGCATTTTGTTATGGGCGGATTCACAATCGAATGGGAAACATAAATCATACGTTTTATGTGTGATTCTATACATATACTTTCTGTATCTGTTCCATTCTCTTTCGAGAGTAAATCAGGCCTAAATTGATTTATTATTATTTGTAAATGTATTCATAATTATAATTTTAGTTTCAGAATTATGTCATTCAATAACAACTTACTTAGTCGAACAGAAACAACCACTAAAAGGTATCCCGTTGTTGAGGAAGGCCATCAGCAAATTACAACTCTACGATACTCAATTAACCTCAATCCACGCAGATCTGTGCCACTTGAGTTTATTAGCAAAGTGTTTCAAAGAGGCACTGACGATTTTGGATATAGACATTACGGGCATATGCCAAGAATCAACGCAAAACCACCCGTTTGACGCAAAGTACTATCTTTTGTATTATTACTACGGCGGAATGATTTATTTAGCTGTGAGAAATTTAGAGCGGGCCTTGTATTTCTTTGAAGTGTGCATTACGACTCCGGCGCATGCAGTCTCGCATATAATGCTCGAGGCATACAAGAAGTATATTTTAGTTTCTTTGTTATCCTACGGGAAGATCCAGATGATTCCTAAATATACGGCTCAGGTCGTAACTAGATTCATCAAGCCGTTATCGCAGCCTTATCATGAATTAGCGAATGCGTTTTCGACTAACGTAACAGCCGAGCTTAATAGTGTTTTCGCAAAACACACAGATGTTTACACCAGGGATCACAATTTGGGTTTAGTGCATCAAGTCGCGACGATGATGCACAAGAAAAACATCCAACGGCTAACAAAGACTTTCCTCACACTAAGCTTATCCGATGTCGCGTCCCGTGTGGGGCTATCGAGCCCCGCCGACGCCGAAAAAATCATCCTGCACATGATCGAGGATGGACAAATCTACGCGACCATTAATCAAAAAGACGGCATGGTCATCTTCCGGGACGAACCCGAGAAATACAACGGGTCTGAGGTTCTGAAAAAACTTGAGCAGCAATTAATCTCCTGCATGGAACTAGACAAGCAGATCTTATCCATGGACGAGGAGATTCAAGTGAACCCGCAGTTCGTGAAGAAAGTGGCGGGAATGCAGGATGAGGATCAGCCAAGTAAAAACACATACGCCATGTAAAACTTTCGCTTTTTATGATTAAAATTTTATTTATGTATACTTCGCACTAACCGTTCTTGTAAAAAAAAATTATTGTTCGAAAATTTATATTTTTACTTGTGGTGTCTCGAGCGAGGAGTGGACATACAGATTGTGTATTTTGATGTTACAATATAATTTTTTTCTAAGTTATATACTTTGTTTCAAATAGACACAATCTATAAGTGCCTGCGTTTTGAGGTAAACTTAAACAGTTTTCACACACACACACATCTAACATGTAAAATAATAAGAGTGTATGAAAACTATTGTAAATTATTCTTTCTCCATTCCATTTCATCTATAAATTATTTTATTAAAAAAATCAAAATAAAAAGCATTCAATACAGTCAACAGTATCCATATTATGTTTGGTTTCATCACAGACAATTATTACTTATAGTGTTTATTTAATCTTGATGAACAAATAATATTACTTTAAATATCGATATTTTAAGCCACAATTTTATTCATAAAATTATTTAGAACTTCAAATAAAAATATTCTATAAGTAATCTTTTTGCTCACTAGAAAAAGTCAAGTATAAATTTACAGCATAACGGGTAAGCAAACGAATTAACTTTTAAATTAAATTTTAAAAAAGTACTTACAAAATTACTGGGAACTGTTTGGCGAAATCAATTTTAGTTCTAAATTACAGAAAACCGTAAGATGAAACTACAGGAACCCGTAAAGTGAAATTACAGAAACCAGTAAAATAAAATTGTAGAAAACTGTAAAGCGAAGTTACAGAAACCAGTAAAATAAAATTGCAGAAAACTGTAAAGCGAAGTTACAGAAACCAGTAAAATGAAATTGCAGAAAACTGTAAAGCAAAGTTACAGAAACCAGTAAAATAAAATTGTAGAAAACTGTAAAGCGAAGTTACAGAAACCAGTAAAATAAAATTGCAGAAAACTGTAAAGCGAAGTTACAGAAACCAGTAAACTAAAATTACAGAAAACGGTAAAGTAAAATTACAGAAACCTATAAAGTGAAGTTACAGAAGTCTATATGCTGACTAAAAATCTGTAATGGTTACATTATAGTATTCTATAAAACAGATTTGTAAATATATAAATAATGAAGGATTATAAACAAATTTAATATTCTATTAAACTAACAAGTTTATAAATCTAATTTATTTCATATTACAAAATATATTTTTTTATTCGAAATTAAACCGTCATGATTGATAAAAAGTTCGGTCTATATCCCAAATTAATCTTAAGTTGGTACTCCCGGACTGCAAAAGTTACGACATTTGTTGAACATCAACTTATTTTCATTTTCAAAATTAACAACTTTCAGGTAAATTGATACGTTATTCCGAGCGATGGCGACCGCGGCATCAGCACATGACTCCGTCTGCGGCAAATGGGGCCTCAAACCGATCACCTCCAGGAACCTGCTGTTCTACTACATGCCGATCCAGGGAGCCGTCAGCTACACGGCGTTATCGGTCAATGTTATGAATCCATCGCTTATTTTAAGGTAAATCGACTGTTGCTGATAATTTGAAGTTGTATCCGAGATTAATTGGGGCTGAGGAAATTGGTGTTAACCTCAAAATACCAGGGATTACATAACCCGATGCTTGATTTATTTACTATTCTGGAAAGAGGGATATATAAATAAGTTATGCTCTCATTGCCTTAGATAATATTTTTTATTACTGGATTATTAGTTATGTGCCTTTTTATTATTAAAATATGTACTGTAACGCATTAAAAAATGGGTAGAATTCAATAAATGTTTTTTTAAACTTTCTATTGGTCAAACCGGAGGTATCAAGCAGACAATGAAAAAAAGTAATTTTATGAAAAACGTAATCAAAGTATACCTGAGAAGGAAATTAAGGATAATACAAGGCTGATTCACAATCGCCCAGGAATAGGAACTAAACAAAAAAGGGAAGGACAGATAATTTGATATACATGTATCCATTCACAATCCCCGGGGAATTGGCTATACGAACTTGTTGTATACAATCTGTTCCCGATCATCAAAGATTGTGAATCAGCCCATAGTTTATGGCGCAGAGAATTTGTGTGATTTAATTCTGACACAAAGTATCTGTTTCACTCGTTTCTCAGCGTTTTCAACTACATATCTCTGTTTTTTTCCTTTTGTTTAGATTATTCCCAAGGAGAGATATAACGAACATCCTTCTATGCCACACTCTGCTCGGAACTGGCTTATATCTTTACAGTAGGGAGCATTTGAAAAATGTATCAACAAAGGAAAGAATTATTTACAGGTATTGTATTTTATTTTGGAAAAACTTAATTTTTAATAGAATATTTTTTTATAAATGCTAAACAACAAACGCAAAATAAAAATAAATTTATAAACAAAAAATATGTAACTCAATATAAATTAATTCCGAAAACACTGAATGGAAAAAAAATCATTTTCATATACTGAAACTAAATAATTTAAGCGACTTTAAAATAATATTTTTATTTTTGCAAATTCAAAACACAAAATTTGCTAAATACATTCCATAATTAATTTTTGTTTTCTTTATTTTTCAGTACATTTGGTGCAGTTACATTCACGATGGGTTCTGTGTTAATATGGGCCGTGTTGAGGAGCATCGTCCCGCAGAACGTGGGGCTGTGCACCGCTGCTGGAATTGGCTCCGGGCTGGCTCTACTGAAAATCGGCGGCTGCTACACAAACCACTTGGACTCGATGGCACCGAAAACCAAATAATGTGATCCCTGATAATAAATTTTGTACTCCATTCATATTCTCTTCTTGCGTTTGTGTTGTACTACATGTAGTTGTCCGAAAACTCGAAAAGAAACAACAATAAAAAAGGTGGATTATTTTAAGCACGAAGCAATATTGTATATATTTAATGGTGGTGCTCGTAATCTATTTGGACGTACTTTTAGATTGTAATTTGATGATTGTATAAGTGCTATTGGAATAAAGCAAAAAACGTTCTTAATTACTGTGTTGTCTTATTTTTACACAAAACTCTTCGATGAATTAAAAAAAAACTACCAGATTAAAAAATTGAAAAAGTTCAAAGGGTTAGCCTTAAAAATGTTCAGATTTTGTAAAAAGTTTATTTATGGAAAAATAAGCTGAAACTTTCCCAAAATATAGTTTAAATAATGCAGAATAAGAATCCGTCAACAGATTGTTTGAATTCCACCTAGAAATATTTTTTTTTAATTTTTAAAGTTCTGAAAAAGTTCAAAGGGGGGACCCTTTGGGTTTTCAAAAAGTTTATTTATGGATGAAATGAGCTGAAACTTTCCCAAAATATAGTTTAAATAATGCAGAATAAGAATCCGTCAACAGATTGTTCGAATTCCGCCTAGAAATATTTTTTTTTAATTTTTGAAGTTCTGAAAAAGTGCAATCCTTTGAACATCTCTTGCAACATTTTCGAGTTTGGCCAATTTTTGAAAAAAGTTTATTTATGGATAAAATGAGCTGAAATTTTCCCTAAATATAGTTTAAATAATGCAGAATAAGAATCCGTCAACAGATTGTTTGAATTCCACCTAGAAATATTTTTTTTTAATTTTTAAAGTTCTGAAAAAGTTCAAAGGGGGGACCCTTTGGGTTTTCAAAAAGTTTATTTATGGATAAAATGAGCTGAAACTTTCCCAAAATATAGTTTAAATAATGCAGAATAAGAATCCGTCAACAGATTGTTCGAATTCCGCCTAGAAGTATTTTTTTTTAATTTTTGAAGTTCTGAAAAAGTGCAATCCTTTGAACATCTCTTGGAACATTTTCGAGTTTGGCCAATTTTTGAAAAAAGTTTATTTATGGATAAAATGAGCTGAAATATTCCCTAAATATAGTTTAAATAATGCAGAATAAGAATCCGTCAACAGATTGTTTGAATTCCACCTAGAAATATTTTTTTTTAATTTTTAAAGTTCTGAAAAAGTTCAAAGGGGGGACCCTTTGGGTTTTCAAAAAGTTTATTTATGGATGAAATGAGCTGAAACTTTCCCAAAATATAGTTTAAATAATGCAGAATAAGAATCCGTCAACAGATTGTTCGAATTCCGCCTAGAAGTATTTTTTTTTAATTTTTGAAGTTCTGAAAAAGTGCAATCCTTTGAACATCTCTTGGAACATTTTCGAGTTTGGCCAATTTTTGAAAAAAGTTTATTTATGGATAAAATGAGCTGAAATTTTCCCTAAATATAGTTTAAATAATGCAGAATAAGAATCCGTCAACAGATTGTTTGAATTCCACCTAGAAATATTTTTTTTTAATTTTTAAAGTTCTGAAAAAGTTCAAAGGGGGGACCCTTTGGGTTTTCAAAAAGTTTATTTATGGATAAAATGAGCTGAAACTTTCCCAAAATATAGTTTAAATAATGCAGAATAAGAATCCGTCAACAGATTGTTCGAATTCCGCCTAGAAGTATTTTTTTTTAATTTTTGAAGTTCTGAAAAAGTGCAATCCTTTGAACATCTCTTGGAACATTTTCGAGTTTGGCCAATTTTTGAAAAAAGTTTATTTATGGATAAAATGAGCTGAAATTTTCCCTAAATATAGTTTAAATAATGCAGAATAAGAATCCGTCAACAGATTGTTTGAATTCCACCTAGAAATATTTTTTTTTAATTTTTAAAGTTCTGAAAAAGTTCAAAGGGGGGACCCTTTGGGTTTTCAAAAAGTTTATTTATGGATAAAATGAGCTGAAACTTTCCCAAAATATAGTTTAAATAATGCAGAATAAGAATCCGTCAACAGATTGTTCGAATTCCGCCTAGAAGTATTTTTTTTTAATTTTTGAAGTTCTGAAAAAGTGCAATCCTTTGAACATCTCTTGGAACATTTTCGAGTTTGGCCAATTTTTGAAAAAAGTTTATTTATGGATAAAATGAGCTGAAATTTTCCCTAAATATAGTTTAAATAATGCAGAATAAGAATCCGTCAACAGATTGTTTGAATTCCACCTAGAAATATTTTTTTTTAATTTTTAAAGTTCTGAAAAAGTTCAAAGGGGGGACCCTTTGGGTTTTCAAAAAGTTTATTTATGGATAAAATGAGCTGAAACTTTCCCAAAATATAGTTTAAATAATGCAGAATAAGAATCCGTCAACAGATTGTTCGAATTCCGCCTAGAAGTATTTTTTTTTTAATTTTTGAAGTTCTGAAAAAGTGCAATCCTTTGAACATCTCTTGGAACATTTTCGAGTTTGGCCAATTTTTGAAAAAAGTTTATTTATGGATAAAATGAGCTGAAATTTTCCCTAAATATAGTTTAAATAATGCAGAATAAGAATCCGTCAACAGATTGTTTGAATTCCACCTAGAAATATTTTTTTTTAATTTTTAAAGTTCTGAAAAAGTTCAAAGGGGGGACCCTTTGGGTTTTCAAAAAGTTTATTTATGGATAAAATGAGCTGAAACTTTCCCAAAATATAGTTTAAATAATGCAGAATAAGAATCCGTCAACAGATTGTTCGAATTCCGCCTAGAAGTATTTTTTTTTAATTTTTGAAGTTCTGAAAAAGTGCAATCCTTTGAACATCTCTTGGAACATTTTCGAGTTTGGCCAATTTTTGAAAAAAGTTTATTTATGGATAAAATGAGCTGAAATTTTCCCTAAATATAGTTTAAATAATGCAGAATAAGAATCCGTCAACAGATTGTTTGAATTCCACCTAGAAATATTTTTTTTTAATTTTTAAAGTTCTGAAAAAGTTCAAAGGGGGGACCCTTTGGGTTTTCAAAAAGTTTATTTATGGATAAAATGAGCTGAAACTTTCCCAAAATATAGTTTAAATAATGCAGAATAAGAATCCGTCAACAGATTGTTCGAATTCCGCCTAGAAGTATTTTTTTTTAATTTTTGAAGTTCTGAAAAAGTGCAATCCTTTGAACATCTCTTGGAACATTTTCGAGTTTGGCCAATTTTTGAAAAAAGTTTATTTATGGATAAAATGAGCTGAAATTTTCCCTAAATATAGTTTAAATAATGCAGAATAAGAATCCGTCAACAGATTGTTTGAATTCCACCTAGAAATATTTTTTTTTAATTTTTAAAGTTCTGAAAAAGTTCAAAGGGGGGACCCTTTGGGTTTTCAAAAAGTTTATTTATGGATAAAATGAGCTGAAACTTTCCCAAAATATAGTTTAAATAATGCAGAATAAGAATCCGTCAACAGATTGTTCGAATTCCGCCTAGAAGTATTTTTTTTTAATTTTTGAAGTTCTGAAAAAGTGCAATCCTTTGAACATCTCTTCGAACATTTTCGAGTTTGGCCAATTTTTGAAAAAAGTTTATTTATGGATAAAATGAGCTGAAATTTTCCCTAAATATAGTTTAAATAATGCAGAATAAGAATCCGTCAACAGATTGTTTGAATTCCACCTAGAAATATTTTTTTTTAATTTTTAAAGTTCTGAAAAAGTTCAAAGGGGGGACCCTTTGGGTTTTCAAAAAGTTTATTTATGGATAAAATGAGCTGAAACTTTCCCAAAATATAGTTTAAATAATGCAGAATAAGAATCCGTCAACAGATTGTTCGAATTCCGCCTAGAAGTATTTTTTTTTAATTTTTGAAGTTCTGAAAAAGTGCAATCCTTTGAACATCTCTTGCAACATTTTCGAGTTTGGCCAATTTTTGAAAAAAGTTTATTTATGGATAAAATGAGCTGAAATTTTCCCTAAATATAGTTTAAATAATGCAGAATAAGAATCCGTCAACAGATTGTTTGAATTCCACCTAGAAATATTTTTTTTTAATTTTTAAAGTTCTGAAAAAGTTCAAAGGGGGGACCCTTTGGGTTTTCAAAAAGTTTATTTATGGATAAAATGAGCTGAAACTTTCCCAAAATATAGTTTAAATAATGCAGAATAAGAATCCGTCAACAGATTGTTTGAATTCCACCTAGAAATATTTTTTTTTAATTTTTAAAGTTCTGAAAAAGTTCAAAGGGGGGACCCTTTGGGTTTTCAAAAAGTTTATTTATGGATAAAATGAGCTGAAACTTTCCCAAAATATAGTTTAAATAATGCAGAATAAGAATCCGTCAACAGATTGTTCGAATTCCGCCTAGAAATATATTTTTTTTAATTTTTAAAGTTCTAAAAAAGTTCCCTTTGAACCCCTTTGAACATTTTCGATTTTGGCTAATTTATGAAAAAAGTTTATTAATGGAAAAAATGAGCTGAAACTTTCCCTAAATATAGTTTAAATTATGGCAGAATAAGAAGAAACAGATTGTTTTTATTAAGTCTAGAAATAATATTTTATTTTAATTTTTTTAATAGAGTTTTTTTTTTTTCGCAACTAGGAAAACGTTTTTTTGTTATGTGTTTTTTTTTAGGAAAACTAAGGGTAAAAAAATACAAATGTTAAATTATTAAAAATTTATTTGCAAAATACATACATGAAAAAAGTTTTAAAACATTTACATTTATATAGAATACATCATTTCATACATCATTTAAAAGTTTTACAAAATATAAACATTTTAATTTTATATAAATCTACAATATACCGCAAAATATGTATATACAGTACGTTCACAATGAAATATAAATTGTACTATTGCGTTCTCTTTTCAATTATACTTTTGCTAATGATCAATTTCTGCTAAAAAAAACTCTTATCTTTTGCACTAAATATTTTTATATACAGCGTATTCTATAAACAAATTCCTATTTTAGATTGAACACATTACATACTCAGTTATCATTTTTTGTACTAAAAGTTAAATATATAGGATGTTCTACAAAGGGTTTTGTTTATTTAGAACACCCTATATGTTCCGTTATAAACATTTTTGGCATTTAAAATTGGACTTACTGGGTACCCTATAAAAAAGTTTTTCCCCTATAACTCGCTTATTTTGACAGATGGAAAAAAAAAATGTTTAGAAGTTAATTCTCTACAACTTTTATATGAAACATTTTTTCGCATCTCTCCAAACAAACATTTTTTCCCAGCTGTCAAATTCAGGTTAAAAAACTGTTTTCGACAGCAAATTAACTTAAATTCTGAACAAACATCGCTTTTAAATTTTTCTGATCTATTTTTGTTGAGATTTATAATACATTTTTTTAATTCAATTAATTATTAAAACGTAGCTCGTTATAAACCAACAAAAACACTCACTCTTCTCAGCGCTTAATGGAATTCTAATTACTTCGTATTTACGCCCAAGAACCTAACGTTATCTCAGGATTATTCAACAATGACGACCTTGTTTTTAATCAGCGGAAGTGACTTGGTTATAAAAAGAAGAAACGCGCGTCGTTTTCCGGTCGGTGAGTCGTACCCAACCCTTAAATATGGCCTGACGATGTGCGACTAATGACCCACATACCGAATAATCTGAATTTATAATCAGCCGAAAGAAAAAAAATTGAGGTATTCGGAACGGTATTTATGCTGTAAGCATGAATAAGATTATGCAGGAGGTTGATTTATCGTTTAAACGTTAATCTAGATGGAATGTTTGTTTAATTTTTTAATTTGCATTCGATAATTAAATATCATTATTAAAATTACAACACAAGAAAATTTTAGTCTGGCTTGGCTATTGACCAGAGTTAAGTCTTTCTGTCCTATTCATTTACAATATGATAGATTTGTTTGTATTTTATTTTTATCATCCGCGTTACCTAGCGTTAGTTTAAAGAATACTGTGCATAAAATACTTTTTTTTATTTCATATAAGCAATGAGGAAATTAATCAATTAAATAGAAAGAATTTGAAAATAATTAATTAGTTTCCCTTTAGCTTATTGTGATATTATGACTTATGTTATATAAGTACTTTAAAAACTGTCCAATAATGGACGTTTGCTGTTGCATGCGATATTATGAATATAAAAATAAATTATTAATTAATTATTTTTATTTAATTTATTTAAATAACTGTGACCAAGTGAATAAATCCTTATTCTATTATTTGAAATTAATCACTTTCACATTCGCACACAAACCTAAATACGCAAACAACAATTAATCCGAACAAAACGCCTCAATTAGTCTCGCTTCTTAAAGCGAAATTTAATTTGCGCGCCGTCGTTTATCAAAACACCCCGTTTGCTTCGGAGGGTTTTGAATATTTCAGCGGTCGCAGTGATTTGAATGAACCTAGGGGCGCAGTAAAGCGCGTTTTTGTGGGGGAGGCAGACAGCCACCGGGGGAATCCGCCGTTTCTTGGGGGCCCGCGTCTTTGTGGCATGACTCGGCCTCTCCAGGAACAAACAGAACGAGGAAAAATTTCAACGCGGGGGTGGCTAAGTGGATGAATCACGTGCGCCCAACTTATTTTGAAATATTACACGCTCGTAAAAATGTTCCCCTTCGCCACTATATATACGTCAGTGTGTGTGTGTTTTTTTTTTTTCTTTATCTGGGGGTTGTTTGTTTTATGTTTGCTTTTTATTTTTAGATCGATTTCGGTTTGGTGGAATGGGCGTAATGATTATTGGAGTGGATAGTTATATATCTCACGTTCTTTATAACATATTCAAGAGTGTTTTAATTTTTTTTTTCAGACTTTTTATCGATAAAAAAAAATTATCGAAATTTTCTAGGAAAAAAGTGGATTTTGGTGGAAAAACCAAAACTCGCGGATTAACTTAAAATTACAACCAAAATGTTTGCAATGAATGGGAGCATCGATTGTGTAAATTTGAATAACTTTGAGCAAATAGTTTTTGCACAGCCGGCTTGTAAAGTTGACGTTTAAATAATGAGCAAAAATTTTGTCTTACTTTGAGATTTTTTCTAAACAAACACGAAAAGTTTATTTTAGTAATTTTATTAGAGAAATGTAGATTAATTTCTCCTGAAATATATGCTTCAATTTCCAGCGAGCTGTCTTGTTTATAAGCAAAGTTATCGTAGTTTATTCAGCACTGTATCTGAAAGCTTCAATCGGTGCGGTTTGTTTAAACTGTTTCCATAAGACTCCATGCAAATTTTATATGATTTTTAAAATGTGCTAAAAAAGCTATATAGATTTTTTTTCGGGAAAAATGATTATCCAATATTCTTTCTAACATACTCAAGATTGTTTTACAGTTTTTTCAGATTTAAAAAGAAAATAATCGAAATGTTGATTTTTCCAGGAAAAAAAGTGGATGTTGGTGAAAAATATAAAACTCGCCGATTAATTTAAAATTATAACCAAAATGTTTGCAATGAATTTGGACTTCAATTGTGTAAATTTGAGCAATTTGGAGTAAATAGTTTTTGCACAGCTAGCTTGTAAAAGTTACCTTTAAAAAATGAGCGAAAATTTGCCTTACTTTGGCATTTTTTCTGAACAAGCACGAAAGCTTTATTTTATTAATTTTACAAGGGAAGTGTATATTAATCTTTTCTGAATCATATGCTTCAATTCCCAATGATTTAACCAGTCTACAAGCAAAGTTATTTTAGTTAATTCAGCACTGCGTCTGAAAGCCTCAATCGGCGCGGTTTGTTTAAACCGTTCTCATAAGACCCCGTGTAAATCATAATTTAAATTTTGGTGTAAATAATCAATTTTAGCGGAAAGGCCAGGATTTCTAACATGGAGTCAAATAACATTATATATTGAATATTTGGAAATAATCAATCGATTCATCAATTCTCACTGTAGACTTTTTCCCTTTCCCTCCGATCATCATTGTTCCTAATGCTGTATTACGACACAGTTTATCAAATGGGAAATCCCCTCGAGTGTAGGTAGTAACCTGTCACCAAAATACCACAGGGGAGAGGGTGCCACTAACAATGGGCGCATGTAGAACCGCGCAGCCCCCTATTTAGATAAGTGATCCCCGAGCTCGTTTGCATAATAATCATTTAATTGACGATGATAAATCGGCATTTTATTGACGCTTTTATCTAAATAAGTATATTCGCACGCTGTGTTGATATTCCGGAATTTTAATAATAATAACAATAATAAATAATCGTTATTAACAGATATATAATTAAATATAATTAATAACTGTTAATTGAATGACGACCTGTTGTCTTTCCGCCTGGATTTTTAATATATTTTTTAATAATTTATTGTACTTTTTTTGTAACAACATTTTTTTTTTCAATTCAATTGTAAATCGCCATTATTAATATTATTCTGTATTGCTGATAAATCTACTCCGGTGTTTCGATTCTTGAAATTTGGTGTGATTTTATGGCGGTCTACAAAAAGTAAACATTTTGCGTCAGATTTCGTATTTATATTTCTTACATACAATTTTTCCTGGATAACAAGTCATACTAAAATTTGCATTTTCTTATAATCGTATCCTTAATATAAGGTGCAAGTTATATTTTCTGAAATATTATTTAAAATGGTGATAATTGTGCCGGGGAACGCCAAGGAATACCAGTCCCCGGATTTTGCGACCCGGCGCATCCACCACTTGTGCGTGCGTTTCTTTCTTTAAGGAAATCTCAAATACGGTATGTTTAATATAACAATTTCACAACAGGTATTGAAGGAATATAACTAAAACATAGCTAAGTGGCTTAATAATATGAAAAAAATATATTACATGTGTAATACATATTTATATATATATATATATAATCTAAAATCCCCATCTACCATAATGGTGGTGTAGGGGATTTTTTTTATATACAATTCCTAATTCATAAATTTCTGGTCTTTTCAGTTTGACATTTTTTTCTAGCGAAATAATATTATGTAATAATTGCTGTAATAAAAGAAAAAAAACATAGCATACGAATGTACAATCACTTTTTTTAAAAATCTAGTGAAACTAACCCGGGAAAATATTTAAATTTTAAAGGAAATAAAATTTGGAAGACAGAAAGATTTAATATTCTCATTATTTAATATTTTACAATTAAATTAAACTATGAAAATTTCTGGCAATGATCAATAAAATTCGATCAATCCCTTTTTTCAGAAATCTTCCTTGTTTAATTTAATTGTAATTTATTTATTTAACGGATTTACCTTTATACAAATCTAAATTTAAATTCTTTTAATAAAGTATTCAGCCACCATTTATCTAGCGAATGGATAACTAGTGATTTTTCGAGAAACCGAAATGGCCATCACTAGTTTCCTATTTTCATAAACAGGACATGTTCGCCTTCCTTTAGTGTAATGATTCTTTGTCTACCTTGTAGACTCGAATCGTTGACGATGCCACAAGAAATTAGACGAAAGATGGCGCTTGCGTTGTCTTTCATTCATTATGATTGCAATCATTTCATTTAATTAAATATATTCATTGTTTAATATAATTGGTGCTATATTACTAATGTTTTTACGAGGTAGTTGTAACATAATTTGAAACTATTGTTGTTGTTTTTTTTTTTAATTTATGTTAAATATTTAATACATCTTTTTTAAAAAGCTCATGAAATTCAAATTTAGGTGCCTCATTAGTAGACTAATGCGCCTTACAATTATATAAAAAAGTAATTTTAACGGTCTGATTCGCCGGGAATTAGAATCCCACATAAATCCCCCTCTCCGAGCGCGCATATTTTCATCCAACAACACGACACGAAAGAAATATTTTCCCGTACGTCACATTTACGTCGTCGGCAACGTAAATACGTAAATAAACCGTGTTCTGCGCTGTTGTTTTTGTTGTTGAACCCGGGGAAACGAGAGGAGTGAATTCCGCGGACAATTACCAAGACACTCGTCGTCGGGGCCTTCCTCCTTCACTATGTAAATTGCTCAGATTATAGTCATTCCGTTTAATTGCACACTTTAAGTCGGCATTACTGGAAATTATTCCTTCACTAATTACACGGTCGTTTTCGTGTTTACAGGCGTGCGTATTGGAAATAATTTTAACGGTGATTCTTCTCTAATGACTAACAAGTTGTGTTTGGATAGATTTAACCGGATTGAGCATAATGATAGTGTTATTTTCATAATTTAGTTATTGACTAAAAAAAATGATTCAGGGCAGGAAGACCTCTCGTTGATAGTCCAGACAGATTAACACCTACATGTATTGTAATTATTTATATTGTTAGTCACCTCACACTGAGAAGTACATTGAAATTTCTACTTTTTTTCTTTTTGTATTAGACGTGCAACGATTGTATTTTGCAAGGAATGAAGATTCTGTATAGAAAGACTTAATTCTAGTCAGACTAAAACATTTGGCATCACAGAGCAGAAAGACTCAACTCTTGTCGATAGCCTTAAATTGTTTTGTATTATTTCCATAGTTCGAATAAAGATGTGTATCATAATAAATGAAAGACGACACAAGCACCATCTTTCGCCTAATTTCATATGGCACCGTCATGGTATTAAATTTATTAAAAGATGTGTATATTTGATTCTGTAAATTTACCATCCTGCCCAAATGTTTTAACATTTAAATATGCTTTCATAATCTGGATTGATATTTCTTACTCAAATTCCCTTAAAAAAATCATTAAAATCATTTTTAATTGAATTCCATTGAGAATTAATACTACACTTATTCAAATTATTTTCATATTAATACTGAATTCTTCATTAACACGCACGTATATTTACATTAAAAATGTAAACAATGATTAAACCGCATCTGCTTCGTATAATTATTATTAATTCTCATCATAATAAATAACGGAGGCAAGGGAATTAACGGCGAGCGCAAAACCGATTGCTGATAGCAACATCTCGTATTTTAATAATCAATTTCCTGCAATTATTTCTCGAATTGAATAATGCATTAATGGTGATTGGGCTCAAACACGAGAATGTTTTTAATCGCTCGTGTTTGCATAATTGTACGAGTTCACGGGAATTTGTTTAAGAAGATGGTCTTGTATGTGCTGTAATTGTATTTTTTTTTCATCATGAGAGAATTTGTCCCATGAATTAATAAATTGTGTTCATTCATTCGTTTTTAGTAATTGTAAATAATTTTTTTGTAATTTAATCGATGTTT
Source organism: Philonthus spinipes (assembly GCA_963082785.1). Taxonomy (NCBI): domain Eukaryota; kingdom Metazoa; phylum Arthropoda; class Insecta; order Coleoptera; family Staphylinidae; genus Philonthus; species Philonthus spinipes. The sequence goes on from OY720316.1 coordinate 1,302,843, forward strand.
TATGTGAAAAATCTAGTGCGTTGATTTTTCTTCTCGAATCCTTGTACTCTTTCAGATGTTTGATCAAGATTCGCGAAACTACAATTGGGTGTCGAGATACGCTTAACTAATACTAAATATTCTACAAAATATAACTCATTCAAAATCATTTTCAACAATAGCCTCATCCTCGCCCACGTTTCTACTCAATTTCCTCCCAAGGACCGTTTCGAGCAGACTCGCTTCCATTCCTCGGGGCTCCGCCACCTTTATCTTCACGTCGTCCAATGTTAGAACGTGCCCCCGCGACAAATCCCTCGACGCCACGACGCTTTTGCCCAATTTCTCGTAGCAAGGCAATTCGCAACCCTGGCGCTCCTTGATCGGCTTCCCCAAAGCCATTTCGACGGTCCTAATCCTCTCGATCATGGCGCGCAATTCTTCGGGCTCCAGCGAACTTTTGTGATCCGAGCCTTTCAGCGAGTGATCCAGTGTTATGTGACGTTCGATAATCTGAAATTAAAAAAAAATATATATATATGAATGCATTATTTGGATGATAGTTGTTCATATTCACTCTATTAAATTATTTTAACGAAAGTGAAAGAAGAAACTGGAAAGATCATTCTGGAATATTCCAGAGAGCGCGCGACGGCAAACGCGAAAAAAGTTGATATTTTTATTGTATTTGGGACACCCTGTATAATATCAAAAATAATTCATTCGAAAGTTCCGAAAAGTTGATATTTTTACTGTATTTGGGACATCCTTTATAATATAAAAATAATTTTAGAAAGTAGCCCTTACAGGCCTCTACATATCCCTGAAATCATTTTTTTCAAAAATGATATACTTTGGCCTTAATACTCCGTTTCGTATAGTATGAATGATATTTGTTTGATTGATTTAAAATTATTAAAATAAATATCGAGCGTTAAATAGATTTTTAATAATTAATTGAATCGGCTGTTAATTGTTGAAAGTTCATATTCACTTTTAAATTGAATAAAACAACTGTTTAACTTTCGAAATATTTTGAAATAAAAATCTATTTACTTTTAAATTGAATAAAACAACTGTTTAACTTTCAAAATATATTTTGAAAGTACTTTTAAATTGAATAAAACAACTTTCAAAATATATTTTGACAGTTGTTTTATTCAATTTAAAAGTAAATAGATTTTTATTTCACTGATTTCAATGAAACAAATACCGAGTGTTCATCCTTCAAAATGTTGATTACGAAGAAGAACTGTAAATATTGGAATAAACTGATTTTACTGAACTGATTTTTACTGAACTGATTTTAAATCAGTGGAACAAATATATATAATCTAAAATCCCCATCTACCATAATAGTGGTGTAGGGGTTGGAACAAATACCAAGTGTTTAAATGAGTAGCTTATATAGCTCGCGAGTTAAGTAATTACAAAAATTATAACAAAGTAAAATGAATGATTCTTTTTTCTTTATTTTTAATGTACCTTCGCTCCAATTGCCACAGCTGCCGCCGTTATTTCTGTTCCCAGTTCATGCCCGGAATAACCAATAAGGGTGCCGGGAAAAGTTTCTTTGAAAAGCGGAATGACCTTCAAATTGATTTCTGCCACGGGAGTCGGATACGAAGAAACGCAGTGCATCAGCGCGAAGTTCCTGTGATGTCTGGAGACAATTTCGTGGATTTTCTTAACGGTTTCCATTGTCTGCATACCTGCTGAACGAAATGTGTATCAAAAAATGATTGTTTCGTTCAATTTATCAGTGATTATTCAGTTCTGGCTAAATATATGTTTATACTTAATCTTTATTAATAAATGTATTTCAACAGAAATATTAAAATATTGCTGTAAGAGTTTGCCCAGTGGCTAAATTTAAATTCAATGTAATGCAATGATGTTCATTGAATTTAATATTTTGGGAAATTCACTGCTGTAAAATAATTTTAAATAATTTATGCTAAATACTTAAAAAAAAGCTCATGAAATTTAAATTTGGGTGCCTCATTAGTAGACTAATGCGCCCACAATTATAAAAGAAAGTATTTTTAACGGTCTGATTCGCCGGGAATTAGAATTCCACCTAACGCGTGCATATTTCCAACCAACAACACGACACGAAAGAAATCACGATGCGTCCATGAAACAAAAATGTTGCAGACTTTTTCTGTCTTACTCTTTGCAGGTGTTGTTATTATTATTGCAATTAATATTTTTAATTGTAATAGACACAAACCCGTTGAAATTACTAAAGCAATATCCATCTTGGCTGCTTCCTCAATTAAAATAAAATTGTCGGCGTCGCCGGATCCGATCTTGATGAACGGCACGTCGATTTCCTTCAGGAATTTCAGCGAAGCCGAATCCATGGCCGACGCCGTGAACAGCACGCCGACTTCCCCGGAGTACCTCTGCAGCTCCCTGAACTCATCCTCGGAGAACTCCAGGAAGTCCTTGTGCTCCCCGTAGGTCTTGCCCCATGAGTTCTCACCGGCGTATTCGCGATTCAACGCGGATTTTGCGAATTTTTCTTTAAGGCAGGTTTTTTGGAATTTCACGCAGTTTACACCGCAATCCTGAAATGAAATTAAATATGTAATAAGAAAAAAAAAATATTGTAGATAAAAGTGAAGCTGTTTTTCGGGAAATCTAAATCACGTTTAATATAAACGAGATTTCTATAAAGGATTTAATTTAATTCCTGCTTTTTGTATGAAAACCAGAGAATTGTTTAATTTATTTAAATAATTGTGATTATATGAATAAATCCTTTTTTTTATTAGAAAGTCTTTCTTTCTTAATCTTATCCTCTTTTACCCGTATTGGGTGTCGAGTTTTATTAGAAATATATATATATATATATAATCTAAAATCCCTATCTACCATAATGGTGGTTTTATTAGAAATAATGTTTATTAAAATAGAATGAAACAATCACCCCTACACCACCATTATGGAGATTTTAGATTATATATATGAAACAATGAAGTGGGCATAGCCTCACTTCCATCCGCGCTCCAAACCTTTCAGACTTTCCTACTTTTGCTCTCACCCATGCTCTCCTTATCCACTCCACTTATCCTTCTCCACCTCAAACATTAATTCATTTGGTATAGGATATAAAAACACTGCATACTTCATTTCTCCTCCATTTCCTTCTTTTTTTCACACTGTAAACATTTGATCCCTTGCTCCTTCCTAAATCCCCTTTGAGTTTATTCCAGTACTGAGATCAATATAGCAATAAATACAATGATTGAATGAAAAAAAAAAACACAGACTTACTTTAGCGATCCGTATCAACTCCTTCGCGACGCCAATGTCACCCTGGTGATTCTGCCCGATTTCGGCGATAACGAAAACCGGACTCTGTTCGGAAACGCGGACGCCTCCACGGAGCGTTATCTCCCGGGCCATGCTGGCTGACTTTTAAAAGTCCGGAGCGGACAAAATCCTCACAAATTAGATTTAATTGGAATTAATCAGATAAACGATGCAGGCGAGGAGGAATCGAGCGCGGGAACGATTAATTTAATTTACGACAGACAGACGGGCGGTGCGAGGGAGAAGATGCTGACCAGAAAATAAAGGGGCTAAGGTGGGGTGAATTTTACGATTTGTTTAAAATTATGTATAAAGGGCTTCGAAACTGTTTTTTTGTTTATTAATTAATTCAGACATTAATTTCGGGATACACTTTATTAAAAACTAACTACAATCCAATTCGAATAAATTAGATTTCTATTGATGCATATATAAAATTCGAATAATTAGTTTTCCATTAAAGCTTATATACAGAGAGCTTTTTTTATCAGTATATATTTCCCCTATGTATACCTGCAAAATAGGCAAGTCAAACTCATTGATGTATGTGTGTTTGGTTGCCTATAACACTGAACTGAACACACATATGCCAAAGAGTCAATTAAACATACACATATTAATCGATTCAATGCGTTTGACTCGCATTTTTGCAGGTATACACTTCCCCTAATGTATACCGAGAAAAAAAACCTCCCTGTATGTATATATATATATATATATATATATATATATATATATATATATAGGCAAAAAATCTCGCTGTATATATATATATATATATATACAGAGAGATTTTTTTAACAGTATATATTGCAGGTATACACTACGCCTTAGTGTATACCTACAAAAACGCGAGTCAAACGCATTGAACCGATTAATGTGTGTGTGTTTAGTTGACTATGTGTGTGTTCAGTTGCGTGTTATAGGCAACCAAACATACATACATCAATGCGTTTGACTTACGTATTTTGCAAGTATACATAGGGGAAATGTATACTGATAAAATAAGCTCTCTGTATATATATTCAATGACCCCTTTCTACCCACATGGGTATAGGGTAAAGCTTATATGAAATAGTAATAATTAGTTTTGGGCAAAATCGAGTAATATTAGTAATCGAGTATTTTAAATAAATTAACAATTAATTGATGCTTTTCAATAAATAGCGAACATTTACTGATTTTAATAAAATATGTTGCATTAATGAAATTGTCATATATTTAATTTTGCAGTAACAAAAAATATCGAAAACTTTGATAATAATTCTATCTAAAATATTTATTTACAAATAGTTGTAACATTAAATCTCTTATCTTCTTTAAGTTGGTTGTGGAGACTTTAATTATTTAAATAAAAATAGGTGTCCCTTCTCCTACCTATCTTTTTTTTATGAGAAAAGGCAACTATTTTTATTGAAATAATAAACGTATACTTAATTAAATGTGAGTTTCATGAAGATTTCATAGATATACGAAAATACTTCGTACACTTTTCTTTACTTATTATTATTTTTTAAGTGAAGAAAAGTGTACAGAGTGTGATAATAATCTTTCTTTCTTAATCTCATCCTCTTTTACCCGTATTGGATGTCGAGATTTTTGATAATAATAAATGTCGAATTAATATTTTGAACGATTCATATTTTTTTTTATTTATTTATTACAATAATACAAAATCATTTAATAGCATCAATTTAAAAAGCGCAATCTATTTTTTTTTTCTGTAATTATTTTTATTATCAATTAGAGAACAACGTTTCGCAATTAATCACAATACATACGTGCGGTTTTGTTGTCGAATAAAAGGCAATTTTAGCCGATTTCACCATTTTGAAACCCAATTTATTTATGCAACTAATGCATTTACTTTCTACTTTCAAATTGCACGCCGTTGTACAAATTTAATTGGCTAATAACTATCTTCTCGCAATTAAATCGACCGCGCCGTGCGCTTTATCTCCATCTGCACTGTGTTATTACTGGATTAGATATTGATCCATATGGCATTGTTGCTCTCTCGTTTTCGAGCGATCATTAATCCCAGAATGTAACGTCGCGTTATATCATACACGGTCGGCCTAGATAAATCTTCGCTGGATGTGTTTTATTTGCGAATCCTGTAAGTCCTTTATTGTGAGGTTTTAGCCGACATGGGGATTTTATGTTGCGCTGATATTAAATAGGGCTTGTTATATAAATTAAGAACAGATTTTTTGTCATTCATATTACAAGAATTATTTATATTTAATAATAATAATAATAATAAACTTTATTACCCAACAGGCAAAAAACCCAATTACAGAGCAATAAGTACAAACTTAATATAATGTGCTATTAAATAAGACGTATATAAAAATATAAAGATGGTGACTGAACGTTTCATTAAATGTGAATTTCGTTTTCCTTGTTTGCTTAAACAGGACAAGTTCGCCTTCCTTTAGTGGACGAAACAATGATTTCTGGTAGACCCAAATCGTTGACGAGGCCACTTGAAATTAGGCAAAAGGTGGCGCTTGCGTCGTTTTTAATTTATTATGAAAAATATATAGAATAACATATTCAAATAAAAAATAAAATAAGAATTAGAATACAATTGTGACACACACGTTTTAAATAATAATGTATCTACAACCTTATAAGTTAAATAATACAGATCCGCCCCCTCTTCAAGGGAATTTTATTTTATATATATATTTTTTTAATTTCTTCCACAAAATGTAATAAATTTGTGTTTAAAGAATATACACTATATATATATATATATATCTTATAGTCTTCATATAGACACTAGTCTCGAATTCAATATAAATTGCACCATAAATTCCCAGTGTCTCCGCGCAATTGATTTTAACATAAATCCAAACAGCGGTGAATATTTATTAGCCATCTAAAGGGATAACAAACCAGACCGCGGATGCGATAAATGAGCGCACCTCGATGCCTTTATGCGTTTTCCTGTTTTCCGCCACATATTGATTACATTGTTTATTGTTACATCTTCCGCTGAGATGTCAGAATAATATTTTTATTTTGTATTTTGTAACAATTATTCTGCGTTTTAATCCTGATTATTGAAAATCGTAAGCCTTTCGAAATCTAACATTTGCAGTTGGAAATAAAGGGAATGATCAAATTTTATTGATCATTGCCAGTAATTTGTCCTTGTTTAATTTTATTGTAAATTAATGTAATTAATTTAATCCAATAGTGGAAATTTCAAACATTAATATTTTTATAAAATTATTATTATTTTTCGATAGCCCAGGACAGACTAACACCTTCATACAAACTAATAATTGTATTATATAACTATTATATAAAGTTATTGTCTGAATAAATATATATATATATATACATATATTCAATGACCCCTTTCTACCCACATGGGTGTAGGGTAGTCTGAATAAAGATATTATATATTATTTTTATTATTTTGGGTAGAATGATCGATAGCCATTTTCCGAGGCTTAACTAGATGTTTATCATTATAATGTTGTAAATAATGTAATTTAATCTCAGAAATAAAGATTTTCTATAAATATATATATACAGAGAGAGAGAGGGGGGTTTATTTATCAGTATACATTAGGGGAAGTGTATACTTGCAAAAAAACGAGAGTCAAACGCATTGAACCGATTAATGTGTGTATGTTTAGTTGCCTATTTACCATATGTATGTTCAGTTCCGTGTTATATGCAACTAAACATACACACATCAATGCGTTTGATTTGTGTATTTTGCAGGTATATATAGGGGAAATGTATACTGTTGAAAAAAGCTCTCTCTAATTATTTTTTGCAATCTGAAATAAACTTAGTTTTATGGCAATCATAGTTTTCCTTAAAAATACAATTCGTTGATTCATTGCGCATATGGAATTCACTCTCCGTTTCATTGGCCCAGCTACCAAATATATTGATCTACAGTAGCTGCTCACTCCCTGCACTTTCACTTTTGTATCTATGTATTAATGGAATTATAAAAAAATATATTTTCATATTTATTTATATAAATAACTACGCTCACAAGAATACACTCTAATCTGTTATTATTATTAGTAAAGAGAACTTAATAGAATTAATTCAGGATGATTTAATTGAAATTAAAACACATTTATTTAAATAAGTGAAACTAAACAAGTGTTTTAATTTCAATTAAATCATCCTGAATTATTTCAAAAATGTTTCACCACGGGTTAAGTAAGAAATTAATTAAACATATAAAACTTAATAGTTTTATTTGAATTAATATTCTTACATAGATATTTAATAGTTGCATTTAAAGTGATTTATTTATATTTCTAAGTATAAACAGAAATCTAAAAAACCACCCAAAAGAGAAAAAAAAATCAATGATCTTATTAAATGGAAATCAAGCAAGGAAATATGATTTTTTTTTTATATAAATTTAATATTTTATTTGTGAAGCAATAATACGGCACCGTAAAACATTCATTTGCGCTTCCAAAAATAAATCTTCGCATTAAAATTGCAGATGACAATGATAATAATCCTGCCGGCGGGCATAAATAAAATATCGCGCGGAAGAGCGTGTATACATCCGATCCATTAACTCGAAATGAATTAATTCATGGATACACTCTCCGTCTCTTTGTGTTACGTTAGCATCCAGGACGAGGCGTTTGCACCAGTATGCAAAATTGAAACGTGACATCGCGGGGATGTATAAAATATATATATATATATATAAATTGGCAAATGGATTACGCAAAAAATAAAAGTGCTGGGATTGTAAATGGTCTGATCGAGCAATTTTAAAAATATAAGCTGGCAAATGGATTACGGAAAAAATAAATAGTCCTGAGATTGTAGATTGATTACTGTATTTATAAATGGATGTTGAAGTATTATGTAAGGGTTTCAGGAAATGCCAGGCTTTGTTTTTACAGTGCTATCAAAGCCTAGGCATTTCCTGAAACTAATAACTCGAGATTTTAAAGTTATTCAATCTAATCTATGTTTAATCGCTTTTTATGTTTAAAAAAATATGCAGGAACGCCTACCCTCGAAACTACTTAAACTGGCAGTTAGTTATCCTTGTCTATAAATATACGGCTGTGATTCTGTGTTCATATTGTATTTATTCATTTAAATAATTAAACAATTATGCGTATAATCAACGATAAATTTAATTAACGTACTTTTGATAAAGTAATAAAACAGCGACCCGGCGCATTCACCATTTTTTACAGAATATATATAATCAATGTCCCCTTTTATCAATTGGTGTCGGGATTACAAAAAATGTATTTAGTTATTTTGTTTATTAAAAAAATAGTAGGAAATTACGAGTTATTGCAGTGTATAATAACAACAATATTAAAAATCCGGCAATAAAATAAAAATATTATTTAAATAAAAATGTATTTTTGTAATGAAATGTTCAGCCACGCTTATGGATAACTATGCCACATGAAATTATACGAAAGATGGCGCTTGCGTCGTCTTTCATTTATTATGATAAATAAAAATGGCTGTACTTTTTCCAACTTTTATTTTACGATAATAATTTATTAACAACAACAGTGCTTATTATTATTATTATTTTATAAATAATACAATTTCAATATAAAACATAAAATTTTCACAATCAATGCATCTTTTATTTCGTTTTGTAATTAACATTCGATTGGTTGAGAGTGGGATGGAACCTTTCCACCTGGTTCGGAATACGGTTTGCGTTGCTGAGAGCAAGAGGCGAGAGAAGGTTCCGCCTCTTTGCATCCACGGATTAGCTACGTCTGTAATTACAATCACCGGCCAGAATTCACTCCGAGGTAAATGCGGCGCACTTGATTGCACACCCGTTAATTTGATACCCGCGTTGCTTATCATTTCTGTGTATGGAAATGAAACGAGACACTCACGCGATACACAAATTTGCGAAACAAATCTTTCATTAAATAAAAAAATAATAATTTCGTACGGTTTCAGGTCCATCTACTGGCTAATTTCAAGTGATTAGACCGAAATTGTTGACGGTGCTAACAATAATTGGAAAGACAGCACAAGGGACATCTATTGCATAATTTCATGTGGGATAATCAACAATTTGGGTCTAGTCACTTGAAATTAGGCATAATAATTGGAAAGGAAGCACAAGCGCCATCTATTGTTTAATTTCAAGAGGCATAATCAACAATTTGGGTCTAGTCACTTGAAATTAAGCATAATAATTGGAAAGGCAGCACAAGCGCCATCTATTGACTAATTTCAAGTGGCATAATCAACAATTTGGGTCTAGTCACTTGAAATTAGGCATAATAATTGGAAAGACAGCACAAGCGCCATCTATTGCCTAATTTCAAGAGGCATAATCAACAATTTGGGTCTAGTCATTTGATTTTAGACATAATAATTGGAAAGACAGCGCAAGCGCCATCTATTGCCTAATTTCAAGAGGCATAATCAACAATTTGGGTCTAGTCACTTGAAATTAGGCATAATAATTGGAAAGACAGCACAAGCGCCATCTATTGCCTAATTTCAAGAGGCATAATCAACAATTTGGGTCTAGTCATTTGATTTTAGGCATAATAATTGGAAAGGCAGCACAAGCGCCATCTATTGCCTAATTTCAAGAGGCATAATCAACAATTTGGGTCTAGTCATTTGATTTTAGGCATAATAATTGGAAAGGCAGCACAAGCGCCATCTATTGCCTAATTTCAAGAGGCATAATCAACAATTTGGGTCTAGTCATTTGATTTTAGGCATAATTATTGGAAAAACAGCACAAGCGCCATCTATTGTTTAATTTCAAGTGGCATCGTCAACAATTTGGGTCTAGTCACTTGAAATTAGACATAATAATTGGAAAAACAGCGCAAGCGCCATCTATTGCATAAGTTCAAGTGACTAGATCCAAATTGTTGACGAAGCCACTTGAAATTAGACAATAGATGGCGCTTGTGCTGTCTTTCCAATCATTATGCCTAAAATCAAGTGACTAGACCCAAATTGTTGACGATGCCACTTGAAATTAGACAAACCTTTATTTTAGTGTATGTACTCAAAGTTTGTAAAAATGTAATTGTCTGAATAAAGATATTTTCATATATATCTAATGTAATCATACAAAACAAATCATGTAGAAAAAATAAATTTAAAATATGGTTTATCGAGTGAATGAGGCACAGCTATATACAATATTTTCAAACGGATAGGTATATATAAATTAAATTAAAATTATTTTTCGTAAAGGGAGGCACAAAAGATCTCTAAGTCGAAGTTCCACCACAGCCCCACAAGTCAAATAATAATAATAATATAAAATATTTCCATCCAGACTCTAAATAAATGAATACTGAGCGCGATTTCACGTTAAATATAAAAATATCTACATAAAAAGGTGGCTTCCTTCGTGCATTCCTGTTATTTACAAGCCAGCCGCCTAATCTGCAGTGGAAGCCCCGGAGTTTACATTTTCCTATCCGCGTTCTGAAATCTAATTTCGCCACTAAGCCACGACCGGATTTGCCTGTTTGCCCCCGATAATCCAATTTTATCACCAATCGAATTATAATAAGCGTAAAAGCATATTCAACAACAAGACCGGCGCAAATAATAAAAAAAAAAAAAAAAAAAAAAAAAACAGAAACGAAATAAGGTCAGTGTGATGTTTTATTTATATATATATATATCTTTATTCAGACTATATAGATAATTTTAACAATATAACAATATAAATAATAACAATACATGTAGGTGTTAGTCTGTCTGGGCTATCGACCAGAGGTCTTTCTGCCCTGTCGTGAATTTATGATGAAGTTGAAGAAAAATCTATGCTAGCTAGCTGAACTGTCCAGATGATTTGCGCAAATGAATTGAAGAATGGTGATTGTAGGATGTTTGTATTTAGGAAGGATATTAGGGTTACGGAGAATACAGAATTTTATAAGAAGGGGTAGTGTTTTATTTATTTTTAAACATTCATGTAAAAAAATGATTATTTTTCTATAATGTGAATTATATTATTGTTTTATGGATATGCAACAGCAGATTTACATTATGTAATTCAATATCCGGCGTGGGTATTTGTCCGGGAAGTAGTTGTTTTAATGTGTATCACGTAACCTAAGTTGAAATGTCAGATAGTTAAATGTGGAAATAATTTATTAAAACATGAGAAAGGAAAGAAAAACACGTGTACCCTTCACGTTCGAGAAAATCTCTTAATAATTTTTATTTACAGATATACATAGAAAAATATGTAAAATGAATAAATAATAAATATTGCAAACTGAAATGTATAATTAATAACTCAATAAAACACTTTTAACTTTGTTTGCACAAAAAAAAATAGTTGTGCAAACAAAGTTAAAAGTGTTTTATTGAGTTATAATAAACCATGTGCAACCAAGTGGAAGCCTTAACAATCAACAAATGTATAATTAATATCAGTTAATTGGTTATCGACCAGTAGTCTTTCAGCCTGAATACCTCTTATTAAGCCATTTTTTTTGTAAATTTTTAATTTAAATAATGCAGTCTATATTATTATCATTATTATTATTTAAAAACGTATTCAAAAGAACTCTAAATGTACAATTTCCCTTTGATGTCCCGTATTTAATTACATCCCCGATAATTACGCGACCGGGGTGAGAAAAAAAAGCGCCTCGCATTTTCTCCTTCATTGTGCAAATTAAAAATTCCTTTACGAAAAAACTAACAACGCTGAAAAGGGAATGACAAGGGATGCAAGGGCGAATCCAATGATAAAATTTGATCGCCCAGTGAGGTTCCAGCATCGCTTACGTGTCGCGGAAGGGCGGAAGGCCCCTCCCCTGCTGCCCTACGGTGTTATAGTTCTCATTGCACAAGCAAAAATATTACGTATGCACGTAGGGGACGGTACGGCCCTCGGGGCCGTTTTTTGGATCGAGCGGACGGAGAGGGAAGACTTAATTAGTTTTATTTGGAAACGGGGGAAGGAAGTCGTGGGCTGAGATGCAGTTGAATTGTTGCTGTTTAAGTAAATTGAGGATGGGAGGGGAAGCGGATGGCTTTATTTTGTTGTGGATGGAATGGAATGTGGAAATTTTAGTTGTAGGGATAACAAAAATGGATTGTTTTCAAGATTATGGAGTAAACAGACACAAAGATAGGTTTATAAATATATATTATAATTAATTGCTATTTTTTTGTCATAAATAATTTGAGTGGATTAACAAAAAAATCTTCTGCAATGCATGTTTATGCATTTCTCTAAACTCTCCGTATATTTTTATACTTACAGTAGTTGTTGAACCATTTTTAGTTATTAATTAATTGATTTGTATATTTTTTTCTAATATTTGTCCTTTTATGGTATATCTGTTGGACAATAAAGATTATTATTATTATTATAATCCTCACATATAAATTTATATGAAACGTCAGTGCGCCACTCCGTAACTTCTTATCGACAATTAATGGCCATCCAACTCCCAGCGCTGCAACGCACCCTTTTGCGAATTGTGTCGAAGTGCCGACAGGATGTGTGCATGACGGAGGAATGTCTCATTGCATTTCTCCGTGTATCATCCTCCTCCCGCTGTATGTGTGTGTATATTACATCCGTGCATGTGAGTGTTGGTGTGTGTTTGATGTAGGGAGGGTCGAGTCGAGGGTGGCTCTTTTTCGATCAATACCGTGTGCCAGAAGGGTACAGTCTGCTGCAAAGCGCCCGTGGGACCGTCACACGATCAATTTCCATAACTGGATTCGACTTGTGTCACACACACATCTATATTCGATGCGAGTTATGCGTGCATGTGTGTGTGTGAGTGGAAGAATTCCTGCTGCTAAAGCTGCGGACTGAGCCTTGTGTGTACAAGAATGCGTTTCTATGTGATACATATGTGCAATCTAAAATATTAAAATGGAATCTCTGCGAGATGTGTGCGATTTTATTGCTGGAAATTCTTGAGTTGCTGAATTTTTAAGAATGTTTTTCAGATTATAATTTAAAAAAATCCTAGCCTTAATAAGCAGGTAGCAATTAATAAACGTAATTTAGTCTAATTTTTATACTAATAGCAAATAATTTTCAATTTGAAACTAATACCATATGATCGAAAAATTTGGTTATCTAGAGAACTTGATGTTTTTTTTTTACATTTTAAGAATGTTTTTCAAATTTTAATTTTTCTAAAAATACTGATTTTTTACTTTCATTTTAAGAATGTTTTTCAGATTATAATTAAAAAAAAAAATAGGAGGTGTTCCTAGTCTTAAGCAGGTAGCAATTAATGAACGTAATTTAGTCTAATTTTTATACTAATAGCAAACAATTTTCTATTTGAAACAAATAACTTTGGTTATCTAAAGTGCTTTGATTTTTTTTACATTTTAAGAATTTTAATTTTTCTAAAAATACTCTAGAATACTTTGATTTTTTACTTTCATTTTAAGAATGTTTTTCAAATTTTAATTGAAAAAAATTCTGAGGGGTTCCTAATTTTAAGCCGGTAGCAATTAATAATTTGGTCTAATTTTATACTAACAGCAAACAATTTTCTATTTGAAACAAATACCATATGATCGAAAACTTTGGTTATCTAAAGTACTTTGATTTTTTTACATTTTAAGAATGTTTTTCAAATTTTAATTGAAAAAAAAATTCTGAGGGGTTCCCAATTTTAAGCCGGTAGCAATTAATAATTTGGTCTAATTTTATATTAACAGCGAACAATTTTCTATTTGAAACAAATACCATACGATCGAAAACTTTAGTTATCTAGAGTGCTTTGATTTGTTTTTACATTCCGTTGGCACCAGCGAATGAAAACAAATAAAACGTGACATCTGTCAATGTTTATCAAATCAACTATGTGATTCGAAATGAAACGATGTTGCGACAGCGAATTGGAGTTCTCACTCTCTATCTACCGTTGTTTGGAATCGCTCCATCTTCGTCTTGAGTCAGTATCGACTATCGATTAAATCCGATCTCAAATTCTTTAATAATAACCTATAACGTGTCGTTACTGTTATTGCCAACATAAAAATGAATTAGTAAATCAATTTGTTAGAATAACATAACCTCTAATCGGGGCTATTCTGTAAAGGAAATGTTAAGTTTAACGTATATGTCATTTTTTTATTATCACAGTTTGAACAGCTTTTTAATATATATATATATATAGATATTTTGTGATATAAATTAATAACGTAAAAAAAAACATGAAAAGAAAATGATGTTGGCAATAAAAATAACCAAATGTCTATTATTAGACATTTGTTAAAGTACTTATGTAACATAAGTCATAATATCACAGTAGCTAAAGGGAAAATAATTAATTAATTATTTTTAAATTCATTTTATTTAATTTATTTGAATAAATCCTTTTTTCTATTATTAAAAATAATCACACTTTCGGGGCTATTTATTATGAGAAATTTTTAAACTTAGCATTTCTAACATTCGTTAAATAAATGTTAAGTCAATACCATATGATCGAAATTTTTCCTCCTTTAAAGTGATTTGATTTTTTTTGTGAGAAAAAAAATATGTTAGCAATAAAAATAACCACACTTTCAGGGCTATTCCGTACGAGAATTTTTAAACGTAACATTCGTTAAATGTTAAGTTTAAACATTTCTAACATTGGTTAAATGTTAAGTTTAAAGATTTCTAACATTCGTTAAATGTTAAGTTTAAACATTTCCAACATTCCTTAAATGTTAAGTTTGAACATTTCTAACATTCGTTTAATGTTAAGTTTAACGATTTCTAACATGCGTTAAATGTTAAGTTTAAACTTTTCTAACATTCGTCAAATGTTAAGTTTAATCATTTCTAACATTCGTTAAATGTTAAGATTAAACATTTCTAACATTCATTAAATGTTTAGTTTAAACATTTCTAACAGTCGTTAAATGTTAAGTTTAAACATTTCCAACATTCGTTAAATGTTAAGTTTAAATATTTCTAACATTCGTTAAATGTTAAGTTTCTAACATTCGTTAAATGTTAAGTTTAAACATTTCTAACATTCGTTAAATATTAAGATTAAACATTTCTAACATTCGTTAAATGTTAAGTTTAAACATTTCCAACATCCATTAAATGTTAAGTTTAAACATTTCTAACATTCGTTAAATGTTAAGTTTAAACATTTCTAACATTCGTTAAATGTTAAGTTTAAACATTTCTAACATTCGTTAAATGTTAAGTTTAAACATTTCTCGTACGAAATAGCCCCGAAAGTGTGGTTATTTTTATTGCCAACATATTTTTTTTACATAAAAAAATCAAAGCACTTTAAGACAACGAAAGTTTTCGATCATATGGTATATATTTGTGTTTTATCGGGGGCGTAGCTCAGATGGTAGAGCGCTCGCTTAGCATGCGAGAGGTACCGGGATCGATGCCCGGCGCCTCCAATAAGAGTTTTGTTTTTATTTATAATTATTGTAACAATAAATTGCAATCAATGTTGGTGAATGGAGTAAATTTTCTAATCGAATTTTGCTAAATAGATTAACTAGGATAAAGAAAAAAGTAACTTTTTTGTACCACTATACATACTTGTTGGTGGTAAGTGAGAAATAACAATAAAGAAAACATTTAGTAACTTTTTTATACGACTTAACAAGTTATGTTACGTGGTATAAAAAAAATACCAAGCGTTTTCTTTATCGTAATATTGAAAATGTACCACGAAGTAAGAGTTCACACTTCGTGAACTTTTATTTTCGTATTATACGATAATTGGATTCGATCGAAAATTTCCTGCACCACGTCGGACTCCCTCAAGGATTCAAGAATAAATTAACTAGGGTTAATCAAAAATAATCGACTTCACTTGATGAAACTCCATAACACGTTATTTTTAAATAAACAGCGGCATCGTCGCGTATGAGCCGGTGAAATGAAATAGAACAGAATTAGAAATGGTAGAAAAATAACAAAGCAAGAGCCGATTGTCAGAAAAATAAAAAAAATAAACAATTGAAGTGGTATGGACGTATAACTAGAATGAATACAGATAAAATGACAAGAAAAAAATTTTGGAAACAAGAAGTACGAGCAAAAACAGAAAAGGACAGCCGAGAAGAAAATGAATTGACCAAATTCAAGAAAAAGGGACGAAGAAGGGAATAACATTAGAAGAAATGAAGATAATGGCAAGTTACATAAAAAATTAATGGAATGTGTATAAGAAAAATCGGAATCAGAAGCTCCATCCGGCATCTGAAAGGATATATATACAGAGAGGTTTTTTTTATCAGTATACATTTCCCCTATGTATACCTGAAAAATACGCGAGTCAAATGCATTAATGTATGTATTTAGTTGCCTATAACACGCAACTGAACACACATATGCCAAATAGGCAACTAAACATACACACATTAATCGGTTCGATGCGTTTGACTCGCGTTTTTTGCTTCCCCTAATGTATACTGATAAAAAATCCTCTCTGTATATATATATATATATATATATATATATATATATATATATATATATAAATAAGTTCTATTAATTGAAGCTTTTTGTGCGGTATTTCATCCCTTCGATAGCTCAGTTGGTAGAGCGGTGGACTGTAGTTGAGTGGAAATTACGAACAGAAATCCATAGGTCACTGGTTCAAATCCGGTTCGAAGGAATTTTTTCTTACATAAAATATTTTTTTTTTGTAATCCATATACATTTAAACAAAAATCTATCGTGAAGCCATCTACTTTATTAAGTATATTTAATAGTATATTATTCAACGAGTGAAAAATTCGGCTATTATTCGAGAAGATAAATATTACACCACGAGTCGACGGATGAGTAATTTATCTGGAGTGAATTATGCATTTCAGACAAGTTGGATACTATACTTTTTCTACTCGTATTAAATAGTTATCACCCCTACACCACCATTATGGTAGATGGGGATTTTAGATTATACAGAGAGCTTTTTTTATCAGTATACATTTCCCCTATGTATACCTGCAAAATACGCGAGTTAAATGCATTACTTTATGTGTGTTTAGTTGCCTATAACACGCAACTGATCACATATAAGCCAAATAGTCAACTTAATATACACACATTAATTATTCAATGCGGATGGCTCGCGTTTTTTGCAGGTATACACTTCCCCTAATGTATACTTATAAAAAAATATCTCTCTCTCTCTCTCTATATATATATATATATATATATATATGTTGTCTGTGCATTGTATATGTTATTTATTTTAGATCGAATAATCTAAAATATTTTTTTTTTCAATAATTTTCAATATTAGAATGTACTTAATAAAAGGTATAAGAGTTATATGACAATATATAAATTTTATTAAGTACATTCTAATATTGAAAATTATTGAAAAAAAATATTTTAGATTATTCGATCTAAAATAAATAACATATACAGTGCACAGACAACACGGCAGCAAAAAGGACAGATACAGCTGAATAAATTTAATCACACATATGTAAAGAAAAGAAAAACAACAAAAAAAAACACCGCACACATTTCCATGATATTACCATATAATCTTAATGTATCTACGTAGTCTCCAGAATACACACACTCCGGCAATATGCAAAAATCGATACCATCTGAATTTGTATGTATAATACGGCCTTCGGTCACTACACGTGCTATATTGTAGTGAAACGACACTGTACACTCTTTAGATAAGAAAGGAGCTTGAATTACATCCAAGAACGTGTTGTATTATTTTCTTTTTTGTGTATAGAACAGAAATAAAATAATAAAAAAAACAATGTTAGGATTTTATCAAAAGTGTAAATCTTAATTAAACTAGTGCTTTTTTTATTAATAAAAATTATTTTATAATAAATTAAAAATTAATTTTAATTTATTATAAAAACAATAAGTTTAATTTCTTTATGAAATAAATATAAATAAATTATTAAAAATCAAACACAGATTAGATTGAATAACTTTCAATTCTCGACTAGTTTCGGGTTATCAGCCCATTTTCAAGAGAATTTAAAATTCTCTTATTAATATTAGAACATTTTCAAGAGAATTTAAAATTTAGTTCGCAATAAAGTAAAGCAATTAAACTGAATTTTGATTAATATTATAAAACACTCAAATGTGTGTGTTTTTTTTTTAATTTATTTAGTGAGTTTGTGTGATGAGAACATTATTTATATACAGGGTATTTCAATTATAATTAAATAATGTAATTACTTAAATAATTGCGATCAATTATTTATTTCAGTTATTTCAATCTAGATATAATTTGTTTGAACAGTGATTTTTCCTGTCATTCAGCTAAATTTAAATTTAATTCTCATGAATCATTATTAATTTATTAATATGTATAACGATATGATTCTGTAGTTTTCTACTAAATAATTTACTTTTTTCTTCTTATATACTTGTATCTTTAATTTGTAATACTGTTTCTAATATTTTTGTAAAAAAGGAGATTCCGTTAATAAATTAAATTAAATTAAATTAAAGTGAATAAATCTAGAGATGGGCAAAGTCGATCTTTTCGATCTTTTTTGTCATTATAAAATGAATTATATGACATATTTTTTTAATGTTATGTATAATATTAATGTTGGGAAGTCTCACCTATTTATGATAAACTCCAATTTATTATTATTTATTGACTTAAACTATTTAAAATTGGTTATTCAGAAATACTCGATTACTAAATTCACTCGATTTTGCCCAACACTAAATAAATCCCCTTTTTCTATTATTTCAATTGTACTTTGCAATAAATCAAATATGCGAAGTGTAAATAAGGAACGGGAAATACTATTAAGATAAAGGGGATGCATAACGAAATACTCTGTATAATTACTTTCATCAACCATGTAAAGGATTTTATTTATTTATTTATTTATTTATTTATAAATGAGTGAAATTTGTTTTACGCGACACGGAAAGTAAATTTAGCGCGCGACGAATACAAAAAAATGGTCGGGCTTGAAGTGGTCCTGTGCAGGATAATTCGCCCCCCGGGGTAGATTTTATCCGAGGGACAATATGTTTAAAATGGATCCACGTGTGCGGGGACCGTCTGTTTTAAATCACCGGCCGAGTGATATTTGCAACGGCACCAAAGAGAAACGGACGAAATTCGAAATAAAAACGAAAAAATAATGTCGCGGCGTGTGCATGAATAAAAACAACCAAAAAAAATAAATGTATAAAATAAAACGTTTATAGCAAAGCAATGGAATTATATTATTAATCGTTATACATCGTTATTCAATCAATGAAAACGCTTTTTCAAACTTAATAATTTATTATTTATATTTAAACTTTACATCGTTATTCAATCAACGAAAACGCTTTTTCAAACTTAATAATTTATTATTATTATTTATATTTAAACTTTACATCGTTATTCAATCAACGAAAACGCTTTTTCAAACTTAATAATTTATTATTTATATGTAAACTTTACATCGTTATTCAATCAATAAAAACGCTTTTTTAAACTTAATAATTTATTATTTATATTTAAACTTACTGCAAGTTTAAAAATACAGAATAAAACATTTGAATTATTTCATTTAATATTAAATGAAATAAACTAAGTCATTATCAACGAAAAAGCTCTTTCAAACTTTGTTTTGTATAACTGAAATTTATTTAGTGACTATAGTGTTAGTTTTATAATGAGAGAATTATTCATCGACTATTATAAATAATAAATACATATTTAATTAATGATTTTTTAATGAAAATATTGGATACATTGGTACAACTTACGATCTTTTGCACGTTTTGTCGACTTCGGTTAGGTTAGTTTAGGTTAAGTTAGTTTAGTTTAGTTTGGGTTAGTTTAGGTTAGGTTGGGTTAGTTTAGGTTAGTTTAGTTTAGGTTAGTTTAGGTTAGGTTAGTTTAGTTTGGGTTAGTTTAGGTTAGGTTAGTTTAGTTTGGGTTAGGTTAGTTTAGGTTAGGTTAGTTTGGGTTAGTTTAGGTTATGTTAGGTTAGTTTAGGTTAGTTTGGGTTAATTTAGGTTATGTTAGGTTAGTTTAGTTTAGGTTAGTTTGGGTTAGTTTAGGTTATGTTAGTTTAAGTTAGGTTAGTTAACTATAGTCACTAAATAAATTTCAGTTATACAAAACAAATGAATTAATTATTTAAATAATTAAAGTCTCCACGACCAACAACCAACATAAAGAAGATTATACAAAACAAAGTTTGAAAAGGCGTTTTCGTTGATAATGACTTGGTTTATTTCACTATGAAATAATTCAAATGTTTTATTCTGTATTTTTAAACTTGTAGTAAGTTTAAATATAAATAATAAATTATTTCTTTTTTTTAAATTTAAAGTAAAAAAAAAGTTATAGTAGTTGAAGAGGGAATAATTCTTTTTATTTTAGTAGTTATGCATCTTTAATTTAGTTAAAAACGCGATGAGAAAACAGTAATTACTATTAAAACAAAAGTGTTGAAGCAAAATACGCACGTTACGGAATTAAATGCATGTCCAGACATAAACGGCTCGATTCATAAATAATACAAAATACATCCACCATTTAACGCATTGCAAACAATCACAGTGCAACGTGATGATGAATACCCTTACCGTTTTACAATTACGTAATTGCGAAACCTTCCTTTTTCTTGCCTCTCAATTTTTCCAGGAGTGAAATCCCATTTGTAGCCGTCTACAGTTAGGAAAAAAGAGACAAATTTCTAGTATAATGGCCGCGATGTCTGGGAAGAGGTCGTAACACGCAGGAATGAAAAAAATAATAAAAGGAAAGGAAGGAGGAAGGAAAGAAAGCGCGCTCCGGACTCCGGTGGGGAATCAATACGACAATGTGCTCGCTCTTCCTGGTGTGCGCCGTTCCGTAGGCTGTCGGGTGTCAAAGACATGTCCGTTGTGGATGCAATTATGACGGCTGGTTATAATCGATTCGACAAAGTGTTTCCGATCGTTGGTGGTGAATTGCGATCGGTGATTGCTTTAATTGGTGTTTAGTTTTAGTCATTGCGATTTTCGATGGAAACCATCGGTGAAATATTTTTAAATTCAGCCCCCTGTTGTCCCCCCCCCTCAGGGGAGCAACTATGAATTTTCAAATAGGAACCCCCATTATTCACTATTGTGCCACAATAGCAATAGGATTTCCTTTTCTTATGCAAGAGACAAATAAATATAAAAAAACTGAGTCTTACGATGGCTTTGGCTTTCATTAAAAAAAATAATAAACTGAAATACATAAGATCTAATTAAATCATTATTTTTATTCGTTGAAGATGGCGCTGTATCTTCAACGAACATGGCACTGTATTTTCAACGAAGATGGCGCTGTATCTTCAACGAATAAAAATAATGTTTTAATTAGATCTTATGTATTTCATTTTATTATTCCACAATAGCAATAGGATTTCCTTTCCTTATGCAAGAGACAAATAAATATAAAAAAAACTGAGTCTTACGATGGCTTTGGCTTTCATTGCAGAAAGATAAAAAATAATAAATTCAAATACATAAGATCTAATTAAAACATTATTTTTATTCGTTGAAGTTGGCGCTGTAACTTCAACGAAGATGGCGCTGTATTTTCGACGAAGATGGCGCTGTATCTTCAACGAAGATGGCGCTGTATCTTCAATGAATAAAAATAATGTTTTAATTAGATCTTATTTCATTTTATTATTCCACAATAGCAATAGGATTTCCTTTTCTTATGCAAGAGACAAATAAATATAAAAAAACTGAGTCTTATGATGGCTTTGGCTTTCATTGCAGAAAGATAAAAAATAATAAATTGAAATACATAAGATCTAATTAAAACATTATTTTTATTCGTTGATAAATCAACGAAGATGGCGCTGTATCTTCAACGAATAAAAATAATGTTTTAATTAGATCTTATGTATTTCAATTTATTATTCTTTTTTTAGAATCTTTCTGCAATGAAAGCAAAAATTAAATTTAAAATAAATCGTTGGTGGTGAATTGCGATCGGTGATTGCTTTAATTGGTGTTTAGTTTGAGCCATTGCGATTTTACGCATTATTTTCTTCGGTTGTACACTGAAAACTGATTAACGAATGCAGAAAATGATCTTACTTTTTTTTACACGAAAAAACCCATCATGAAACTTCGAAATGTCTCCCCTACATTCGCAATAAATAAAGATCATTTCAAAATTTTCTGAGCGAATAATACATCACATTGTCAAAATTGTTGTCAAACAATTTATCATGCGCAATTAAACGGTGTATTTTACCTGGCAACGAGCAATAACAAAGTTTAATATAAATTAACGCTCCTGGGACGGCGGAGAGACTTTCCGAAACGGAAAAGGACGACTTTAAAGGTCGCATTTTATTATGTAGCTAATTGCAATTCGCGGGAAGTTTGCAAAGTATGTTTGTCGAGAAGAAACTGTCACCGGCAGTCGGCTGTTGGTAATGTGCTCCCTCCATACGCGTGGGCGAGAAGTTTTACAATAACTCACGCCACAAATTTGCAATCGTAAGTTTGATTCAAATTCTGAATTTTTTTTTACTTTCAATTCAGTAAATCCTACACTTAAAAAAAATACATTGCATTTCAACAGAATGAGCAATTACTACAAAATGTTGTAGTTTCAACAAGATGGAGCAACTCCTCACTCCGAAATACATACGTATATATGTAGCCCTGGAATACCTGCTCGTCTCTAATGCAAGCAGGTTAAATTATAACAATTATTTTTTGCATGTAATTATAATGATAAATATTTATATTTATTATAATTTAAATTAATTATGCTCAATAAATATAAATTTGCCTTACACCACACAGTGGTAGAAAGGTCAATGTTTAAATATATATATATATAAATATTTATCATTATAATTACATGCAAAAAATAATTGTTATAATTTAACTTGCTTGCATTAGAGACGAGCAGGTATTCTAAGGCTTTTTTTTTTAAATTTACATTGCATTTCAACAGAATGAAATTACTACAAAATGTTTTAGTTTCAACAAGATGGAGCAACTCCTCACTCCGAAATACATACGTATATATGTAGCCTTGGAATACCTGCTCGTCTCTAATGCAAACAGGTTAAATTATAACAATTATTTTTTGCATGTAATTATAATGATATACATATATATATATATATATATATATATATACAGAGAGGTTTTTTTATCAGTATACATTATAGGAAGTGTATACCTGCAAAAAAACGCGAGTCAAACGCAATGTGTGTATGTTTAGTTGCTTATTTGGCATATGTGTGTTCAATTGCGTGTTATAGGCAACTAAACACACAAATCTCAATGCGTTTGACTCGCGTATTTTTCAGGTATATATAGGGGAAATGTATACTGTTAGAAAAAGCTCTCTGTATATATATTTAAACATTAACCTTTCTACCACTGTGTGGTGTAAGGCAAATTTATATTTAATGAGCAAAATTAATTTAAATTATTTTATTCAGATGAAAATAAAATTCTGTAGTCGTTAGCAAATTTAGAAGAAAAGATATAAATATGGCCTGATTGTGAAATATATGTAAATTCTATACATATTCTTCTAAATAAAGATGTTTGTATATATAAAATTCTGAATTAAGTAAAGAAATAATTGTGAACGGGAGATGTTTCCATCTGGATGGTTCGCGGGTTCGCGTGGACTCAGATATTACGATTTCCCCACTGCGACATTCCGGCCTGTATATTTAGTAGGCTCCGGTTTATATAAAATCAATGTTCTGAAATGCAGTCATGGATTCATGATTTATATATTTTACGCGAAAATTGTTTTTTTTTTATTATAAATTAAATAATTAATAAATTATTTCCATATTTAGCTCTGTGATATTTTTTACTTAAGCACTTTAAAAAAATGCACGTTAAAACAACCACTTCTCGGGATAATATTCCGCCGGACATTGAATTACATAATATATACCTGCTGTTGCATATGAATAAAATATTGCATCATGCAACAATTATTTTCTAATCATTTTTTTTTATTTAATTTATTTAAATAACTGTGACCATACTTTTTAAATTATATTCAGAGTTTCTGTTGTAATTTTATTAAATAAAAACAAATTGCTTCAATTATTTTTAAAATTCATTGTTAAAATTTATTATTTCATTTAATAAACGCGACATCGATTTTTAATATTTCATCGGAACAAAATAAACGCGCAATGTTTATCAGCGTGTGCGTCTAGAAATAATTAATTGCGCCGTTGATAATAAAAACGCGGGCGAAAAAATGATAAAAACGAATAAAAAAATGAAACAAAAATCGATGGGATTTAATTAGCGCCGCATTTGCAATTATTCCGGATGAATATTGCATTCGGCAAAAGCCAGCCGTATTCGCTGCGGACCGTTTCGCAATATGCGTGCGCGCGTAATTTAATTGGTTCCGTTTCGGGAATGCGCGTTTCGCGAAATTGACGTTTCCACTTTGAAAATTGCATTACTGTAATATTGGAATAATTATTTTACAATGTCAAAAAAAAATCTTTGTTACACTAAATTTATATTCAGAGACATTTTTTCATGGAAAATTAATTACTAGAGATACGAGGGGAATTATTTAAACCTAGTATCTGTTTCCAGTACAATTTTCTTTCCTTCAATACGGTGTTCCTCGGGGCTCTATTTTAGTGCCTCTGATTTTATTCATTCATTAATTTTAGAAATCAAAGAGACATTTTTCACAGAAAATCAATTACTAGAGATACGAGGGGAATTATTTAAACCTAGTATCTGTTTCCAGTAACATTTTCTTTCCTTCATTGTAGTGTTCCTCGGGGCTCCATTTTAGTGCCTCTGATTTTATTCATTCATTAATTTGTTACACCATTTTAGAAATCAAAGAGACATTTTTCATGGAAAATCAATTACTAGAGATACGAGGGGAATTATTTAAACCTAGTATCTGTTTCCAGTACAATTTTCTTTCCTTCAATGCGGTGTTCCTCGGGGCTCCATTTTAGTGCCTCTGATTTTATTCATTCATTAATTTGTTACACCATTTTAGAAATCAAAGAGACATTTTTTTATAGAAAATAAATTACTAGAGATACCAGGAGAATTATTTAGCCCAGGTATCCGTTTCCAGTAAAATTTTCTTTCCTTCAGTGTGGTGTTCCTCGAGGCTCTATTTTAGTGCCTCTGATTTAATTCATTCGTTAATTTGTTAATTTTAGAAATCAAAAAGACATTTTTTTTTTTCATAGAAAGTCAATTATTAGAGATACGAGGGGAATTATTTAAACCAGTGAAATTTTCTTTCTTCCAATGCGGTGTTCCTCATGGCTCCATTTTAGGGCCTTTGAATGTATTCATTCATTAACGACGTTGCTGAATGTACTGAATCAGAACACTCCTGATATTTTTTTGCAACAAAAAAAAAACTAAGCAGCTTAAATTGTAGTGTTTCCCACCATTTGCAAACCCCAGCAGATTCATCTGCGATTCCTGCTGTTTCCATTCATTCACTGCAGGACAGAACTTTTTTTAAATATGAAAACAAACAAAAAATAAAGATTTTCTCGAAACGCCAGTAGCTCATATTTCGCCATTCTGAGAAAATCCTCGTATTCTCATCGTTTTGTGAAAATTTTCATATTTCGTTGCTTTGAGAAAATCCTGGTATTTTTTTAAGAAAAATTATACCAATGTATGAATTGTAATATTTACGTTCTATTAGTGTTATACCATCATTAAAATCAAATAAAATTTTATGAACCTCCCTATTGTTGTTGCCAAGTGTTTCCCCGCCGTTTGCAGACCCCAGCAGATTCATCTGCGATTCCTGCAGTGCATGTACGTACGTACTTGTTTGCGGGAGTCCTCGAAGGCCGTTGACTTCGTAATTGAGAGGCTGCAACAATGAAAGGCGAGGCGGTTTGCAGTGTACCCAACCGACGACCGCATCACAACTTTATAAATAAAATATATACGGAATGGTATAACTCGCGGTATGCACTCGAAGCCACTCTCCACCGACGTCCATGCTATGCGTGCGCTCGGTTCTAATGGACCAAACGACATTAGGGGGGAATTTTGTTGTTATTACAGCAAATAATTAAGGGGATTACAACAGAAGAAAATAATCATAATAAATTAAAGACGACGCAAGCGCCACCTTTTGCCTAATTTAATAATGTTGTTATTACAAGCTGTTGTTTTGAAGAAGTAAAGAACTGATGTTTGTTAATGATTCCACATTATTTACATCAAGTTACACGGTGGTGCATTTTGATGGAAAACTTTTTTATTTTAAGAGATTTCGAACGACCCTAGGCCCAATAATATCATTTCTTACTCTACTTTCCTAATTGAACAATAAATAAGGATTAACAATATTTTTTATAAAATAAAATCCAATACAAAAATTGCAATAGCTAACTGTGTTTCTTAATAACCATATTAGATCCTATTTTTTGTTTGTTTTGATTATATTTGAAAAGAGGCAATTAAAATTCCGACCTTTACATAAATCACTGAATCATATTATAAATTTTCTTAACAACCAATCAAAACAGATAATCGAATTATTTACAACGCTCAATGCGGCAATCTAAATTAATAAGCCATAAGACGGTTTATAAGCGCAATAACTATAAATAAACATAACTCCGGCGCACGTACACTTTACTTCATAAACGTTATAAATATATCAATGGATGGCAATATTGGCGCAAACACACGAGAGCAGTAATTGTGCCGTTAATAGAATCTCGGTTGCAATCTGTTCCCAATAAGGACGCGACTATCGGCCCGTTAATTGCTTTCAAGATGCTTTTCCCGAACGACGATAAGACGTTCTGAGGTTCGCATTAATTATTGCCTGCTCCTACTGGAATATGCCTATAAATAATAATGCATCTTGCCGGGACACGCTTGTTACGGCTCTTTGTTCTTTGATTATGGAAGTAGCGTTTTGTGGTTTGCTTTGTTTGTGTGTTTGCAAGAGTGGAAACGAGGAAAGTTCAGTGTGGTGTTTATTTAATGAGCGAGTTTTGATATTTGAGATTGGGGAGGATATGTGATTGCTTCGATCATTTTTGCATGAATAGAAAACTTTTTTTAAACATGAAAACGACTGAAAAAATCCTTAATTTTCCTCATACACAATAATCACAATTGAGCTATAGTCAATAAATAAACACTACTTGCTGGACATACGTCAATTCTGATTGCTATATCTTTGTTTCATGCACAGAATCTGTGGTTTCAGCAAGACGGAGCAACGAGTCATGCGACTGCCCGCTTCCTAAGCTTGAGATTTTTTCTTATTTCAGTTAAGTGAGTAACTCGATACTTTTCGAAGAAATAAACAGTAAATCCCTTGAAATTAAAATCGATTAACGTCTGTGTCTACCCCGCGAACGCCTTGAAAAAGTACATATCAAGAGTCAACGTTGTCAGATAGTCGCGCAATGTACTTTAAAGTAATTTATAGTCACTATTTTTGCTAGTAATTGAGTTTAATGTCACTTCCCGTAATTATAATTGACAAAAATTAACTTTAAAATCATTAAAAGCCACAATTTCCACTACGAATTGACTTTAAAGTAATTTATAGTCACTAATTTTGCTATAAAAACATTGAAAGTGTCTATAATTGTCAACAATTAACTTTATGGTTATTGAAAGTCACTATTTTCACTAGAAGTTGACTTTACAGTCACTATTATTGTCAAAAATTGATTTTAAAGTCATTTGTAGTCATTACTTTTGCTAGAAATTGACTTTACAGTCACCTTACTTAACTATTACTATCAAATAGTGACATTAAAGTCATTGATAGTCACTATTTTCACTAGAAATTGACTCTAATTTCATTTTTAATCACTATTTTTCGTAGAAATTGACTTTAAAGACATTTACGGTCAGTATTTTCACTTGAAATTGACTTTAGAGTCACTATTTAGCTAGAAATAGACATTACAATAATTTATAGTAACTATTATTGTCAAAACTTGATTTTAAAGTCATTTGTAGTAATTATTTTTGCTAGAAATTGACTTTAGAGTCACCTTACTTAACTATTACTGTCAAATAGTGACATTAAAGTCATTGATAGTCACTATTTTTCGTAGAAATTTACTTTATAAGACATTTATAGTCAGTATTTTCACTAGAAGTTAACTTCAGAGTCACTATTATTGTAAAAAATTATCTTTAAAGTCAGTGATAGTCACTGTTTGTACTATAAATTGACTTTAATATCATTTATAGTCATTATTATGGTAAAAAATAACTTTAAAGTCATTAATAATCATTATTTTCACTAGAAATTGACTTAAGAGTCACTATTATTGTCAAAAATTAACTTTAAAGTCAGTGATAGTCACTGTTTTTACTATAAATTGACTTTAATGTCATTTATAGTCACTATTGTGGTCAAAAAATAACTTTAAAGTCATTGATAATCACTATTTTCACTAGAAATTGACTTAAGAGTCACTATTATTGTCAAAAATTGACATTAAAGTCAGTGATAGTCACTGTTTTTACTATAAATTGACTTTAATGTCATTTATAGTCACTATTGTGGTCAAAAAATAACTTTAAAGTCATTGATAATCACTATTTTCACTAGAAATTGACTTAAGAGTCACTATTATTGTCAAAAATTGACATTAAAGTGAGTGATAGTCACTGTTTTTACTATAAATTGACTTTAATGTCATTTATAGTCACTATTATGGTCATAAAATAACTTTAAAGTCATTGATAATCACTATTTTCAGAATAAATTAACTTTAAAGTCATATTTAGTCACTATTTTTGATATAAATTGGCTTTAAAGTCATTTATAGTCACTATTTTCACTAGAAATTGACCCTAAAGTCATTTTTAGTCACTTTTATTGGCAGAATTTGACTTTAAATTCACATTACGTTATTATTATTGTCAAAAATTGACTTTAAAGTCATTCGTAGTCACTGTTTATATTATAAATTGACTTTAATGTCATTCATAGTCACTATTTTCAGTAGAAATTGACATTAGAGTTATTATTATTGTCAAAAATTGACTTTAAAGTCATTGATGGTCACTGTGTGTACTATAAATTGACTTTAATGTCATTATTAGTCACTATTATGGCCAAAAAATTACTTTAACGTCATTGATAATCACTATTTTGACTATAAATTGACTCTAAAGTCAATTTTAGTCACTAATATTGGTAGAATTTGACTTTAAATTCACGTTACCTTATTATTATTGTCAAAAATTAACTTTAATATCATTTATAGTCACTATTTTCACTAGATATTGACTTAAGAGTCACTATTATTGTCAAAAATTGACTTTAAAGTCATTAATAGTCACTGTTTCTACTATAAATTGACTTTAATGTCATTTATACTCACTATTATGGTTAAAAAATAACTTTAAAGTCATTGTTAATCACTATTTTCACAATAAATTGACTTTAAAGTCATTTATAGTCAGTATTTTCACTAGAAGATGACTTTAAAGTCACTATTATTGTCAAAAATTGACTTTAAAGTCATTAATAGTCACTGTTTTCACTATAAATTGACTCTAATTTCATTTTTAGTCACTATTTTTCGTATAAATTGAATTTAAAAACATTTGTAGTCAGTATTTTCACTAGAAGTTGACTTCAGAGTCACTATTATTGTAAAAAATTGACTTTAAAGTCATTGATAGTCACTGTTTGTATTATAAATTGACTTTAAAATCATTATTAGTCACTATTATGGCCAAAAAAATACTTTAAAGTCATTGTTAATCACTATTTTCACAAGAAATTGACTTTAAAGTCATTTATAGTCAATATTTTTAGTAGAAATTGGCTTTAAAGTCATTTATAGTTACTATTTTCAGTAGAAAATGACTTAAGAGTCACAAAAATTGACTTTAAAGTCATTGATAGTCACTGTTTGTACTATAAATTGACTTTAATGTCAGTTCTAGTCACTATTATGGCTAAAGAATAATTTTAAAGTCATTAATAATTACTATTTTCACTAGAAATTGACTATAAAGTAACGGTATGTCACATTTTTGCCGATTGCCGATTTCGTTATGTTTTTAAGATATGTTTAAAGTTCAGCATTATTATTATTTATTTATTATTTCAGCATTCCCAAAAAAATATTTTTGATTTTATATGTTTAATTTATTATATTAACAACATGTGTTATTTTTCTGGGGTATTTTTTTTTTTTAGAAAGTGCTTTATACGGATAATTTGTTTCTGCTCAGCTTGATCTCATCGATCTTCAACTGATTGATCAATCTTTGAAATGATCGATCTTGCCCATCACTAACTTTAATGCTTGGCCTCATTTTATAGAAAATGTGTAAGCCAAAACTTGAAACGAAATGCAATTTCAATGTCTGACGTTTATGTTAATATAATTTATGAGGTGTGTTTATTTAAAAAAAGGTATTTACTAGAACTATTCCAAACTTTAAGTATTTACATAAATAAACACAATTATGTCCCACATAACTCACACCCATGCAAATCGACCTTCGAGTAATTTACATAAACGTGTTTCTCATCAAAACATTCCGCGTTGTTTTCTTTCTTTTTTTAGGGGGCATTTTTCCACTCAAAGACCACCCTCTTGGGCATCGGTGCACACGTGCCCACAAAAACGAAAATAAAAGCGTACCCCACACGGACGACGCAGTCAATATGTCAATTATCGCGTCCACAGGCAATTACTTGCGGTGTTCCCCCTCGTGAATGGGGGTGCCGAAATATTCCGGCTCCGGAATGGCGAGTGTGTGTGCACTTGCTCAAATCGAATTAAGTAATCTCGGCTTTGTTCCGGCGGATTGAATAAATGAGTAAACCGTGTGGGAAGCCTCGCACTTGGGGAGGCGAGCGCCGGATTCCTTTTGTTCGTTCCGGCGCCTAACCTGGTTTGTTTTATACGCGTCCGGGGAGTTTCGATTAATTGAAATGCTGAGGCATGTGCTGGTCAAGATCATTTTTTTTTGCTTATCAAACGAAACGTTTTTGTTTTATGAAATAAATATGAATAGATTATTAAAAATCAACCAAGAAAACACAGAATAACTTTAAATTCTCGACTAGTTTCGGGTTATTAGCACATTTTCAAGAGAATTTAAAATTTATTTTATTAAAATTTCCATGGATATTTACATAAATATATATATTGATTTTTTAAATTTTTATTTAAATTTAATTTTTGTTTTGTTTGTTCAATCGCTAATACAGATGTAATTAATCCTAAATTATTAATTCATTTGTTAATTGTTGAGGCTTCTACTTTGTTATACATTGTAATTCAATTGTAATAAATGAAACACTTTTTTTACTTTGTTTGTATAACTCGGATTGATTTTATGTTGACTATAGATTCGACAACCTTAACAAAAGTCTTGTTTTGATAATGACACGTTAAGGTTGTCGAAACTATAGTCAACAATAAAATCAATCCGAGTTATACAAACAAAGTAAAAAAGTGTTGCATTTATTAATTCATTAAACTAAATAGTTTCTTCTATGCAATTAATGACTTACAAAGTATAAGAAAAATATCTATTGAAATAACTGCTTTCCTGGGAAATCCACGAAGGGCACTGAATGGACATTTATCGTTGCATGTCAGTAAAACTACACAATTCAAATTATATTTGAATGAAGACAATTTCATGCAAATACACAATAACACTATACAAGGTCATCTGTAGACACGTTTCGGGATTTATCCCTCATCAGTGTAGCTTTATCTTATGTACCAAATTTGACAACCAACAACCTAATTGTGGTCAACTCTACCCACTGAGAGTGATCCATCAATGCCTTTATAGAAATAAATACAGTGAATAGGAAAAAAATCATTTTAAATTCGATCTTCACGTAACTCAATCAATCAATTTAATTCCTCGTTCACTTTTAGGTACATGACGAAACAATCAAATTTATTGATATTAATAGCAAACTAAATGTCGTACATATTAATATTAACATAACAACCATCCTCCTCGGCCCTTCTTCTTTTTTATCATCGCAGAAACACAGGCCTCGGCCGACCCACATGACAAATGTACCATGAATATGGACTAGATTCATCTGAGGATAAATCATCGCATCTGAAACGTACGAGCCGCGGCATTAATTCACTTTTGCCGACAATAAACTCAGCCTCGATAACTCATGCCCCAGCACTGGTGTACACCATCGGAACAGCGAAAACGTTTCACGTGTAATTTGCATGAATTGATTTTCTTTTGTGTAATCGTACGCAAATTATTCGCCCGACCTTTGTTGTTCTCAATTTTTTTTTTTCGCATCGAGGTCGCGTCCGCGATCCGAAAACGGAATTTCATTGATTAGGATGGTGCGTCGTTATCCTTGAAGGTGTTTTTCGTTAAAAAAATTATTTTAGGCTGCAAAGGGCTGAAACTTTCTGCAGGGATAGATTAAAGTCTGCTGAACTCGAATCTGCCATCAGAAAGTTTTTATTCCGCGTAGAAATATTTTTTTCGAATTTTCAAAGAAAAGAGAAAAAGTTAAAAGGGGTACCCCTTACAAGTTTTTTCCTCAAAAAATTATTTTGAGCTACAAAGGGCTGGAACTTTCTGCAGGAATAGAATAAAGTCTGCTGAACTCGAATCTGCCATCAGAAAGTTTTTATTCCGCGTAGAAATATTTTTTTCGAATTTTCAAAAAAAGGCGAAAAAGTTAAAAGGGGTACCCCTTACAAGTTTTTTCCTCAAAAAATTATTTTGAGCTGCAAAGGGCTGAAACTTTCTGCAGGGATAGATTAAAGTCTGCTGAACTCGAATCTTCCATCAGAAAGTTTTTATTCCGTCTAGAAATATTTTTTTAAAATTTTCAAAGAAAGGCGAAAAAGTTAAAAGGGGTACCCCTTACAAGTTTTTTCCTCAAAAAATTATTTTAGGCTGCAAAGGGCTGAAACTTTCTGCATGGATAGATTAAAGCCTGCTGAACTCGAATCTTCCATCAGAAAGTTTTTATTCCATCTAGAAATATTTTTTTTAATTTTCAAAGAAAGGCGAAAAAGTTAAAAGAGGTACCCCTTACAAGTTTTTTCCTCAAAAAATTATTTTGAGCTGCAAAGGGCTGGAACTTTCTGCAGGAATAGATTAAAGTCTGCTGAACTCGAATCTGCCATCAGAAAGTTTTTATTCCGCGTAGAAATATTTTTTTTAGAATTTTCAAAAAAAGGCGAAAAAGTTAAAAGGGGTACCCCTTACAAGTTTTTTCCTCAAAAAATTATTTTGAGCTGCAAAGGGCTGAAACTTTCTGCAGGGATAGATTAAAGTCTGCTGAACTCGAATCTTCCATCAGAAAGTTTTTATTCCGTCTAGAAATATTTTTTTAAAATTTTCAAAGAAAGGCGAAAAAGTTAAAAGGGGTACCCCTTACAAGTTTTTTCCTCAAAAAAATTATTTTAGACTGCAAAGGGCTTAAACTTTTTGCAGGGATAGATTAAAGCCTGCTGAACTCGAATCTTCGATCAGAAAGTTTTAATTCCGCGTAGAAATATTTTTTTTAGAATTTTCAAAAAAAGGCGAAAAAGTTAAAAGGGGTACCCCTTACAAGTTTTTTCCTCAAAAAATTATTTTGAGCTGCAAAGGGCTGAAACTTTCTGCAGGGATAGACTAAAGTCTGCTGAACTCGAATCTTCCATCAGAAAGTTTTTATTCACGTAGAAATATTTTTTTAGAATTTTCAAAAAAGGCCAAAAAGTTAAAAGGGGTACCCCTTACAAGTTTTTTCGTCAAAAAATTATTTTAGACTGCAAAAGGCTCAAACTTTCTAAATGGATAGATTAATAATTAATATATTATTTCCACATAATCGCTGATGATGAAAATGTTTTTAGTAAAGGACATTTACGTTGTAATCAAATTCCTCACGTCTACAGCAAACAGCTATTGATTCTTGTTTATTTTTTTGTGCAAACTCGCGGTCTAGACGGGCAAAGCAACAAGGCTAGTACCACCGCAGAACGTTCGACTAATAAGATTAGGAATTGACAAAGCGGCGTAGTGTGTTGTATGAACAATATATTATCATCGCTTACACAGACTAGTTAGAGTGCACGTATCAACAGTCTGCCCAAATTGGATTATAATAAACATCGAAGGGGGATGTTTCTGCTCTGTGAGGGGTGAGGCAGTGGAGAGGAGAGGGTGGACCCATTGTGAGCCCTTTGTTACGGTGGCGCCTCGGGGGAAGCGGGGACGGGGAGGAAAGCAGCGAAACCGGGCGGTTTCAGACAGGATCGTACAAATCGCCACGTTCTATGAATTGGATTAAAAAAAAATGAAAAATTAATTAGACAGGATCGTACAAATCGCCCCGTCCTTGGAATTGGATTTAAAAAAAGAAAAATTAATTAGACAGGATCGTACAAATCGCCACGTTCTTGGAATTGGATTAAAAAAAATGGAAGAATTAATTTGAGAGGAAGGACATTTTTTTTAATTTATTTTGACACGGATTTTGAATTTGTATTGTTTGTTAAAAAAAATGTATATAAGATAAATATCTCTCCTTAAAGGGTAAAAGAGATGTAAAAGCTTATATAAGATAAATATCCTTGTATTAGGGATTGTTAAGTAAGTTTCACTTGGTTTGTTTTACACGCAAACACGTTGTGAAACTTACTTAACAATCCCTAATATTACTAAAATGTTTTACCAAGTGATTAATGAGACTCAAATTGAAAATAAATATCCTTGTTTTCAATTCTCCTTGGAAAAGTGCCTAAACAACCCAGTGATTGTGATTGACTTTATGAAAATGTTTACATCGCAAAATCTTCATTGTAATTATTATAGTTGTTTGGTTTTCTTCTCTCGCATGTTTAATATTTCGACGCCCACCCCCATTTTTAATTAAATTATTTACTATAAATTAACCATACTGAAGAATATCACACCTTGTGTACTAATATCACCACCTTGTATAATAATAATACCATATAATTTTAAATCGTTGTCCTTCTAAGTGATTTGATTTTTTTTTATTCTGACCACTTTGTGTGCAACATATTTTGATATTAATCTGTCGAGAAAAAGGTGTGGCAATATTCAGGTATTGCTACTATTCAAGAGGATTAAAATATATGTAAAAAAATGAAACCACTTTGAATCAAAACTATTTTAAATTATATGGTATTCTTGTTAGATGAGGTGGCCAGAAAAGGTGTGCTAGTTTCATAGCCATCTCATAAAACAATAATAGCACAAAATTTAAAACAGTTTTCGTTTAAAGCGGTTTAATTTCGACCATCTTGTATAGTACAGAAGGGAATGGAATACCTGAAGATTGTTATTTCTTTTCTGTATGTTAATTAATTTAAATATTATTAAAGGGATTTTCTTTTCTGTGTATACTCTTTTTAATATTCCGGGTATGTATTAATTTTAAAAATCGAACACCACATGAGGTATTATTTTTTAATTAGTAAATTACTCTTTGTGTGTATTGAAAATATCAAGGATCAAAGCACGGCCGGGAGGATTTGTTTTGTTTTCGACGTTATCGGATTACCAGGTATACCGTGGGTATGCATGTATACCAGCGATGGAGCGCGTGTGTTGGTTGTTACCGAGGTGGTGCGCAAACCGCGTAATGGTCAATTAACCTCCAGTGTCAAGGTTGGAGTTGTTGAATGGTATGGAGGGATACCGTGAGTTGGGAGCGTTGGCTGCAGGTGGCGCCAGCGGCTGGGACGAGGTATTCCGGGTGGGCGTGGTCGAGGTGTGGTGTGCGTTTAGGCTCCGCCTGGTTGAGTGTAGGGTGGCGTTCGGGTTGTTTCGGGTGGTTTCGGATGGGAGTCGTGTGGTGAGGTTCACGGTGGTCGGCAGTTTGAGGACGGTAGCGTTAAATGTGAGTTGATGTTAATGGTTGTTTTTCGTGTGCGGTATGCAGCGCTAGGAGTGTGTGCGGGTGTTATGTGCCGGTGGGTGAAAGGGGGCCCTGTGCTCCGGGTGTCCCGAGGATTTTAGTGCGCCCGGGGAATGTGTGCGGGGATTGTGGTTTCGTTTCGTAGAGATGAGTGCGGCGCTGCCCCCCGTGCCCGATCTCATTCCCATTTCGGCGTTACGGAAGGGCAGTGGTAATAACAATAATAATTGTAAGGTGCGGGAGTGCGCCCCCTGCAGCTCGACCCAGTGCTCCGGTGAGGTTATGGGAGAGCAGCGCTCGCGGCGGACGGGGCAACCAGCCGCCTTCGAGGTGATCGATACTACGTCGCGGTCACGTGGTAACGGCGACGGCGCCGCCCCTCAGCAGCCAGCAGCGTCCCGGAAAGCTCGGACCGAGCGTCATCGTAAATCAGACAGGAGACGTGATCGCGTACGCGAACGTCGCAAGAGGTCCACCTCGTCGAAACCGCGCTCGGAGCCCTCATCGCCCGAACGGCCCGCCAATCCCCGCGTCAACCCGATATTCGTGTGGGTCCGGCAGCAAGACAACCACATCGTGGAAGTCAAATGCGAAGACTACGACAAGCGGAATCGGATTCTGCTTACGAAGACCGCGCAGGGATGGAGGGCTATCCCGCGTACGGAAACGCTCGCGCCCGCCCTCCAGAGATCGGATGATAAGCCCAGGAAAGTGAAAAAGCGGAACAACAGCAAGGTCAAGCGGAAATCGGCGGCCGTCCAGGTCGACGATCTCCAGGAACCCCAAGAACAGGATCCCTCCTGGACCGAAGTGTCATCCGAGCCACCGGAACCGACCCCGGAAAAGTCGCCCCCTTCGAGTGTAAACAGTGCGTCCGAATGTAGTGCGCAGGATGGGACTGGAAGTGCAACCGCCGACGACTGTCACAACAAATGCGACGTCACTCCTTTGGACAACCTCTTGGCCGTCGCCGAGCTCGAGTTCAACCAGCACTTGCAGCAGGAGCAATGGGCCAAACCGGACGACCCGGAAAATCCGGAGGAGTCCGAGGACCAAATCAACAACATGGAACAGCTGGACATGTTCATTGAATCCTGCGCGCCCGCCGATGCCCCCACTGACCCAGATGATACGGAACAAAAGCCCGATGGCTGCGAATGCGACTACAACGAGGAGGAGGATAATAATTTAGCGATGGACGACATCCTCAACAGGTTAGAGCAATCCCTGCGCAGCCCCGACACCCTCCACTCCGAGATCAACGAAATCATCAAGCAGGCGAAACCTAGTAAGAATATAAACAAACGCAGGGGAAGTCGGGCTGTGGAAACCAAACAACAACAACCGGAAGAGGTAATTGTGGAAAAAGAACCGAATGAGGGAGTAGATAAGGTAATTGAGGAAGCGGGTTTGGAAGATAACCATGAAGTAATTGATGAAACTGAAAAGGTTGTTGAAGGAATGAAGGAAGTAGATGAAGCAACCGGGGAAGTAGAGGAGAATGATTTAATTGAGGAATTGAAAGAACCGGAGAAGAATGAACCGCAAGAAGTCCCAACGGATTTATCGAAAAAGGATTTTAAGAATATCCCAGCGGATAATGATGAAATGATGCCTACGGATCTCAGTGTGCCTAAATGTCCCTCGTCGCCAAAACGCCCCCCCTCCCAAAACTCGGAGACGATACAATCTCCCCAACCGAGCGGAATCCCCGCAGTGCCACCCTCCCCCGACATCTACCACCACCACCACCACCATCACACCAGTGCCAATAAAAACAAATCACTATATTTAGAATCACTCCTATCCCCTAACAAAGAAACCATCACCGATAAAGAACCATTAGATTTAGGTAAACACCGGGAATCGGATAGTCCGCGCGTGACGTGCTCGCAAGAAATCCAAAACCCTCCGGAACCCCCGGCCAAGAAACTCAAACTCGAAGACCTGACTCTGAAAAAGCTCTTGGATAACGAGAAAAAAGAGGCCGAGAAGGTGGACCCCAAGAATAACGAGACACCCCGGTTGCTGGAGTTGTTGACGCACGACGCCGACCCCGATCCCATGGTGCAATTGAAACAAGTCCTCTCCAACGCGAGCCTGAACGTACCGGACCCCATGCTGATCCCCAAGGACAGGCTGAGCTCGATCCTCTCGAGCCCCGCCAAAGAAATCCCGAAATTACTAACGCAGAGACCTGAGCTGAGATTACCTGAAGCGCTTGCTTACCCGCATCTACTCCAAGATCCTGATATACTCGTGATAACTTTAGCGCAATTAGAGACGATAGTGCAGAAGCAATGCCAAACGATTCCTCTAGCGGAAAAGGAGGACGCCAAAAAAACGCCCGAATCGCCGAAAACCGGTAGTATTTCCTCATCTAGTCCAGCGAAAACTGCACCTGCACCGGCTAATGTCGGTAGTGGTAACAAAGAGGAAACGGGGAAGACGAAAAAGGCGAAAATGTCTGAGCTGTCGAGCGAGATAGACGCGGCGACAAACGCGGCTTTCACGCAAATGATGTGGCTTCCTTATTTGAACCAACTGGAGAAC
The DNA here is from genome assembly GCA_963082785.1 of Philonthus spinipes. Classification (NCBI taxonomy): domain Eukaryota; kingdom Metazoa; phylum Arthropoda; class Insecta; order Coleoptera; family Staphylinidae; genus Philonthus; species Philonthus spinipes. The sequence goes on from OY720316.1 coordinate 1,341,548, forward strand.
GCTGCTATGAATTTCGGCGGAGGGAATCCGGAGCTGTTGAAGATTTTAAGCACGATGCTTCCGAATTACGCGGGGGCTGAAATGAATCATATGATGGGTAATAACAGGTTGCCTTTCCCTCCACCTCCTTTCCCCATGCAGCCTTCTATGAATTACAACCCTTTGGAGTTGTCGATGTGGCAGGAAGCTATGCTCCAGGCGAATTTATCGAGGAACAAAAATCAGTTCGATTTATTCGGGAAGGATTATCCTGGTGGGAAAAACATGTTCCCGAAGCCGAATCCTTACATGAACGTCCCCGCCCAGTTTCAACCCCCCATTACCAGACCTCCCAACCTCCAGATACCGCAATACAATTCCTTGAAGTACCCGCAGAAGCACCACAGCAAACCCAGCCCCAACAGCACCTCGAAAACCTCCTACGCGAATACCTTCCAACAAAAAATGTACGAAAACGAGAAGCTCCTCCAGCAGCAAGCCCGCCAGAAAGAAATGATGCTCAAACAGCAAGAATACCTGAAACACCAGGAGATGTACTCGTCGCAGCACCCGAAACCGAAAGTCGCGTGCAAACCCTTCGCGAACATCGCCGGGATGCAGCAGCAGCAGCAGCACCAGGAGGCGGCGAAACGCGCGCTGCTCTCTTCTTCCGCGGCGGCGGCTTCCGCGGCGACACGGGTCCCGGGGCCCATCGATCTCTCCGGCTCGACCGCGACCTCCGGGGCCAAGCTGAAGGTGAAACAGCATCTGGTGGACCACACGAGCACGCCCAGGCTGCTGAAGCACGATGACGTGCCGGAAGTGGGGAGCACGACGGCCAGCATCGAGGAGATGCAGGACGCGCAGAAGCATCTATGGCATCCGCTCTTTGGAAAGTGAGTTAGTGAACTTTTTTGATGTTTACAAACTTTTTCTTTTTATTTACTAATCAATAATAGATTGCAAAAATCATAAATGAACTCAATTTTTCATAGTAGAAAAAAAATAAATAAGAAAACTCCACTTCCTTAACATATTTAAATATATTAATGAAAAATACTTCTAAACTTTAAAGTGTTATACAATATATATACATATATATAAATATATATATAATATTATATATATATATATATATATATAATATTATATATATATATATATATATATATATTTCATTAACTCTTCAATTAATTAAATAAATATTTTAAAGAATATCTCCGATGGAGATGACCGAACTCAGGAAAAGACGCGAATAACACGCACGTTTTATCGCAAAATCCAGCAAAAAATATCCTTGGCTCAGTTTTGAATAAAAACCTCGCTGGCTATTAATATCAATAGAAAATTTAAAATTCTTTTTTAATTAATTTATTAAAAAAAACTATAATCAAGTCAATGAATGTTTAATTAATTTCTCACTTAACCCGCGGTGAAACATTTTTTTAATTAATTCAGGATAATTTAATTAATATCCCTTAATAATCAAACTCAAATAAATAATAAATCAAAAAAAATAATAGACTTGCTATTTTTTTTTTTTTTTTTTGAAAAATAATAGACTTGCTATTTTTTTGATTTTGTTTCACTTTCACTTAATAATGTTTCACTTATTTCCCTTAATATTCAAACCAAAAAAATAATACACTTGGTTTGATTATTAAGGAAAAGTGAAACAAAACCAAGCGGTAATAGGTTGAAAAATACACTACTTAAGTAGTGAAACAAATCAAATGTATTTTTTTTTTTCAACTTATTAATATTGTGATCATGTTTCATCGATTAATGGGAACCAGATATAAGTGAAATATTATTAAGTGAAAGTGAAACAAAATCAAAAAAAAATATTACAGTTTGTTTAATTTACTTATTAATTAAGCACGTGTTTTAATTTTAATTAAATTATCACCATATGGTAAAAGGGGATACTGATTATATATATATTAAATAATCTTGAATTAATTCAAGTGAATGAATTTTCGATTCTACATGTCAATCGAAAATTCATTCACTTGAATTAATTCAAGATTATTTAATTGTTAATCTACCTGGGCTATTGGCCAGAATTAAGCCCTTTCAGGCTCTGACTTATTTTTTATATTTTCGAAAAAGCTTTCAATTTAATTAAGAGTTAAATGAATTTATACATAAAAAAGCTTCGAATGAAAATATAACCGCTCAATTATAATAAGTCGTGGATTAAATGGTGAATGCGCCGGGCGCTACGATACTCGCAACATGTACAGAAAGTCTTAGGACGGTTAAATAATTCGAAAAAACAAAATATCTAAAAATACGTATTATTGAAAAATCGTACGAATGACACAAAACATACTTTCTCAACCCTCGCTTTAGGGGTGAGGTGGAGAGTAACTTTGATGTTTTAAATGGGAACCTGTTTTTGTTTTAATAATTAAAAAAAAAATATGTATTTACTTGGGCAGAGTTATTTAAATTAAATGAAATAAAAATATGGGACTTAATTGGAATTGTTTGTCGAATCAAATTCAACTAATTTCAAAATAATAAAGTCAATTAAACAGAAATCAGCTGAAAATTTATTAGTCTTTACAAAAGCTGTCAAATCGAACACAACTGTAATATTAACAAAAGAATTATATATTCAAAAAGTGAATAATTTCATTAATCAAGAAAATATAATTAATTAAAAAAAAAGATCCAACAATTAAATATCAAAGAGAAATTAAACAATTTCTATCAAAAAATTCAATTTTTAATAAAAATGATAAATTTAATATAATAACAAAAAATCCTATTGCTCCAAAACTTTACGGTTTAATTAAAACTCATAAAACAAACCTACCAATCAGACTTGTTGTTTCATATATAAATTCACCTTGCAGAAACTTAGCTATCTATACTAGTAAATATTTTAGAAACATTACAAATTATATAGTATTAAAAATAATATAGATTTAACAAATAAATTAAAAGATTATAAAACACCTTTAAATTCAAAAATAGTTTCTTTTGATGTAACAAATATGTTTCCTGGTATTCCTTCAAGTGAATGTGTTAAAATTATTGAAAATATTTTAGATAAAAATAATATTAATCCAATTATTAAAGAAGAATTACTTTCTTCTTTTAAATTATGTATCGATCAAAATTATTTTCAATTCAATAACATTTATTATAAACAGAATTCTGGATTGGCAATGGGATCTCCTTTAAGTCCATTTCTAGCTGATATCTACATGAATACATTAGAAGAAACAATTTTTAAAAATCCACTTACAAAAAAAAAAACATATTAAATTTTGGTATAGATATGTTGATTATATTATTGCATGCTTTGACGAAAACTTAAATTCATTTTTAGAATATATCAATTCTTTAAACCAGCACATAAAATTTATTTTAGAAATTGAGTTAAATAAAAAGATCAACTTCTTAGATTTAACTATTATACACACAAACAATCAGATACAATTTGAGATTTATAGAAAACCAACCAGTAAGAAAAATACTATCCCATTTGATTCATTTCACCCCCTTTGTCAAAAATTATCAACATATTATTCTATGATCAATAGAGCTTTCAAAATTCCACTATCAAAACAATCATTCAATAATGAATTAAATTTAATAAGAAATATTGCTGCAAAAAATGGTTTTCCTTATCACACAATTCAAAAATTAATTAACAAAGAATTCAGAAAGAAAGCACTTTTTGAAATTTATCCAAAAATTAAAGAAAACAATAAAAAATATTTAACTTAACTTATTTTGGAGAAATTTCAGAAAGAATTGCAAGTATATTTAGAAAAAAATAATTACAAAATAGGATTTAGAAGTAAAAATAAATTATACAATAGAAAAGATAAAACAGGAAAATTTAACAAATCTGGTATTTATAAACTTATATGTTCTGATTGTAATAGTGTGTATATTGGAAAATCTAGTCGAAATTTTAATATAAGATACAATGAACACTTTAGAGCATTTAGATTAAATATAGATTGTAGTACTTTTTCAAATTATATACTTACAAATAGTCACACTTTTCCAAATTTAAATAGAAAATAACGGGTTGTTATAAAATGCTAAATCACTAATGGAAAAAAGGATTTATTCAAATTTTTTCTATTAGCAACTTAGCATTTTATAACAACCCGTTATTTTCTATCGTTACACAAACATTTCCTTATCAACCTTATTAACAATTACCAACCATGAGTATTGTTTTCTCGTTTAAATCACCGCGCAGCGATTGTTGCTTCTACGTCGCCGGGTGGGTTTCTTTTTAAAAATTAAAACGCGCAAATATTGCGAATTCAAAGCGAACGATAAAGCGCGTGGGTTTGTTTCGTTTCGCGATTATTTATAATCGACGGTGTGTAATTATTTTATAAAGTGGAAGCGACCGGCCTTTCGGCCTTGCCACACAGTGCGATGATGGTGATTAATTGGACGATTAAGGCAATTGATAAATGGACGCCGGAGTTTTCATTTTTATACATTTCTGTTTTGGAAATATGACAGGAATTAGTGCTACCATATTTCCAAAGAGTTTTCATTTTTTATACATTTCTGTTTTGGAAATATAGCAGGAATCAGAAGAGTGTTTGTAAAATGTTTTCAAACCGCTGGAATTTAGTTAAATAGATGCTCCTTATACAATACGTTATTGTGCAAATTAAGTATAAGTAGTATAAGTACATAAAACAAATGCTCAATAATGGGTGAGCATTTGTTTCATTCTACTACCGATAACTTAGAACCTAGGGAATACGACTTTTACAGGATATATATAATATAGCAGGAATCAGTACTACCCATATATACGGGATGATAGAAATGATATATTATAGGATATTTTTATTTGATTCATTTTTAAATTGTCTTTAAATCAATTTAACATAGCAGTTTTTTTCATATTTCCAAAATAGAAAATTGATGTAAAAGTGTAATGAAAAAAAAAAAAACTAATTTAAAATTACAATAAAATATTGAATTTGAACTTCACCTATTTTATTTTTCTTCGGATTGAGTGAACTTAACGTGAAAAAAAAAGGTGAAATTCAAGTAATAACTACAACGAAACTTTTATATGGTAGGAATCATTCTTTCAAGTAAAATGTAAAATTACTTTAAAGTAAACACGTTTGTTATAACTTTCAAAAATTGTTTATTTTGCATTTAACTACAATTGTTTCGCCACCTTGTGGCTTCTTCAGGTGAAGAACATTTTTTGAAAGTTATAACAAACGTGTTTACTTTAAAGTGATAAATATGAACAACTATCAGCCACCTCGATTAATAGTTTTAAAATGTAAAAGTTTTATTCAATACGTTGTAAGTTATCGGTAGTAGAAATATAATTGGAAGAACAGAGAAATAAGTGTGAAGCAAAAGCGTCAGATATTTTAGTTGGACGAAACAAAAATCCACCATCTGGATAATAATAAGAAATATATGATTTATACCATATTCATTACTTCGCATTACGTTTAATTATTTCAATATGGATATAATTTATTTGAACAGTGATTTTTCCTGTCATTCAGCTAAATTTATTAATTTATTAATATGTATAACGATATGACTCTGTACTTTTCTACTAAATAATTTAATTTTTTTCTTCTTATATACTTGTATCTTTAATTTGTAATACCGTTTGTAATATTTTTGTAAAAAAGGAGATTCCGTTAATAAATTAAATTTACACCATATAAATTAAATAAAAATGATTTGAAAATAATTAATAAATTATTCTCACATTTAGCTCCACCATACGGTAAAAGAGATTACTGATTATATATATATATATATATATATATATATATATATATATACAGGGAGGTTTTTTTTATCAGTATACATTAGGGGAAGTGTATACCTGTAAAAATGCGAGTCAAACGCACTGAACCGATTAATACGTGTATGTTTAGTTGATTATTTGGCATATGTGTGTTCAGTTGCGTGTTATAGGCAACCAAACATACATACATAAATGCGTTTGACTCGCCTATTTTGCAGGTATACATAGGGGAAATGTATACTGATAAAAAAAGCTCTCTGTATATATTCAAATATAAATAGAAAAGAGTATTCATTTTATTTAATATATATTCAAATATTAATAATAATTCGTATATTATCTGTCCAGCTTTGTTATCTGACATTAAATTTAATGTATGTAATTACTCTCGATCATCACTCAGAAATGTTAATATATTTTATGTCCAAACACATAAGACCAACCATTCTTATAACAGCCCTGTTAGTCGTATATTAAGATCGGCTAATAAATTAAATCAGTACGAGTGGTTTAATTTATTTGATTCGTGTAAATATACATTTAAGCGCGTTTTAAAGAAACATGTACTTCTTGTGTAATATAATATTAGACTTAATTTAGAATTTAAGGTAATAAGTAAAATATTTTTGTAAACTGTTTTTGTAAAAAGGGGTTTTCCCGTAAATAAATAAATAAAAAATAAATAAATATTGATAATTCTAATTTAAGCGAATAATCTTAAATTAACTCAATTAAATTTTGTTGCAGTCAGAAGAGCTACACGAGTCCTTGGAATTGGACGACGGTGACGGCGACGGGCGAATAACATAGGCACCCACCTCCAAACACATGGAGGCAGCAGCAGACACCGTTCCAGCAGAGCAGCAAAAACATGGACATGTTTACAGGGTTCGATTTTGATTTCCTATCAAAGTAAAACAGAAAAAAACAAAAACACGTAACAATTGTTTCGGCCCGCGTGCTAAGAAATGTGATTATGTAAAAAAATATATAATAGGAGAAGAAAGAGAGAAAGAGAAGAAAAAGAAGCGGCTTCGAGGTTTCCAGTCGAAGATTGATTATGACTCAAACTGAAAAATAATAATAACAACAAAAAAACAGCAAAAAAACATAAATATTGATATAAACTAAAGAAGAAGAAAAAAAAATATTGGTACTTATTTTTTTTTTCTTCTTTTCTATTTAAAAGAATGTAGAGTATAAGGGACGGTTTATGTTATTGTAAGAAGCATACTGTTTGCAATCTAAGAAATTAAAAAAAACAGGGATGGATTTATTGTAAGAAGCATTTTGATTGCGATATAATTATTTATAGAGCAGAGAAGAGAACAGGAAAGTAGGATTAGCGTTATTGATATAGTAGGCATAGATTTTGGAATTCAAATAGCTATTTCAATGACTAGTACTGGAAGTACAGCATCATTATAATAGCTCTAGAGCTCGCATTGCCTGGGGGGCTTTCTACAACAAACAATTGTTTGTTTTTCTTTAGGCACGACGCAACTCTTTTAAATAAACTTGATGCTGTAGTTGACAATCAGCGCTTTGGGGCATTAATAATTATTTTGCAGGGGGGGATCACAAAAGGTAGTTACGGCTCTTGTGAAGTAGGCCTTTTGCGCACGAATTGCGATATTAAAGCACGAACCTATTCGTGCTAAATTCTTCTATTAAATTAAATAAAAGACAGTTGAATTGACAGTAGTGATCATTTCTTTAGATCACAGAATAGATCCCATAATTTGCAAAAGACAAAGACACAATTTGAAAAATCTTTAAAATTTGAAATAAAACCACTTGCATGAAATAAAAATAATTCAATTTTAATAAATGAGACACTTTTTTAATTTTTTTTTTGTTGAAGTGTTTCATTTATTAAAATTGAATTAATAAAGTAGAAGTATTTCATGTTGAAAATAATTAATAAATTATTTCCACATTTTATTTTCTATTTATATTCTTATATATAAATATATCAACGGATTTTAAACTAATCAAATTTCTTAAATAAAAATGATTTGAAAATAATTAATAAATTATTTTCAAATCATTTTTATTTAATATATTTAAATAACTGTGACCAAGTGAATGAATACTGTTTTCTATTTATAATCAAATTTCTTTTCTATTTATATTTTTATAAATATAATTTCTTTTTTATTTATATTTTCATAAATATAATTTCTTTTCTATTTATATTTTTATAAATAGAAAAAAAATGTGGAAATAATTTATTTCTCGATTTATTTCACTATTTCGACTAGTTTCAGCTTCTAGCCATAATTCTCTCGTTGATCATTTTTGCGAAAGTTTTCAAAATTATATTTCACAAATCTAGCAATGACTGCTGATGCGTTAATGTCTTTTAAACCGACCAAATCAAATTTCATACTGTATTTCATACGTGCGGTATTGGTGTCGATATTAATCGCGCTCATAATTCATGCGGTCGTTTTGGAAACGAGATCTGGGCCGGCGAGGAGAGGACTGAAATAGTGAAATGGGGTCGCGGGGTGACCCGGTGGTCTCCTCCGCGAGGAGTGTGCGCTATCGGCCATTCGGCCGGAGTGATATCCTCATTTAGACGGAGCGTTCGTTCCCCGTGGACTTTTCGCGAGTTCATTCACCGGTGCGAAATAGAATGTGCGGCACGCTCCGATGGGCCACACAACTATCTGGCGATGGTTTCCATCGAAAACGAGCGCCCGTCTTACGGTTTACGGTTTATCCGTGCCGGAAACAGTACTTTGCTTGATTGCCGGCTATTTCGCTTCCTGTTAAGATTTTTCGAATTTTCAAATTGAATTAACAAATCATTAAAATAAAAGATAAACAAAAAAAACTAAAATCAAATAAAAACAATTTGAAAATAATTAATTAATAAATTATTTTCTCTTTTGCTACTGTGACATAATGACTTATCAAAAAAAACTTTTTATATTCCTCGAATGGTTTACCGATCACCCACTAACTCTTAAATCAACATTTTAATATAATTTATCAAAATATTCAACCAGCGTATCGATGGACGTTTCGGTTTTTCAAACCTTATCAGATTCCATATGCAATGTCTAGATGAAGGCGGTTGAACGGATCTAGTGTTGCGGTTAAATACCTGATATGAATCATAATAAATGGAAGATGACGCAAGCGCCATCTTTCGTCTAATTCCATGTGGCAACTGGAGATATCCACCAACACGCAGTCAACAAAAAAAAATCGCCACAAGCCACTACGGCTTCCAGAAAAACCTCTTAAGACTAAAGATGGACGAAATAAGCGACTTGGTTCAGCTAGTAAGCTCTTTAAGCCGATTATCTCAGGAAAAACCCACTTAAGAATAAAGATGGGTGAAATAAGCAGCTTGACTCAGCTAGTAAGCTAGCTCTTTGAGCCTATTATCTCAGGAAAAACTTCTTGAGACTAAAGATGGAAGAAATGAGCGGCTTGGTTCAGCTAGTAAGCTAGCTCTTTGAGCCGATTATCTCATGAAAAACCACTTAAGACTAAAGATGGACGAAATGAGCGGCTTGGTTCAGCTAGTAAGCTAGCTCTTTGAGCCGACTCGCTCAGGAAAAACCTCTTGAGACTAAAGCTAGCTCTTTGAGCCGATTATCTCAGGAAAAACCACTTAAGACTAAAGATGAACGAAATAAGCGGCTTGGTTCAGCTAGTAAGCTAACTCTTTGAGCCGATTCGCTCAGGAAAAACCTCTTGAGACTAAAAATGGGCAAAATAAGCGGCTTGGTTCAGCTAGTAAGCTAGCTCTTTGAGCCGATTATCTCAGGAAAAACCTCTTAAGACTAAAGATGAACGAAATAAGCGGCTTGGTTCAGCTGGTAAGCTAGCTCTTTGAGCCGATTCGCTCAGAAACAACCTCTTGAGACTAAAAATGGGCGAAATAAGCGGCTTGGTTTAGCTAGTAATCCAGCTCTTTAAGCCTACTCGCTCAGAAAAAACCTCTTGACACTAAAAATAGACGAAATGAGCGGCTAGTGAGCTAGCTCAATCTACTCAAGAAGAAGAGAAGACGGCAGGATACATCCTTCGCGAATGTTCAGCGCTGTCAAAGCGGGAGAGGGTCTCAAACTAGTTGAAAATAATCCACGAAGAGATACTGGATTCCGCAGAATGGGTCTAACTACTGGGAGGGAGGCATCACAATGGGCCTAAAGTCCGAAAAATCCTTAATATCATCAACGTGTATCAACTTATTATTGCACATGGAACACGCTGGTCTGACGAGGTTTGAAAGACCGAAATAGCCATCGCCATTTTCAACTGGTGATGGCCATTCCGGCCAAGTGCTGGTGGTTGAACGAAATTGATCGATTAATTGCTTTTGATAATCAGAGTTAGTTGATCTTCCTTTTGGTGGACGAATAACAATTAACTAATTTAATAAAACTAACCTAACCTAGACAGTTGTGTTTATCTTGTAAAATCAAATTGTTTATTATTTAATATTATCAACGTATATCAACTTATTATTGCACATGGAACGCGCTGGTCTGACGAGGTTTGAAAGACCGGAATAGCCATCACCATTTTCAACTGGTGATGGTTATTCCGGCCAAGTGCTGGTGGTTGAACGAAATTGATCGATTAATTGCTTTTGATAATCAGAGTTAGTTGATCTTCCTTTTGGTGGACGAATAACAATTAGCTAATTTAATAAAACTAACCTAACCTAGACAGTTGTGTCTATCTAGTAAAATCAAATTGTTGATTATTTAATTTAAAAATTAAGCAATAGATGGTGCTCTGCGCGGTTTATTAAATTCATATCGACTTAAAGAGTATGACCTTACTTTTAAGAATAGGATAACCCTGGCGAAATGCATCTTCAGTTGCAGGTTAAGCAGTCGTGTCCTTTAAAAGCGCATTTATTTACGCGAGGGAAGAACAAAAATTTGGTGGAAAAATGGATTTAGTGAGTTAGGGAGCAATCGCAAGATCCTCCAATGTCATCCCCGGTGGAAAGAAGATATAAATTTGGTGTAAACCTAACACCATGCAAAAATTGGCTAAAAAAGTTGATAAGTTTGAAATATCGACGCAAGTGCCATCTTTTGCCTAATTTCATGTGAAATTCAATCTTTAATATAAAATAGCATTTTTCAATAAAAAGTGATTTTCATCGAGAAGGATTATGAAAACAAATTTTATTCGGTGTCCTTATTCGAGAAGTGCCATAGTTCAAGTGGATTTTCTATAAATTATAATAAGTTCAAATTTGCTTCTGTGATTATAAGAATAACAGATAACTTAAATTTTACGATTTCTCTTACAAAAATAGCCCCGATTATGTGTTTTCTTGAAAGTTTTGGTAAAATTTGTTGATCTTCTCCATATTCGAGCGTCTTTGTCTAGTTCCTGTTGTTTATTTAAATTAATATACAATACATGAAACAATTTAAAAGAAATAAATATATTCTTAAGAGAAACGGGAATATTTCGGCTTTCGAACGCTTATTAATTTAAAGTTTTATTTAATTAATTTATTTACACTTTTGATTAATTTCAAATTTGTTCAAAAGTTCAAATTTGCTTAGACTGTGATTATAAGAATATTTTACAATTTCTCTTACAAAATAGCCCTGATTATGTGTTTTCTTGAAAGTTTTGCTAAAATTGTTGATTTTCTCCATATTTTTTTTTCTCTTTCCATCAACTTATTGAAAAAACGCAATTTCATGTTAAAGTAATGTTTATCACGATTGTATTTTAAAGATTCTTTTATTGGAGTAGAAAAATTCTGAATTCTACGCTCTACGGGCAATACGAGTTGATCAAGTATTGATACATCAATGTACCTCGTTTTATTAATTACATTTTGTGTACATCATGAATCCACAGCATGACAAAACCTGTACCGGCTCAGCTAATATCAACAATAAATCATCTCCTTGAACAACTCGCGTATCAAATATCCTTTTCAATACCTCGCGCCAGCGAAGGTGTGTCTGTTGGGCCCATTGTGCTCAAACCGACCCTGACCGTGGTGTTCCGCGGTGTTGTGTAATGGAGATATATAATGTGTACGAGGCGTAGAGGGGAGCGGGGTTTTATATAAAATGCCCGCTCTGATGAAATGCCGACGACGACGACGACTACGACGACGGTGGAGGAAAATCGATGTGGACGAGAGAGCGCCGAACGCACACGCTTCCCGTCACGGAGCCGGGTCGAACAAAGCCGAGGTCACGAGTTCATTTCGTCTCTACGCCGTGTTACATTACTCTCCACCTGAAAAGACCTCGTCGTACAATCGCGAATTTCTATGGTCGACTTTTAAGTGGGTGAGCTGGAGGTGTTTCCTTCAATGGGGATAATGAGGACTTGTTCCAACATGTATTCAGCTTTTTTTGCGGAAATTGAAAAAATAAGCCACTGAATTGGAGTTGGATTTTGCTCCAGCTTTCAATCCACAATAATATCATATAACCTTTATACCCTTTTGAATGTCGGGTTCAACTCACAATAATCCAATTTAGAAACCAACAACTTTTTGATTTCATGAAATGGTTTACCAGCCATCCATTTTTTTAACTCAAGGGAAATTATTGTGATCGTAAAAATTTTCGAATCGCCGATTTCAACGAATATACACGTTTCGAGGTCCTTTGAATCCATTCCATTGAGTTTTGAAAAAAAAATCTGTGTGTTTACAGCTTAGATATAAAGTTTGGGTTGAATGGATTAAACCTGTTTTTTTTTTGTGAAATTATAGTTTATATCTAAGCTGTAAACACACAGATTTTTTTTTTCAAAACTCAATGGAATGGACTTAATGGACTTCGAAACGTGCATATAAGGTTTGAGTTGAATGGATTAAACCCAAACTTTATATCTCCATTCAAACCACTGTTATAAAAACAGTGGAATGATCTGAAAAGCTTTTGGTTAGAGTCAAAACTCATTAAGTGCAAGCGAATTTTCATTTTTTTTTTAATTCGCATAGAAAAATGCTACAATTAAGAAAGTACTAAAACAAAAAGGAATGAGTTGGGCACAGGCAAACTATCAATGAATAGAAACGAGTGGATACAATTTTATAAGCGATAGAACCCAAAACGGGTAAAAGAGGATAAGATTAAGAAAGAAAGAAAAATGCTTTCAATAAAAGTTGAAAAAAAAAATGTAATTCAAATAAATCTGCAGATCGCATTCATTAAGTACCGAAATGTCACGCGAACAAACATAGAAGATGTGCCGAGTAAGTGTTGTTTTTTTTTTACAATAATGCAATTTAGAAGCCAATTTCGTGATTTAATGGAATGGTTCCACTAAATGTCATTTATCATCTTGCTATATGATAACATAGAAAATATATACAGAGAGATTTTTTTATCGGTATACATTAGGAGAAGTATATACCTGCAAAAAACGCGAGTCAAACGTAGGAGAAATGTATACTGATAAAAAAAGCTCTCTGTACATATATATATATAGTTGATCTTCCTTTTGGTGGACGAATAACAATTAACTAATGTCCCATTTCACTAATTGGTGTCGGGGTTCATAGAATATCAATTAAATAATAATAATAGCCTTTATCATCCAACAGGTTTTCCTATTTACAGGACGATATAATAGAAGGTACAATGCAAAAAAAATTTCGTTGATTAATGAGGCACTTAATTTTTGAAAATCTTAAATTAATAAAATATTTATGATTTTCAACACTTTTTAATTTATAAATAAGTTGGATTGTTAAATTGATAGAAATATAAAGATTATATATATATATATGGTTTAATAATAGAATAAAGTGAAAAGTAGTATTTATAATACATCATAAAGTGAAGAATATAATAGATCTACTTGTTCATTTAGAAGTGATGAATTAGTGTCTTTATTGTGTAAATAAATTTCGATTGCTTCCAATATATCTAATTTTTGACCTTTTTCACTATGATGTAAGATTTTTGTATCATTTAAATTTGGAAAAGTGTGACTATTTGTAAGTATATGATTTGAAAAAGTACTACAATCTTTATTTAATCTAAATGCTCTAAAATGTTCATTGTATCTTATATTAAAATTTCGACTAGTTTTTCCAATAATTTTAATTTAATTTCACTACAATTGTTTCGCTACGCTGTAGCTTCTTCAGGTGAAGAAAGTTAATAATAATATTTACAGAAATGTTTACAGTTTTATAGGTTGAAGCGTGGTTTTTCGGACTACAAACATTCCCTATCCCCACCACATCATTACTCGTCTAGTATATTCTACATCTATGTATAAACTCTATAACATCTAATATCTAACAATTACATTCAAACATGGCGTCCGAAATTGTGTATTTAATTGCATTATTCCATGTTGTCGTATAGCAGCTCGCTAAATAAAGATTATCATTATTAATAATACGTTCACATTCTTTACCATACGTGTGTAATTATCACGAACTGATCCAAATAAATACCATTCCACCCGCGGCTTCTTTACTTACATGAGATCAGTTGATTGAGTAACCCGCTCGCGACGCCGATTGCATCCTCCCGTGTCTTGTATTCCTTCCGGAGCACTTTTCACTTGCCTGAAACAATTAACTGTACTGTTAAGATTATTAATGAGTAAATTTTGGGTGATTATTTAGTGCGGGACGTTTGCGTTGATCAACACGAGCGTCACAATTGTTGAAACAAAATGTACGGAGCGACGCGTTATCAGAGGGGTGGCCAACTTCGACGCGAGAAATTCTCGAATCGCGTAATTCGAATATCAATATCATCATATTTAAATTATATAAACAAAGAATACATAATATATAATTTAATATACAATACATGAAACAATTTAAAAGAAATATGTATTCTTAAGAGAAACGGATATCGAGCGTCTTTGATATAATTTAATATACAATACATGAAACAATTTAAAACAAATATGTATTCTTAAGAGAAACGGCTATCGAGTGTCTTTGTCTAGTTGCTGTCGTTTATTTAAATTAATATACAATACATGAAACTATTTAAAAGAAATATATATATTCTTAAGAGAAACGGGAATATTTCGGCCTTCAAACGCTTATTAATTTAAAATTAAATTTAATTAATGTATTTTCAATTTTGATTAATCAGAAGAATTTTAATTATTAACCTTTATTCATTTATTTAAATAAATATACATGTATTTATTTTGCAACCTCGACACCCAAAATACGGGTAAAAGAGGATGAGATTAAGAAAGAAAGATATTTATTTAGCCGTTACTGGCAATTAATTGTTTCGTTCGCGACGGTTGTCAGCCCTTTGTTTACCCAGGTATTGTTGCTCAATGAACAAATAATACGTAAAATTTATATTCTTACTAATAATTATTATTAATAATCAATTGATTATACGATAAATGGAAAACGAAGCAAACACTCTGTGCAAATTTAAAGGTTTTTGTAATTGAAAAATGAAATATATTAAATTAATATCATTAATTATTGTTAATATTATTAATTATTATTAATTATTATTATTAATATTATTAATTTCCTTAATAAATTGTTCAATTTCAAAATTCTCGTTAATAATAACAGAAATTATGTAGACGATATTTCTGTTATTATTAACGAGAATTTTGAAATTGAACAATTTATTAAGGAAATTAATAGTATTAATAATAATTAATAATATTAATAATAATATCATATTCCTGGGAAATAGGAGAGAGGACAATCATTTTTATTTAAATAATTAAAATCTCCACAAGCAAAATAAGGAATTATTGTGTGTTTTCTTTTTATATATATATATATATAAATCGATTGTATCGTCTCTTGATAATTTCATAGAATTATTAATTTTTATCCACTAATGAAATGTTCAGCCAGCATTCATCCAGCGTATGTGATGGCCATTTCCTCTTCAGATAAGTGTGTTCCATGTTGACGAGGCCACTTGAAATTAGGCAAAAGATGGCGCTTGCGTCGTCTTTAATCTATTATGGTTTATCCGCGAAACTTATAATTTAATCAATCGATTATATAATAAATGGAAAACGACGCAAACACTCTGCAAATTTAAAGATTTTTGTAATTGAAAAATGAAATATATGAAATTTTTTAAATAATTGGAATTTTGTTAAAATCTAACCTAATTCTCAAATGTCAACCATTTGAGAAGTATTTAGGTTATGTATAAAAAATTTTCAGGTATATAGTTATTGCTAAATATACCTGAATCAACCATTTGAGAAAAAATTAGGTTATGTATACACAATTTTCAGGTACATTTAGCAATAAATATATACCTGAAAATTGTGTATACATAACCTAAATACTTCTCTACTTAAATTTTGTTAAAATCCAACCTAATTCTCAAATATCAACTTTAATGGTTGAAAAGTTTCAGGTATATAGTTATTGCTAAATATACCTGAATCAACAATTTGAGAAAAATTTAGGTTATGTATACAAAATTTTCAGGTATATTTAGCAATAAATATATACCTGAAAATTGTGTATACATAACCTAATTTTTTCTCAAACCTGAAAATTTTCACCATTTGAGTTGATATTTGAGAATTAGGTTAGATTTTAACAAAATCTAAGTAGAGAAGTATTTAGGTTATGTATACACAATTTTCAGCTATATTTAGCAATAAATATATACCTGAAAATTGTGTATACATAACCTAATTTTTTCTCAAACCTGAAAATTTTCAACCATTTGAGTTGATATTTGAGAATTAGGTTAGATTTTAACAAAATCTAGGTAGAGAAGTATTTAGGTTATGTATACAAAATTTTCAGGTATATATTTATTGCTAAATATACCTGAATCAACCATTTGAGAAAAAATTAGGTTATGTATACACAATTTTCAGCTATATTTAGCAATAAATATATACCTGAAAATTGTGTATACATAACCTAATTTTTTCTCAAACCTGAAAATTTTCACCATTTGAGTTGATATTTGAGAATTAGGTTAGATTTTAACAAAATCTAAGTAGAGAAGTATTTAGGTTATGTATACGCAATTTTCAGGTATATATTTATTGCTAAATATACCTGAATCAACCATTTGAGAAAAAAATAGGTTATGTATACACAATTTTCATATATTTATTGCTAAATATACCTTAAAATTTTGTATACATAACCTAAATTTTCACAATTACACAATTTTCAGGTATATATTTATTGCTAAATATACTTGAAAATTTTGTATATATAACCTAAATTTTTCTCAAATGGTTGATTCAGGTATATTTAGCAATAAATATATACCTGAAAATTGTGTATACATAACCTAATTTTTTCTCAAACCTGAAAATGTTCAACCATTTGAGTTGATATTTGAGAATTAGGTTAGATTTTAACAAAATCTAAGTAGAGAAGTATTTAGGTTATGTGTACAAAATTTTCAGGTATATATTTATTGCTAAATATACTTGAAAATTTTGTGTACATAACCTAAATTTTCACAATTACACAATTTTCAGGTATATATTTATTGCTAAATATACTTGAAAATTTTGTATACATAACCTATTTTTTTCTCAAATGGTTGATTCAGGTATATTTAGCAATAAACATATGCCTGAAAATTTTGTATACATAACCTAAATACTTCTCAAATGGTTGACATTTGAGAATTAGGTTAGATTTTAACAAAATTCCAATTATTTCAAAAACCGTTAGGTTTAGGTACTAACAACCTTAATAAAAACGATAGTTATTTTAAACGTTGAATCTAAAAATACAATAATATATATATATATAATCGATGTCCCCTTTTACAAATTGGTGTCGGGGTAATAATAATAATTAATTCATTAATTAACGTTAGATGAATGGCGGTTGATCAATTTTATTAAAGCCCAATTTTACAAACTTCAAGTAACGTTCCTCTTGATTTTTTTTTTTTTCATTCGTTTCGCAGTTGATGATCAAATTGAGAGAATCATAGAGATCAACTTTTATACGTTACTCACGCCTTATTTGCGGATTGTAAAATTGGGCCTAAATCAATCGATTATATAATTTCGATTTTTTTTTTCGTCCTCATCCACTATATTTATATTTTAATCAATAGCTTTAACGGGCATCGGGATTTATGGCCTCGTTTAAATTTCACACTTAACGGCCCTCGTGTATTAGCAATAAAAAATAGTTTATTCCTGGAACTCATTTCCGGCGACCAAATTGTGAATTTTATACGGGCGCCCATTAAAATGTTTATAGATTTGAGGGGACCGTAAATACGCGCCCGTTGTTATTTTTCGCAAACGGATGAGCTCATCGCTGATGATGATCGGACCGGAATCATCTCGTAATAATTACGTAACCTTTTTTTTTTTTTTTTGGCATCATCAGTTAATCCGGAAGAAATTAAATCATAATAAGCGGAAGGCGATGCAAGCGCCATCTTTTGCCTAATCGCGTGTAGTATGGCACGAATTTAATCAAAAGATGGCGCTTACATTAATTATGATTTGTGAGTCAGGTATTTAACCGCAACACGAAAAAGGCTATTCTTTATATTAGTGATGGGCAATGTCGATCTTTCGATCTTTTTATTATTGGAAAATTAAGTATATGATAATTTTTATTAATGCAGCATATTCTATTAATATCAGAAACTGTTCCCTATTTATTGAAAATATAAATTTATTGTTACTTATAGACTGTATTTATAAAAAAATTCTTATTTAGAAATACTCGATTACTAATATTACTCGATTTTGCCCATCACTACTTTATATAATGGTAAATTAAAACTGGAATTCCAACTGAATCCATCCCTGTGCTCGGCGCAAAACGGGGTGCATGTTAAAAAATGCATCTCCCCCCTATATTCCGAAACAACCCCTGCACTTGATACAAATCGGGGGAAAATTCCGGCGTGCATATTGATCCACCTTTACTCACACTGGCAACAGGTACCCTCGGCGAGGACGCACCACCGGGTCAATTCAGTAAAAGCAAAACAAAACAAAAAAAAAACGTAATTACATAAAATCAGAAATAAAAAAAAATACTTACAATCGCTATTTGTTTATACACATAAAAATAAAGTATAACAGATCGTCATTTGTTCTCTAATTTGAATTATGTTATCCTTGCAATTATATATATAAAAAAATACAAGATATCGTCATTTGTTCTGTAATTTTGTATACAGAAAAAAAATGAGTAATCAATACTCCACGGAAACCTCGAAGCGCACATTCTTAAACTAAAGATAGTTTAAACACGAATGTATTCTGAAGAAGAAGAAATAAAAAAATTAAGAGAAGAAGGAGAAAAAAAAAAGAAAACAACATTCCACGCTTATTAAGTTTAAAGAAATGTTCCTCATTGTACATATTATATTCATATTGACTAGGTATACTGTGTATATAATATATAGTCTTGTATACTTAGCCGCTCTCTAGCTATTGGATTATGTTTGATGTGATGTTACAACAAAAAAAAATAACAAAACGAATAAACTATGTTGATATGTTGTTTGTATACTGTGCGCATATATATTTTTTTTAAATCATTAATTAAGATAAATGCCCTATTTTTCCATGTTTAACTATGTGTGTTTCTTTTAGGGAAGTTGAATTTTTGTTTTACCGTTTATATTTTTTTTAACATGATGCGGAGGATTTCAGCTGTAATAATTTGCGTTTTTTTTTTAAATAATTGTATAGAAATGTTGGGATGTTTTTGCAAGACTTTATGTTTTAATTAAGAATTTGATTTCTATCAAATGCTTTAGAATGTTTCTATCACATTAGATAGAAACATTCTACTTTAGAATGTTTCTATCACATTCTAAAGTAGACTGTTTCACTATTGATTGTATGCGGGATGTTCAGGAAGTACCGTACCCGTTTTTCGTATATTCAGAGCTATTTTTCGGATGAATGTATTTGTCTAATTAGAAATCTATTCATGGCTGTCAAAATTTCGGTACTAGCTGTCAATTTTTTTCAAGATTCAGCGCCAACTTGATTTTTTTTTATAACTTCTGAACTATTTTTCGGATGAATGTATTCGACTAATTAAAAATCCATTCGTGGATGTCAAAATTTTAGCAGTCGCTATTAAAATATTGGTACTAGCTATCAAAATTTCGACACTAGCAGTCAATTATTTTCAAGATTCAGCGCCAACTTGATTTTTTTTATAACTTCTGAACTATTTTTCGGATGAATGTATTCGACTAATTAAAAATCCATTCGTGGATGTCAAAATTTTAGCAGTCGCTATTAAAATTTTGGTACTAGCTATCAAAATTTCGGTACTAGTTGTCAATTTTTTCAAGATTCAGCGCCAACTTGATTTTTTTTTATAACTTCTGAACTATTTTTCGGATGAATGTATTCGACTAATTAAAAATCCATTCGTGGATGTCAAAATTTTAGCACTCGCTATTAAAATTTTGATACTAGCTGTCAAAATTTCGACAATAGCAGTCAATTTTTTCAAGATTCAGCGCCAACTTGATTTAACTTCAGAACAATTTATCGCATCAATGTTTTCAATTGATTAAAATTCTATTCATATATTCAATTTTTATTAAATATTAAAAAAATCATATTTTTTTTATTTGTTTTTTTTTTCAATATTGAAATTTTATAACCCAAAAGAGTTACAAAAAGCCAACGACCGAGATCTCTCAGCCGCTTTAAAAATATTAATTCAAATTATTTTTTCCCTTTATTTAATTACAAAATTAATTAAATTCAATATTAAAAATACAAAGTCTTACGAAACCTCCTAACCGAACGTTATATCAATGTATAACCGGCCTAAATTGTAAAAAAAATCTGTAATATTCCAAAAAAAAATACGCAAAACGAACCCGCAGAGATCTCGAGGATCCGCACGTTTCGTCCCCTCGAAACCTCCGCGAGTTTCTATATTTTTTATAGCACATACAAGCTTATCTCCCTAATCTTCTGGAAAAAAAAAACGAAAAAAAAACAAACAACAAAAAAATAGCTGAATCTATCCCCTCTTTAATATTACCAGTGCAATATATACATAATGTTATTATAAATCCCCCATCCCTGTGTTCGTCGACATGACAGTGATGTTTTCAGTGTTCACTTTCTTAAATGTTCAATGTTTCTTCGGCCAGTTGGATGAAGTAATTCGCCGCGGTGTGATATAATTTTTTAAATTTTTTTTCGGATTTGAGTTTGAAGTTAATTTGGCAGCTATTTTAAATACTCGCCGATTTTTGAATAACGGCGGAGTTATTTGTCCGTCACAAATATAAAAAAGGAGCAATTCAGGATAATTTAACCGAGTGTTTTAATTAAAATTAAATTATCCTGAATTAATTCAAAAATGTTTAACTGAGAAATTAATTGAGCATAAAAAAAGTAGATTCCGTTAATAAATAAATAAAATCAAAGTAAAAACGAATTTATTTTACTTTTGATTTGCGTAAAGGTCGAAATTACATTGCTAATTAAATAACTTTTTAATTTAATACTCTATTTAATTCAACTGCTTTGATTATACGTCAAGTATTGAAATTGGATTCACTCTGGTTAATTAAACTTCTTTGGAAAAACTTTTTTTCAAAGAATTGCGTGATGAACATCAGGTAATTGCAATACTTCAAATAACATAACCTAACTTTTTTCTTCTAACAATTAGGTTAGGTAAGTTAGGTTATGTACATCAGGTAATTTCAATACTTCAAATAACATAACCTAACATTTATCTTCTAACAATTAGGTTAGGTAAGTTAGGTTATGTACATCAGGTAATTTCAATACTTCAAATAATATAACCTAACTTTTTTCTTCTAACAATTAGGTTAGGTAAGTTAGGTTATGTACATCAGGTAATTTTAATACTTCAAATAACATAACCTAACTTTTTTGTTCAAAGAATTAGGTTATGTTACGTCAGGTATTGAAATTACTAGATGTACATAACCTAACTTACCTAACCTAATTGCTAGAAGAAAAAAGTTAGGTTATGTTATTTGAAGTATTGAAATTACTTGACGTACATAACCTAACTTACCTAATTCTTAAAAGAAGAAAAAAATAGGTTATGTAACGTCAAATAAGTAATTTCAATACTTAATTTATATATATATATATTGATTTTACCTAACCTAATTCTTAGAAAAAATAGGTTATGTAAGGTTAAGTGAGTAATTTCAACACTTGATGTAACATTACCTGAATTATCTAACCTAATCCTTTGAAAAAGAAAGTGAGATTATATTACGTCAAGTATCGACAAGTATTACGTCAAGTATTGAAAACTTCTTTAAAAATAGTTAAATTAAACACAACATAACCAAATTCTTTGAAAAAAAAAGTTAGGTTATGTTATGTTACGTCAAGTATTGAAATTAGGTTAGATAAGTTAGGTTATGTACATCAGGTAATTTCAATACTTCAAATAACATAAACTAACTTTTTTGTTCAAAGAATTAGGTTATGTTACGTCAAGTATTGAAATTACTGGATGTACATAACCTAACTTACCTAACCTAATTGCTAGAAGAAAAAAAGTTAGGTTATGTTATTTAAAGTGTTGAAATTACTTGACGTACATAACCTAACTTACCTAATTCTTAAAAGAAGAAAAAAATAGGTTATGTAACGTCAAATAAGTAATTTCAATACTTAATTTATATATATATATATATATATATATAATCTAAAATCCCTATCTACCATAATGGTGGTGTAGGGGTGAATACTTGATTTTACCTAACCTAATTCTTAGAAAAAATAGGTTATGTAAGGTTAAGTGAGTAATTTCAACACCTGATATAACATTACCTGAATTATCTAACCTAATCCTTTGAAAAAAAAGTGAGGTTATGTTACGTCAAGTATCGACAAGTATTACGTCAATTATTGAAAACTTCTTTAAAAGGAGTTAAATTAAACACAACATAACCAAATTCTGTGAAAAAAAAGTTAGGTTATGTTATGTTACGTCAAGTATTGAAATTACTTGATGCACCTAACCTAACTTACCTAACCTAATCCTTTGGAAAAAAAAGTGAGGTTATATTACATTAAGTATCGACAAGTATTACGTCAAGTATTGAAAACTTCTTTGAAAGTAGTTAAATTAAACACAACATAACCAAATTCTTTGAAAAATAAGTTAGGTTATGTTATGTTACGTCAAGTATTGAAATTACTTGATGTACCTAACCTAACTTAATCCTTTTGGAAAAGAAAGTGAGGTTATATTACGTCAACTATCGACAAGTATTGAAAACTTTTTTAAAAGTAGTTAAATTAAACACAACATAACAAAATTCTTTGAAAAATAAGTTAGGTTATGTTATGTTACGTCAAGTATTGAAATTATTTGATGTACCTAACCTAACTTACCTAACCTAATCCTTTGAAAAAAAAAGAGGTTATATTACGTCAAGTATCGACAAGTATTACGTCAATTATTGAAAACTTCTTTAAAAGGAGTTAAATTAAACACAACATAACCAAATTCTGTGAAAAAAAAGTTAGGTTATGTTATGTTACGTCAAGTATTGAAATTACTTTACTTTTTTTTCCAAAGAATTAGGTTAGGTAAGTTAGGTTAGGTACCCTAACTTACCTAACCTAATTCTTTGGAAAAAAGTGAGGTTATATTAAGTCAAGTATTGAAAACGTCTTTAAGAGAAGTTTAATTGAAAATAGTGTTAAGTTAGGTCAAGTAATTCCAATATTTGACGCAATATAACCTAACTTTTTTCAAAGAAGTTGAAATAAATGGAGTATTCTGTAGATTCGTTGAATCACAATCTATTTAACAACGATTTCTGATATTTTTGTTTTAGATGTTTTCGAAAGAGTAAAATTTCTCGAGTTTAGGCGAGTTTTCTGAAACCATATTTAAAGATGCTCCAAATTAATTTCGAACTTTAAAGCATAAAAAAATTAAATAAACAGAACTAAGAGGGCTGTAATTCGGATTAAAATCATTTTCAATTCATAATATCGATGTTTTTTTTTTAAATTAATTCTTGCTCAATATGGAAATATTTAAAATTGAATTCGTTTTCACTTCATAAAATCGAAATATTTAATTTGTTGATTGTTAAGGCTTTCACTTGGTTATACATTTTGAGTTTATTAAATAAAACACTTTTTCACTTTGTTTGTATAACTTGTTATAACAAGTTATGCAAACAAAGTGAAACAAGTTATAACAAGTTATACAAACAAAGTGAAACAAGTTATAACAAGTTATACAAACAAAGTGAAAAAATGTTTTATGAAATATTTAAAACTGAAATCCTTTACAGTTGTAACAATGAAACTTTTTAAAATTGAAATCATTTTCACTTCGTAAAATCGAAACATTTAAAATTGAAAAATTATGAATTTAGAAAAATTTCAATAACAAAATATTTAAAATTGAAATAATTTTCAATTCATGATATCGAAATTAGTGGTGGAAACATTCTAATGAAATATATATATATATATATAATCGATGTCCCCTTTTACCAATTGGTCGGGGTTTTAATGAAAAATTGAATTTATAATTAAAAGCAGTCGGTTTGTTTGACTTATTTTTAAATAAAATAAATATTGAATTTAAAATTAAAAGTTAAATGAAATGAAACAAAGATGATTCACACATTTGCAGCTAGGAAAAAGGATTGAATGTTCCTCGTTTAATTATTTTAATAAATTGTAAAATTAAAAGTATTATTTTACATTAATGAGAACCGAAATAAAGTTGAAAAATAGAGATTATTATTGTTATTATTAGTAACTGATTATTTCGGGAATCGTATGATTCGATTACTATTGTTCGGTTCAACTTATTGAACAATAGAGATTATTATTATTATTAATAATAGCTGATTATTTTTGGAATTGAATATTTAATCAATTAACTTACTAATCAGTGACGGCTTTCACTGACTAGCGATCCTCTCTATCCACGTTTGTCAATATACAGAGAGCTTTTTTTTATTAGTATACATTTCCCCTACGTTTGACTCGCGTTTTTTTTGCAGGTATACACTTTCCATAATGTATACCCATAAAAAAACCTCTTAATATATATGTTAAGAATGAGATTTGGCTGAGGTGCAAACCTATGCTAGGATCAAAAAAAAAAACTTACTAATCGACTATATAAAATTTTAATCAGTCGAAATAAAAAAAAATCAAATTGAAATAATTTTTAATCCGAATTAAAGCGCACAAAAACTTTGCAGTGTTGTAATTAATCTGCAATTTTGAAGGACGCAAATTAATCGAAAATCGGCGATGCAACTGGCTTCGGCGTTAATGTTCAACTGTTTTTATTAATGGACGTTAGAGAAGCGGCTTTTATTACGCCTCGCGTAATTGACGTTCTTCTAAAGTTTGTTAGTAACGTAGGAAATGTGTTAATTTCCCCTCCCTTCGTTTCAACGCAGACACACACACATTAAATAAAAAAGAGAAAAGAGAAAAAGAAAGGAAATATTGTCAATTCTATTGATTTATTGATATATTTTCATTGTTATATATTGCAAAATTATTAAAATTGTATAACACTTTATTTTCTTATATTGTTTTTGTTACTTTTGAATTAATATTACTCTTCTTTGAATCAAAACCATTTTTTTTTTATGAAAACATTGATTCACTTTGTATAACTTAAATAAATAAATTAATTAAAATTTATTTATAACTATCCTCAACACCCTATACGAGTAAAAGAGGACAAGATTAAGAAAGAAAGAATTAAAGTTATGCAAATAAATTGAATCCGAGTTTTTATTGGAACTTAAAACAATGTTTAACGAAGCCTCTATTATCAATACTATTCATATAATTTAAAAAATGAAAATCTCTGTTACAACAATCTTTTTTTTTTTAATTAAATAGAAAGAATTTGAAAATAATTGTTTTTTATAATTTTTGATTAATTTTAATTGAATTTACAAAAAGAAAAAGAAACTCACAGCAAACGATTGTATATTATTAGTACAATTTAAGAAGTAAGTGTACATACAAGAAAAAATGAAATTAATAAAAAAAGTAAGAATAAAATAAAGAAGTAAATATTAACTATTAGACAAGAAAATGAAATGATTAATAAGAGAAAAATCGTAGGTTTAAATTTTAGGCGAAATTTAATATACAACTAATTCTAGATTAGAGAGATTTTTAATACATGAAAAATCTATAAACAAACAAAAAAATTATTAACAAAACGGATCTATGGAAGAAGGAGATGGTGAACATTTTTTTCGGTCGATTCAACAACAAAAAAAACTCGCAAAAATAAATGCACAAACATACTCATAAAAACCATTCGGCTACATTAAAAGAGAAGTTTTTGTGGATTTGATGGATGATATTTTTTTGTCGATAATTTGATCCGAAATAAAGAAAAAGAAAGCACTACAACCGTGAAAAGTTTTATGGCCTGTTGTGGTTAAATATTATCCCGTGATTTTGCCGACTTAGACAGTTTAGGGTGCTTGCCTATTTCTTTCTAAAAGAAAGAAAAAAATAGTGACTTTTTTTTCTTAAAAGAAGAAAGAAAAAAATAGTGAATTTTTTTCTTAAAAGAAGAAAAAATAGTGACTTTTTTTCTTAAAAGAAGAAAGAAAAAAAAGTGACTTTTTTCTTAAAAGAAGAAAGAAAAAATAGTGACTTTTTTTCTTAAAAGAAGAAAGAAAAAAATAGTGACTTTTTTCTTAAAAGAAGAAAGAAAAAATAGTGACTTTTTTTTTCTTAAAAGAAGAAAGAAAAAAATAGTGACTTTTTTTCTTTCTTTCTGCAAACTTTAGAGTCGATTAATATTAATTTCACATTACATTTAATTAGAATCACAGAAACAAAAGTTTTGTTGTACACTAATATAACAATTACATATTAATCCATTGCATGACTAAGCTGTACGGATGAGATATAAATCACGAAACACGTGTATAATTTCTCAAGGCCCTTATTTTTATTAATATATAATCGATGTCCCCTTTTACCAATTGGTGTCGGGGTATTTTTACTATTTAAGTTATTTAAAATTAATGAAGTGAAAATTCTGCAATACAGGTTGTTTTATTATGCACTAAAGTAACAATTAGATATCAATTTATTGCGTGAAAAAGCTGTCGTAATTAAATATAATGAAACAGTAATCTATTTATATTTTTCAATTAGGGCCTATCCAATCTCGGAGAATTTTATTGGAGCAAAATATTCTTTTCATTGTAATAATTGAACAAAAAAAACACCTCGATCCATCAAATCCACTTTAACAAAAATTCATTTGCGTCGTTTTTCTTTCCCAATTTCATCCAAAAGAAGAAAACGGCAATAAACGGAAGTAAATCCAAGCGCCTAATACAAAACAAAATGAAACACGAAGGAAAAGATAGAGAGAACGAGAGAGAGAGAGAGAGAGAGAAAATATATACATATCGCTTGTAAAACGTTATTTTCCACTTGTAAGAGAAATAAAGTTGTTTCTTACTTTTTATTATTACTAATTATTATTATTAAAAAAAGAAGATTTTATTACGATTTATATTATTAAAAGTGTAGACAATAAAAAAAAAACAACACGTTGTGAAAAAGAGAAAAAATAATGAGAGATAATTGATGAATAAAAACAAAAACAAAAATTAAGTCTCAAAAAAATTGTTTGTAGGTGTTAAAAAAAAACAGCGCGCGTAGCGGCGCATCCGTGTAATTATTGTTGTAATTATTCTCATTTACTTAGTTTCGAGTAGATCGTCTTATATATGTTTTTCTTTATTATTATTATTTTGTTACTGTGCTGATTTATTTTATTTATATTATTATTATATGATTATTATGTTTAAGTATATGTATAAAGGTAAATGCATATATATTTATATATATATATGAAGAACGAACCAAAGAGATGCTATCAAACGTTGTTTTCACTTGATTTTCTGTAGCGTTCCGCTCACACATATTTTTTAATATTTCCCGTTTATTAAGTTTCGTGATTTTCTTTACTTCTTCGTCATTCTTTTCTTTACGGATGATATCATGAATAATTAATAAAATATATATTAAAAATTATATGCTGTCTTTTATTTATCATTTCTTCCTTTTTACTAAACAGGACAACAGGCAGACTGGATGTTTAAAATTAAATTGATGTTAAGTGAAGAAATTTATTTATTTTTTAAATGATTTCAACAAATAATCCATTGAAATTTGTTGAAATCATTTAAAAAATAAATAAATTTCTTCACTTAACATCAATTTAATTTTAAACATCCAGTCAGTCAGGTAAGTGACTTTGAAAAAATGAGAAATAAAGTTATTATTCACGTTTTAATATTCAAGATGTTTCATCAAATGATAAGTGAGAAAGTTATTCAAGAAAATAAAATTATTATCTTAAATAACTTTCTCATGTAGCATTTCGTGAAACAATGTGAGGAGTACTGGATATTAAAAATTGAATTATCGATATAAATATCGAAATGTAGCACGAAGTAAATGCGTTTTAGATCCAAGAACAAATTATATAAATAAAATGAAACGATAAAGAAAAAATCCTGTGAAATATTCCATTATCGATATATATTTTTTTTTTAAGAAAGCTTTATCTATAACGAACTGAATTTATTACAACTAAAATTATCATTGTCAAGGTAAGTAAGTACGTTTCGTGTTGTCGTATTATTTTTTTGAACGGATCCCTTAGCTTTTTGCGGCCTTGGCAACAAAACCGTGTGCGCCGTGAAAAGAACATCGAGATTGTATCGAATCCCTTCCCAAGGTTCAAGTACACCGGGTCGAAACACCAGTTCTACTTGTATTTACACTACGCAGTGCACACACAAGCTGCATACTGGACACGGACACGGTCTCTTGAGAGCGTAATGGCAAACGGCAAACGACGCCCGAGCCAGTTTTCTGCAATTCTCCCGGCTTGTTTATAATGTGTATTTCAACAAAATGTCAGCCGAGCGGCGAAAACACGAGGAGTTCGCGTTTTTTTTTATTTGCTTTCCTACAGGAGTAAAATGAAGTTATTTATTCCGAAAGAGAAAAATGATTTAAATCGTTCAAGAATGTATATACACTTCTGTGCATAAGGGTAGCTAAAAATCCATATCGATTTTCGCCTAAAATTGACTTTACAGTAATTATGTATCACTATTTTTTCTTAATTATGACTTTAAAGTCACCTTACGTCGCTATTTATACTATAAATTGACATTAAAGTCATTCTAAGTCAATATTTTCTTCAGAAATTGACTTTGAAGTAACTGCATGTCACTATTATTCACCAATTATGACATTAAAGTCATCTTGCCTCACTAATTATGCTATAAATTGACTTTACTGTCTTTGCTCGTCAATATTTTCTCCAGAAATTGACTTTGATATAACTGTATGTCAGTAATTTATCCGGAAATTGATTTTATGGTCACTATTTTTGCTATAAATTGACTTTACAGTCATTGTAGTTTAATATTTTCTCCAGAAATTGACTTTACAGTCGTTGTACGTCACTATTATTACTTAATTATGACTTTAAAGTCACACCATCTCATTATTTTTACTATAAATTGACTTTAAAGTAACTGCATGTTACTATTATTATCCAATTATGACTTTAAAGTCATCTTACATCACTATTTATGCTATATATTGACGTTACAGTCAATATTTTCTCCAGAAATTGACTTTACAGTCATAGTATGCCAATATTATTCTCCTATTATGACTTTATAGTCATTGTACGTCAATATTTTTGCCAGAAATTGACTTCGAAGTAACTGCATGTCACTATTATTTCCCAATTATGACTTTAAAGTCATCTTACGTCACTATTTATGCTATAAATTGACTTTACAGTCATTGTGTGTCACTATTATTTCTTAATTATGACTTTAAAGTCACCTCACGTCACTATTTTTGCCATAAATTGACTTTACAGTCATTGTACGTCAATATATTTGCCAGAAATTGACTTTGAAGTAATTGAATATCACTATTATTCCCAAATTATGACTTTAAAGTTACCTCACGTCACTATTGATACTATAATTTGACGTTACAGTCATTGTGCGTCAATATATTTGCCAGAAATTGACTTTATTGTCATTGTATGCCAATATTATTCTCCTATTATGACTTTATAGTCATTGTACGTCAATATTTTTGCCAGAAATTGACTTTGAAGTAACTGCATGTCACTATTATTCCCTAATTATGACTTTAAAGTCACCTTACGTCACTATTTATGCTAAAAAGTGACTTTACAAACAATATACGTCACTATTATCTCTTAATTATGACTTTAGAGTCACCTTACGTCACTATTTTTACCAGAAATTGATTTTTAAGTAACTGCACATCACTATTATTCCCAAATTATGACTTTAAAGTCACCTCACGTCACTATTTATGCTATAATTTGACGTTACAGTCATTGTAAGTTAACATTTTTTGCCAGAAATTGACTTTGGAGTAACTGTATGTCACTATAATTCCCTAATTATGACTATAAAGTCACTTTACGTCATTATTTATGTTATAAATTGACTTTACAAATCATTGTACGTCACTATTATTTCGTAATTATGACTTTAAAGTCACCTTAAGTCACTATTTATGCTATAAATTGATTTTACAATCAATGTACGTTACTATTATCTCTTAATTATGACTTTTAAAGTCACCTCACGTCATTATTTACGCTATAATTTGACGTTACAGTCATTGTACGTTAACATTTTTGCCAGAAATTGACTTTGAAGTAACTGTATATCACTATTATTCCCCAATTATGACTTTAAAGTCATCTTACGTCACTATTATTTCCTAATTATGACTTTAAAGTCACCTTACGTCCCTATTTATGCTATTAATTGACTTTACAGTCATTGTACGTCACCATTATTGCCTGATTACGACTTTAAAGTCATTATTCGCCACTATTTTTATTCTAAATTGATTTCAAAGGTACTTTATGTTAATATTACTGCAATAGATTGGCTTTAAAATAACCGTGCCATAATTTTGACATTAAAATCACTTTACTTCATGATTTATAATACAAATTGACTTAATAGATGCAAAAAAATATTTATATAATTAAAACAACTTTCATTATCCACACACTCCACAATTACATGAGATTATTATACTACTTAAAGAGCCTCTATAAGAAATAAAAAAATATATATTCACAGCATAGAAAGCAGGAAACAAAATTGTGCATAAACCGCCGAATGAACGAACGAACGAGCGAGCGAATGAACTGCAACCAACGACTTCCTAATATTGGATAAACCGACAACACGGACCCAATCTCGTTTTCATTTCACGCATTTCGGATCATTACGTATTAATTTCGGACCGGCCGCTGCGTTTTAATAGGTGAGTTAATGGGTACCCGCTCAATGGAAATTGTTGTGATTTTCCATCGGCGATGAAAATTGAATAAATCATTCGTCCGCGTGTGTCAACAACGCCCAGCATTTACAATCTGCGAACATGTGTCTCGCAAAACGAGGACGAACGGAATATTGGCCATATGTTCGCGCATATCGGAATGTAACTGTGATCACTTTTATTCATTATGTGAGAACATAATGTGTTTAACAGTTACGTTTGTAATTAATGCATGCGTTTGTTAATATTATTATTACTAATATTATTCCAATTTGGTACGCAAAAAAACAATTTAAATATTTTAGTTTAGAGGGTTGAAGGTGTTTTTTTTTATTGTAATGCTTACTTAATCGTTCTCCAATACAACAGCGTCGTCTAGAGCGTGTTTAAAAGGGAATAATAAAAATCAACCCTTGCGGCGCGGTTAGTTGGTCCTTACTGACCTGGGCGGATTATCACACGGTTAATCACGACAATCGACAATCAGTTCAATAATTAAAAAAAAATTCCTTAAATAATTTTTTGTCAGCTTATTTTTTTCATTATTTACGATACAATAGGTGATTTCAAAACATGAAACCACACTACAAGAAACACTCGAAAAAAAGAAAATTCAATAGGGAACCTATCACGCTCGTCCCGTTTAAAACACACCTATTTAACAATTTAACGAGAAAGTAATACCATGTCTCTGCACTCTCGTACCCGATAAACAGCATGCGGGTATTTGTGTATTTCCCCAGCCCCCCTTTCCCTTAATTCAATTCAAGTTTCGATAATTATAATCGATGGTTGTATTAGTACAGTTTTAAATTTCCATATATACCGACATTATTATTGATTGTGGCTTTAATACACATATTCCAATTGCAGTGCGGGGAATATTATTGGCAATTGTAATTTGCCATAAATAAGTTAACGTAATTGCGAAGATCGATCGGTTTATAATGGGCGTTATAAATTACGTTGCAAGTGAATTATTTCTAATAGGAACTGTGGGTAATCAAATAGCGGAATTGCTTTCCGTCTTATGGTTTAATAATTTAACGTTTAAATATATTTTTAAACCCCGACACCAATTGGTAAAAGGGGACATCGATTATATATATAATATATTTTTAATTGTTTTTTATTTATATTAGAATCCAAGTATTAAAGTAAAATCATCTTTATTATGATACTTTTGAAATAAAAAAAAAATACAGTTCGTTTAAAGTTATTTGGAAATACTTTTATGAAAACACTATAGACTATCTAGTCACAATACGTCACTATTTATACCGTAAATTGACTTTATAGTTATTGTGTGTCATTAATTTACCCAACAATTGATTGTACGCCAATATTTTCTCCAGAAATTGACTTTGAAGTAACTGTATGTCACTATTATTACCTAATTATGACTGTAACGTCATCTTACGTCACTATTTATACTATAAATTGACTTTACAGTCATGGCCTGTCACTATTTTCCCCTAATTATGACTTTAAATTCATCTTGCGTCACTATTTATACCATAAATTGACTTTACAGTCATGGTACGTCACTATTATTCCATAATTATGACTTTAAAGTCATCTTGCGTCACTATTTATACCACAAATTGACTTTACAGTCATGGTACGTCACTATTATTCCATTATTATAACTTTAAAGTCATCCTGCGTCACTATTTATACCATAAATTGACTTTACAGTCATGGTACGTCACTATTATTCCATAATTATGACTTTAAATTCATCTTGCGTCACTATTTATACCATAAATTGACTTTACAGTCATGGTACGTCACTATTATTCCATAATTATGACTTTAAAGTCATCTTGCGTCACTATTTATACCATAAATTGACTTTACAGTCATGGTTCGTCACTATTATTCCATAATTATGACTTTAAAGTCATCTTACGTCACTATTTATACCATAAATTGACTTTACAGTCATGGTACGTCACTATTATTCCATAATTATGACTTTAAAGTCATCTTGCGTCACTATTTATACCATAAATTGACTTTACAGTCATGGTACGTCACTATTAATCCCTAATTATGACTTTAAATTCATATTGCGTCACTATTTATACCATAAATTGACTTTATAGTCTTGGGATGTTACTATTATTCCCTAATTATGACTTTAAAGTCATCTTGCGTTACTATTTATATCATAAATTGACTTTACAGCCATGGTATGTCACTATTATTCCCCAATTATGACTTTAAAGTCATTTTACGTCACTATTTATATCATAAATTGACTTTACAGAAATGGTATGTCACTATTATTCCCCAATTATGACTTTAAAGTAATTTTGAGTCACTATTTATACCATAAATTGACTTTACAGTCATAGTATGTCACTATTATTCGCTAATTATGACTTTAAAGTCATCTTACGTCACTATTTATAACATAAATTGACTTTAAAGTCATCCTGCGTCACTATTTATACCATAAATTGACTTTACAGTCATGATACGTCACTATTATTCTCTAATTATGACCTTATAGTCATGGTACGTCACTATTTTCCCTAATTATGACTCTAAAGTCATCTTACGTCACTATTTATATCATAAATTGAGTTTACAGTCATGATACGTCACTATTATTCTCTAATTATGACTTTATAGTCATGGTACGTCACTATTATTCTCTAATTATGACTTTACAGTCATGGTACATCACTATTTTTCCCTAATTATGACTTTAAAGTCATCTTACGTCACTATTTATATCATAAATTGACTTTACAGTCTTGGGATGTTACTATTATTCTATAAATATGACTTTGAAGTCATCTTGCGTCACCATTTATTCCATTAATTGACTTTACAGTTATGGTATATCACCATTCTTCCCAAATTATGACTTTAAAGTCATCTCGCGTCACTATTTATTCCATAAATTAACTTTACAGTCATGGTACGTCACTATTATTCTCTAATTATGACTCTACAGTCATGGTACGTCACTATTTTTCTCTAATTATGACTTTAAAGTCATCTTACGTCACTATTTATATCATAAATTGACTTTACAGTCTTGGGATGGTACTATTAATCTATAAATATGACTTTAAAGTCATCTTGCGTTACTATTTATACCATAAATTCACTTTACAATCATGGTATGTCAATATTTTCTACAAAAATTGACTTTGAAGTAACTCTATATCGCTATTATTCCCGAAATATGACTTCAAAGTCACCTTACGTCACAATTTATACTATAAATTGACTTTAAAGACATCATTATTGATTTATGTCATCCTATGTTTCTATCAATTTCTTTAAAACGCAATTCCCTTTACCTACTTCTTTTGCTATCCCTTGTAACGCCTTAGAGCATCGGATAATTAATTTTATCAATATTTAAAATTTCCTTATACACTCAGAAATGTAAAACTTGAATCAATCAATAAAAAGCCCGGGGATTCGAACGTGTTTTATATGCACTGTCATTGAAACTCGATTGTGTGCGGCATGAATAATTTCCCCTCCCCGAAGAAGAAGAAGAATAACTATTTTTCGTGTAGTTGTTGTGTTTGTTGTTGAAGGAGCGCGAGGAGGTTTCGCCCATTCAAATTCATTCGGTCGGCGCTGGGGTCAAAGTTCGGCCTTCTTTCAGAAACCCACCGGGAGCTCATTACCATCATAATAATCACGTGTTCCATTCTAGCTAGAAGAGCCACAATGCACACACGGAGACCTACACCCTTTCACTCTGTATTTATCTTAGATAATTTATAAGAAATACGTGTGGATTTCCGTGGGTTGCATTTTGAATTGTGAGTGTAAATAAAATCACTTACTCTAGGACTATACAAAATCAAGAATAATAATCATTCATCCTTGGATTATGCAAAAGTAAAGCTAATTAATCTATGATAAATAAAGGATAATTATCATTTATTCTAGTGCTATGCAAACAAAATTAAGAATAACTTGCTTTTATCCCTAATTTTGCATAACTTAGAAATATTTTCAATGTTACTATAAATTTAAAGCAAAGCACGATTTTTTTTGTAAAAATTTAAATTTTTAGAAAGGCTGTTTTTTTTTCTCAATCATGTATTTATAAAATGGGAAAGTTAATTAGCGCACGTTTCAGAAATATTTTCTGGTGGTTATTATTAAAGCCCCGCGCATTATTATAAAAGCATTTACAATTTAAAATGGTAAAAGTAGCACTTTGGTATTAGCATAATTTATACAATATGGAAACGTTAGTCAGCAAAGCGGCGCACTCGTTTTAAAGATACGTTTACCTCCATCCAGCTCGTGCGTATTGGAAACGTGATAGATTGTCAGCTTAATGCCATCGGACCCGGGAGAAACCGCACCTTTATGTAAATCGCCCAGGAAAAAGTTATGTTTCCATAAATTATCTCTGTGATATTTGATATATATCTGTGTTGTATTATAATATTTAATTGGACGAAAGGGAACGATAAATAACGGCGACGGCATAAATGATTGTATGCTAATCGGGATTATTACATCGTATGTAGTCAGAGATAATCTTTCAATTCTATCGGAAAGAACGGAATTATTATTATTTTTTTTAATTTCTATTTGTTTTGCTTTATTATTATTTACAAAGCCTCAGAAAATTACTATCGATCTGCCTAGCTATGATTGATTTTCTGAGGCTTAACAATTTGTACTGTAGGGAACTGTAGCGCTGCAGCGCTTTACGCAAGCGGTATCGCTGAACGGTACCGCTTTATGTATGGCGCTGCAGCGCTTTACGCAAGCGGTATCGCTGAACGGTACCGTTTTATATATGGCGCTGCAGCGCTTTACGCAAGTGGTATCGCTGAACGGTACCGTTTTATGTATGGCGCTGCAGCGCTTTACGCAATCGGTGTCGCTTTTTACAGCTTTATGTGTGGCGCTGCAGAGTTATATCTAGCGGTAAAGCATATATTTTTTTCCGCTGGATCGCTTTTCATGCAAACAGCCGTATTTTCCTGAGCGTCCTTAACCTCGAAAGCGTGTTTAGAACATATAGCCTCTTGAAAAGCCGCGAGGCGAACCTTAAAAATAATAAAGGTTACTGGTTTGCATTAAGGAACATCAAACGCTTTGCGCTGCAGCGCTACATATCTAACATTGGTCGCGTTCAGGGAATTTTTAGACATGTAGCGCTACAGCGCAAAGCGCTTGATATTATGTTAAGGACGCTCACGAAAATATGACGGTTTTGTTTACAGTTGCACGGCTTGAAAAGCGATCAAGCGGAAAAAATATATGCTTTGCCGCTTGATTAAGCGCTGCAGCGCCACACATAAAGCGGTATCGTTCAGGGAAATCGCTTTCGTAAAGCGCTTCAGCGCTACAATTCCCTGAACGCGACCATTGTAATGATGGAAATATTGCGATGTAAATCTATGATTTTTAAAATTACGCAAACGTGTAAATTTTTGGTTATGTAATGAAAATATCGCACTTACTATCAAAATATAGCGTTTTGTATTGATAGTTAAAGAAAGCTGCGATTTAGGCATGCAACTCTCCCCTACGGTTCATCGTTTTTGATAATTAGTGATATTTTACACGAAATATTCAAACGAGACATTTATTTTTTTTTTAATTCAAGCATTTGTTATTTCATGAGTGTCTATATAACGATTAAAACATCCGCGAATTAGTTTCCATTTATTTATACGGTTCTAATTGTGTAATTGTTTCGGGGAAGCGCCGATAAGTCAATGCGCTTCGTCCGCGGACTCGTTTCTAATTGTATGCAAAGTGAATAACCCGTGGAAAAGTTTCAACCAGTTAAATGTTGATTGAATAGGTTTGGAAACTTGCATGGTGTTACGTGCTGGAGGCCCAAATGGCCGACAAGTGATGCATGGTTTGGAGTTGTAACACCCAGCCAACGACCCCAGCACGTTTTTTTTAAAAAAAAAACATTCAAACGGTTAACGGCATTTTTTATTATACAGGGTCGATATCAATTGATGTTAATTGCAGAAAAATGGGACACCCTGTATATATTAAAATAATTTTAAATAAATTAAATAAAAATGATTTGAAAATAAATTATTTCCACGTTTTGAATTATATTAACTAAGCTTACAGTACTAAAATTAAGCGAACGAGTAATATCGTGCAGCAACACAGAATGCTTTCGATTTATAAATACAATACGATCAAGAACTTTTCTCCCCTAAAGTGCTTTGATTTTATATTAAATAAAAATGATTTGAAAATAATTAATAAATTTAGCTGTGTGACTTTTGACTTACGTTACGTAAGCACGTTAAACAAATGCACATTAAAACAACTACGTCCTGGGCAAATACCCCGCCGGACATTGAATTACATAATGTACACTTCCGTGCAATAAAATTAAGCACAAGTCTCATAACATTTGTTTCACAATATTCTAGTGTAATTCGGGTCTGTTTTAATTGTCTAGCAGCAGTTACAATGATAAATGAAAATTAAAGAAATTGACATATATTTTTTTGTAACTGGGAAATTTATCATGTCCTCCTTAAACTATGACATATTTTGTGTGTTTAATTTTATTGCACATACATAATTTCACATAATACTAGAAAAAGGATTTATTCACTCGGTCATTTATTTAAATAAATTAAATAAAAATTATAAATTAAATAAAAAAGAAATTGAAAATAATTCATTAAAACATTATTTTCCCTTATTTTCAAATTCTTTTTAATTAATTTATAATTTCACGTTAAGGGTGCGATCCTGATAATGGGTCTTATGATTTGTAATGTTAGTCGCCTCCGAATATATATTTTTTAAAAACAATTACGGAATTAAATGCTACATTTAATGGGCTACACAATCATATATTTTTCGTTTAAAATAAAAATTAAAAATAATGTTTTTCAAACATTAATTTCCTATAGATATACTCATTTAAATAAGACGAAAAATACGTGATTAAATTAGGAAAAACCTCTACTTTATACGTCTGATACGCTCTTTCGGTAGTCCAACAAATTTTATTAACAAAACAATGCTGAATTTCTAGAAAAAAAATGAGATTTTGAAAAGGGTCACTTCAGCGACTCACCCTGTATATACAAATATTTTTTTTTAACAATTAAATACACACAATTTTTCCACGTAGCCGGTAATTGCAACTCGAACGAGTCCCGAGCGCAATTTAATTGTATGCAGCCTGGACGGACCGGCGAGGAAGTTGCCGTTTTATTGGCTTCCATCAGGAGGCAGCATTTAAATGCGTGTCGCTCCATCCGGGCCCTGCTTACATCATCCCATCCCTAACGTTAAACTCGATTTAATTCCATATCCAGCCTCCGCTCATCTAGTTTCGTTGCATTAATTCTATTTCGGTCTCCGTTCCGGCTGCTTTATCGATTCCCACCTTTCATCGCCGATATTTATATGTTGTTGCCGCCGGTGCCGGATTTTCATCCCCCACCCCCCTTCCACGTCTCTATCGGCTGGACATTGGAAACGGATGTATTAATTAATACGCATTTCTAATGATTCAGCGTGATGCGATTCATCAGTGCGACTCTAATTGTTAGC
Source organism: Philonthus spinipes (assembly GCA_963082785.1). Taxonomy (NCBI): domain Eukaryota; kingdom Metazoa; phylum Arthropoda; class Insecta; order Coleoptera; family Staphylinidae; genus Philonthus; species Philonthus spinipes. The sequence goes on from OY720316.1 coordinate 1,380,204, forward strand.
GGGAATTTAGGTTTTGCACGACTAGGGCTTTAATTAAGGGTTAATTTCGGGAATTCGCCACAATGGGATTTGTCATTGGTGAGATTATGTTACACGAATTACATCCATTTTTTTTTGCAATATTTTATTGATAATCAGCAGGTGTACATTATGTAGGTTAATGTCCGGCGGGGTATTTGCCCGAAAAGTAGTGCGTTTGCAAGAAATGGTGGATGCGCCGGGCCGCAAAATCCGTGGCTAACTTCTCATCGGTGGTTTGTTCAGTGGTTGCCACCTCTTTTTATAGGGTGGGAAGGATAAATTTGATCAGAAGTTGACGATTTCAATGGTTTACAATTTCAATTACTCGAGTATTCAGTAATTGAATACGTTTTTTTTTTTGGTTAGTTTCAGTTAACTCTTTACTAATTTTTGAATTCACAATACATCACTTCGTTAATTAAATTAAAAAAATAAATAATACATATATATATATATATTACTAATTTATGTATTCACGATACATCACTTCGTTAATTAAATTAAAAAATTAAATAATACATATATATATATATATATATATATATACAAGGTGTACAGAAAATGAGTGAAAAGCTTTAGGTAGCGTGACTCTTTCACTAATTTTTAGATAAAAATATTAACGAAAATAAGTCACACGGTCCTTCCTTAAGCCTCACGGGCCACTTAAAAGAACTATACATTTGGCAACGCTGGATCAAACAAGTGTGCATTTATCCTGTTTATAACTGCCACATCATCCGCTGGAGGTGTTGCATACACCTTTTCTTTTACAAACGAGCGTGCGTCGTTGCCAGATCTATTTTCATTAAAAGAATGCTTCTGATGAAGTTATAAAATTGTAAAAATATCCGATTTATTAATCATTTACATCAATGGAATTATACACGTGTCTAATTGTATTGATTTTTTACAAAATATTTAAAAAAACAATACTAATTTATAGTCACATATTTAAAATTCCGAAGACCTCGTGAGCCTCAATGAAGAACAATACAACATTTTTTATTTGGATTTTCTATTAAAAATTAATTAGTGAATTGAGTTACCTGAAGATTTTCACTCATTTTCTGTACACCTTGTATATATATATTCGACATTTCCCTTTCGGGTGTTGGGTGTCATTTAAATACGAAGAAAAAATCGTCTTTAAAATACTTTCCTAATTGTATCAAATGTTTATGGCGTGCTAATTTTAAAATTATAATTACGCGCGCAGTTTTGTTTCGCTTTGTTTTCCCTCGGAACGGAATTATGCAGTGATATGCATTTTAATTAAAAGCCCGCATCGAGGCGTCGTCGGCGATCCCTCCGAACAGAGGAATTAATTAAACGAAATACTTCTCGTGTTACGCGTTTATGCAACTAATATTGTTGAATGCATCGGAAACTAATTAATGACGCAATTTTTATCGATTAATTACAAGTCGTATACTTTACACTGGACGTGTTTGTTTGTATAAGCGAATTAATGTATAATTCGATGCAGGCGTATGGATGAAAATAATTTTTCTCTGGGTTAGTCTTTGTTTTAAATTTCTTTTTTAGACTTTCAAAATTATATGAAACTTGTGATTTGGGTTTACTTTATACTTTGCCGGAGCTAGTTTTGTACAGGGTGCGGAAAAACAGACAGTGCAGTTTGGGACGAGATGGGGGATTTTAGATTATATATATATATATATATAGAGGTTTTTTATTAGTATACAGGGGAAGTATATACCTGAAAAAACGCGAGTCAAACCCATTGGACCGATTAATGTGTGTATGTTTAGTTGCCTATTTACCATATGTATGTTCAGTTGCGTGTTATAGGCAACTAAACACACATACGTTAATGCATTTGACTCGCGTATTTTGCAGGTATACATAGGGGAAATGTATACTGATAAAAAAAGCTCTCTGTATATATCAACGAATATAAATCATTTTTATTTAAATAACAGTAATCAAGTGAACAAATCCATTGTCTATTTATATGTGATTCATAATTTCAAATAAAAGAAGAAAACACAAACTCAATTGATGATTTTTATAATGCCCATTCCCCGCAAAGTGTTAATTTAACGCAAACAGTATATTTTTTGTATATTTTTCTTTGCAAACCCGAAAGAACGGATGAGATTTTTGTGAATCCCTGCAGAGAGTCGCGGTTGCCGGGGTGGAACAGCGGTGTGCATCGATGTGGCGTGTGATAGACCGTGACTGGATGTCACATTTATGATAAAAGAAGCAGACAGCGACAGTGATGGCGACGGGAGGGCAGAAGGGTTGCGCTCGGGTGGATTTAATGACGGCAAATGACGGTAATGTGTATTGGCGGAACGACAAAGACTTCACACAAAAACCGCTCGGGGAAACTCGCACAGTCACCGTTCCTTCTAAACTGTATTAGAGAGAAAAAAAACGAACAAACTTTCATTTGTTTGTTCATTTTTTTTTTCTAGAGAAAAGAGAGATAGGATAGAGATAATGCTTCACTCGAACAAACGAACAAACTTTCATTTGTTTGTTCATTTTTTTCTAGAGAAAAGAGAGATAGGATAGAGATAATGCTTCACTCGAACAAACGAACAAACTTTCATTTGTTTGTTCATTTTTTTTTTTTCTAGAGAAAAGAGAGATAGGATAGAGATAATGCTTCACTCGAACAAATGAACAAACTTTCATTTGTTTATTCGTTTTTTATCTAGAGAAAAGAGAGATAGGATAGAGATAATGCTTCACTCGAACGAACGAATAAACTTTCATTTGTTTGTTCATTTTTTTCTCTAGAGAAAAGAGAGATAGAATAGAGATAATGCTTCACTCGAATAAACGAACAAACTTTCATTTGTTTGTTCATTTTTTTCTAGAGAAAAGAGAGATAGGATAGAGATAATGCTTCACTCGAACAAACGAACAAACTTTCATTTGTTTGTTCATTTTTTTCTAGAGAAAAGAGAGATAGGATAGAGATAATGCTTCACTAGAACAAACGAACAAACTTTCATTTGTTTGTTCATTTTTTTCTAGAGAAAAGAGAGATAGGATAGAGATAATGCTTCACTCGAACAAACGAACAAACTTTCATTTGTTTATTCGTTTTTTTTTTTTTTAGAGAAAAGAGAAATAGGATAGAGATAATGCTTCACTCGAACAAACGAACAAACTTCCATTTGTTTATTCGTTTTTTTTTCTCTAGAGAAAAGAGAGATAGGATAGAGATAATGCTTCACTCAACAAACGAACAAACTTTCATTTGTTTGTTCGTTTTTTTTTCTCTAGAGAAAAAAGAGATAGGATAGAGATAATGCTTCACTCGAACAAACGAACAAACTTTCATTTGTTTGTTCGTTTTTTTTTTCTAGAGAAAAGAGAGATAGGATAGAGATAATGCTTCACTCGAACAAACGAACAAACTTTCATTTGTTTGTTCGTTTTTTTTTCTAGAGAAAAGAGAGATAGGATAGAGATAATGCTTCACTCGAACAAACGAACAAACTTTCATTTGTTTGTTCGTTTTTTTTTCTAGAGAAAAGAGAGATAGGATAGAGATAATGCTTCACTCAACAAACGAACAAACTTTCATTTGTTTGTTCGTTTTTTTTTCTCTAGAGAAAAAAGAGATAGGATAGAGATAATGCTTCACTCGAACAAACGAACAAACTTTCATTTGTTTGTTCGTTTTTTTCTCTAGAGAAAAGAGAGATAGGATAGAGTGAAGCATTATGGCTTTGATACACTTTAATGGATTTTTGCATGGAATGCAAAAATTATTCAATTTTAATACATTTACAAATAAAATGGAATAAATTAAACAAAAAGGTTTTAAAAATAATTAATTAACAAATTATTTTCTCTTTCGCTACTGTGACATTATAACTTATGTTACATAAGTACTCTATTATGTAACATAAGTTATAATGTCACAGTAGCGATAGAATAATAGAGTATTTATGTAACATAAGTTATAATGTCACAGTAACAAAAGAGAAAATAATTTGTTAATTAATTATTTTCAGAATCTTTTTGTTTAATTTATTAATTAATGAATAAATCCTTTTCCTATTAAAATTACTTTCCATTATCATTAAAATAGAATAAATGCATAACAATCTGTAGTCGGGCCATCCCGACTACGTAGGGTTGGGAATTACACCTACTGGATTTGTTTAAAACTTTAATAATCGCTAACAACAATTTCACATAACGTAACGCAACCTTAATCTATGATTTTTCAACCTGAAATAGTGCTTTTATTCAATGTAAAGCGGAGTAAACTAATTTTGTTTAATATAAGGCGTAGCTTTACTAACGAGACATAAATCCCGAAACACGCGTCGTTTCGTTCATAAACCATGTATTTATTATTTGTGATGAGCCCGATACTCGTAAGGGTACAAGGGTTTTTTTATAATATAAATGTATATTATTTGTGATGATTTATGTAAATGCTTCTCATTTTGTAGAAAGGAGATTTACGTAAAATAAATTAAATTTCTGAAATTCAACTATTTTTCTTTAAATTTTAAAATTATGTGTGGAATCAGAAACAAAAATTTTGAATTAGTTATAGATTTTTCCACCGGGGGAATTACTGGAATTAATAATTATTTATTTTTGTTTATTTTTGGCTTCCACTTGGAAGAATTACGCGAAAAGTGTAATCGTATTCACTTGGTCACAGTTATTTGAATAAAAGTCCATTATTGAACATTTGTTTTAAAGCAAGTAAAAACGTCAAAGTAGCTAAAGAAGGAATAATAATAGAAAAAGGGGATTATACAATATGTTATTGTTAGGCAGCAGCAAATGTCTATTATTGGACAACATTTATGTAACATAAGTCAAATTGTCACAGTAACTAAAGAGGAAATAATTTATTAATTATTTTGATTTTTTGTTTCATTTTATTTATTGAAGAATTTATTAAATAATTATTTTCATTTTTCTCATTTATTTTATTGAAGAAAATATTTGTTATGAAATTTGAAAATAATTAATAAATTTTAATTTGAAAATAATTAATAAATTTTAATTATTTTCAAATTATTTTTTATTTAATTAAAAATAATTGTTTTTTTTCTTTTGTACGATATGAAGAATTTCAGGATTATCCTAACTAATCCTGATAACTTCACCCGACATTCTTCGTATTTTTTTTCCGAAAGACCAACGGTCGATAGCCAATTGGCAGAAGAATTTATTTTTATGTTAGTTATTTATTGTATTTATTTATTATTATTACTTTGTTAAAAATAATCTGCCAATAAAGATTTATATATATATATTATTTTTAGCATCACTTATTCCTATTTCTAATCCTGAAATTCTTCATATCGTACGAAAAAAAAAAACAATTATTTTTAATTAAATAAAAAATAATTTGAAAATTATTAAAATTTATTAATTATTTTCAAATTAAAATTTATTAATTATTTTCAAATTTCCTCACAAATATTTCGTTATACAGGGCGTTGGATCGCGTCAATTATCCAGACAATCAATAAATTAAGTTCGCCCCGTGTATTTCTTTTAATTTCCTGTAGAATGCGCGGTCAGATATGGATTTTTCCGGATGTGGCGGACGTCCGTCCCAAGTCCAGGGATTAAAGATGGAGATGGCGGGATATTTGATGCATTTCCAGCGCGAAATATTCCCAAATGCAATTATTTCCACGGCGTTATTCCACATACAATCGAGTGCATTCCGTGCCGCGGTCGAATTAGCTTTCAGCTTTTATATTCGGCTTCTCGTAATGTCGGGCTTTTATTGTTATTGCGCGGATAAGATCAATACATTATGTAACGCCGGCTATTATTAGTGGATTCTATACTCTGGATATATCCACGCGGGGGGAGCGCTTTTCTCGGCAAACATTCGTTAATGGTCTTTCTTTACAATAAAAATACACGATTTGTTGATTTAAAAATAAAAAAAATGTAATATTACTGTTTTCATTGTGGACAGTTTAATTTTTAATGTTTAAATGCAGGATGACTACAAGGTTTTATCCTTGCGCGCTATTCTGTTATTGATTTTGTCATTAACTTGACGGAAACACATTATTATTCCCCAAGACATTTTCTTTATATAACCTACATAACATTATTGAATATTTTTAAATATTAATACGCTTCAAATTTATTACCGAAATAATCAATAATTCTTCTTGAATCCTTAAGGTTGCGGTTTAGTGGAAAGAGATAGCTATATAGTAAAATGGAAATAATCGTTTGAAAATAGAGCTATTCTTTTGGATTTAATAATATGAATATGTATTTATATTGTTTTATCTACCAAGTTTAAAGTATCAGTCCAAATAAAAAATAAATCGTTAATTTTCCCGTATTACGTCAATTTACTAGTTCAAGTTAGAAAAGAAAATTGTAAGATATAATGAAATTAATAGGTCATGTATGCTAAGTTATTTGAATGCAGAATTTAGTGAAATCCTTTAAATTTTCATTGCACAAGTTTTTATTAGCAAAAATTTAATTTAAAATTTGCTATAAATTTGATCAATTTTCATTGTTTTTCATAATTATTTTTCACAGAAACTAAACATTAAAATAATTTTTAATTTATCTGATGAAATTCCTGCTTATTTTAAGATTATTTTAATGTATAATACAATGTTGTTCATTGATCACAACAACAATCTAACTCAAATTAGTGATTGCCCATATTTGTATAGCTACCTCTTTCTTATAAACCGCACTTAAACCTTTACCAGATGCAATAATTATTCATAACATCTATTTTTAAAACAGGCATTTTTTGAAAAATTAAATCAAAAATGAGATTTCATGGAAAGAGCTGTACATCGTTCAAAAAAATTTAGACGTTTTGTCTTTTTCTTTCCTTTGGAATTCTTTTAGATTTCATGTAATTTTAACGAAGAATTCGATTAAAGGTTTTAATTGCTGCTAAAAGATAAATCCCACCTATGTTTATACATCCTTTAAAGATAAGTTTTGTATTCTTCTTTCCCTTAGAACCGAAAGGCGATTCTTTTAAATTACTCGCAATTTTAACGAAATATTCATATTTTTCGTAACTCACTTCATATTATGATCAGATTTGTGTCTTACACTAAATTACACTAGAGAATTTAATTCAAGCTGCTAAAAGGTAAACCTCATCTATGTTTGAGTATCCTTGGAAGATCATTCTTGTCTGCTTCTTTCATTTGGAACAAAAGAGTTTAGAGTTTTTAGATTTCATGTAATTCGACTTTTTAGGAAGAATTTAAGTGCTACTGGAACGTAAATTCCATCTATGTATCCTTTATGGAAGAGTTGTGTCTTCTTCTTCCCTTTGGAACGAAAGGACGATTCTCTTTTAGATTTCATGTAATTTCAACGAATCGACCTCTTGGGAAGAATTTGATTGGAGCGTTTAAGTGCTGCTTGAGGGTAAATCCCACCTATGTCTACGTATTCTTATAGTTATGAATGGACTACTGAAAGGACTACGGGGTGTAAAACAATTGTCTATGTTGGAACGGACACTCCACAAGGTCACCTACTCTTATGAGGAATGTGAACTGGGGGAAAATTGAAGTTTGCACCCTTCACCAGAAGATATAGGATACCAAACGTCCAGAAGACATAGGATACCAAACTTCAGAGCTTCCATCCTAAACGGCACGAGACTCGTGGTTAAAGAGTAAAATATCTGGGCACCTATATTTGGCTTGCTCTTTTACTTTTTTTTGTCTCGTGTATTTATATATTTAAATTTTATTTTTAATTATATCAGTTAATTAGCAATATAATTTATATATTTAAATTTTATTTCTAGTTATATCAGTTAATTAGCAAATATAGTTATTTTCTTATACATTATCACTATATGCCTTTTTTTTCAGCTTTGGTTGCTAGAAAAAAAAAATAGGGCATCAAACCCCATCAAGCAAACTCGAAGAAAATATCAAGGAAAACCCCGATCGCGAGGACATCTATTGTCATCTCGGCCCGCCAATCGATGACGAAAATAAACAAAACACCGGAATACACACCGCGCTGACCTTAATAATTATTGACCTCGGCCGTTTGCGTATTTTCGGTCGGCCGGCGCATATTTTCGAAAATTCCTCCTGAATGAGAATCGCCCCCTTCTTTTTTTTTCCATGTATACACATCTCTCTCGACGGCGAAGTTTGCGGGCAGGGGAAATCGCCGACGGCACGCAACGACAGCATATTTTCGCGAGAGAACACAAAGTGTTCGTGCTCGGAATCGTTAATTAAACGCGCAAAATCTGGGTCCGTGCTTATAAATAGAACGCGGGGGAGAGGTTTTCCGCGAGAGTTTTTCACGCCAGGGGGCGGCACGAGGCGTACCGGAGTTTTCAGGTTTCTGTAGGTTGATTTCGTAGCGGGAGTATCGATTTTCGGTGCTGGTTACACCAACGATTTCGAGCTGAGCTGATGAGTGAAGCTCGTTGAGTTTATTGTTTTAGAAATAAGGGCTTTAAACTAAAAAAAAATCTAAAAGAGATTTTACTTACGTTAAATCGAAAACAATCATCAAACTATGTTTGGTAATAATTACCGTGTTGTCGAAATTAGTCACTGCAAATAAAAATTTAAAATGGTTTTAAAAAAATGTACCAAGAAGTGAATACCTTTATGATTTAAGAACCAAAAATAATTACATTAAAGTGATAAATTTTTGGCATGAAGTGAGTATTGAGAAATGATAACATACTTAATGAAAGTTTGATCAAATAGCAACTTCGTGGAAGTTTCACCAAATGACAGCCCACTTCGTAAAAGTTTCTATAAATGTCAGCCCACTTCGTGGAAATTTCTCTGAATCACAGCTTACTTCATGGAAGTTTCTCTGAATGACAGCCTACTTCGTGAAAGTTTCTCTAAATGTCAGCCCACTTCGTGGAAGTTTCTCTGAATCACAGCTTACTTCATGGAAGTTTCTCTAAATGACAGCACACTTCGTGAAAGTTTCTCTAAATGTCAGCCCACTTCGTGAAAGTTTCTCTAAATGTCAACCCACTTCGTGGAAGCTTCTCTGAATGACAGCCTACTTCGTGGAAGTTTCTTCAAATGATAGCCTACTTCGTGAAAGTTTCTTCAAATCACAGCCTACTTCGTGAGAGTTTCATCAAATGGCAGCCTACTTCGTAAAAATTTTCATCATTTTTTTTACTATTTTTTTGGAGATTTAATGTTTCAACTAATCATAACTTTTTGAAAGTTTCTTCAAACCACAGCCTACTTCGTGAACGTTTCACCAAATGACAGCCTACTTCGTGGAAGTTTTTCTAAATGTCAGCCCACTTCGTGGAAGTTTCTCTGAATGACAGCCTACTTCGTGGAAGTTTCTTCAGATGATAGCCTACTTCGTGAAACATTCATAAAATGATAGCCTACTTCGTGAAAGTTTCTTCAAATCACAGCTTACTTCGTGAGAGTTTCATCAAATGACAGCTTACTTCATAAAAGTTTTCATCATTTTTTTTTTTTTCATTTTTGGCTAATTTTTTGGAGATTTAATGTTTCAGGCAATCATAACTTTTTGAAAGTCTCTTCAAATCACAGCCTACTTCGTGAACGTTTCACCAAATGACAGCCCACTTCGTGTAAGTTTCTCTGAATGACAGCCTACTTCGTGGAAGTTTCTTCAAAAGATAGCCTACTTCGTGAAAGTTTCTTCAATTCACAGCCTACTTCGTGAGAGTATCAAAAAATGATAGCCTACTTTGTGAAAGTTTTCATCATTTTTTTTTTTCATTTTTGGCTAATTTTTTAGGGATTTAATGTTTCAAGCAATCATAACTTCTTGAAAGTCTCTTCAAATCACAGTCTACTTCGTGAACGTTTCACCAAATGACAGCCTACTTCATGGAAGTTTCTTCAAATGAGAGCCAACTTCGTAAAAGTTTTTATCAATTTTGTTTTCATTTTTGGCTATTTTTTTTTTTTTTGGAGGGGGGTGGTGGATTTAATGTTTTAAGCAATCATAACTCGAGATTCCCACAATGGATTTTCAATTAATTTGGGCTTGTGTATTCAGAAAATTCTCCTCTGTCAGAATATATACAATTCCAAAAATACGTCATTCGTAGTTTTTTTAGTATTTTGCCTCAAAATTGGATTTTTGTCAAATTTGGCTCATTTTTTTGGGGGGAATTAATATTTCAAGCAATCTTGACTTGATAAGAGTTTCTTCAAACCACAGCCTACTTCGTCAGAGTTTCATCAAATGATAGCCTACGTCGTGAAAGTTTTCATCATCTTTTTTTTTTCATTTTTAGCTAATTTTTTGGGGATTCAATGTTTCAAGCAATCATAACTTTGTGAAAGTTATGATTGCAGCCTATTTCGTGAAAGTTTCTTTAACTCACAGCCTACTTCGTGAAAGTTTCATCAAACGACAGCCTACTTCGTGAAAGTTTCTTCAGATCACAGCCTACTTCGTGAAACTTTCATCAAAGTTTCGTGAATATTTGCGATTATTTTTATGAATTGCTATGTCTTCTTATTTTTTAAAAAAAACCAGAGTGTGATTAATTCAAATTTCATGTAATTTTAACGAAGCGATTTCTGAGGAAGAATTTGAATTGAAGAAACCGCGAAAAAATTAATAATCTCAGTGCGTCTAACCCCACGAAGAGGCCATCCCCGACTACACAAAGTTTAATAGATCTTTTTTCATCATGAAAAAAAAAACGCCATCCCCAACTACACAAAGTTTAATAGATCTTTCTTCATCATAAAAATTGCCATCCCCGACTAACCCCACGAAGAGGCCATCCCCGACTACACAAAGTTTAGTAGATCTTTCTTCATCATGAAAAAAAAAAAACGCCATCCCCGACTATACAAAGTTTAATAGATCTTTCTTCATCATAAAAATTGCCATCCCCGACTACACAAAGTTTAATAGATCTTTCTTCATCATGAAAAAAAAAAACGCCATAACTGACTACACGAAGTTTAATAGATCTGTCTAGATCTTGAAGAAAAAAAAGCGGTTGTTGCTGATGAATTCAGACCGTTTTTCTGAAAGGCTTCCGGCCGATAGCCAATTCCTACAAGAACATTGTTTAAAGTTTAAATAAATTGTCAAAAATGTAAAAAAAAAAAATGTTAAACCATACTTGTAAGGAATAAAGATGATAATATATAATTTCGTCAAAATCACGTGTCAGAGCCTTAATTAAATAACGGACTTCGTGCGACCGAAACGTGCGATCAATTTTAGGAATAAAGTCCCCCCAAAGAGAATATAATATCCTCTTTGGGGGGACTTTATTCCTATAATATCCTCTTTGGTCCCCCCTGTTAGCCTCCAATCGAAAATATATTTTTTTTACAGCTCGACGAAGTAGGCAACTTAATGTACATTTGTGTCATTGTTCCAAGTTGAGAAATACAATTCTCTTTTTTTTTAATTTTAATTAATAATAATTGCTTGAGTGTATATAAATTAATAATTTGCGTAAAAATCCAAGTAGGCTGAAAAATTATTACTGGTTTTATAGAAATCCACTTGTTGCATTTCTTTCGTTTTATAATAATAAGATTATTGTCGACAAAGCCAATAAAATATTATTGTTTGCGGCAGAAAGACCGATGGTCGATAGTTATTTTCTGAGGCTTAACTAGATGTTTATGATTGTAATGTTGTAAATATTGTAATGTAATTTAATATTTTTTTTTAGTTTACCACCATTATGGTAGATGGGGATTTTAGATTATATATATATATATATATATACTTTCACAATATATATATATATATATATATATATATTTTGTGAAAGTTTCATCAAATCACAGCCTACTTCGTGAAAGTTTTCATCATTTTTTTTTTCATTTTAGTTCATTTTTTTGGGATTTTATATATATATATATATATATAATTTAATCTATCAGAAATAAAGATTTTAGTATTATTCATTTATTCCCATAAAATGTTATAACATTAAAAACCCGCAATGTAATTATTTAATTGACAGAGTATGTTAGGTTTTCTATAACTCAAATCGAGTTGCTGTTTATGATGCGACTATTAATTCATATAATTGAAAAGACCACCTTTTGCCTAATTTCACGTGACTTACGCTATCTTTCCAATTATACACTTAGTATTATTCAGTATTATTCCGTACGGGATATGTTGAATTTAACGTGCACGTTGTAATCGGGGATGGCCTCTTCGTGGGGTTGCATTTGTTTAAAATTTCAATAATCGCTAGCAACAATTTCACATAATCTATGATTTTTCAACCTGAAGATAGCTCCCCTAAAACCTCACAAGTCTAGCCAACATAAAATATATTTCCTTTCCGCAGAGTTAGATGGCGCGCGCAGGCGGGTAATTCAAAAATAGCGCCTACAGTTTATTTTTTATCATCACAATCTAAGCAGCTTTTATTATACATTGAATTTGAGGTTTTTTTTGTTATAAGTTTAACCTCAAATTCAATGTATAATAAAAGCTGCTTAGATTGTGATGATAAAAAATAAACTATAGGCGCTATTTTAGACTTAACATTTTGCGTGCCGAATAGCCCCGATTATCTGTTTTAAGCTTTGCTATTACAGAAACAAGCTATTACAATAATTAATAAATTATTATTTCAAAATAATTTAATTAATTAGATATATTTTTTTTAGATAATTTAAATCTTCAAATTCTATTTATTTAAATTATTGGGAGTGTATAGTTGGAAAAACAGCGTAAGCCACGTGAAATTAGGCAAAAGGTGGCGCTTGCGCTGTCTTTTCAATTATATGAGTCGCATCATAAACCGCAACTCGATTTGAGTTATAGAAAACCTAACATACTCTGTCAATTAAATAATTACATTGCGGGTTTTTAATGCTATCACATTTTATGGGAATAAATGAATAAACAACACACAGTTCTAAAATTCTTTCCATAAACCACAGCTCAATTGAAATTATAACTATAAATTTGTTTGAGTTTACGTGAAGTTTTTTAATTCATTGATAGAAAACCCAACATACGCTGTCAATTAAATAATTATATTGCGGGCTTTTTGTGTTAATTCATTTAATAAATAAATAAAAAAACCGTTTTAAAAGGCGTTTTACTTCAATAATAATATATTGTTGAATCAAATTAATAAATCAATGAGCGGATTTGAGTTTTAGTTAAACGAATAGTTAGCAGATGTCGCGTAAAGTAGCGAGCGAGGATGGATAATGAGTAGGAATAAAAAAAAATAAAAGTGCGGTGGCGACGCCGACGTCGCAGCCAGTGGAAAATTAAGCGTATGCGCGCTTGAAAGTGTCGAGGGGGGCGCGAGCAAGGCCGCGGAGTGGAGCGCTGCCTGCTGCATTCAGGACGAAAAAAAAAGTGTTCAAAGGAGCGATCGCCCCAAATCAATACATTTAGGTCAAACGCATTTGAATCCGCGGTGCCGGAACGAAACGGAAAATGTGAGCGCGAGTCGGAGCGGGACCGCCGGCCCAGCCTGTACGTTCGTTCGTTCCGTTCAAACATTTTCGCGTGTTTGTTTTAATTCCGAAATTACAATAAAGCAGGATTATAAAAAAAAAGTTATGCGTGCGCTCCGGTTGGTCGTCGGGTGAGGGTTTGTTTCTTTGTTGCCGTCCGTCGGCGGCGTGAAGGATGAAAATGGAAGAGGTGGAGAACGCGGAGACGGCGGTGGACGCCGGCGACGAGGAGAAAACGCGCTGTGACATAACCGATGAAATGGAGGTCGAGAGTGGAGTCGAGGCGAAGGAGTCGATCGATTGCGCGCAGGTGGACTCCGGCGAGAAAGTTTTGGCGGGCGATTCGAATCCGGAGACCGAGGACGCCGCTGGAGAAGATGCCCAAAAACGGAAACCCCACGAGGGATCGCCTAGCTTACTCGAGAGTGCTTTAAAGAAACACTGCAATGGAACCACTGATACGTAAGAATTAATTTTTTTTCCAATCATTCATTAAATAAAAACTTTCTTCAAGCGCATCGGATAAAAATAACTCCGTATTAAAAATCTGGGATTAACAATAAACACGCACTAATAATAGTCCATAACGTCTAAAACTATCTCTAACAACACCAGTGAATTTCATACACTCTCTACGGGAGAGTGTACATTAAAACATAGGCGTAACAAGAGTTAAGGTTATGATCCAAAACTATTATACCGGGTGTTCGCAAAATTAATCATCTTGCCGAATCTGGAAGAAATATACAATTAAGCAAAACAAAACCAAGTGTTTGGTTTAATTAACATCTTTGATTATTCATTATGTTTTACCAAGTGATAAATGAGAAAATAGTAAGAGAAATAAAGATTTACATTGAATTTAAAATTATTACGTATTGACACTCATCAATCTATTTTTTTTTTGTTCTGCTAAAATAAAATGTGTCAATAGAAAAATACATTGCCGAAAGTATTAATAATTTAAAATGGCAGAAAGACCGTCGGCCCAGACTGACTAGCAACACCTTCATCTTATGTCGTAACACAATGGGCCTACAATGACCTAAGTGAGCTGCCACTGCTACCTAACATAACCTAACTTAACAGGTTATGTAACATTGACAGCTCACTCACAACAACTTTATCTTATATGGTAACACAATGGTTCTTCAATTGCCTAAGTGAGCTGTTACTACTACCTAACCTCACTTAATAGGTTATGTAGCAGTGACAGCTCGCTAGCAACAACTCTATCTTATGTGGTATCACAATGATTCTTCAATGGCCTAAGTGAGCTGCCACTGCTACCTAACATAACCTAACTTAACAGGTTAGGTAGCAGAGGCACTTAGGCCCTTGAAGGCCCATTTTATTTACCAAGGTGTTGCTTCCTCCTGTACGAACCTTTAGAACCAGTTGGAGCTCCTAACGTAGTTGCCAGCTTGAGTGATAAGAGGCCCGTCGACATTAATGGGTCTCAAAATAGAAGGCCTGATCAACTAGATCACGAGCTATTCCCAGGAATTATACTCTAATTCCCTCTAAGACATCCTTAGGACAAGGAAGCGAACTGTCTCTTCTTGCTCCTCATCTTTACTTCCCCTGGTGTAAAAATCCTGATGCGTCAGTTGTTTAGTTACCTTTTTCAGCTCGAGTTTGTGAATCGTTCGGTCAGCAGTTTACCTACGAAATTATTTGTCATTTGTTATCCTCTTCATGGATAACATGATTTCTTACGGTTTTATGTTCTTGAAGGCTCCTTCCATATCCAGGAATACCGCCAACGCAAATCCTTTATTACTAAATAGAAAACAGTATTCATTCACTTGGTCACAGTTATTTAATATATCCTTTATTACTTTGATCTATTTGATCTACTGAGCCGCCCTTTATGTGCGCATGTTGATACTTTCCCTTAAGTATATTTCTATCAGTCTTGCTAGGGTTTTGAGTAGATAGGCTTAGGCTCAATTTTACAATCTGCTAATAAGTAACGTATTCGCGGAATAAAATTTCTATGATTCCCAGCATTTGATTATCAACCAAATGAAAAATGCTCTTGATTTTTTCATTCAATATGCGACATTAGTGCTGCTTCTTGCGGTGGTATTTGTAACTATTATGCACGCTGTTTACACCCTGGAAACGTAACCTCATTTACATGTTTGAATTAGCGACGAATGTTGTTAGCAGTTGTTAGTGAAAAAATGCTCTTGATTTTTTCCATTCGGCTTGAGCTTTGTAAAATTGGGCCTTATTCGTCTATAATCGCCGCGATTTATATTATTCGAACAAAGATGTTATTTATAAATAACAAAGCAATTTCTTTGAAGCCCTTCACGTCCTGAAGAGGGTTCCAAATTTAGCCACCAGGTAGAATACCGCACTCTTCAATCACTTTAAATTTGCAATTCTTTAAACTTCCCGCATTTCGATATATATTTTCAGAATGTTACGCCAATGAAATATCAGACATTTGTTGATGCAAGATAATCTCTCCGCCAATTGATTATTTCTCTCTGAAAGCGCGGGAAGTTTGCACAGTTGTAAATTTAAAATGATTGAAGAGGCGCTGTATTCTATGCGGTGACAAAATTTGGAATCTTTTTAATTAATTGCTTTCTATGGAGTGATTTTACAAAATCGCACGAATACATGAGATGAATTTATTAATTTATAAATGAGGATTTAAAAAAAAGGGTAAGCCTCTGAAATTTGTCTAAAAATTTATTGATATTCAATCAAAGCTGGACCATTGGGGTGCAGGGCGGGGAAAATATGCGACATTAGTGCTGCTTCTTGCGGTGGTATTTGTAACTATTGTGCGCGCTGTTTACACCTCGGAAACATAACCTCATTTACATATTTGAATTAGCGACGATTGTTGTTAACAGTTGTTAGTTTTTTCATCCAAATGTATTATAATTAAGCCGCTAGTTTTTAAATGGTGTGTATAATTTCAGAGAGCGAAACACTTCGCGAAAATTGAGAGTGCTTAACTGGTTTTAAAACGTGGCGCCAATTAGTTCGCATACAAAAATGGCGCACTTTGCACGCATGCTGCACCCTTTTACCAACCTTACGCAATCTTCGTATTTCTTGAATTTAGGAATAAGATCCAGGTATTTTCATATTCCCTGGATTCAAGTATAAGATCCAGTGGTTTTTACATTCTCTGGATCTAATCATAGGATTCAGGGATTTTCATATTCCCTGGATTTAAGTATAAGATAAAGAAATCTTCGTATTTCTTGAATCTAGGAATAGGATCCAGGTATTTTCATATTCCCTGGATCCAAGTATAAGATCCAGTGGTTTTTTACATTCTCTGGATCTAATCATTCATAGGTCCATGTATTCAATACACTTTTATGTTGTGTATATTCAAAATGATTATGATCGTTCGGTATCCTTATATAATTAAAGTTTAAATTAAATGATTTCCTGCAATGTTATCAAAACAACAACAAAAAAAAACTGTATGCGGAAACGCAACCAATTAATCAATTAAAATAATCAAAAACCAATTATAACAACTCATTAGCAAATAACGCAATAATTGTATAGATAACAAAACCAATTTAGGGGAAAATCTAAGATAAACTAGACTAAAAAAAAAAACGAAGAAGGGTAAACAGCATTATCGCGTCGCGCTAAGCCCGTTCCGTTATCAACGAGCGGCGGCACTTCCTCCGTTCCCATAGTTTCGTTCCATGCGGTACTCGCGCATTATCCATGAATTATTTATCTGACCCATTTCGTATTATTTAAAGAAATGGCCACCGCGATGGTGTCGGCCGCTGCGCCGGCTTGAAAGTGCACGTTATTTATAATTTCAAAAACTTTTGCAACACGAAAACTCCGCCTGCTTAACTAGCCGCTGCAGCATACAGAAACGATCCGGCCTTGGCACACATAGGTAAGACGTTCGTTACATACGCTGATAACGCTCGAGAGTCGGCGCGATGATTTATTTATTTATTTTTTAAAATTTTGTTCGCATTAGAATTTCTCACGAAATTAGGTTCATTTAGTGGATGATTCATTAATTACAATGAAATTAAACAAGGAAAATTTCTGGCAATGATCAATAAAATTCGATCAATCCCTTTTTCCAACTGCAAAAAATACTTACACTGTAAGTTTTACAAAAATCTATTGAAACAACTACTTCCCGGGCATTTACCCCGCCGGACATTGGATTACACAATAAATATTTGTTGTTGCATAGCAATACTACTGCGAATTGCAACGGTTTGAGTCGAAATTATTTAATGAAAGGAAACAACAAATAATCTGTAGACACGTGTTTCGGGATTTCATCCCTCATCAGTACAGCTATGCCCTGTAAGCTCGATTGATCGAATTTCATTGATCATTGCCAGAAATTGTCCTTGTTTAATTTCATTGTAATTTAAATAACTGCAAACGTGTGAATCATCTTTGTTTCATTTTATTTGATTCATTAATTATTTGGTGGAGGATTTTGGATTATTATTATTAATTATATCGACCGAACAGGGGGTTCCACTGTGCCAAATCTAAACCCGATTCGACTTATTTGATCCAAAAAAGAATGAAATAAATTTTATAAATGGAATGATTTTTTTTTTATAGAATCCAGGGATTTTCATATTCCCTAGATTTAGATATAGAAATCAAGAATTTTTATAATCTCTAGATCTAGGTGTAGGATCAAGAGATTCCATGAATCTAGTTACAGGATTCAAGGATTTTCGTATTCCCTGGATCTAATTATAGCATACATAGATCTTCAAATTCCCTGGGTTTAGGTATAAGATTCAGATATTTTCATAGTCCCTGCATTTAGCTATAGAATTCAGGGATTTTTCATATTTCCTGGATCTAACTATAAGATCCAGTGGTTTTCCCATTCTAGTTATAAGATCGAGGGATTTTCATATTCCCTGGATCTAGATACAGGATCTACAGATTTCCATATTTCCTGGATCTAGTCATAGGATCCAGTGGTTTTCACATTGAATCCCAGATCCTGGAATTTTCATATTTCCTAGATTTTCATATTCCCTGGATCTAAGAATAACATCCAGTGGATTCCACCATGGATCATGTACCTAGATCCAGGGATTTGCATATTTCCTGGATCTAGTCATAGGATTTATGGATTTTCATATTCCTTGAATTTATTTAGAGCATTCAGAGATTTCCCTGGATTTAGAATATTTATATAATCCTTGGATTTCAATATGGATCTAATTGTAGGATTCAGGGATTTTCATAATCCCTGGCTTTAAGTATAAGATAAAGAAATCTTCTTATTTCTTGGATTTAGGTATAGGATCCAGGTATTTTCATACTCCCTGGATCCAAGTATAAGAACCAGTGGTTTTTACATTTTCTGGATCTAATCATAGGATTCAGGCATTTTCATATTCCCTGGATTTAAGTATAAGATAAATAAATCTTCGTATTTCTTGAATTTAGGAATTGGATCCAGCTATTTTCATATTCCCTGGAACTAAGAATAACATCCAGTGGATTCCACCATGGATGATGTACCTAGATCCAGGGATTTGCATATTTCCTGGATCTAGTCATAGGATTTAGGGATTTTCATATTCCTTGGATTTATTTAGAGCATTCAGAGATTTCCCTGGATTTAGGATATTTACATAATCCCTGGATTTAGGTATGGATCTAATTGTAGGATTCGGGGATTTTCATATTGCCTGGATCCGAGTATAAGATCCAGTGCCTTTTGCCTAATCTAATCATAGGATTCAGGGATTTCCTGGATTTAAGTATAAGATAAATAAATCTTCTTATTTCTTGGATTTAGGAATTGGATCCAGCTATTTTCATATTCCCTGGATCTAAGAATAACATCCAGTGGATTCCACCATGGATCATGTACCTAAATCCAGGGATTTGCATATTTCCTGGATCTAGTCATAGGATTTAGGGATTTTCATATTCCATGGATTTATTTGGAGCATTCAGAGATTTCCCTGGATTTAGGATATTTACATAATCCCTGGATTTAAGTATGAATCTAATTGTAGGATTCGAGGATTTTCATATTCCCTGGATCCGAGTATAAGATCCAGTGGCTTTTGCCTAATCTAATCATAGGATTCAGGGATTTCCTGGATTTAAGTATAAGATAAATAAATCTTCGTATTTCTTGAATTTAGGAATAGAATCCAGGTATTTTCATATTCCCTGGATCCAAGTATAAGATCCAGTAGTTTTTGCATTCTTTGGATCAAATCATAGGATTTAGGGATTTTCATATTCCCTGGATTTCAGTATAAGATAAAGAAATCTTCGTATTTCTTGGATTTAGGTATAGAATCCAGCTATTTTCATATTCCCTGGATCCAAATATAAGAAAACCAGCGGTTTTTACAATCCCTGGCTCCAGTTATAGGATTCAGAGATTTTTCATATTTCCTGGATCTAGATATAGGATTATGGGATTTTCATAATATAAGATCCAGTGGTTTCCGCTTTATTTGGATCCAGGGATTTTCTTATTATGCAGGGAATAAGAAAATCCCTGGATTTTCTTATTCCCTGCATCTAGATGCAGGATCAAGAGATTTTCGTATTCGCTGGATTTAGGTATAAGATCCAGGTACTTTCCCTGAATCTAAGAATACGTTCCAGGAAACTTGATATTCTCTGGATCTAAGTGTAAGTTCCAGGAAATTTCATATTCCTTGAATCTATGTATAGAATCCAGAGATTTTCATTTATTTAGTCTCATGTCAGTACGCCCAAATTTCATAAAATAGCAACCACTCGAAGAGAAAACCCTGTTTTCTTTTATCTTTTCTTTTTTTTGTTAGTGTTTGAACCCCTACACCACCATTATGGTAGATGGGGATTTTAGATTATATATATATATAGTGTTTGAACCGTAATAAAAAATTGAATGAGAATATTTTTAAATCCAATGAATTTAGCTTTTGAATTCAGAATTTCAAATCGATCTTTAACGCAGTTAAAAAAAATGGTTTCAGGAATAAAGTGTAGAAAGTTTTCGCAATTATTTTCATTCTAAATAAGACAGCTCTGTCTTAACTAACTAACCATCTTTATTCAAATGTGTATATGTATGTACAATAATATACAAAAATTAGAATTATATTCTGTAAATGAATTGACTATCATCCGGTGGTTTTTCAGCCTGTCTATGTCTCGTTCTTGTCGTTGTCTATCTAATCGTCATGCTCTGTCTTATTTACATGCAAATCGGTCTAAATTTCACAAAACGGCGTCTATTTGAAGGGTTAGGAGGTGCATATTAAAGGCCCATTGCGCTTCCTTGTTTCCACTCGTTGGGATTGCTTGAAATAATTTTGGAATTTCTAGAAATATGAATGAATTGAGGAAATTGTGTATTTAAATGGCTGCCATTTTGTGAAATTAAGACCCATTCGCGTGGGACTGAATGAAAATTTTACATGAATCTAAATGAAAATCCATTTGGAATATGAAAACCTGTACATCCAAGGAATTTCATTTACATTACAATGAAATTAAACAAGGAAAATTTCTGGCAATGATCAATAAAATTCGATCAAACCCTTTTTCCAACTACAAAAAATACTTACACTGTAAGTTAGGGATTGTTAAGTAAGTTTCACTTGGTTTGTTTTACACGCAAAAATTTATTTTCGACTCAAATTGAAAATACGTACACTGTAAGTTTTAATGAATACAATAAATAACTAACATAAAAATAAATTCTTCTGCCAATTGGCTATCGACCGTTGGTCTTTCCGCCTGATTTTGTAGGCGTCTGTCCTTGTCAGTTGCTGTGTCAAATATGTAAGTTTTACAAACATCTATTGTTTAATTTCATTGTAATTTGAATAGCTGCAGATGTGTGAATCATCTTGGTTTCATTTCATTTTATTGAATTTCATTTAATAATAGGAAAAGGATTTATTCACTTGGTCATAATTTCATTTAGGTTATCATTTTTTGTATCAGATGAGTAAATATTTTTGATCCGGTACGACTTGATTGCGGCGCGAAAAGTTGTTTTCGAATGAAAAAGATAAAAACAAAACCTCAACAGCCGGTCGTGCCGGACCAAGGTGACCCCTGGAAGCGCACGCCTGCCGGAGGACGACAGCCCTCGTAGAATGTGCCCCAGTGACGTCACGCCGGCATACAATAGCCTTGCTCTTGCATCTGACGATTCCAGCCACCCGAGTCACCCCTGCGTCTACCTGCGCTCAGTACCGTGCCAGTGTTCGCGATGGTCCGCTGCGAAAACACCAATTGGGGTTGAGAATGGATTGAAATAACCGTAGCTTCGGGTAGTGGTTGTTCAGTTCCTTTGGTGATAATGTGCTTTGTGGAGTTGATGAAATTGAAAAAATAATCATGCCGCAGTGCTACGTGAATAATTGCACGAATTATTACGGAAAAACGAGGGGGAACGGGAGGGTGTCCTACCACATGATACCCTCGCTGCCATCTTTGGCGTTGAAATGGGCGAAAGTCTGCACCGGTAAGAATCACACCCCGCCGAGGTACATGCGGGTATGTAGTGATCACTTCTCGGAGAAGTGCTACCAGAGGGATCTCCAGCACGAGCTCCTGGGTTTGCCGTTGAGGAGACGCCTCAAATCCGACGCCGTGCCCGATATGAAGCTTCCAGGCGGGAAAAAGATGAAGGGGCCCATTCAAATCGTTGATCTAACCGAGGAGAGTGCAAGCTGTGTGGAATTACCTCAACCCGAAAAAATCGAAAAAACGCAAAATAATCAAAGCCCTAATAATCAAAATAAAAATAAATCCGAGCGGAATAAGAACAGGAATAAATCACACGAGCAAAACAAAATTGCAAATCAATCAATTAAAATCAGGAACAAATCATGCGATCAGTTGGATGGAAACCATCTTAAAGATGAAAATGTGATTGCGAATCAAATCGTTATTAATTTCGATCATAATCCGATTAAAAATAAGCCGTTTGAACAGAACGTGATTGTAAATGATGAGATTAAACAATACGAAACGGATGCAATTAAAAACAAATCGCTCGATTGTAATGAAGAAAATGCAATTTTAAATAAATCGATCCTTCGTTCCGAAATAAATTTAAATAAATCGGTGCAAAATAGAATTGTGAAAAAAGGTGAAGCAAAAAATAAATACGAAGAAAATAAAATTATACGCAAATCATTGAATCAATCGGAAGAATTTATAATTATAAACGAGTCTGTTGATGAATTTGAGAGTAATGAAATTGTATTAAAATCGTTGGATCAAAGTGAAGAAAATAAATCGCTGAATCGATTCGAACGAAATAAATCGCGCAATGAAATTGTAAATAAATTTGAACAGAATCAAATCAACGTGATTGGTAGTTCGAATGATAAAATTCAGAAATTTTCCGCGGATAAAAATTTAATTAACCATTCAACGCCTAAGAATGGAATAGATTCGGGGTTGTTTCTAAATCGGTTATTGCAAAATAATCAAAACGGATTGGATGTTATCGAAATAAACACAACACATTGTGTTGAATTTGATTCAAATTTACAAAACGCTGATAGAATCGAGCAAAATCCAGGAAACACAGCAAGAATTGAAACAAAACATCCTCCTGGAAATAATCCAACCAACGTAAGCAGCGTTGAGGATATCTCGAAAATTAAAAATCTGATTATTTTGGAAGAAACTGGCAGCTGCGGTGAAAGTGATGGGCGCGAGGACGGCGCGAAGACGCCGAAACCGGTCACGTTTAAAATTCCGATGCGCTCGAGCGTCCGTTTGGCGAAGCGCGAGACCTTCGAGAGCGCGGCCGACTTCAAGTCGCCCAAGCTGCGGAGGACCAAGGCGAACGTGAAGAGGATCGAGCGCGAGCGGCTCGTGAGGAAGATCAAGTACATGCGCCAGCTGAACCTCAACTTTCTGAGGAACGTCACGACCGATGGGATTTTATCGCCGGGGAGGACGGTGCGCCACGACGGTGATGGGTATGTAAATGCGGCAAGGGGGAGCCTCCGGCGAAGGTCGGGGTGCCCAGGTAGAATGTTTACAATTGTGCGAGGGTATTGATTTTTTTCTTCTCCTTCTTCGTTTTTGATCCCGACTTTAAACGTTGGTATAATTAAAATAAACGCCTTTATTTTGATTTAAGTTTTACAATAACAAAATAACTTCTATTTAGCTTTACATATAATTTTAGACCATGTTTTTGCGTCAGTAAATGTCAGAATTGTTCTTCTCGGATTCATTACAGGGTTTTTCTTCTTATTATTCTTTTAAAATCCTTATAATATACCCTCACAGATATTAGATTCAATACAGGATTTCTAATAATAGAAAAGAGTATTCATTCACAGTTATTTAAATAAATTAAATAAAAAGAATTTGAATATTTAAATATATAAATATATTTTAAATCACTTTTATTTATTTATTTAAATAAATAAAAATAATTAAGTCAAGTCACAGAGCCTAATGTGAAAATAATTTAATAATTATTTTCAAATCATTTTTATTTAATCAAATAAAACACTTTAACTTTGTTTGTATAACACACTATTTTTTTTATTTTTGTGACTGCAGTTTCGGCAACTGCACCATACCGTAATTCAAGTTACTCTGTTTGAATTACGGTATGGTGCAGTTGCCGAAACTGCAGTCACAAAAATAAAAAATAATGTGTTATACAAACAAAGTTAAAGTGTTTTATTTGATTGAATTAACATGTATAACGAAGTAGAAGCCTCCACAGTTCATCATTTTTATTTAATTTATTTATATAACTGTGACCAAGTGAATGAATCATTTTTTTTTCTATTTATATTTAAATAAATAAAAATAACTGAACACCCTCTTTTCTGTTTAAACACATAGTTAAATTAAAGCTTATACTTCAGTACTGCATACATAACGCATGCAACAAGCTATGTTATGTTTAAATAGAGCACAATTTGAGTCTCGTTTTAAATTGCCCGACAATAAAAGGAGGCCCGCGCTGCAGCGACTCGGTAATTGCGCGGGGTTAACGTCCGAAAATTTTACAAAATTCGTCCGTTGTTTGGAAACTTTGTCTAATCTGTATTCAGAGTTCACGCCCGTCCATATTTGCTCTGAGCGCTTGTTTGGACGCGCGCATTTTTTGTTTTGTTGATAACGTGCAATGTTGACATGGCTGGGAAATCGTACGCAGTGAAGAAATTTTGCTTGCAGTAATAAAACTCAATTTTTTATCTGAATAGTTCCTAAGACATGTAGTGATAAGCTAAGTTAAAGAAATTGAATTTAAAGTGCGCTTAAAGTAGTCATTTTTGACTTTGAAAATTGTTATTATTTATGACTATTTCTAATTCCGGAGCAAAAAATTATAAAAAAATTACTAAGATATGTACTCAATATTTTCTTTATCTTAGTAGTTCCTAAGACTTCTAATAACAAGCTAAGTCAATAAAATTAAATTAAAAGTGCGCTTAAAGTAGTCATTTTTGACTTTGAAAATTGTTCTTATTTATGACCATTTCTGATTCCGAAGAAAAAAATTATAAAAAAATAACTAAGATATGTATTCAATATTTTCTTTATCTTAGTAGTTCCTAAGACTTCTAGTGACAAGCTAAGTCAATAAAATTAAACTAAAAGTGCGCTTAAAGTAATCATTTTTGACTTTGAAAATTGTTCTTATTTAAGGACATTTCTGTTTCCGGAGAAAAAAAAAATTATAAAAAAATAACTAAGATATGTATTCAATATTTTCTTTATCTTAGTAGTTCCTAGGACTTCTAGTGACAAGCTAAGTCAATAAAATTAAACTAAAAGTGCGCTTAAAGTAATCATTTTTGACTTTGAAAATTGTTCTTATTTAAGGACATTTCTGTTTCCGGAGAAAAAAATTATAAAAAAATAACTAAGATATGTACTCAATATTTTCTTTATCTTAGTAGTTCCTAAGACTATTAGTGACAAGCTAAGTCAATAAAATTAAACTAAAAGTGTGCTTAAAGTAGTCATTTTTGACTTTGAAAATTGTACTTATTTATGACCATTTCTGATTCCGGAGAAAAAAATATAAAAAAATAACTAAGATATGTATTCAATATTTTCTTTATCTTAGTAGTTCCTAGGACTTCTAGTGACAAGCTAAGTCAATAAAATTAAACTAAAAGTACGCTTAACGTAATCATTTTTGACTTTGAAAATTGTTCTTATTTAAGGACATTTCTGTTTCCGGAGAAAAAAATTATAAAAAAATAACTAAGATATGTATTCAATATTTTCTTTATCTTAGTAGTTCCTAAGACTTCTAGTGACAAGCTAAGTCAATAAAATTAAACTTTTTTGGTAAGTTTTTTTTGTATTTGTGGTAAGTTAAAAAAAATAATAAAAATGTCTTTATTTCGAAATGTACCACAAAATAAATGTTTTTAAGAATAAAAAATAGATTAATCTTGTCATTTAATGCAAATCATGTTGCCTATACTAACGCCAAAAACTACCTTGAGCGCTGTTTTAACGAAACGCGCGAGTCGCGCAAGTTTGACCGTAAGTGAACTTACTTAAGCTGTCTAAAAATAAGCGCTACTATTTCCCATGCGCTCTTCGAGCCCGAAAAGTTCACTTATTATTACAAGTGAACTTGTTTGTCCCGTGACTAAGTGCCGGCGATAAGATAAACCGAACGCCGAACGTTTATTATTATTAATATTATCAATATTTCAACGCGCTGTTTGCGTTTCGCAATCCAGTTCTACCTGCCCGCCTCGGCGGGCATTGTGTTTTCGCCCTTGTGCCACTTCTTACCTCAACATGATTTTTTTTTTTGTTATTTTTTCTTTCATTCAGCGGGGTTCAAGGATCGCAGCCAGCACAACACCGCTTCTGATCCTTGACCCATTGGACCCAACCAACTCGTACTTAGTCTCCGTTTGTTGTTGTTGTTATTTTTTTATATAATCACGGTTAAGTGGGACGGTGACAGTAGCGCTCCTCGTCCTTTTGTTCCTGCAGCAACACGTGCAAGTCAACTGAAGATAATTGCAGTCTTAAATAAGACCCGGTGTAATTGCTCGAGTATGATGATTCAGGGATGAGGAGTGCGATGACTGGTTGCTCGGGTCGATAATGTGGAAGTCCTTGGAGTCCCCGGAGAGCGTTAAGCCCCGCCGCGGGAGTGTTCCTGACAGGTTTTCTGGAAATATGTCATAAGTTGGCAATTTCGTCGGGGAAATTGTTTCCTGGCGCGCTGTAATGGCGTTTTCCCTAGAATTCTAATATTTTTATAATATTTTTATACTCATTTTCGTCAATACGGAATGTAATTCAGCAAATAAGATGAGAAACGTGTATAAGGAAAAATAATTTGATATAATAATAACAGAAAAAAATAAAATAAAAAACAATCGGCCGTGTAATTTTCAGTTGCGTTTTATTTATTTGAATTGCGCCTTGAAAGTTTTTGCAACCTTCGATTTTTTTATATTCACAAATAACCTTCTCTTATTCAATAGAAAGATTGCATCCATCCATTCAATACTTGATGCACTTTTATTGCAAGAAAAAAAATTGTTGATACCTATCTTAGTTATCTTTTTATATCTATTTTTTCTCCGGACTCAAAAATGGCCATAAATAAGAATAATTTTCAAAGTAAAAAATGACTACTTTAGACATACTTCAAATTCAATTTCTTCGACTTAGCTTATTACCAATAGCATTAAGAACAGTTAAGATAAAGAAAATGTTGGATTTATATTGTAGTTATTTTTTTATAATTTTTTTCTCCGGACTTAGAAATGACCATAAATAAGAACTATTTTCAAAGTCAAAAATGACTACTTTAGACACGCTTTAAAGTCAATTTCTATGGCTTAACTTGTTATCAGTAGTCTTAAAAACTATTAAGATAAAGAAAATATTTGGTATACATCTTAGTTATTTTTTTATAATTTTTTTCTCCGCGCTCGGAAACGACCATAAATAAGAACTATATTCAAAGTCAAAAATGACTACTTTAGGCACGCTTTAAAGTCAATTTCTATGGCGTAACTTGTTATCAGTAGTCTTAAAAACTATTAAGATAAAGAAAATATTTGGTATATATCTTAGTTATTTTTTTATAATTTTTTTTCTCCGTGCTCGGAAATGGCCATAAATAAGAACAATTTTTAAAGTTAAAAATGACTACTTTAGACACGCTTTAAAGTCATTCTCTTTGACTCAGCTTATTATAAGTAGTATTAAGAACAGTTAAGATAAAGAAAATGTTGGATTTATATTGTAGTTATTTTTTTATATTTTTTTCTCCGCGCTCGGAATCGACCATAAATAAGAACTATTTTCAAAGTCAAAAATGACTATTTTAGGCACACTTTAAACACAATTTCTATGGCTTAGCTTGTTATCAATAGTCTTAAAAACTGTTAAGATAAAGAAAATATTTGATATATATCTTAGTTATTTTTTTATAATTTTTTTCTCCACGCTCGGTAACGACCATAAATAGGAACTATTTTCAAAGTAAAAAATGACTATTTTAGACACGCTTTAAAGTCAATTTCTATGGCTTAACTTGTTATCAGCACTCTTAAAAACTATTAAGATAAAGAAAATATTTGGTATATATCTTAGTTATTTTTTTATAATTTTTTTCTCCGCGCTCGGAAACGACCATAAATAAGATCTATTTTCAAAGTCAAAAATGACTACTTTAGACACACTTTAAAGTCAATTTCTTTGACTCAGCTTATTATAAATAGTATTAAGAACAGTTAATATAAAGAAAATGTTGGATTTATATTGTAGTTATGTTTTCTATAATTTTTTTCTCCGTACTCGGAAACGACCATAAATAAGAACTATTTTCAAAGTCAAAAATGACTACTTTAGGCAAACTTAAAATTCAATTTCTTTGACTTAGCTTGTTAACAGAAGCCTTAGGAACTATTTAGAGAAAGAAAATCTTGGGTAAATATCTTAATTATTTTTTTATAATTTTTTTCATCGAGCTTAAAAAATGGTGGATGCGCCGGGCCCCGAAAAATTCGCGCCTCCTAGAATTTCCAGCGTTGTTTTTTTTTAATAAATATTAAGCGTGGAATACCAGTTAATATTTATTTTATTTGAACACCCCTACACCACCATTATGGTAGATGGGGATTTTAGATTATATATATATATTTTTTTTATTTGAAACGTCACAAAAAAATACAGCAAGGGGCAATATTAAAAACGTAGCTTAAAATAAAATAATCTTGTATTGTATATATATATTTTCTTATTTTTATTTTTTTTTTTATTGTTATATTACTATTTATGTAAATTATTGTATATTTTTCGCTTTTCGGATTCTTCCGTTGGAAAATAAAATTATTATTATTATTAAACAACGAATTCATGTACAAAATTCATGCGGTATCGAATTATATGTTTTTTTTTTCTTCGCCACGTTGAATAGCTAAAATGAAATTTATTACAGACGTTTTAAAACGCTTCAGACTAGGCAATGTTTTGTTTAATTTATGCACAATTTGTAATTTATAAATAAATTCTATTTCAGAAGATGCAAAATCTGTAAATTTAAAAAAAAATAAGTTTTTTTACGAAAATTAACAGAATCACAATATACAGTATGTCACAAATTATTTATGGAATCTATTGATTTTTATGTAGTCAAAAAACACAATATACAGGGTGTTTCGAATTTCCTGTCAAAGCTATCCTCACTGGTTCGGATTGATTGATGATTGTTGGAAAGAGTTTTGATGAGCACAATAGCTAGATTACGCCTCCTATCGAAAGCTTTCGCAACATCAGGGAATACAGCCAGGGTGATTTGTTTCCTATCGAGAGCTTTCGCAATGTCTAGAAATACAGCCAGAATTTAGCTTTTTTTTCCTATAAAAGCCATCATCATTGGTTCTTATAAATTGATGATTGGTGGAGAAAGTTAATATGAAGCCAAGAAATGGTAGTCCTTCAGAAAAGGTAGATTACGCCCTCTACCGAAAGCTTTCGCAACATCAAGGAATACAGCCAGGGTGATTTGTTTCCTATCGAGAGCTTTCTCTAGTCTAGAAATACAGCCAGAATTTAGCTTTTTTTTCCTATCAAAGCCATCATTGCTGGTTCTTATAAATTGATGAGTAGCGGAGAGAGTTTTTATGAAGCCAAGAAATGGTACTCCTCCAGAATAGATAGATTACGTCCTCTACCGAAAGCTTTCGCAACATCAAGGAATACCGCCAGGGTGATTTGTTTCCTGTCAAAGCCACCATCAATAGCGCTGATGAATTGATAATTAGTGGAAACAGCCGAGAAACGGTACTTCTTCCTTTTAAAGCACAATAGGTAAGTTACACCCTCTATCGAAAGCTTTCGCAACATCTAGGAATACAGCCAGGGTGCTTTATTTTTGTACTAAAGCCTTCATATTTTTGATTCTGATAAATTGGTGGAAAGACTTTTGTTGACTCCGAGAAACGATTCTCCTTCATTCTATAGCACAATAGGTATGCATCGAAAGTTTTTACAGCCAGGATTTAGCTTTGTTTCCTACCATTATAAACAATGAATTAGAGAAGTCCATAAACTATCTGAATTGAACAATTACTCATTTTTATATGCAAATGTTGAATAATTCTGTAAAAATGTTAATGTTGGAGCTGTCCTGGATATTGCAAAGTTTGATTTGATCGAGAAGGTATGTTTTTGAAGTAAGGATTAAAGTAAGCACATGTCATTGCGGTAATAATTGCGAAATGACAGTAAAAACACAGCAACGACGCAACCTCAAAGTGAAATTATGCTGCTGGTGTTCGCAGCACGTGCATACGTCGAATCTGGTGTGTAATTTTCGCGTTTTCGCGTCGGAGTAGGAGGAGTACATGTTGATGCGGCCCAAGGTGAATGGATGAATGGAAGTTCGATTGCACCAAGGCTGGGAGTCACGTGCGTTTCGAATGAAGCCCGCGGAAGGGTGTTATTGATCGTTTTTTGGGGGCCGCGTTGTAATGTTGGGCCGGTGTACATGTTGTAATTCGTGCATGCTGCGATTGCGTAAGTTTCGACTACACACGGTTGCACCGAGGGCCGAGGACCGAAGATAAGAAAGGCGAAGCAAAATCGATGGTGGGGGGTGGCAGCAGTAGCGGCGGCAGACGCCGGCCGTTTCGCGTGACGTCACCGGTGCTCAGACCGGCGAGTGGGGTGCGGCAGTGCAGCCAGTGAGCAGTTGCGGTCGAGGACGGGGACATCAGTTGCAATCGGGATACCTCCAGACTCACCGGATTTATTGTGTTCTTCTTTTGGGTGGATGAATTCCAATTCAACGAGCGGTGAAGAAGAGTCTTGGTGAAAGTGCGTTGTGCTCGGTGGAGGTATCCTCTTTTGATATAAATAGAATACCTTTTGTTCGGCATGAGGTGCGGCTGGTAGTACAGAGGAAATGCCGCAGTGTGCGGTTGCCGGCTGCAGCAACACGCACAGGAAGACTAAGGGGGGGTCCGTCAAGTACCACCGCTTCCCGGGGGACGAGAGGACCCGCGCCTGCTGGTTACGGGCGTGCGGCCGCCACGTGCAGAACTGTTCCACGGCGCGGGTGTGCTCCAGGCACTTCAGCCTCGAGTGTTACGAACGGGACGTCCAGCACGAACTCCTCGGCCTTCCCACCAGGAGCAGGCTGAAGAAGGGCGCCGTGCCCGATTCGCACTTGCCGTCCGAGGCTTCGGAGGATGAACCGGCTGTAGACAGCGCCATCGCCGTGTTGCTCGCCGTGGGTCTCGTGCCGGCCCACCAGCGCACCAACGGAGGGTTACCCCAGGAGTGAGTCACGCTTTTATTGATAGCCATTCCCACTCGGACAGATAGATAGTCTGCATTCATTGATCCGTGCATCTAAACTCAACTAGTCGCTCGTATCTCTTTAACATCCTGTACTTGTGGGGGGAGAGGATAACGAGGATGTCAAGACCGTATTGATCCTCTGTTTGCTTAGGCAAGGGTTCAACCACGCTTGCTAACTGAATATCATTCAATACGGTTGCTTCATATCAATCATACAAACAGCACCATTTCTCGAAGAAAACATTTTCTTTATTTAACTTTATATTCTAGAAATTTCTCACTTAACTCGTCTGGTAAATTATTATTTAATAAATTACACGTGATACTAAATGAAAAAAAAAATCGTTTATAATTACTTAAATAAATACTAAACGATTTTTTTTTGTTTCTTTCTTTTAGTATCACGTATAATTTATTAAATAATATATACAGAGAGGTTTTTTTTATCAGTATACATTTCCCCTATGTATACCTGCAAAAAACGCGAGTCAAATGCATTGAACCGATTAATGTGTGTATGTTTAATTGACAATTTGGCATACGTGTGTTCAGTTGCATGTTATAGGCAACTAAACACACATACATTAATGCATTTGACTCGCGTATTTTGCAGGTATACATAGGGGAAATGTATATTGATAAAAAAAGCTCTCTGTATATATATATACAGAGAGCTTTATATATATATATATATATATAATCTAAAATCCCCATCTACCATAATGGTGGTGTATTTATTAAATAATAATTTACAAAACTTCCCCTTAAATCACTGCACAATGAAGACTTTACACATAATCAACTTCATTCAGATATTTACAGTTAAATCAAGTTTACAAAACATTAATCATAATAAATGAAATATGACGCAAGCGCCATCTTTCGCTTAACTTCATCAACGATCCGTTCAACCGCCTTCATCAAGGCATTGCACATGGAACGCACTAGTTACGATGATGAGGTTCGAAAAACCGAAATGGCCATCACCACATTTTATTAAATTTATTACAATATATATATTCAATGACCCCTTTCTACCCACATGGGTGTAGGGTAAAATTTATTACAAAACATTACATATTTGTTAAAATGGCTTTCGGCCGGCAGCCTTTTGTCTCATATGTCAGTTTATCATTTCTGTGCGATGATATGAATTCATGAATGGCGGATTGAGGAAGTTTGAATTTTGAAGGAATAGAAGATTAGAAAGTTCCAGGATGAAGGGGATTTTATTTAATCGAATCTACCCCTGTGTACCTTTTACGACACATTGATTATTCGAATCTACCGAGTTATTAATTATTTTCAATTAATTTTTATTTAATTTATTTAAATAACTGCGACCAAGTGAATGAATACTCTTTTCTATTTAATTTCAACCGTGTCGAGTTGATTACATACGCCTGTTTTTTTTTTTTCATATTCTGTTTTAATCTGTCAAATGCAAAGCTATAGTGACGAGGGATAAATCCCGAAACACATCTCCGCAAATGGCTTTATATTAGAGATGGGCAAAGGCGATATTTTTTCTCACTGCAAAATTAAGTATGTTATAATTAGTGTTGGGCAAAATCGAATAATATTAGTAATCGAGTATTACTAAATGCGTCATTTTAAGTATTTAAAACGAAAAAGTAACTTCAAATTTATGTTTATTAATAAATAGGAAGTTATTTTTGATATTTTTATAATAAGTAACATTCTTAAAATTATAATATACTTAATTTAGCAATAATAAAAGATCGACTTTGCCCATCACTAGTTATAATTTTCTTAACCCTACAGTCTTATGGGTATAAAGGTTTATTTTTTTTTTGATATAATTTTTTTGGCATAGGATTTTCTCTAATCAGCCACTAATGAAAATAATTTTCTTAATATCATTTGTAATATTAATAATATGAAGGTGAAAAATTAATAAAACACTTTGCTTGTATCACGCAATTTGTCTACTTCAAATTTAACTGCAGTATTAATACACAGTTCAATAACTAATGCCTAAAATTACGATCAATCGTAATTCTAGCTGATTGCAGGCTATGAATTGGCTGCCAGTTAAACTATAACATCCTAAACCCAATTCGTGTGACTTCAGGTATGCCACAAGGGACACATTTGGACTCGACTCATATTAATAATATTCGAAAAGTGATTAAAAAAAACTGAAAGCATTTGCAAACCATAACATCTGATCCCATTTCGTGTGGCTTCAGGTATGCCACAAGGGACACATTTGGACTCATATTAATAATAATCGAAAAGTGATTAAAAAAAACTGAAAGCATTTGCAAACCATAACATCTGATCCCATTTCGTGCGACTTCAGGTATGCCACAAGGGACACATTTGGACTCACATTAATAATATTCGAAAAATGTTTAAAAAAAACTGCTGCTTGTATAACGCAATTTGTTTATCTACAAATTTTCGATGCCTTTTTTTTCTAAATTTACTATTAGAATCTCCTTCATTCGAGTATTTGAAGTGCGATTAAATCCTTTAAAGCGAATAAAATGTTCAGCTCTAACAAATCTGGCAAGGATTCCGAGTGATTCGGAATAAATGCGTTTATTTTAACGCTCCTGCGATTACATCAAATTAGTTGTTATTATAATTAAAAATTGTATATCTAATTGGAGCATGTGTGTATTTTCGAATCAACTTTACCCATCCATTATTCGCTTGCACTGTCCGTTATTCGTACAAGGATATTCGTTTTTTTTTTTTTCGGGATTGAAAGTGAGTTTGCAGTGCACCGCAATCAAGAAACTCGGCGACCTTGATTGCCGATTCTTGTGCACAAAAATTTTACACTTGATCGCAAGGTTTCGGTATTTTTTGATTGTGCAAATTTTAAAATTGCGAACCCGCTTAATCTAAAAAAAGGAGGATTTTATAATCGCAATAATATTTTTTGCTAACTGGACTAAAGTGTTTACTGTTATTTGAGTATTAAAAACAAAGTTTTTAACAGGAAAGGTCGTGTATTGCAAATACGCTTTTATACTTGAATAACATGAAATTGCAGACTAAAAAAAATCCTTTCTTTCAGTCATTCATTTTATAGATTTCTTCTGCGCTGAGTTGAACGTAACGAAAATTTCTGAAAACGTGTGAATTCATTTTTCAAGGTTTCACTTTTCGTTTTCATAATACGAACAGGGGATTTATTCTTGAAATTGATCGTACCACAACTGCATATAAATGAAATTTCGTACGAAACGAAAAGTACGATCAATTGCAGGAATAAAGCCTCAGACATTTTTATTCATATGAATTAATATACGCCCTACGATCAAATTTCAAAGCCTTATAATAATAAAAAAAGATCCCAATAGTGCGATTTTAATTTGAAAAAAAAACATCTTATACAAAGATGTTACGAGAATGTTTCTGTGCATACAGGGTACAGAAACATTCTCGTAACATCTTTGTATAAGATGTTTGTTTTCAGCATCCGGATAAGCTGGCTGGGAGCAATTAGCGTAATCCCCCCAGGAGGAGCACACTTGATGTGTCCGTTTTAAACGTACATTCTCGTTACAGTGTATAGAGTCCTAAGCTGAAAGCAATGGCGGCGAAGTGCGCTGCTGTTGTAATAAAAATAAGTCGAGTCAAGCGCTGAGTCGGTTAATTGGGTCGACGCTCGTCGGTCACAGACCCGCGGGGCAAACGAACTGTTCGCATGTAAATAAATATTCAGGAAGGACTGGAACCCGAACGTTTGCATGGGATTAAAGAAACTATTTGCATATCAGCCGCGATATTATCGCCAGTTTGCTCTACAAAAAATAATAAATGTGGAGAAATTATGCAATTGCGAAAATTGTTTTCGGCAACATTTAAAAAAAAAATGGAGCATTAATAATGGGGATGAATCACAGGATTTAACTCCAGTATTTATATACAGTTCAATTACTAATGCCTGAAATTACGATCAATCGTATTGCTAACTGATTGCAGGCTAGGAATTAGCTGCCAGTTAAACCAAACCCCATTCGTGCGACTTCAGGTATGCCACAAGGAACAAATTCGGACTCATATTAATAATATTTGAAAAGTGATTAAAAAAACTGAAATTTCTTATGAGAGTACTGAGCATTCGTAAACCATAACATCTAATCCCAT
This sequence comes from Philonthus spinipes, assembly GCA_963082785.1. NCBI lineage: Eukaryota > Metazoa > Arthropoda > Insecta > Coleoptera > Staphylinidae > Philonthus > Philonthus spinipes. The sequence goes on from OY720316.1 coordinate 1,415,600, forward strand.
TCGTGTAACTTCAGGTATGCCACAAGGGATATATTTGGACTCATATTAATAATATTCGAAAAGTGATTTAAAAAAAAAAACTGAAAGCATTTGCAAACCATAACATTTAATCCCATTCGTGCGACTTCAGGTATGCCACAGGGGACAAATTTGGACTCATATTAATAATATTCGAAAAGTGATTAAAAAAAAACTGAAATTTCTTATGAGAGCGCCGAGCATTCGCAAATCATAACATCTAATCCCATTCGTGTGAATACAGGTATTCCACAAGGGACACATTTGGACTGATATTAATGATATTCAAAAAGTGATTAAAAAAACTGAAATTTCTTATGAGAGCGCCGAGCATTCGCAAACCACTACATCTAATCCCATTTGTGTGACTTCAGATATGCCACAAGGGACTCAAATTAATAATGATTAATTAATTTCTCATTTAACCCGTGGTGAAACATTTTTGAATTAATTCAGGATGATTTAATCCTGAATTAATTATTATTTAAATAAGTGAAACAAACCAAGTGTTTTAATTTCAATTAAATCATCCTGAATTAATATTCAAAAAGTGATTTAAAAAAAACTTACATTTCTTATTTCAATTACTCCTAAAATTACGATTAATCGCATTACTAGCTGATTTCAGGCTAGGAATTAGCTGCCAGTTGAACCATAACACCTAATCCCATTTCGTGTGGCTTCAGGTATGCCACAAGGAACGTATTTAGACTCAAATTAATCATATTCAAAAATTGATTAAAAAAATAACTAAAATTTCTTATGAGAGCGTAAAACATAACATTTAATTCATTCGAGTGACTCCAGGAAATATTTGGACTCATTAAAAATATTCAAAAAGTGTTTAAAAATAAATTGAAATTTCTTATGAGAGCCCCTAGCATTCGCAGCTGATTATAATTGTTAGAATTTTATATTTTGTTACAAATAGCCAATGGCGGTTTAGTCCTTGAGTCAATTTAGAATTAATAAATCCCGAATAATATTAATTAAGGATTGTTTAAAATATAATCGAGGTTTGTGTCGAATATTTTATGTTTTGATGAGTTTTTGTTGTTGTTGTGTATGAATATCTCTATTTATTTTTTATTTCAGTTTAAACAAGATGCATATAATGGAAGACGTCCGCGAAGGCTGCGACACGCAACCTTCGTCTCCGGGCCACGCCGAGCAACGCGACGAGAGCATGGCGGCGCAGTCCGACGAGGAGTCGTCGCAAAATAAGCCCGCCGAGGAAGACTGCAAAACGGCCGAGGAGGAGGACACCGACGAGAACAACAAGGAGGAGAAGAAACAGGAGGACGCGCCCAGCCCGAAACGAAAATCCCAATCGGAGGAGGCGCCCGCGAAGAAACCGAAGAGCGACGTCCAGCAGGAGTTCTTCCTGCGCAACAAGATCCTCAGCGAGTACACGGAGAGTCTGGAGGCTTCGAATTTCGAGCAGATCCAAGCGCAGACCGAGCAACTGATCGTGGAGATACACAGCTTGAGTGAGCTGGCGAAGGAGAAGGAGAGGGAGTGGAATCAGATTATACACGAGAGGAAGCTGAAGGAGGAGCTTCTGTTGAGGATACAGAGGCAGAAGCAGGTGTATCTGCTGAGCAACGGCTTGGAGATTTCGGAGAGTGATCCGGTGGAGGACAGGTCGCCGCCTAATGGGGAGCAGGCGAGGAAGTTCGCAGCGCAGAGGCGGAGGCAGGAACTCAATCGGCCGAAATTGCAATCGAGTCTGGATATAATAAACGGGCACGAATCGAAATTGAAGCAACGGCCTGTGAGGGATGTGCAGTCGATTATCGCTGATTACAGACAGAGGCATCCGGAGACCGTGCCGAGGAGGGGGAGGAGGATTCGGTCGATCGTGAATGGGGATGGCGGGCAGGGGAAGACCGGGGGCGTCCTGAATTTTTCAAATGTGGCCTTAGGATCGGGTTCGCAGGTCAGGCAAAATGCCGGATTTGAGAATCCGTCAGAATTAGGGATGCTGCTCAGTGCAATGGAGTCAGTAAGTATATTATTTAAACAATTTAATTTACTTTTTTAAACTCCAACAACTATCGGTAAAAGGGGATGTATCGATTATATACAGAGAGGTTTTTTTTAATCAGTATACATTAAGAAAAGTGTATACCTGCAAAAAAAACCAAGTCAAACGCATTAATGTGTGTATGTTTAGTTGCCTATAACACACGACTAAATGTCAAACGCTAAACTTCAAATTGTGTGAAATATTTGATCGAAAATGTATACAAATGAAGAAAAGTCGAATTTCAAGCGTGTATTACAATTCCAACAGTACTAGAGGAGGATAAGATATGTTTTCAATGAATCCGAATACCTCGATTCTAAAAATAATTAAACTAAAACATTTTCTTTGGAAGGTTGTATGTTTCGTTCTCTTTATTCTATTGAAAAACGCAACGAAATAAATCATGAATAACACTGTATGCGTTACTGTCACAAGCAATTTCCTTTTTTTAATCAAAAATACGTCACTTATTATTATGGAGAAATTACAGGTGAAAAAACAGTGAAGAACAATAAACTTGAAATAAATAATTAGAATAAGTGCTAGAAATGACCACCAGAAACTGCAAGACAGTAACTCAAACGATTGTGAAAATTCTTCCACATTGTGCATTTCGATATTGTCATAAACAGAAAATTGTTTAATTGTTTTCTTTTTTAGTTTTAGTTGAAGGAATCGATTGTTCGGATTGCGTATTATAGGCAACTAAACATACATCAATGCGTTTCACATTTACATGTATACATGGGGGATATGTATACTGTTAAAAAAAACCAGAAGCCAAACAAGAAAACTAATATCTAGCAGCAATGCGTAGAAATCTAACAAGTGGTTGCTAGAGCAATATAATTAAATAGTTTATTCCTGAAGAAGATGACTGCGACGTCATCGAAACGTCGATCAGAAAATTTAATGAACCAGTTCCAAAGAAATACGCGGGATCAAACCCGAATAAATGCGTCAACATATATATACAGAGAGGTTATTTTATCAGTTTACATTAGGGGAAGTGTATACCTGCAAAAAAAAAAACGCGAGTCAAACGCATTGAACCGATTAATGTCTGTATGTTTAGTTGCCTATTTGTCATATGTATGTTCAGTTGCGTATTATAGGCAACTAAACGCACATACATTAATGCATTTGACTCGCGTATTTTGCAGGTATACATAGGGGAAATGTATACTGATAAAAAAAGCTCTCTGTATATATACATATTATCAAAACTAGGAAGTCAATGAGAGAAAGAGATAGACTGCACATTGACAAGTCACCAATTTTCTCTGTTAACTTCTTTCGTTTTAAAATGTTTTTGTTGCATTTGAATGTGTCGGAGTTTTTTTTTATGTGTGTTTTGTTTTTATATTATTTATAATTACATTGTTTGATGATGCCATATAAAATTAGGCAAAAGATGGCGCTTGCGTCGTCTTCCATGTGCTATGATTCTTATCATTACATATTAAATTTGTATCAGTTATGGTCCGCATCATGCTATTGCTACTATAACATCTTGATTCAGACAATTTTTGATAGAATTTTCATTAAAATATTTATTAATATTTAGTGACTTAAATTAATTTCTCAACACGTTAAACAATTAGGTAAAAATTAAACACATTAAAATTGTGAAAGAAACCACGTTTACCTAATTAATATTTAGTGTTTGTATCTGGCTTTCCGCCTGAAAATCAGGAAATTTCCTTGTTTTAGTGAAATTACAAAAAAAAAAATGATTTGAGTGAAAAAGCATCATCATAAATTGCCCTTGATTAACTTTGAACTATCGTAACTAAATTGAATTTGACGTTATTGTTAAAAACTGTCATTTTTGAACTTGTGCGAAATTAGTTCCGGAACTAATTTAAGTTTCCGAATAGCAGGTCAACCAGGACTCCCAGTCGAATTCAGAATCGCACGACACCACCTCGTTCAAGGACATCCTGGTGAGGTTTGCGAAACTTTCGCAGAGCGAACGACAGGAGCTCCTCCAAAGCAAACCGCCCCCGCCCTATCCAGAAGTGACGGTGCACGCGGTTTCCACCACGACCCCGACCTCAAACTCCACGAATTCTTTACTTCATGGTATTTTAACTAAGGTGGGTGATTTTGTAATTATTATTAATAATAGACTTTACTTTGCGTCAATAAATTGTAGTGTTGGGCAAAATCGAATAATATTAGTAATCGAGTATTGCTAAGTGTGTAATTTTAAGTATTTAAAACGAAAAATTGATTTCAAATGTATGTTTATTAATATGTGGGAAGTTATTCTTGATATTTTTATATTAAGTAACATCCATAAAATTATAATATACTTAATTTAGCAGTAATAAAAGATCGACTTTGCCCATCACTAATAAATTGATTGGTTATATATAAAAAAACAGACTTTATGTGTAAATAGTAGAATATTTTAAAATAATACATTTTTATTTTGATGAATAGCCTTCGGCCCTTCTGCAAAGGTTGATGATTTTTATGGGTGTTATGGGCCGCATTGTGCGGTGATAGTGATTTATAGATGAGAAAAGAAAAAAAAAATATATATAAATAGAAATATAAATAAATGTGGAATTTATTATTTTCAAATCATCACAATAAATTAAAGACGACGCAAACGCCATCTTTTGCCTAATTTCAAGTGGCATTTAATTTTAAAAAAAAATATGGATTTAAGGTGATGATTAATTCTGGTTGTATTAGGGGATCAGTTGGAACTGATTTTGTGGGGGATTTATAAATTTAAGAATAACGGAATCGTTTCGGGGATGCAGATTTGGGAATTTCGAATTTCAGGATTGTCATTTTTTCACAGTTTTTTTTTTTTTTATTTAATCGTGATTATTTTTTATAGACTCAAAACAAAGCGGAGAACAAGAGTTCCTTCAGTCCGACGCTGGCGCGGTTGCTGACCGCCCCCGAGCGATCCGTGGCGTCCCAACAGAACCAACCCGGCTTCAACAATAGCAATAGCAACCCCGCGAGCAACGCCAGCGCGAAATCCGGCGCCAACGTGTCGATCTCGGACATCCTCAGCAGCAACAAGGTGAGTGTCTCGAGACGCCGCCTTCGTTCCAACAACACGAATTTTCAAACGTTTGCTTTGCAGGCCCGTAACGAAATTACGATCACCCCGGTCGGTGCCGAATACGATTCATCCCCGAAACGAAAGAGTAACCAAATGGTAAATTGTTGTTTTTTTTTTTAAAGAAAATATACATGTCTTGCGTAATGTGACTAACTAGTTTGGTGTGGTGTGTTTCTTTTTAACAATTACAAATAATAATGGAACTTTAGCTATAATATTACACGTTAAAAACAAGTGCAATAATAAAATTCGAAGCCTTTGTTTTGTTCTTCAATATGAAAGTATTGAAGGAAGATTTTGAAATTTTTTTTTTTTAAACTTATATTTAATTAAAAAAATCAAAACTATACTTTACTAAATTAATTAAATGGCGAGCCAGACTCGAAAGAATTGAAGGAAGATTTTGAAAATTTTTTTTTTTTCTAAAAAACCTATATTTAATTAAAAAAAATCAAAACTATACTTTACTAAATTAATTAAATGACGAGCCAGACTCGAAAATTTTAAACACGTCGAAACATACGCATGACGAGTGTCAGCCGTCAAATGTACCCAAAGGGTTAAGTAATGTTGAAAATGGTGTAATGTGTACTGTTTTTCTAAGTATTTCTAAAATCCCGCCATTTTTTTTCTTCTACAAAAAACTTCAAGAACAATTACAGCGTTTCATTAAAACACTGCACGACTTTTCACGTCCTCGAAGCCTTTCTTCTTTAATAAGAGTGTTTTAAAAGAATTGATTCAGGATAATTTAATTACAATTAAAACACTTTGTTTAAATTATCCTGAATTAATTCGAAAAATGTTTCAGCACGGGTTAAGTGAGAAATTAATTAAGCATGTTTTAAAGGAAGATTATGAAAATGTATTTAATAATTAATAATGCAACTTTTTGCGTCCACGAAGCGTTTTTTTTTTTTTTCTAATAAGAGCGTTTTGAAAGAAATTAATGTGTCTTTCACCAGGACGAAGAAGAGGCTGAGGACAGCGTGGACAGGTTGGTGATCGACGAGAGTGGCGAGATTGTGGACGCGCGGACTGGCGACAACAATTCGGACACCGGCGACGAAGTTCCTCAATGTCAGGGGTGTAACGTGAAGGCGGCACAATTCGTGTGCGCCGGTTGCGGGAATCAATGGTACTGCAGCAGGGAATGCCAGGTAATGATTCAATGTTCGCATCAACTTAAATTGTATATGGTAAAAAAAAGGTCAGATAAGTTTTAAATTTGAATCAAAATAAATGCAATTGTGAAAAGCGCCATCTATTGCTTAATTTCTAAGTAGCATCATCAACGAATAATAAATATGGGTTATTTATTTATTTATTTATTTAACAGTATCCCCTTTTACAACAATTAATTTCATTCGTTGGTGATGTTATAAATAACCCATATTTATTTATTTATTTAACAGTATCCCCTTTTACAACAATTACCAAGCAAAAATTGTAACAGAGCTAAATGTGGAAATAATTTATTATTTTAAAATAATTTTTATTTAATTTATTTAAATAACTGTGACCAAGAGAATGAATACTCTTTTCTATTTATATCTTTGTTTTAATTTGATTGCAATAATAAAATTATTATTATTTCATTCAGGTAACAGCATGGGACGAACACTCGGAAGTGTGTTCGGGCTGAAGCAACACCAACAGTCAGACTTTGACACTGTCGAAAAGAAAACCAAAGATTCTCGAGAAGACAAAAAGGCCCACCGGCTTTGTATCAGTCCTCCCCCCCCCCCCCTGCATACACCCCTGATGGGAAACCGAACCCACACCATTTTTTTTGTACCTACCATTCTACTATTTTAGACATAAGAAAATTTTTTCTACGAAATTTAGTCATAACTTTTTGCCTTATCATTACTATCATTATGTGTTTGCTGATGTTAAAAATACTGCTAGTCATAATACTTTGTTTCTATCGTTTAGTTACCTAGCTTATTATTATAATTATGTGTTTAATCCACGTGTTGTGCAAGTGCCATTCAAACCTCCACATGGGAAGTGAAAGAGAGAAGAGTTCTGTTTTCCATTCGTAACATGATTTACGTTCTTATTTTTTTTTTTTTAAGTATGTAATAAGTAAGATATTATTCTGTGATACGAGTAATTTTACTAAGAGGAGATACTTAATTTAAATAGATGCAGTATCTTTGTAAATGTTGTTGTTTTATTGCATCAACCTCGAGATTTATAATACGCGTTTATTTTGCAACTCAAATATAACCAAGTAACTAAATAATTTCAGAGCGTTTCCTGTTTCTGGCATATTTTAGTGTATGTTTTATCCCCATTTATACAGATTTTATGAAACAAAATTCATTTGCGGCTCATTCGTAGTTTTTTCCTCTAAGAAAATTGTAATTAAAATACTTTAAAAGTGGAAAAAACAACAAATAATCAATAAAATCACTAAAATATAGTCATTTTGATGTCTCTGAAAGTCACAAAATATACATTAGAGTCATTAACAGGTATAAAATATTGTGAAAATAGTCATTAGAGTCATGACAAGTTATTAAATATAATAACCAATTGGTTATTATATTTTCATTCAATAGTGTGTTTATGAAAAATAATTTAAATTCTAATAAACTTAAATATATATTTTTACAAACCAATATCAATCATAAATCTTGGCCAAAATGGCGGCCCTCCTTTCACTGTTTTGAAATAAAGCTCTGATCAATCCTTTGATAACTAACGGGGAGAAGTGCAAGGACAACGGCCCCTTTCCGTCCGCCCATCTCTCACTGATCTCCAGCAAGTTGGCGTTCAAGACAAACACCAGTTCGGACAACTTCTGCCAGCTCTCCACGAACATATTAATCTCCTTCGGCTCGGAGAACAGCTTGGGCCCTCGCGTTTGCACCGTCTTAAACAAATCGGTGAGTTGCTCCGCTGCTTTCGTCGCGATGTCCTCCAATTTTAAAACAGCCTCGATTAAATTAACGCAAAAAGAATTCAAGAGAAACCCGATCGTCTGATTGTAATCGTGGTAGTTCAGGGTTTTCTGCCAGACTGTTTTTAATAGCTCTAGCTGTCGCAGGCTTTGGCGCACTCCCTTTTCCGCTGCCGGCTCGAGCTGCTCGCAAGAAGGCAAGGAACCGATACCCGTGTCGTTGATGATCTCCTTGATTTGCTTCTCCTGTTTATCCACGAAACCCTGGAACAGCTCGTTCGCTCCTTCGAAAATCTTCTGCCTTATGAACTTAAACTTCTCGACGTCATCCAGCTTATTATAAAACTGGACCATAAACTCGTTCCACTTGCTGCTATCCAAATAGTGGCAGATGTATTTGCAGTTGTTGTAAAAAATAGCGACTTGCTGGGGGATCGTCTCCAGTAGCCTTTTATGGTGCTCCATTACCCCGGTTCTGTATTTAAATAAAATATTCCCCGCCGTTATGTACAACCTCCCCCCGCACGCTTCCGAAGATGTCAAGACCTTCAAGAGAATCTTTCGCACGAGGTCCAGCAGCTCCGGGACGTTCTTCGAAATCGAGCATTGCGGGAAGTTGTCCTCTATGGAAAATCGCGAAGGATCCACCGGCACCCCCACTTGGATGACATCGTGCAAGTCCTTTTTGATCAGCTCTTCCGCTTGTTTGTTGTAAGCATCGCATTTATTGTTTATGTACAGTACTTCGATGTTGCCAGCGTAGTCCAGGATGGAAATCGTATCTGTTTTGAAAATCCCTTGCTTTACAAGGATTTCTTGTAAAAATTGGACTTGTTTCACCACCTGAAAACAAATATATATATTAAATAAAATGAAACAAAAAGGGATTGATCGAATTTTATTGATCATTGCCAGAAATTTTCCTTGTTTAATTTCATTGTAAATATATATATTTATATATATAGATTCATTCCTTACACCTTCAGGTAGAAAAGATTATATACAGAGAGATTTTTTTATCAGTATACATTAGGGGAAGTGTATACTTGCAAAAAACGCGAGCCAACCTCATTGAAAAATTAATGTGTGTATGTTTAGTTGCTGATTTGGCATATGTGTGTTCAGTTGCGTGTTATAGGCAACTAAACACACATACATTAATGCATTTGAGTCGCGTATTTTGCAGGTATACATAGGGGAAATGTATACTGATAAAAAAAGCTCTCTGTATATATATATAAATTCAATGTAAATTATAAAAAAAGCTCTGTATATATATATAAATTCAATGTAAATTACAAAAACAGCATCAATACCCAATAAAATATTAAATATTTTATATACTTACTTGATCATATTGCTTTAAATCCTCTTCGGTTTTAGGAATGGTATCTTGCAAACATTGCTTAATAAACAACTCGCACAAATTGTCCCTTATGTTCTCCCCAATGTACTCAATCGTCGTTGTCCCGTTGCTCAGGTAGTAGCAAAAATAAGAATTCAGAAACGTGACCAACGAAATCAAATTCTGGATGACTTTACCGTACGACGATTTTTTCTTCGTGATAATCAATTTGAAAGACGCTTTCTCATCGCTCTCATTTAACACAGGACTCGCGTACACAATATTCATAAACATCTCCTCCCACAGAATCTTAATAATATTATCCAAAGGAACAATATTCTCCTTATTGAAAGATAACGCCAGTAACGCCTCTTTTATTTTATCATTTTTCGCCGATATTTTTATCTCGAATTCACTAACCCCTTTGTTTTCCGCACCCTTGTACGTAAAGTTATCCTTTATAATCTTAATCAAATTGTTTTCCAAATACTCTTTAATCGTGAAGGCCTTTAAGCTCAGCACAGCTTTGATATTATGCTCCGGCAAGACGGACCAATCGATCGACTCGATTTCCTCCACTGCTTTCAAATACTGCCCTTCTTTAATAAACCCCTCAGTGTTCTTCAACTTGTTAAAAATACCGCAGAGATTCAAACAGAAATTCAGATACAACGTGACATTCTCCAACTCTTTGTTGTAATTAACGACATCCAATCGGGCTTCCGTAATGTCCGTCTTGACAATTTCGTTGACTTTATTTTTTAAGCTGGTGTTAGTGGACATGAGGAATTCCACTTTGGTGTAGAGTTTGGTTATGGTGCTCGATTGGTGTATGTGCTGGACGTAGACTTCCTCGATGAATTTCAATATGTCGTCCTGCGCTTGGATTGATTCCTTCTGGAGTAAGGGCAGCGTCTCGCGGAGGGTGTCCACTGCGGTTGTGTCCACTGACGTTAGAACTTCTTCCAGGAAATTCATTGTTTCTTCTTGAATGTTACCACTATTTAAGGGTGTTACACAGGTGGGATTAGATTTGTTTTTAACGAATTGATATTAAGGTAAGGTGCAACACACGTTTTTGAAGCTTTATAACCATAATTTTCAATCCGTTTTTTTATTCAAATGTTTTACAATGTTGTCATTTTTAAATTATTTGAATCTATAATTTCTCAAAGATATAACATTTCGATGAGCGATTCCCGATTTTGATAGTATTATTTCGGAGCGTTTTTAACGAATTGATATTAAAGTAAGGTGCAACACACTTGTTTTTGAAGCTTTATAACCATAATTTTCAATCCGTTTTTTATTCAAATGTTTTGCAATGTTATTATTTTGAAATTATTTGAATCTATGATTTCTCAAAGATATAACATTTCGATGAGCGATTTCCGATTTTGATAGTATTATTTCGGAGCGGGAATATAACTGTTCATAGAGTTTGATACATTACATAAACATATAATTTTATGTCTAGAATAGAATTTTAGACATAGAATATAAATTCTATATCTATGTAATTTTTGTTCCAAAAAAAGTATCTCGTTTTTAGTTCTCGCTGCAGCCGCAATGGCGTTATCCGATTTTAGTTCTCACCACAGCCGCAATGGCGCTGTACTGTTATAGTTAGAAATACAAACACGCTAGCGCTGACATACGGAAGTATCAACAACCGAATTTACCATCTTCCATTAATGTTTACACAACGTCAACCAAACGTCAAAAGCGTTAGTGACGTGTAAGGTTATAATAATTATACCAAAAAATGTATCATTTATGAGAGGCGCCGGTTTTTCTTGGATAAAGCGTATCTGCGTGAAGTGCAACGATGGGGATATCAATCAGTAAACAGATCGACATTTCCAGCAACGAGCACATTTTGATGTTTGTCGGGAAGACGCACATCTCGAGGAATGACCCCTTTTGGAATAGGTTCCTCGCATTCAACATAACACCACCGACGACGGGGTAAATCATGGGAAACCTCGGTGCCGACCGTTTTAGTTAGTGTGATTTTTTGTGCAGGAACGACCAGCTGGCGTTGGAGAATAAAATCGAGCCGTTCTTGCAGCAGTTGCTCAACAATAATTTGCAATCGGGGAATTTCAGCTCGTTGATCGATGTGTTTTTAATAAGGGCGTCAGAGTTATTGGCTGCTACGAATACGGACAAGTAAGTGCTTTTATTTTTATAATTTGAAAACGGAATTACGCATAATTATAACAATTCCGCAATTAAGGTTATTATTACAAATATGACTATTTTTATTTAAATAAAGATAGATAAGAAAATATATTCACTTTTAATAAAATGCCCGTACGAAACGAATTATCAGTAATTGAAAATATATTCTTTTTAAAATTAGTGCCAATTAACAATAAAAAGAGAACGGAAACGGGAAAGGTAAATAATTGGATTTACGTAAATCGATTCACTACCATCCATGAAGGGGCCTTGCGGACTTTCCGTTCTAAATACCAGTTCCATTGTGAATTGGCTCTTAGCTCGACAGACCATGATTCTATTTTTTTTTTAATTTAAATAAAATTTAATTTGCAATTCCAGCAATTTATTCAGTTGGCAAACATTCAACAACCTCTTTGTAATCCGCTGTGTCCTGAAGTACCTGTGCGAGTTGGTCGCCGAAGAGCAGCTGATTGAGCACATTGAATGGAACACAGGGGAGAACGTCGGGAGATTGGAGACACTGGTGGGGGCCCTGTTCGGGATAATCGTCGATGTTCCGCTGAAAGAAATAACTTACGCCATACACCTGGAAGCGGTCACTTGTCTGTTGGTGCTGCTGTCGACCGAAGTGCATTCGAACAGGAGGCCCGAACAGTCGGAGATTTACAGGCTGATAATGCGAGGCCGGCACTCGATACACGCGCCGCTGTTCGTCAGGAGTTTACTCCAGAATTTCATCGATCAGAAGAAAGCTCCTCCGAGTTACGGGGATAGTAATAATAGTAGTATTGTTTTAGGTGAGGTTTTTTTTATGATTGTTATAAAAAAATAACATTAAGTAAAAATTTATTACATTAACAAAAAAATACTCATGCGATTAGAATAATGAATGAATTATTAAAAATCGACAAATGTTACCGGCGAATATTTTATCAGGATTCCGTTCATTTTTTAGGTATTGCCACCGAATTGTGGTCAATTTTGACTTTTAACAGGAAGCCCAACGAGACAGAAATGTCGGAAGGTATAGAGGACACGGAAGTACCTTTAGCGACAAATAGTCTGATGCTGATTTTAGTCCTCGCAAACCACTGTACAATACAACCAAATCCATATCGACAATGCTTATTTTCATGCGTTAATAGTCAAGGCAAGTTGTTTAAAGAATAACGAATACAAAAAATGTTTTCCTCAATGCGTTTACAATTAATTGGTACGCTTTCCATACATCTAATTTCTCTCTCATTTGTTTGATAAATTAACGCTTGCTTTAACGAAGAATTATTGTTTTAGATAACAGTCCCATACCTCCTACGCAAGCGCTTGGAATTTTTAAAATAGATTACGGACAGCTTTACAAAATACTGTGCAAACGGACAACAGGGGATGCGGCGACTTTACTGCTGTACCTTTTGTTACATAGAAATGCCGCTTTCAAGACGCACTTATTAGCGAGGCCGGATCTTGACCAACTAGTAAGTATGGAATAAATTCACTGAAAAAAATAACAATATTAAAAATTTATCTGTTCTACAAAATCAAATTTGTAACTAAAAAATTACAATTTTTTTCTTTCTTAATCTTATCCTCTTTTACCCGTTGGGTGTCGAGCCTGTTTTTTAATAATATTTTTTTTGCAGGTCATTCCAATTCTAAAAACTTTATATCACGCTCCCGACAGCAATTCACATCATATATACATGTCACTTATAATTTTGTTAATTCTAAGCGAAGATGAAAGTTTCAACAGGATGATACATGAAACGGTAAGGATATTTATGTAAAGATGTGATTGTGAATAAAATAATGTGCTAGTTTTTTTCTTTTTTTTTTACTTTGAACGGTTTATTAATATTTTTCAGAAATTAAAAGGAGTCACTTGGTATACGGAAAGAGTTTTATCCGAGGTGTCCTTGGGCGGTCTACTAGTCTTAGTCGTCATCCGAACGATACAATACAACATGCTGAAAATGAAAGACAAATACCTGCACACGAACTGCCTGGCCGCGTTGGCCAACATGTCGGCGCAATTCCGGGACCTGCACCCGTACGTCAGCCAGCGCTTGGTCTCCCTCTTCGAAACCCTCGCGAAACGTTACCAAAAATTCAAGATGGAAGTCGAGCTGGCCGGCGAGGACAACGGCACGGAGGACGTGCGAGTCAAGCTGAACCAGGACGTCGCCGACGCCGAGCAGTATCTGTACGTGTTGGAGGAGGTCCTGCGGATGGTCCTCGAGATCTTCAATTCGTGCCTCATAAACCAGCTGCAGAACAATCCGAATTTGGTCTATACGCTGCTGTACAAGAAGGACGTGTTCGTGCCGTTCAAGACGAACCCGGCGTTTCTGGATATCACGCATAACATCGAGGTTATAATTGGGTACTTTTCGGATCTGCTCGCCACGAAGACGCAGCAGCACGAAGTGGACGCGCACTTGGTTCTGAACGTCATCATGCAGGGCGCCAAACTCTGGCCTAAAGATAAATTAACGGTGAGTTTTTCTCACTAAATATTTCTCACATTTTGCCACTACAAAAATACTTGCAATCCCGACACCAATTGGTAAAAGGGGACATCGATTATATTTATATATATATAAAAATACTTGCAACATTACATCTCTTTTTTTCTGTTTAAATTTAACTAACTTTGCTTGTACTCTTCTTATATTATGATTTTGATTGTATATTTTCCCTTGTTGGATTCTTCCATTGGAAAATAAAAGTTATTATTATTATTACTATTTTTATTTTTATAAATATTCTTGTCTATTTCACAAAGCTCAATGAGAAAATAAATATGACGATTGATTAAAATATTATTAAATAAAGTTTCCTATTCTTATATATTAATTTCAAGTTATAATAAATGAAATATTCACACATTTTCAGGAAAGAATTTTGGTGAGTCCTATTTATATATAACTCTTATTATTCATTCTTCTTGAAGTGGAATATATAGAGCTGTATATTATAAGATTAAATAATTATTATTCCTTTCCCGACTATGTCCATCGAAAATTAATTCGTTGTATGCGAAATGTACATGTCTAATAAATAAAATAGTGGAGAAACGAATAATAATTGTTCAATTTTATATTATTCAAGTGCTTATTTTTTTAAATGAACATTTTTTTTTGTATTGAAAAAATATTTATTTATTTTTTCTTTTTTTAGAAATTTCCAGACTTGAAATTCAAATACGTCGAAGAGGAACAGCCAGAAGAATTCTTCATACCGTACGTATGGGCGCTGGTCAATCAACAATCGAACATCCACTGGAGCACCGAAGGTTCAACGCTAAACTCTGTCAGTACTGTTTGTTAACATTACGCTAGGATCAAAGTAGTCGAATTACCCACCCAGTGGAGGAGACTGATAAAGCACCGGAGCAGTGTATATTGCTTCGATGTCTGAGTACAAGAAAACACATCAAAGCAACGTGCGGGCTGAAAAGATTTATTTCACGATGAAAAATATTTCAGTATTAATAATTTGATTACAATTTAATTTTAAGGGTTGGAAACTGTGTTGTTTTCTAAAGTTAAACAATATCACAGCAGCAATAATTAATAGTATGAAGTCATTTTATTTCGTGTCGATTTTGAAATGAAATTTTCAGCCCGTTTATTATATATAATTAGTCGGGCGTTTAGACGCACGTGTAAAACTTGTATATATGTATCAAGGTTCTTTGTGAATAATCTGAAACTTATTTATTTAATATATTGAAAGTATTTTCGTTTGTTTCGTTTTTCTGTTGAGATATTTTATTGATTTTTTCCCCATTGATATTTTTATATTTGCATTTTAAATGTGTTTGTATAGACATCAATAAACGTACTTTTTAAGCATATTTTTTTATTTTTATTTCCTACGTTTCTTGTTAATTAAAATTAAAAATATTGTTTTTTGTTACGACTTCATTTGCCAAAAAAAAAATGTTTGTTGTCAGAAAATTTTTATTCCGCTTAAAAATATAATTTTTATAATTTTCAAAGTTCGATTAAAAAAATTGAAAAAAATCAAAGGGGTTCAATTTTTAAAAAAAGTTTATTAATGGATAAAATAAGCTGAAACTTTCCCAAAATATAGTTTAAATAATGCAGAATAAGAATCCGTCAACAGATTGTTCGAATTCCGCCTAGAAGTATTTTTTTATAATTTTTGAAGTTTCGGCCAAAATCAGAAAAAGTTCAAAGTTTTCGATTTTGGCCAATTTTTGTAAAAAGTTTATTTATGGATAAAATGAGCTGAAACTTTCCCTAAATATAGTTTAAATAATGTAGAATAAGAATCCGTCAACAGATTGTTTGATTTCCGTTTACAAAGATTTACTGCTTCAAATAATATATTTACATATCATTAAAATAATATATTTAAAAAGGTATTAACAAATGTCATTCCCCTCGATCAACACAAATATTAATACAATGGAAATTGCTATTTCATCTTAAGATGAGTTTAAATATAACTTTTCAAAATAAAATATTTAATGAATTATTTGTTATTAAAGCTATTTTTAATCAATTATTTCTTAATTATTGTAATTAATTGAAAGATAATAGAACTTAGAAATTAAAAAAAAATATTTCTGAGCAGGATAAAAACTTTCTGATTACATATTCGAGTTCGGTACATTTTAAACTATCTCTACGCAAGCTTTCAGTCCATTCTAACCATAAATAAATTTTGATGAACTTTGAACTTTTTCAATTTCTGAATGGAACTTTGATAATTGAAAAATATATATTTCTGAGCGAAATTTAAACGTTCTGTTTATGGATTCGTATTTAGCATATTTTAAACTATCTCTCCACAAAATGTCAGACCATTCTAGTCAAAAATAAAATTTTGTGAAAATTGAAAAAGTTTGAACTTTTTCAATTCTGTAATGGAACTTTGAAAATTAAAAAAAAATATATTTCTGAGCGAGATAAAAACTTTCTGATTGCGGATTCTGTTTCAGCATATTTTAAACTATCTCTCCACAAAATTTCAGCCCATTCTAAAATAAAATTTTATGAAAATTGAAAAAGTTCGAACTTTTTCAATTTCTTAATGGAACATTGAAAATTAAAAAAAATACTTCCGAGCAGGATAAAAACTTTCTGATTAGGTATTCGTATTCAGCACATTTTAAACTATCTCTGCACAAAGTTTCAGCTCATTCCAGAGGAAATAAAATTTTTATGAAAATTGAAAAAGTTGAATTTTTTCAATTTTATTATGGAGCGTTGAAAATTTTTAAAAAAATATTTCTGAGCGAAATAAAAACTTTTTGATAACTGATTTGTGTTCAGGATATTTTAAACTATCTCTGGACAGACCATTCTAGCCATAAATAAATTTTGATAAAAATTGAGAAATTTGAAAACTTTTTTCATAAAAAAAGTGTTTGCCTCCAATCAATCTGAAAATTCGTAGAAATGTAGTATTTAATACGAATAAGAATCGGAAATCCGTTGATCGAAATTCCAGCGTAAAAATTGTATTTAAGTCTGAAAATTTTTTTAATCAAATTTTGAAAATTATAAAATATTTATAAATATAAGCGGAATTAAAATATTCTGATTGCAGAATCCCGTTCACAATACTGAAAAGTATCTACATACAAAGTTTCAACAAAAAATATTTGAAAACGTAAAAAATCTCAGCTCTAATTTCCATCATTACGTAACTGTGCAGGTGCACGTTTCGTTGCATACACCGCGATTTCACCGCACGTATATATCTCCGTGGGAGCTGAAATCGCTCATAATAAAACGAAACCTCGACCTAGAAACTCGACCTTTACATGTTAAAAAATAAACACGAAAAAATCGGCGTTTTTTTCCGGTATAAAATAAAACATGCTGTGCAAAAATATTAACAGTGCGAATTTGCGGTTGCTTTCGTTGGCGATTCGTGGTTTTTCAACGAGCAACAGTTTGAACGAGAGTCACAGGTAATTTGGTTGGTGTTGTCGGGCTTGGATTGGTTTTAATATCTCATTTCCTCGACAAGTTTAAATTGCACAAGGCGTGATTATTTAGATTTTGTTTATATTACTCTATTGATTTTATTAAATTAGGGAATTGTTATCGAAATTTTAAGTCAATTGTTATTTTAAGGAGTTAAATAAAATTTTGAAAGTTCTAAGAATTTAGATTTGTATTGAATTAACATTTAAAAGTTGTAAAAAATGCAGTGTTGTTAATTTAATACAAAACTGGCTTTTTAGAAATTAAAAATCCAACTACCCGCTGAGTAAACATTGCATTAATGTTACATTAATACTTAATGTTTTTTTAATGTTATCTGAAAATTTTAATTTAGTTACCCACTTAATAGTTTCATTAGATAAACCATTAAATATTGCTAATAATATCATTCCAGGAAGTCTAAATGGAAATATAGACGCAAATCTTAATTTAGACAAATATTTGCACACATGTCAGTGTGTTTACGTTCCACTCCATTATGACGTCATTAAATATCTGCGGTGGTCTTACCACGAATGGTTGCAATTTTCATTAAGTTTTATCTCCAGTGATATCACTCCACTCGAGATATATTTATAATGAATGATTTTTTATTATTCTAATCACTCGTGAAAATTTAATGTTTAAAGAAATACCACAAACCGACAGCGAATATTTCGAATAAAAAAATAAATAAATACCACATCGTTAAAGAATAATGTGGAATAAAAATAGATTATTATTGTTAAATAACATTTGTTTATAACAAGGATTGTTATTTCTATTATTTAAAAAAAATGTTCAATCGATTTCTTGCTTTTTGTTATAATTTTCTGATTTTTTTGTTGGATCTTTTGCTTTTACCATTCAGCCACAACCAATAATTTAATAATTAAAACCATTCTGATTATAATTTATATCAGGTATATATGACCGGATTCATAAAACAATTAAATATTAATACTTGAATCTTTGTGGCGTTTACTTCGTGTTACATATTAGGATAAAGAAAATACTTACTAATTTTTTTTTTATGTTAAGTGGTATAAAAAAATTACTATGTGTTTTCTTTATCCTAAATATTAATATTACTTAAACATGACGATCGATTCGAAGCCATCCCTAAAATAATAATTTTTATTTCAGCTGTAAATTATTGGTTGTCGGAGGCGGATCTGGAGGATGTTCGGTCGCGGCGAAATTCGCGAAAACCCTAAACCAGAACGAGATCGTGATTGTAGAACCGGCCGATACGCACTACTATCAGCCGATGTTCACTTTGATCGGAGGCGGGATTAAGCAATTGAAAGATGCCGGTAAGCCGATGGCGCAAGTTCTTCCGAAGAAGGCGAAATGGATCAAGGACTCGGTCGTGGATTTCGATCCGAAAAACAATATGGTCACCACGAAGAAGGGCGAGAAGATCAAGTACGATTATATGTTAGTAGGGACTGGATTACAACTGAATTTTGATAAGGTAATAATCCCGGCCAGGGCGAGTGTCTTCTTTCGGAGAGACAGAGGCACACATATATTTACATACATGTAATAATTGTTGATCCGACACCCTAAGGGGATAGCAGAAGGAGAAGTAATAATTGTAAAATTACGTTTGCTTTATTTATCGAATTCCCGAAATTTTAATGAAAACCAACAGATTCCAGGTTTAATGGAAGGCCTAACGATGGAATCGAGCGGGGTGTGCTCGAACTATTCACCGAAATACGTCCAGCGGACTTACGAGGCCCTGCAGCAGTTCGAGTCGGGAAATGCGATTTTCACGTTTCCAAACAGCCCCGTCAAATGCCCGGGAGCACCGCAGAAGATTTGCTACATAAGCGAACATTACTTGCGCAAGGTAAATCATATTAAAAGATTGTATAACTATATAAAACTAAGTGTGAAACAAACAGCGGATTGGCTGGAAATTTCCCAGTGTCCTCACGGATAGTTTGTCTTAATCGATATGCATCGTGCTAATTCAAATAATTTACTTGTTAATTGTTGAGGCTTCTACTTTATTATACAATTTTAATAAATGAGTCACTTTTTTACTTTGTTTGCATAACTCGGATTGTTTTAATTTAGTTTACGGGAAAATAATTTTGATGCACCTCCATTTATTTTAAATCAATCCACTGCGTTTTCCAGGTTGGGAAACGCGACAAAGCCAACATAATCTATAACACTTCGCTGCCCGTGATATTTGGAGTGAAAAAGTACGCCGACACTCTGTGGGAGATTGTCAAGGAGAGGAACATAAACGTGAATCTGCGGACGAATTTAATCGAAGTCAGACCGAAAGAGCGCATCGCTATTTTTGAGAATTTGGATAAACCCGAAGAAATAACACAAATGAAGGTATTTCTTCTATACCGAAAACTCTACTTAATTTCAGCAATTTGTGCAATAACGTCCGCATATGAAATAAACCGAGAAAGTCCTAATTTTTGTTACTTTTCAGTATTCAATGTTACACGTCACTCCGCCGATGAGTACACCCGACGAATTGAAAAAGTCAGAACTAGTAAACGAGGCCGGATTTGTCGATGTGAACAAGGACAGCCTGCAAAGCAACAAATTCGAAAACGTCTTCGCCGTTGGCGATTGCAGCAGCTCGCCTAATTCAAAAACAGCCGCATCAGTAGGTAGGTACACGCCTTCGAAACCATTCTTTAATTTCTTATATATAACATCATCACCCCTACACCACCATTATGGTAGATGAGGATTTTAGATTATATATATATATATAACATCGTCACCCCTACACCACCATTATGGTAGATGGGGATTTTAGATTATATATATATATATAACATCGTTATATGTGCCTCTCTTCTACTTCTCAGTGTGAGCTGTTTTTCGTTTTCTTACGTAATTAATTTCAATCAATCCCGTTGCTTTCAGCTGCTCAAGCGCAAATCGTTTATAGGAACATGAGAAACGTGATGGAGGGTAAAAAGCCGGAGCTAATTTACGACGGTTACGCCTCCTGCCCGCTGGTCACCGGATACGGATCCTGCATATTAGCCGAGTTCGATTACAACCTAACGCCCACAGAGACGTTTCCCATAAACCAAGCGAGGGAAATGTTCGTCATGTACATGATGAAGAAGGACATAATGCCGCCGCTCTACTGGACTTTCATGCTGAACGGAAATTGGAACGGGCCGAAGATGATGCGGAAATTGATGCACTTGGGAATGACTAAATGAATTTAAAAAAAATAATCGATTTATTTAATTAAAATTCAATTTGTAAAATGAAACAGAAATGCACGATGGTGTATTTCTATTATTTTGTATTAATGAATTAAATGTATATATCTATGGAACATTTTATGGAGCATTAAATATGCTTAATATTAATATACACCTCACACTGAGAAGTATAGAGGAATATACAGAGAATTTTATGTAACACCGAACATACTAGAATGTACTCAATGTAAATTTTCCTATGTTCGAATTGTTCAGGAACGCATCAAAGCATTGGGTGCGATGTGATTGGCTACGATTTCTAATGTCAACTATTATATCAAATGCAACATGTATAATTATGAATATTATACTTAACCGCAATGCATACCATTCGTATCCTCCTCTGTATACATTATTAATACGTAAAGATGTCCAACTCTTCGTCTACTTCTGTTTTAAGAGCCAGAACAGTAAATATCACTTGCTTGCGATAACTGACAAGTGTAAGTCATTTTTGACGGGGAAGGGTGTAATTTGGGTTGTCTATATTATTTTTAGAAATAGTAGCCAATCACATCGCACTCAATGCTTTGATGCGTTCCTGAATAAATCGAACATAGGGAAATTTACATTGAGTACATTCTAGTATGTTCGGTGTTACATAAAACTCTCTGTATAACGATGTTATATAAGACTAAATAAATAATATTAATATAATGTTTATTTTCTTTATACCCCTACACCACCATTATGGTAGATGGGGATTTTAAATTATATATATATATTTTCTTTATCAGTACCTTTTTAAATTTCTGTATTCCTTCATAATGGCTTATAAATCACAATTTCTTCAACAAGAATAAAATTGTAAGGCTTCTTCCCGGGCTACAGTAATTCAATACATGTAAATCCTACGATTCACAATCGCCCGGGAACAAAATACAGAAATATTAAGAATTGTTGAGTAAGTTTCACTTGTTTTTTTTTTCTTTCTAATCTTTTTCCTTTCTACCGTTAGGTGTAAGGAGTTGGTTTGTTTTACACGCAAAAAAAAAAAGAAATACAGTAAGTTTATAAAACGCCTTACCGGTGAATCGATACATGTAAATCCTATGATTCCCGTTTTCATCCCGTTGTCATTCCCGGGCGATTGTGAATCGACAAATCCTGCGATACATCTTTCCATTCCTGGGACGAAATCTGAATCATTAACGGAATAAATAACTAAACGAAAACAATTTTTTTATACACAATATATATATTTAATCGAAAACTTATTTTTTTATTTGCAAAAAAAAACGATCATCGAAAGAAATAAATAAAAACTCTATTTCTATTACCGATATAAGAAACACAATTACGCACGCACTAATAATAAATCGAATTCTGAATATTACACCTCGCACTGAAAAGTAGAGAGCAACATATAACAATGTTATATAAGGCTATTTTTATTTATTTTAGTCTTATATAATATCCGTTTGTTATAATGAAATCACTTGGTTTTGTTTTACTAAAATAATTTTAGTAAAATGAAAATGAAATCACTTGGTTTTGTTTTACTAAAATAATTTTAGTAAAACAAAACCAAGTGATTTCATTATAACAAACGGTAAAAGAAAACCAAGTGATTTCATTTTACTAAAACAAAACCAAGTGATTTGATTATAACAAACGGTTATTAAATATGTTTTACCAAGTGATAAATGAGGAAAAAGTATACAATATATTATATAACATCGTTATATGTTCCTCTCTACTTCTCAGTGTGAGGTGTATATAAGACTAAATAAAATAAAAATTCTGAATATTAGAGTGAATCGAGCATAAAGGAAATAATCATGACAGTAGAGCTATACCCTTTTTTTCTTAATTACTATAAAAGAAAATCTACCCTACACCCATGTGGGTAGAATGGGGTCATTGAATATATATATATTTATATAAAAGAAAATCTATATTCTTCGATTTAAATATCATTTAAATATCAGAATACACGTTTGTACTTTTAAAAACAATAAAATACTCTTTTTTTTTTTTGGATGAAATAAATGTATATTATACAATAATTTAGTAATTTTTTTTATAGTTCGTGAAGATTTAACTCTAAAAAAAATGCAGGAATTATATGCTCTTTTAATCTGTAAAAGAGCATATAAAAAAATTACAGGAATTATATGCTCTTTTGATCTGTAAAAGGGCATATAATTCCTGTAACATTTTTTTAGATTTCATGAGGATTTAACTCTAAAAAAATGCAGGAATTATTATTAAGAACATGAGTCTCAGTTAAAATTTAATTGCACTTATGTTTCGATTTAATACGGCAATTTTTTTTCTTCTTAAACTTACACTAACGTAATACTTAACAAAATCACAGTATATACTCAACAGTAATCACATAAAAATAAATTATTATCGTCAAAACTAAATCTCTTTTTATTTTTTTTTTTAAAGGCAATTTTTTTTAATAAAAATAATTACACAATAATTGAAAAAACATTAAAGAATTTGTTTTATAATTATTTTGCGCATTCTTTCTTGATTTTATCCTCTTTTACCCATATTGGGTGTAGAGATTAATTAGCGTATTATTTCGTTTTAATTTAAAATTAAAAATATTTTATTTACAATTTTTATTTAATATTTGAATTTTGTTTATTTATTGACTTTCTTGGATATTTCGACTGTTTTTCATAACGCTCATGAAGGTGGATAGAAAAAGGACGGAATTTTGCAACAATCGCCTATGAACAAAAAAAGGATTGTATACAGAAAGTCTGTGAATCGCTACACGTAAATCCTACGATTCATCTTTCCAGTCTCCTTTCTCGAAGCCTTACGGTTTGTATAACCAATGCTATAACCAAATCTCCACAAAACACCAACCCGAAGATATTAACTTCACTATAGTTGACATTCTGTTAGTAACCAACAATTACTAACAATTTGGTTATGTTGTTGCATTTTTTTTTTTGTCATCGAAGTTACTAACAATTTGGTTATGTTGTTGCATTCTTTTTGTATTTATCTTCGAAGTTACTAACATTTTGGTTATGTCGTTGCATTCTTTTTGTGTTTGTCATCAAAGTTACTAACAATTTGGTTATGCCGTTGCATTCTTTTTGTATTTTTCATCGAAGTTACTAACAATTTGGTTATGTTGTTGCATCCTTTTTGTGTTTGTCATCGAAGTTACTAACAATTTGGTTATGTCGTTGCATTCTTTTTGTATTTGTCATCGAAGTTACTAACAATTTGGTTATGTTGTTGCATTTTTTTTATGTTTTATGTTTGAATATATATAATATCATACAGTACAGTCCCGAATTGGCAATCGACCAGAGGTCTTTCTGCCGTATATAATCATTGAAAATATTGCATATTATTTTTGTTTTGTCTATCCAAGAAAGTCGATGTTCTTCCACTTTATGAAACGCTATTATTATTTTTGACGGGGGAATTTAATGTTCGAGATAAAGTTTTGAGGATAATAAATTTATGCCGAACAAGTCGTGTCACTATTTTCCTAAAAAAAAATATCGTTGATTGTTGATCAATCATTATAATTTTTCAATCAGCGCAAATATTTTTTGAGCTAACACCTAGATTTACAAAAAAAAAAAAATATATTCAAAATTCATTAAATAAAAATAAATACAATTCTTATTATTAACGTAATTTGCTTACATACACAAAAAAAAAAAAAAACAACAACTAAGGAACATTCAGTGGCAGAATTAATACGAGATTCGAATGGCACTTGGAAATCGACTTGAATCTTAGCGGGTTACATGAAAATGCTTAGAACTTAAATGATCGAATAGAAAATGAGAACAAATTATTATTCTTGGGGTTCACCGCACTTTATATATTCTTTTTCTTATTAAAATAATAAACCATATATTGTAATTATTAATTCGATTCTAAAAAACGTTTTTTTTTTTTAAATAATAATAAATAAATAAAATCATTACTTAAATTAAATAAGCCGTTCATTTGAGTATGTATTATAAATATAATCAAAAATCATTTAATTCTTTCAGGTTTTCGATGAAATATTTGTAAATATTTCACCCAAAACAAATTTGTTTCATTTTAGATTTTTTGTATAAAAAATAAAAGTAATTAGAAATGCGTCAACAACTGTTTGCAAAAGGAAACATTTATGAATATTTCATCCAAAACAAAACAAAAATTTGTTTTATTTTGGATTCCAATTTGTAAAATCGTATATTGCAAGGGCCGATTCACTGAGTGATTGTGAATCGGCCTTAAATATTCGATAATGTAAAATTCTATCTTAAACGTGATACTATTTTTTTTTTTAAGAGAAGAAAAACCAAGTTTTTCTTCTTTCCATCAGCAGCTTGTGGAAGTTGATCGATAATATTGAAAATAATACTGTCTTTTTTTTTTAATAAATACTTTTCTGGATTCTTCCTCTTTCCATCAGCATCTTGTAAATGTTGAATCCACGTTCCAAATGTATTTTAGTCGGTTCTGTTACGATGTCGAAACATTTACAATCATTAAAATGTTGTCAGTGTTAACCTATATTGCACGTCACCTGAAAATATTACAAATTGTTATTAATTCGAAAATCTCGACTCTCAATATATATATTATATATGGTGAAAAAATGAGCTGAGCGAATTCTTCTCATTTTTTAACAAGGAATCTGATTTTTTAATAAAAAGTAAAAAAACTAAGTTGACCTCGATTTTATGTTCAATTATTTTGTGCAAAAAAAAAAAAAACGAAAGTCGAGCATTGATTTCAGAAGAAAATTAAGAATTGAAAAATTATGATTTACCTTGAAATTTTTGGTGCGAGTTTAAGTACTTCCCGAATTGAACGCAACCGGAGTGTCGCGATCGTCCTCCAACGTTGGACTTAACATACAACCACTGTCTGTAGACATAACTCTTTGAATCTAGAAATATATAATTCAATTATTTTCAACTTGTTTTTATTTAATTTAAATAACTGTGACGATGTGAATAAATAATTTATACTCAAATGTACAATTAAGTAAAACAAAATCCAAGTGATAATCATTTAACATCTTTGATTATAATGTTTTACCAAGCAAAATAATAATGTAAACTTGTTCCAAATCCAAGTGATAATTATTTAACATCTTTGATTATAATGTTTTACAAAACAAAATAATAATGTAAACTTTTTTCTATTATTATTATTAAATGCATTGAAAAACTAACCTTTCCACGTTTCGCGGGGCCCGCCTTTGAATTCCCCGACTTCCCCCCAGTGTTTTCAATCAATCGCGCGATATCGGAGTGCTTATCGAAGGCCCCCATCAACTTCGAGACTTCCTCATCGTTGTCGGGTATGTGCAGTACTGCGGGGTCGTCGCCGGAGGGCCTCAGCAGGGGCATCGACAGGGGCTTCCCGCCACTCATTTCTTGGGATTCCTTGCTTCTTCCGGCCGAGGAATTATTTAGGGAAACCCGATTACCCCCACCCAATGTTCCCGGAGAAGGTTTATTTTTGGAAGAAGGTGAAGGTATACGGCTGTTGTTTTTAGAGCTCGCCGGCAGTGAAGATTTCCTTTTGTAAAACACTTCGTTATCGTTCGATTGTTTTGAAACAACTGAAGGTTTATTGGTTTTACAGTACACTTCATTCCTGTTCGTTGTTGGTGAGCTTCTTGCAGGAGGTGCTATTATTGACGAAGATTTTGCTATTGGCGAAAATCTTGAGGTAGTAGCTGTTGTTGGCGAAGATTTAGCAGGAATACTCGTTATTGGCGAACGACTAGCAGGAACAGTTGTTACAGGCGAAGATCTTACAGGAAGAGTTGTTATTGGTGCTATTCTTGCAGGAACACCTATTACCCCTGAAGAAATAGTCGTTATTGCTGAAGATTCTGTAGAGACTATCGAAGATTTTCGTCCGTTAAACTCTTCACTGAGATCAGATCCCTTTGAAGCAATCGACGTATTTTTAAAATTCAATTCATTACGTAGAATTCTCTCATTTCCATTCGCTCTACTTTCAACCTTATAATACTCACTGGCGGTTTCAGCAACCTTTTGATTTCGTTGAGTCGAAACTTCTGTTAATTCTTCCCCATTGAAAACAAACATCGGAACATCCTGCGCATTACCTCTCTCATTCGACTCTTTCTGAATGTCACAATTTAACGCCACTCCAAATCGATTGATCTTCCCGAGAGGACTCGCACGACGGGCATTTCCAGATTGCTTCATACTTTTAACTGAATCGCAATTACTCTGTTCCGAATTCAATTCGGCGTGATCGCTAGCCGTCCTGGTCGAATCGAATTTTTTCGGTCGGGTTTGGAATAACGGTAACAGCTTGAGACTCTGCGGTATGTGCTCCTTTTGACGGTTGTCACTCTGCTCGGCATCCAGCGTTTCTTTATTTTCAATTCCATCGCTCGGGAAAGAATCCTCGACAAAATTTATACCGTACTTTTGCAAAAGCGTTCGGTTGTTGAAATTCTGATTTTTTTCATTTGTCGGCACGATTACATTCGTTACATCTTGATTCGTTGTTTGTGTTAACAAATTTTTATTTGTTAAATTATGATTCGGTGTATTTTCCAGCAGTGCACTTGTTAATAAATTTTGGTTATTTATATTTGTTCGAACACTTTGAACCTCCATATTATTTTCTTCCCCACTGCTGACTCGCCGATTCGCGCTCGCGTTCTTATTAAAAATCAAGCTTTGCTCAGTCTCTGAATCGATTTCGGGCTGCTCACTCCTCAAACTACCCCCCTCAATATACTTCGTAAAATTTTGATACTTTAAATTTAAACCAGCATTTTCAAACTCGTCAATTGTCGAAGGTCGTTGAACATTCAAACGAGACAACGAGCTCGTTTTAACAACCCGATTTTCTTGAGGGGGTTGAAAAATTGATCGCTGTAGTTTATTTCCCAACGGATCGCCGGGATTTTCAGGAAGAAGTGAAGGAGTCTGACACGGCGGGCTTATTAGTGTTAGCCCTTGAACTTCAGTTGAAGAATCCGGAATTCTACTTTGCGAAGCAACCAAGCGTCTAATTAGCGGAGATGAATTTTCATCCGCGTTTCTCGGTTCAGATTCTTCTTGGGGAAGGCTCGAAGGTGACTCTGGGGTACTAGTTGGTAGCGTCAACACTTGATGGTCACTTGACGTTTGAAGAGCGGGGAATAATAATTGATTTTCATTGCGATTATCAGTTATTTGATCTGAAGTTTGTCGACCGGAAATTAATAATGTGTTTTCATTTCGAGTTTCCTGACTTGTTTGATTTTCACTTGTACTTTGAGGAAGACTCGAAATAGTCGTCTTAGGTATTTCAGTAGGACTTCCCAAGTGTGATTGCCGGCTAATTCTCGGAACTCCATTCAAACTGAAACCAGTCGTTGGGCCCGAATTTAAGTGGTTCCTCAATTCCGGGAAGGAAAATTGTTCATTCGCTTTTTGGGAAGAATTCAATCCCGTTGTATTTTCAACCACTGGATTTCTCGAAGGCACAGTTGACGAAGCAACTGGATTTCTTGAAGGCACAGTCGATGAAACAACTGAATTTCTTGTCCGAGGTTGTTCCGGAACAGCAACAGGATTTCTCGATCGAGGTTGCTCTGGATATGAGTTCATCCTCGTCTTTTCGGCAGCATTCGAATGTGTGTCAATTGTCGTTTTCGATTGTGGAAACACAAACGGGTTCACATTCGGGCATTGACCTGCAGAAAGGGATTGCCTCTTCTGTGCTTCATTCGAATTTTGTAGGTAAGTCTTCAAAAAATCGGTTGAATTTTTCGATTGCGGATTGCAGAATGACGCTCGTTGTTTTTCATTCAGAATGTTTGAAACGTTGGGATGCACGGATTGTGAATACAAAACAATCGAGTGATTTTGTTGAGTGTTTGGCGATATTGAGCAATTTGACAAGATTGAATGATTTTGTTGAGCGGCTGATGAAATAGAATGATTTTGTTGAGCGCTTGACAATATTGAACGATTTTGTTGAGCGCTTGACAATATTGAATGATTTTGTTGAGCAGCTGACGAAACTGAATAATTTTGTTGAGCAGCTGACGAAACTGAATAATTTTGTTGAGCACTTGAAGTAACCGATGTACTCAAAGCTAATGTATTTTGATACGAAGCCACCGGCGTATTTCGTTGATGTTCTTGTGAATTTTGCGCAATGGAAGGCAACGACGAAGCAGGAATATTCCTTGCGTTGTTCCCAAGTCTTCCCCTTGCGTTTCTAAGCCCCGCTGACCCACCATTCCCATTTTGATTACGTGCATTCTTAGAACTTTCCAACTGAAATTGTTGTTGCGGCATCATTTGTTTCACGTACGGATTCTGATAACCCCTCCCCATTGACGGATAATGCCCTCGAGCGGCTGTTCGAACAAAATTCCGACGCAAACCCGCGTTGAACATCGGGGGATGTGGAGTACCCGGAACAACCGATTCCCGTGAAGACAAATAAGCATTCGAGCAGCTTTGCTGCCTGTACTCCTCGACTGGAATCCTTGAATAATCTTGCTGTTTGGACCATATGCGGTATTGCGATCGAGGACTCAATGGTCGTTGTGCGTTGAAATGATTCTGATTTGAAAGACCTTCGCTTATTCGATGAAAATCATTCGGTCTTGAGTTTTCATTCGGATACCCCGGCGGTCTTTGAACAACTGGGTCGCTTTGGTTTACTGCTTGAATTTGTGCATTTTGCTGATTCCGCCAATAGTCTGGATTGCCTTGTGAAATTTGCGAATTAGGATTGGAAGGGGGTAACCCTTGAGGGTGGAAACTTTGAGAAGGCAAACTTCGAGGAGTTAAACTATGGGAAAGTAATCCTTGAGGGGGTAAACTTCTAGGAGGACATCCTTGGGAAGGAAAACCATGAGAGGGAAATCCTTGAGGAGGTAAACTGTGAGGAGGAAATCCTTGAGGTGCTAAACTTCTAGGTGGGACACTTTGAGAAGGTGGCAAACCCTGCGAAAGAAACCCTCGAGGAGGCAAACATTGTTGAGAAGTACCCTCAGAAGACAACCTTTGAGGAGGTACACTTTTAGAAGGTATACATTGAGGAGTTATCCAATGAGAAGGCATACTTTGAGAAGTTAATTCATGTGAAGGCAATCTTTGCGGAGATAAACCTTGAGAAGGAAAACTTTGTGGGGATAAAAGATGAGAAGGCAAACTTTGAGGGGATGTACCTTGAGAAGGTGGTGAACTTTGAGGAGGAATACCTTGCGAGGGCAAACTTCGAGGTGGTATTTCTTGACGACTCATACTTTGAGCGGTCAAGCCATGAGAGGGCGAACTTTGAGGAAGAATCCCTTGCGAGGGCAAACTTTTAGGTGGTTTGAAACTTTGAGGAGATATACATTGAGAAGGTAAACTTCGAGAAGGTATTCCTTCAGGTCTGAAACCCTGTGAAGGGTATCTGCGAGGTGGTATTCCTGGAGGACTGAAAGGTTGAGGAGGTATTCTTGGAGGACTGAAACCTTGAGGATGTATATCTGGAGGACTGAAACGTTGAGGAGGTATACCTGGAGGACTGAAACGTTGAGGAGGTATACTTTGGGGAGTTAAACCATGGGAGGACAAATTTTGTGTATGTAAACCTTGAGGAAGAAAACTTCGAGTTGGTAATACTCGAGAAGGAGATCCCTGAGGAAGGAAACTTTGAGTTGGTAATACTCGAGAAGGAGATCCCTGAGGAAGGAAACTTCCAGTTGGTAATGCTTGAGAAGGTAAATTTTGAGAAGGAGATCCCTGAGGAAGGAAACTTTGAGTTGGTAATACTTGAGAAGGAGATTCCTGAGGAAGGAGACTTCCAGTTGGTAATACTTGAGAAGGAGATCCCTGAGGAAGGAAACTTTGAGTTGGTAATACTTGAGAAGGAGATCCCTGAGGAAGGAAACTTTGAGTTGGTAATACTTGAGAAGGAGATTCCTGAGGAAGGAGACTTCCAGTTGGTAATACTTGAGAAGGAGATCCCTGAGGAAGGAAACTTTGAGTTTGTAATCCTCGAGAAGGAGATTCCTGAGGAAGGAAACTTCCAGTTGGTAATGCTTGAGATGGTAAATTTTGAGGAGATCCCTGAGGAAGGAAACTTTGTGTTGGTATTCCATGAGAAGGTGATCCTTGAGGAATGAAATTTTGTGTCGGCAATCCTCGAGAAGATAAACTTTGTGAACACCACAGATGTCCAGCATCAAGGGGATATTGCTCGATTTGAGCATTCTCTGCAAGCGAGCTTCCTTCCTGAGTATTTTCAATTCCTTTCCCGGCTTTGCTTATATTATCAGGACTACTAATTAAACTCAATTTACGAGCGGGATCCAATAAATTCTCAATTGGTACAGCCGTTATGGTATCCCTAATTGCCTGTTTATCATTCTTTTCTTCTTCATCATCATCAGATATTTCGACAATTTCCTTGTCTTCCTTGAAAATCGCATTCAACACAATGACTTTTTCCGCACCGTAGTTCCTCAGCAATTTCAGCGCTTCGAAGTAATGCTGCTTCAGCGCGAAAACCTTCTTGCCCTCCTCGAGCAGGCTGAGGTAAAAAATCTTCCCGAAAGAAGTCTTCGGCTTGTGCATGACCCCCAGCAGCAAAACAACATCAACACAAAACTCGCTCAAATTCCTCTCTTTCACATCATTAAAACTCATGAAGACGTCTCCGATATTGAAATCTAGCACGTCCACCTTTTGGAGAACCACGTCCAGATTTTCGACGGCCTCCTCCAACGCCCTTTTCTGCTCTTCGTCCTTATCGGTGGTGTCGCACATCGACATTGCCTCGAGGATTCTCAGCGAGGAGCAAATGATCCGTATTATCGGGCGGACAATTTCGAAGAAGGCTCCGTTATCCAGAATGGTGATTTGGTAGTTTTCCATGCGTAATAACTTCTTGAGGAGGTTCTCGGGCCTCTCCTTTTTGATTTGTTTGTTGTGGAAGTCTTCGGGGATTTCGATTTCTTCATTCACGTAGATCACAGTCGAGTCCGATATTGGGATTTCTTCGCAAATTTCCACACTGTCGGTGTAATTTTGAACACTCGGATTAATTTTACTCTTTTGTCGTTCACCGGTGGTTTCAAAAGATGAGACTGTGATTTTATTCGTTTCATCATTTTCATGACGTAATTCAGAGTTATGAGGAACTACATTTTTTTGATCATTTGAAAATGAATTTATTTGGTCATTTGTTTCTTTTGGAAACACATCTTTTTGATTAATTGAAAACAAATTTGTTTGATCTTTTGAAAATGTATTTATTTGATCATTAGAATAAGAATTTGTTCGATCATTTAAGAGTGATTTAATTTGATCATTTGAAGAAAAATTTGTTTCTTCATTTAAAAACGAATTTCTTTGGTCGTTTGAATTTGTTTTGTCATTCGAAAAAGAATTTATTTGGTCTCCCGTTTTGTATGAGGAATGTATACTTTCTTCTGTTTCCTCAGGACGTATTCCTAAATTATTCGTACTTATCCTTGAATTATTTTCTTCCTTATCCTTTTCATCAGTCTTCACATTTATATTGGTTGAATTTATTCCAACACTGATTACCGAATTATTTATCCCTAAATTAATTCCTCCCCCGGAATTTTGTTGATCCTCAATTACAAAATTGCTTGAATCCATCGCGACTCCAATTTTACTCCTCCCCCCGATTCCCGATAAAACCTCGCTGTTCCCGCAACGAAGAACATTCTCCACTAAATGGATATTCCCATCGAGTAGTCCTTGTTGCGTATACGAATCATGCTGATGAAACCAACTTTCACCACTGTTCGACTCCTCGATCTCAATCACTTGATATTCCTCGTAATCCTCTTCAGCTTTTACATTTACAGCCCATGCTTCACCAGTTTCTTCTTCATATTGTTTCGTTTGAATCTCCTTCTCTGATTCACCAGCATGCTTATTACTTACAGATTGTACTTCTGGTTTCTCATTACTTGATTCATCGGTGTAATCACCACTAACCACCGACTGTACTTCCGGGTTCTTCTTTCCTGATTCATCAAATTGACTTTCAACGGGCTCGTAAAAATTATTCAAAGCTACGCTTTCATCATTGAAGGTGTCATTTGAAGCCTCAATTTTATTAAGTCGACCGAACTCGTTTTCGTCGTCCCTCGAAATCTCTGATTTTTCATCTGAAAGCAAGTCGTCCTCTTCTTTAATGCATCGTTTCACCCTTTCTTCATCAGTCGAGCAGTCGTCTTCGATCAATCGCAGCTCTTCCGCCGCCCTCCTCGAAACCTCGTCCATTTCACCGTCGCTCATCGAGTCAAGTGCGTCTCCTGACGAGACCTCGGGGTTCATCATGATCGACAGGCGGCGGCGACTGAAAGGGGCTTTTGAATCCAAACAGTCCATAACGTTGTTTTTCATTGACGAATCAGTAGGATTATCCTCAACTGACGATTCCATAGGATTATTCTCAACTGGGGTTTTCATGGGATTATTTTCAACTTGATTCTGCTTAAATGATTGATCAGAAGTATTATTTTCAGCAGGTTTATCAGTGGCATTTTTTGTAGCCATCAAATCAAAATCAGGATGATTTTTTGCAACTGCATAATCGGATAATGAATCATGATGATTATTTTCAACTGTCGAAACAGCGATATTTGCAACTGGGGAACACGATGACGAAAAAACATTACCCTTTTTCGATTCCTCGCGGCCGCCCTCGCTATATCTCCGTTGCTGCCTGGAATTACTGTTCAACCTTCCCTGCATCATCATATTCTGCATGAGAATTTCAACTTCCTCCTCCACGAATTGCTTCTTTGCAATCAGTTGCTGATCATCGCATCTGGCTACACCGTCCTGTGATGATTTTGAAGAAGCTTTCTGTGATTTGAACTGCGCTTGGTTTTTGACATTCCGCCCGAGGACTTTGATTTCCTCCTCGATGGTTTGTTCCCACTCAACGGGTTTCTCCTTTGAAACCGTCGTTTTATATTCAACAACTTTTTTCCGTTCGTCTTTAACCTGTTTCTTCTCCGTTGGTTCATCACCATCCTTTTTGTGATCATTAAATGAGGGGATTATGGATTTATTATTCGATGGTCCTGCTGTCGTTTTAGAATCCCTCTTGTTCCGTTCAAACGTATCATGTGTCGATTTTTTCGAATCCGTTATTTTTTCCTCATCTTTGTTGTGTTTAGAAAGAACCATCTTAAATTGTTTCGTTTTCTTTTCCTCACGTCTACTCCAGTTCGTTCGTTCCAGTGTTTCGTTAGAGGAATCCTTTTTGTTTTGTTTAACCCAATCGCAACCAGACTTTTTAGGATCCACTTTGTGTACGTTTTCTTTGTCTTTAAGAAGAATCGTCTGCGGCTCTTTCTTTTGTTTCTCCTTATGCGGAGATTTCTCAATTTCGTCGGCGAATTCATATTTGTGGATTTCATAGAAACTAACTTTAATAGATTTCTCTGTATTATCACAACTTTTTCTTTTCGAGACCTCCAATTTTTTCCTTTTCCCACCGATTTCATTCACACTTTCTGTTTCACTACTCTTCGCATTATGTTCCATCAGTCTTTTGTAATTGAGTCGTTCGTCTGGGTTATCGGATTTGCTGA
This sequence comes from Philonthus spinipes, assembly GCA_963082785.1. Taxonomy (NCBI): domain Eukaryota; kingdom Metazoa; phylum Arthropoda; class Insecta; order Coleoptera; family Staphylinidae; genus Philonthus; species Philonthus spinipes. Next base: position 1,449,962 of record OY720316.1, read on the forward strand.
AATTCCGTTTTTTGTAAATATTTGTTTGTTCGTCTCCATAAATATCGTCGCATCTACGTTTGTTATCAGTCTTAGAATCTCTTTTGTTGGCGTTCGCCCTTTTGAGCCGCTCGTAATTCGTACAGTCTTCAACTTTATATCGATCACTCGTGTGTTTATGTTCACCGGGATATTTTTCAGTTTTACCTTTGGTTTGATGTTTTGCGTATTCGGCTGGAATATAGAGGTCGTCGTCGGATGAGTAGATCAGTATAGGGTCTACGTCGGGCCTAGATCTCCGGCGCAAGTCTTCTTTGATGGCTGCGGCTGTTTCCCAATCGATGTCTTTCGAATCAGACGGAGGCTTTTCTTCCCCGGTGTCCGACTTTCTTGCTGTGCCATTTTCGTCAGTAGATCTGCCACGGAAATTAAATATTTAAAGAAAAATGTTGATTAAATTTGTACTAACGAAATTGATAATATTAATACTTGAAAATAATAAAACTCTTGATACTAGTTTTTTAGGTTATCTTGCGCAGCTACCAACTTAAAATTCATTTAAAGGTCGCATTCATAGATGGTGTTTCAGCAACAGGATCGCCATCTGTGACTACACCCCGGAACTGCGAAATTTCAGTTCGGGGGAGTAATCACAGATGGCGCTTCAATTTTAAGTAACCTAAGAAACAAATGCTGAATTTAATTTTAAAACTGAGAATTGTTGATGGGACTACAGTGAATAGTTTTAGTGTGAGTGATGCTGTTAATTTTAATGTAAGTAAAGCGCATTTGTTGTCTCTCTTAATAAATTCGTGAGTTGTTTAATTCGCGTGAAGTAATTTTCATTAGTTTCAACATAAACTGTATGCAAGAAGCATGTTTCCATTCGAAATATATAATTCGTAATTTCGATTAGTGGAAACACTTTTTATCATTATCAAACTAATCGTAACTGTTAGTTTATTAAATGCAATGGTCATTAAATATATTCAAGTTATACGAATAAAGTTTAATTTTGTCTGTGTTAACTTGGAGGTACATTTTCAATATAGGATTTATAGAAAACAAGATAACATTTTAAACATATAAAAAAGTGTTTGTATAACACTAAATTTAGGGTTATACAAACAAAGTTTAAAGTGTTTGTATAACCCTAAATTTAGGGTTATACAAACAAAGTTTAAAGTGTTTTATTAAACTGTAGTTATAATTAATAATAATAATGCAGTTAATTTCATTTTGTTATAATAAAATAATCTCTCATATACTTACTGCTGAGATTTATCATGTCCTGGTAATGTATCTTCCATTTCGTGTGAACTTTTTTCGTCCTTAGTTTGCTGAGAAAACTGATGATTTTTCTGAAAGAAAAACAAACAAATTGTAATATCGGATCGTATAAAAAAATAAATAAAAATAATACAAATGAATATCAGAATACATGGTTTTGATAAAAAAATGACGTTGAAAATGTACATTTGAGATACAGAAAATGTATTGTAATCACCTGTAAACTATTCAACTCATCTATTCCTATCTGTTTTTATTTAAGCACTAGATGTAGATTTCGAACACTGCCTCTATTGTAATCAACCCACTGAGCAAAACGGACATAATAATGTTGCACTAATGTTACATTAACGTTGGTTTTAATGTTTATGCAACGTTATTTGTGAACATTTTGTTCAATGGGAATATTTGACTAACCTGTATTTAGTGTCTGAAATGTACATCTAGAGCTTAAACAAACAATTTAACATTATGGAATAGTCCTGAATATTGTAATCAACAAGTTAAACACTCTTTTTTTATATTATCGTAAAAACTTCCTAAAATGCATGTTTTTTTTTTAATTTAAATTGAATGCTTTTACTCGTAATTTTTCTTCTTCTTGCCCCTTAGGGCGTCGGGTGACTCGTAATTTTATTAACAGAAATATACATAAAGAATTTTAGTAGAGTTTCAATTATATATATTAAATAAAAATGAAATAAATATGAATAAATTATTAAAAATCAACTAATAAAACACATATTAGATTGAATAACTTTAAATAATTAATAAATTATTAAAAATAAACCAATAAAATACAGATTAAATTGAATAACTTTAAATAATTGATAAATTATTAAAAATCAACCAATAAAACACAGATTAAATTGAATAACTTTAAATAATTGATAAATTATTAAAAATCAACCAATAAAACACAGATTAAATTGAATAACTTTAAATAATTAATAAATTATTAAAAATCAACCAATAAAACACTGATTAGATTGAATAACTTTAAATTCTCGACTAGTTTCGGGTTATTAGCCCATTTTCAAGAGAATAACCCGAAACTAGTCGATAATTTAAAGTTATTCAATCTAATCTGTGTTTTATTGGTTGATTTTTAATAATTTATTCATATTTATTTCATATAATATGAACTACCAATGTCTAAATATTAAAACCATTAATTAAATAAAAATAATTTATTAATTATTTTCAAATCATTTTTATTTAATATATTTAAATAACTGTGACCAAGTGAATGAATACTCTTTTCTATGTATGTTTCAAATATACTCGATGGAATAGTTGCAAGAAAAATGTTGGGAATATTCAAAATTTTACAGCCACAAAAACGAATATTCAGCGTCGAGATTTAGGTGATTTTATACAGAAATTGAACATCTAGAATCCAGTTTTTTTTTGCATTCGGCCTGTATCTTTCAAATTGTTGACGAAAATGTATTTCCTGTCATAAAAAACCGCAAAAAAAAACAGCTGGAGTTTTTTTTTATCTGATTTATTTTAAGCACTAGCTCGCTCATCAATGGTAATGGCCTTGATGCATGCATTGCATATTTTTTGATACAGAATATCCGTCTGTACTGGTTTTAGTTGGATTATTATTTCACTGGATTGACAAAAAATCGCTACTGTTTTTAGCATCGTTTTATTATTTCTTTGGATTGAAATAATCAATAAAAAAAATAGTAGAAAAAAATAATATTAGTGACGGGTAAAATCGAGTAATATTAGTAATTGGAGTATTAAATGAGCAATTTTATTTATTGTTTATTGTTTATTAACGGTAAGTCCATTTAAATACATATTGCTTTATACTAACTATACATTTTAAGTAAATATAATCTATAAGTACCAATAAATTGATTGATTTTTTTTAATTTTACATTTATTATTATTAAAAGCTACCCTACATCCATGTGGGTAGAAAGGGGTTATTGAATATATATATACAGAGAGGTTTTTTTATCAGTATACATTATGGGAAATGTATACCTGTGTAATGGTTAGGACCCTACCTGTCTCTGACAGAAATTCACGCCGTGTTGTGTAGTAACCTTAAAAAAAAAAACAGATCCGTTGCTTACGCGAATGTCCTTTTTTTATGTTGTGACTTTCCTAAACCAGGTAAAATAAAAAAAAGGTAAAATAATTAAAACACAAAAAAAAATGACATCAAGGTGGTGATTTATTGTCTTATTACTACACAATAAACACTTGATATCAAATATATTTTGGGGAAGACGCGAATCAGCTCTTCTACATATTGGGATGATAAAAAAAACCCTTAAAACAAACTCTTGGTTTGTTTCACTATTTATATTTTATCTCTCCGACTAGTTTCGACCGTTGGTCATCTTCAGGGAGGAATGTATATATCCATTAATGTAAATATCTATAGAAATTTTAATAAAACAAATTTTAAATTCTCTTGAAAATGGGCTAATAACCCGAAACTAGGTTATTAGCCCATTTTCAAGAGAAATAACACGAAACTAATCGAGAATTTAAAGTTATTCAATCTAATCTGTGTTTTATTCGTTGATTTTTTAATAATTTATTAATTGTTTAAAATTATTCAATCTAATCTGTGTTTTATTGGTTGATTTTTAATAATTTATTCATATTTTCAAATAATTTATATAATTTTGCATTTTTTGCTCGGTATTTCAAATATATATTGCAGTTGCATTAATAACCCGTTTATAGTCTTACATATCCGCAATACGTCACCAATATGTATGTGCAGTATAGTTTTGATTAATTGATAAATAAAACAGTTTGTATAGATTTATTCATTGCGTTTATTTTTTTATGTTTTATCAATAAATAATATGTATTAATTTTATCTTCTTTTTATTATTAGTGTGGTTTTGTATAAATAAAACAAATATTAAGAAAATATCCATCTATAATTAATACGTATTAACTTTTCAGTTTCAAAGGACAATATTAAGAAACAACTTTTCGGTACAGTTTTTTTTTTTTTTCGAGGAATTGTAACCACTGAAAATAATTTACGTCGTGTCGAGGATTCGACTTTTGGTGTTCGCCAACTGACTTCTAAACAATGTCTGGTTTGTCTTATGGAATTAAGCGGTTTATATACAGAAATAATCAATTACGTAAATATTTGAAAGTGGTGATTAGGGCGTCCCTAATGGGACAAAGTGCAGAAGTTGATAATGCGGTTCGACTTAATGATTATCAGCTTTAGAATATTTGAGCGATTAGAAATGGAAAGGAAACCAAAAAAAAAAGAGAAAATATGGTAATTAAATTTTGGAATAATACAAAATTAAAAATTCCAAAAAATAAATATTTCCCCTCGTGCTGCGCTGCCATTTTTTTTTTAATCAAAGCGGGAACAACTTTTTCTTGTAGGATTAAGCTTTGAAGATTTTCTCTGCTACAACTGGTGGCAAAATTTAGAACTCTCTCAGGAAGCAAATTGTTTATTAAATACATCTTTATTCAGATGTCTAAACTATACATTATGGTTTTTATAAATTGTATACTGTACTCTCTATCTGTTGGCAAAATTTGGAACTTTCTCAGGAAGCAAATTGTTTATTAAATAATATTTACACACAAACATCTTTATTCAGATGTCTAAACTATACATTATGGTTTTTATAAATTGTATACTCTACTCTCTATCTGGTGGCAAAATTTGGAACTCTCTCAGGAAGCAAATTGTTTATTAAATAATATTTACACACAAACATCTTTATTCAGATGTCTAAACTATACATTATGGTTTTTATAAATTGTATACTACTAAACCATACATTATGGTTTTTATAAATTGTATATTCTACTCTCTATCTGGTGGCAAAATTTGCAACTCTCTCAGGAAGCAAATTGTTTATTAAATAATATTTACACACAAACATCTTTATTCAGATGTTTAAACTATACATTATGGTTTTTATAAATTGTATACTCTACTCTCTATCTGGTGGCAAAATTTGGAACTCTCTCGGAAATAAAATATTATAGGTTATGCGGTTTATCTTATTCTCTTTTACACGTATTGGGTGTCGAGGTTTATAATAAAATATTTTGAAATCCGTAACACCGGTAAAAGAGGATAAGGTTAAGATAGAAAGAACACCTGTATTATTTTAGACAGTTGTGAAAATTAATAATTTCGCGAATACACAGATTTATTCATTTTATTTTCAATTACAAAGTGAACGAACAATACAAATGCAAAACATATTCTTTAGTATTTTTTATTCTCAATATTCTATTTTTTTTTTTTCATATATTTTGCGAATTATAAATCCGCGAAAAAAATAATTATTTACATTCTGAATCACTTTGATTGCGTTTTTTTTTAATCTTTTTCCTTTCCGTTAGGTGTAAGGAGTTTTTGTTTGCTAGCACGGATTCAAAACGGTGTGTTTTGTATTGTTAGTTTTTTTTTAATCTTTTTCCTTTCTACAGTTAGGTGTGAGTGTATTGTTAGTACAGATTCAAAAGAAGTGTACTAAAAATCTGGACGAGGCAAAACAGTGTGCTTTGCATATGTATATAGATTTTGTACCATATATTTTTTGTTTTAGTTGTAATTCGAAAATCGTAGCTGGAAATAAATTTTAGCGTTCGTTTTTATAGAATTTCTGTTATAGTAAAGTATATAGATTTTAATATATATATAATATATCATGCTTTTATATATTTTCATCTATGCAAAACCTATACATTAGCTAACCTAACCTGATAGCCTTTTTGAGAGAATCACTCTTTTATATTATTTTATCTATGAAAAACCTAAACATTACCTAACCTAACCTAACCTGATACCCTTTTTAAGAGAATCACTCTTAATTTTATCTATGCAAAACCTAAACATTACCTAACCTAACCTTATACCCTTTTAAAGAGAATCACTCTTTTATATAATTTTATCTATGCAAAACCTAAACATTACCTAACCTAACCCTATACCTTTTAAAAGAGAATTACTCTTTTATATAATTTTATCTATGAAACACTTAAACATTACCTAACCTAACCTTATACCCTTTTAAAGAGAATCACTCTTTTATATAATTTCATCTATGCAAAACCTAAACATTACCTAACCTAACCTTATACCCTTTTTAAGAGAATCACTCTTTTATATAATTTCATCTATGCAAAACCTAAACATTACCTAACCTAACCTTATGCCCTTTTTAAGAGAATCACTCTTTTATATAATTTTATCTATGCAAAGCCTAAACATTCCTTTTTAAGGAAATCGTTCTTTTATGTTATTTTATCTTTGCAAAACTTAGACAGTGCTTAACCTAACAACCCCATTTCTACAGACATATTTTCTACAACCAAAATTGTATCGCCATCTCGTGGCCGTATTTCGTATTGTACATGCTCTACGAGCGGCGTTACGCGGCCAACTTCACGCTGCAAAGGTGGGTGCTATATTAAGCTTTAGCCTACATATGTATAATACAATGCTTACAAAATATAGATATTTATTTTCGTTGGAATTCGAAAATCGTAGCTTGTAATTTTCTCTTAGCGTTCGTTTTTGTCGAATTTCTCTTAGTAAATACAGACTTCTCACATTTTCCGTTGAGATAATTTTTTGTCGATTACAAAAAAAATATTCCGGGAATTTGCAGAATAAATACTTTTTCTGCATTGAGCAAATTAATAATTATTCGCTTACCCTTTGCTTTACATAGGGCATCCAATACAATTCCATTTCGTGTAAAATTCATCCCATCGGCATGGTTTATTAAAAAAAAAATACAAACGCACTGCACCATTAACGAAAAAAGAGCGTCCGAAACACAACCGGCACGGACGGACCACAAGTATTTACTGACTAAGCATTTCCCGCGTGCTCGGCGCGCTTCTCGAGAAACGCGCCTGCGTAAAGATAAGCATTCCGAAACCTCATCAAATATTAATCCGACAAATATATTCATTAGCGTAATTATACTGATGAATTATTGCTTGCTGGCTGAAGTTGTGAATAATGCTCGCTCGGGATTTCGCTTCGTTTAAAAGTGCTGTTTACTGTAATTCAATCCAGACGTTTAACGAGTGGAGAATGGAGATTGTAATTAAAAAAAAAGGTTATTATTAGGATTCTTAAGGATTATGTATAACCACCGGCGACAATTATTCATAAGTTATGAATTTTCAACCTAACTTATGAATTGTCATCCGTAGTTTTTCTTATTTTTAGGGCATTTTATAATATTCATTATTATTAATCATAATAAATGAAAGACGACGCAAGCGCCATCTTTCGCCTAATTTCATTTGGCATCGTCAACGATTTGGGTCATTATTATTGTTGTAAATTATTATTTAGTTTATATTTGTAATTTAATAAAATAAATGAAATTGAGGGCAGAAAGACCTCTGGTTGATAGTCCAGACAGACTAACATCTACATGTATTGTTATTATTTATATTGTTATATTGTTAAAATTATCTATATAGTCTGAATAAAGATATATATATATATATATATATAAATGAAATTTTAATTCATGAATGCGTTATTATTTGTGGATATTATATAAGCTGCACCTGGTGGTAAAATTTGGAACTCTCTGAGAGCCTACTTTAAAAATTAACAAAATGTGCCGTTTTATTAACTGCACTGTCTAGGTATTTTGACAGTTGCCTTAGGCAGTTGAATGACGCTATTAAATTTATTTTTTGTGTTATAAATATCATGGCGGGAGTGGTTAGGGGTTATAATCCCTTACCCCCCCGAAAGTTTAATGACTGAAAAAAATAACGTTTTAGCAACGCTGTTACAACTTTAAACATTATTTTTATGTTAATGAAACCTGAAATGTGTGCTCAATGGGATGTCTATTTGTTTTTTTTTATTTATTTTTAATCACAGTAACCTTACACTCATATGGGTAGAAAGGGTCATTGAATATATATATATATATATATATATATATTCAATGACCCTTTCTACCCATATGAGTGTAACTGTGATTAAAAATAAATAAAAAACAAAACAATAAAAAAAATGGGGGTTCCGATTTAAAATATCAAAGTTGGTTTATCCTTGGTCAAGGAGCTGAATTTAAAACAGAATGATGTCCCCCTGGGAAACATTAATTTTTGATCCCGTAACGTTTTTCTTTTTTTTTTTTAACGAGATGCATATTTTTCGAGTTATTCTAATTTCTCAGTTTAAATATAATTTTATCGTTCATATTATCGACATTACGTCTCTCATCCACTGCGTATTGGACTATTTAAAAACCTCAGCGTGTAATTAATTATCCCAATCGCAGAGATAACACTCGGACGGCAAATAAATCAATTTGGTTGGATATTTTTCTAAATACGATGATTTCACGCATATTTTTCCGGAATTAAAAAACAAATATTCACGAGGTATTCCGAGTAAATTAAATTCGCATTCCCGGTGAATGTTTAGAAAAGCTCGGGCGAGGAATCACCGCGATTGAATTGTTATCATTGCGAGTCACTTACACAAAAATGCAAACTATGGGGAAAAATCCGAAAAAAAAAAAACGCCGATTGCGCGTGTGTAATATGCAAAACACGTTTAGTGCTTAAAAAAAATGCATTACATTTACAGTTAACATGCAGGAGCATTAAAAAAAGTATTATATTTGCATTTAACTCCTACATTCTAACTGGCTTACTTAACTATTGTTGTAAATATTTCTTAGAATTTCATTGTATTATTCGATATTGTTATATTTATCAGATAAAATTATCTATGAGTAATTCTTGTTTAGAACAATATTGAAAAGTACATATTTTGAAGAGAAGTAATTAGATTTTTGATATCCGAGAAATGTTTTCAACTGACTAATGGCTGTGTAAATATTTTCATACAAAAGGACTTATTTTGTACATGTCTCGTCTTCTCGTTATAATAGTTTTAAGTTTGTAATTGTTTTTGAGGCAGAACTGATTCGGCCTTCGGGCTGATCAGATCACTATCGTTAATAGTGAAAAAATGTAATAATTGTGTAAAGTTTGAATACACGTATAAGTTATAGTTTAAGCTCAGAGTTATTGTTGTTGACTTCTTGTCAATATGACACGCAAGGTGTTATCAAAAGCTCCACATAAAGAGTGATAACACTATAAATTAATCCTTTACACTACATTGTCTCCGTATTAAGTCCTATTTCCTTTTATGTAATAAGTTAGAATATGTTTCTTTATAACTAGATGCAAAGAGGATGAAATACTATACTAGTTACTCTATGCTAGATGGGTTAAATCGATTTTTTTTTGATAATCGAATTTTATCTTTTGCTTCTGTGACATTTTTGACATACGCCACGTAAGTACTTTAAAACAAATGATCATTAATACAACTACTTCTCGGGAAAATACCACGCCAGATATTGAATTATCTGAATAAAATAATTTATTAATTATTTTTTTATTTAAATAACTATGACCAAGGCAGAAAGACCGATAGACAGACCAATACCTACATGTATTCTCACAATACAAAAAGAAAACACTTTTATTCCTTACTTCGCTTTTATTTTTATTCGTAGATGTATATTTCGAGTGCAAAGCACTCATTATCAATAACCAATGATGAATGTATTCTAATTATTTATATAGTTAAAATTATATATATAGTCTGAATAAAGATATATATATATATATATATATATACAGGGAGCTTTTTTATCAGTATACATTTCCCCTATGTATACCTGTAAAATACGCGAGTCAAATGCATTAGTGAATGTGTGTTTAGTTGCCTATAACACGCAATTGGGCACACATATGTCAAATAAGCAACTAAACATACACACATTAATCGGTTCAATGGGTTTGACTCGCGTTTTTTGCAGGTACACACTTCCCCTAATGTATACTGATAAAAAAACCTCTAACCTCTCTCTCTCTTTCTATATATATATATATATATATATATATATAGAAAGAGAGAGAGAGGGTTTTTTATATATAACTATGACCAAGTGGATGAATACTGTTTTCTATTTATATATACTTATCCTGTAATAGGAAATTATTTCTGTTGGATAATATTATTATTATTATTTATATTTTGATTGTTGACACATCCAACACTTTGTGAAACATATTTATCACTGAATATTTAAGGTAATAAAAAACACACTTATATATCTGTGAAACTAAATTATTACCCTAAATACGCAGCAACTATTATTACCTATAATTTTTCGAATTTATGTCGTTTCTTTTTTCTTAAAAGCTTATAACTTGTCGGTTATAAATTTAATTTCAGTTTATATTCCGTGTCACAGATTTTGAATTATACCATGGATTTATTGTTTTCTGATTTGAAAACGAAAATTCCCCTTTTACGGCTTCGGTCCACGCCTAATTAAATTTTGAAACTTGAACCATTTCTCGAGTGCGCGGACATAAAAAAATAATCTTTGGAACACGTGTGCGAGAGTCCCGCATTTAAATACAGCGCCCTTTCACGAGGGTGGTAATTTTGCGACCGCCTGGTTCCGGCATCCAAATGTATATAATATAATTAAAAATTAAGATAAATATTTATGTGTTTTCAATACTGCTAATATAAATGCGAATAATTTTATAAAAATAGGCACTTTTAATTGAATAATGCATTTCAAGGGACAAACGCAAACGAAAACGTTCTATTCCGAAAGTCATAAATTTCGCAGGCTTGCTTCGCGATGACAGCTTAAATGACACCTCCTACTGCGTTTTAGGGTAAACCTTGATGATCTTTTTTTGCCTGTGTCCCGTCTACGAAGGTCCTGTAATTTTCGCAATCGAATGAAACAGGCGTTTTTAAAAATGTATATAAATTGTATTTGGAAAATAATATTATTTCATGCAACATTTAATAAGTAAATTATTGTTGTAGAGATAAGACAGGACTTCCTGTCATCAAATTATTAATAGTGGTTTATAGTCCAACTTTTATCAGTAGTGTTATTTGAATAAGTGTTATCAAGAGAAACGTTAGAATTATTTAATCAATTCATTAATCGATTGTTTATGAAATTTTAACAATATTATTTTACATATACAATTATCATTGGTGGCAGTGCAGGAATGCTAAACAGCCAAACGACGCCGGGCATATTTGTTTTTTTTTTTTGATAATATTTTTCTTACATTTTGAAAACAATGTAATTAATTATTTTCTTTTAAATCATTTCAAACCATGTAAAGTTTTGAGTTTTCTTTTATTAGGTTCTTTCTGGTGAGGTGATGTGTAATTAAATGGAATTGTAATTATTTAATTGTACAACTCCAAGTTTATAAAACAATTTAAGAAGATTACTGTACGAGGGTCAGGGAGAGAGTGCCACACTTAAAATATCTAAACTAAAATGTAAAGTCTGTTTATACAAAATATGTTTAATCAATGCATGCACTAGCCGGGGAGTACTTTGGAATCATTGATATTTAATGTGTATTCTTCCCAGGCTTGTCTATGCATTCTTTGTCATCCAAAATAAACACAATTCTGCTAATGATATTTTCGTGAATAATAATAATAATTCTTTATTGTCCAACGGAAAAACCAAAACAGGACAAATTACAATGGTCAGTATAAATACAAAAAGTAAAGAAATTAATTATAAAAGTATGTAAGTTTGACAAAAGTAAACTAATTAGAAAAAAAAAACAAATCTGTTAAACGTAACTTATAAAATAAAAGGAAGAGTAAATTATTGTTTAATAACATGTAGTGCAAATATGAACTAATTAAACATATAAAATTTGAAAAGAAATGAAACATTATTTAATTAATACTATTACAAACACCAGAGAAACAAAAATGCAATTATCTGTTACGAAATGAAAATGTCTTCAAAAAGGCGATTGGCATTGCGGCACATGTGAGATAGCGGGGCTTTGGAAAGGATATTGGTTCTACACCTAGGAATTAAAAATGTATTACTGTATCGAGAAGATATTCGCGGAATATTAAAATTAATCTTAGCTAGTAGCCAATCACAATCTATGGTATTATTGATTAGTGAATGAACTTTAATCACATAAATACAAATATTTAATATCATTAACAGAAATGTGAACTCGGGAAATGTGAATTAAATTATGAAATAATACATACATTGCAACTACGATGTGAAACATTTCAACTTTATAATCATATTCATGATTTATATTAATATATATATATATATACAGAGAGGTTTTTTTTATCAGTATACATTAGGGGAAGTGTATACATTCAAAAAACACGAGTCAAACGCATTGAACCGATTAAATATGTATGTTTAGTTGACTATTTGGCATATGTGTGTTCAGTTGCGTGTTGTAGGCAACTAAACACACATACATTCATGCATAACTCGCGTATTTTGCAGGTATACATAGGGGAAATGTATACTGATAAAAAAAGCTCTCTGTATATATATATATAAATCTTTATTGACAGATTATTTTTAACAAAGTAATAATAATAAATAAATACAATAAATAACTAACATAAAAATAAATTCTTCTGCCAATTGGCTATCGCAACGGTCTTTCCGCCTGAATTTGTAGGCGTCTGTCCTTGTCAGTTGCTGCGTCAAATAGGTTCTGATCGCTAATTGTCTTGTAAATTGAATTTACTCGTCGTTTATATTAATATTATTCAGAATTTTATCATTTTTTTTATTATTACTTGTACGGTTCGTTCCCTAAACGATTAACCCCCGGTTTTCTCAAGTAAGTCTTAAATCAGATATGTATGAACTCGATAAGATAAATTTATACTACTATTTCTTTTTACATGGTGGAATCTCAATAGTTATCGTTGAATAAATCTTTTTTTTTTTTCATCGTTGATTTTCTGGTGGTAAAAGAAACGACGGTTTTCGCTTCATGATTTCATGAAATCTGTATAGGTATTATTTAATAGCGCCGCAATTATCAAAACCCGCATCCGCTCAATACAAGACCATTCCGATAATGTAACGGAAGGACGATAACATTTCTCAATTATAACAAAAGCAAATGGCGGTGTAATTAATTTTAATACGCGGATGCTATTTTTAAAAATTACAAAAAAAAAACTCTGTTAAAGAATACTTTGACCAATTGGCAATGCAAATAAAAATGTAATGAACGAATAATTTTATATACATTGAAACTCAACAAAGAAACGTTTAAGAATTTAAATCGCTTCCGTGCGTTTTTTCAACTGCAGGCATAAATTTAAAATTCGTCAGAATTAGTAACTATATGTATTAGTGAAATCAGGTATGCCACAAGGCTTCCAATTGTTTCTATTATCCTTGTCTGTCTTTTCTTCCTCGCTTAGTCTTCTCTCTTGGAATGCCTTCGCGATATTGTTTTCCAAATTTTCCAATAGACTGCCTCTTATTCAAATATTATTCGATCGATTAAAAGTTTTCTGGAGGATCGAAAGCAACTTGTTAGAATTCGCTCGAGAACATGCAGTGAAATCAGGTATGCCACAAGGCTTCCAATTGTTTCTATTATCCTTGTCTGTCTTTTCTTCCTCGCTTAGTCTTCTCTCTTGGAATGCCTTCGCGATATTGTTTTCCAAATTTTCCAATAGACTGCCTCTTATTCAAATATTATTCGATCGTTTAAAAGTTTTCTGGAAGATCGAAAGCAACTTGTTAGAATTCGCTCGAGAACGTGCAGTGAAATCAGGTATGCCACAAGGCTTCCAATTGTTTCTATTATCCTTGTCTGTCTTTTCTTCCTCGCTTAGTCTTCTCTCTTGGAGTGCCTTCTCGATATTGTTTACCCAATTTTCCAATAGACTGCCTCTTACTCAAATATTACTCGATCGTTTGAAAGTTTTCTGGAGGATCGAAAGCAACTTGTTAGAATTCGCTCGAGAACGTGCAGTGAAATCAGGTATGCCACAAGGCTTCCAATTGTTTCTATTATCCTTGTCTGTCTTTTCTTCCTCGCTTAGTTTTCTCTCTTGGAATGCCTTCGTGATATTGTTTTCCCAATTTTCCAATAGTCTGCCTCTTACTCAAATATTATTCGATCGTTTAAAAGTTTTCTGGAGGATCGAAAGCAACTTGTTAGAATTCGCTCGAGAACGTGCAGTGAAATCAGGTATGCCACAAGGCTTCCAATTGTTTCTATTATCCTTGTCTGTCTTTTCTTCCTCGCTTAGTCTTCTCTCTTGGAATGCCTTCGCGATATTGTTTTCCCAATTTTCCAATAGACTGCCTCTTACTCAAATATTATTCGATCGTTTAAAAGTTTTCTGAAAGATCGAAAGCAACTTGTTAGAATTCGTTCGAGAACGTGCAGTGAAATCAGGTATGCCACAAGGCTTCCAATTGTTTCTATTATCCTTGTCTGTCTTTTCTTCCTCGCTTAGTCTTCTCTCTTGGAGTGCCTTCGCGATATTGTTTTCCCAATTTTCCAATAGACTGCTTCTTACTCAAATATTATTCGATCGTTTAAAAATTTTCTGGAAGATCGAAAGCAATTTGTTAGAATTCGCTCGAGAACGTGCAGTGAAATCAGGCTTCCAATTGTTTTTTTTTTTCTTCAATGATTTCACGTTTTTTTTTTAAAAAAGTCAGTTTTGATTGTAAAGTGTAAAGCAGGAAACGCACTAATCACACACGCGTTTAATATCACGCAAGTAAAACATCCCTTAATTTCCGGGAAAACCCATCAGTGGTTTACGAGCGACGCAACTCCCTTTGGATAATGTGTCGTCTAGACGGAATAAGAAACGTGCCCGTTAACGAATGACAAGTTTATTTGACCGGAACGCAATAACGAAACGCGCACGTTTTGAATCTGCAACCGGACACCGGACTTTTAACGACCCGCTCATAAATTGAATATGGGCAATATGAAAGTCATAAAAGGCTAAAATAGTTCGGCTGTGCGGAGGTAGCGGCGCTCTTATTTAGATTTCTCGGGATTGTCGTTAAATGCGTAACGTGTTTCTCGATTGTGTCACGCTCCGCGTGAAGTCCATTTGCTATTTCATTAATTCCTGAAATTTCAAGTGTCCTATCAACGGTAAGATCCGTTAAAAAAAATAGAATTATGTTTAATTATCCTTACCCAAAATCCGAAAAATAAAAAATGAGAATATTATATATATATATTTAATTATTTGAGCAAATTGAAAACTGTCTGCTTCGTTATACATGCTGATTAAAATATCTAAAAAATTAAACTTTGCATAACAAATTATTTGTTTAGATTATTATTTAGTTAGAATCCAACTACACAAATTATTTGTGTTATACAAAGTTTGATTTTGTATCAGGGACTGATCCACCCTGAGTTTTTAAGAGATCTAGAAAATTCAAATAGGGTCGCCCAACCCCAAAGTGGGGTGTAGCAGCTATGTATGTTGAATTACAATATTATATTATATTATATTATATTATATTATATTATATTATATTATATTATATTATATTATATTATATTATATTATATTATATTATATTATATTATATTATATTATATTATATTATATTATATTATATTATAATTATATTATATAAAATTTATATTAAAATAAAACAAAAAAGGCAGAAAGATCTTTGGATAAGTGGATAGCCACTTAACAATTAAATAATTTTTGTGTGATATACATAATCAATGTTTGTTACCTTATTGTAAACTTAATTAGACTGACTGATTGTCAGTTTGATAATGTCATATTAATGTTAACCATACTACAGTATAGTCGCCTTAATTTAGAATAGTATAATTATGAAGACTGTAATATTCCCTTCTTCAATGATTTTTTTTAACCACTAGATATACATTTGTAGTGATTCGATGTTCATTTCAAGTGATTAAATATTCATTTCCAGATACATATTTCTAGTGATCAAATAAATCAGTGATGGAATATAACACTTTTTACTACTTAGTGATTTATCTTCACACAATTTCAAGGGATATTTATTGTCAAGACTTAATAAATGTATATATTTTATATAAAAAATCATGGCTATTCTATAATATAAGGTTTTCCATTTTTATTTTTATTCCTTACTTCAAATTCTTACAATTTACGTTATTCATACAAAAAGTGAAGTAAACAATAAAAACAAATTTTTATTTTTATTTGTTGTTAATGTTTCTTCTAAATCATCCACTTTGACAATTACTCTTACACTGAATCCACAATGTTGTTCACATTTCCCATGAGTAGAAAAGTATTGAAAATGTCATTACTTTAAATCGTAGTGTGCGTTAACAGCTTACTTTCTTTTTTAGTTCAGTACTTCTAACTATTTCCTCCATTAATGAATAGATTTTACTTTTCATCAAAAATTTGCCCCTTTCAGTTTCCGCAATTAATATATATTTTTTTATAATTGTTAATAAAGATTGTTATATATATAAAAAAATATATTATTTATATTACTTTTTTTAATTTTCTGTTTCACAGTTAAATAAACTCCCTTTTAAATTTATTGCCGTCGCAAAACAACCTCCAATAAAATATTTCAAAGGCGGACTTTTCTTAATCCCGGTTTTTCCCTCTAATCCGCACTGAATATCGGCATTAGGTTTTTCTTTTATTACAGCCCTCCTTTCGGCGTATGACCCTGTTTAACAACAGTTAATCGTCAGGAAAACCCCAAAGAATCTCATTATTGCTCACCACGTTTTTTCCTTACTTTATGGCTTTGCTTATTTTACGTCTGAAACTTGTAGTTTATTGATTGTAATAAAAAAAATAAATATTCGCGATGCTTTTTGATTATTATAATTATTATTTGTTGGGATTATAGGAAACATTAAAATTGATAACTTGAATAAAAACACTTAAAATCCAACTACTCATTTGGCACATACCCCGCCAGACATTGAACGTCAATTATCACCTGTTTGAATTGAGCGAGTTACGTGAATAATTTGAATAAAAACAATTAGAATACTTTCTTCACTACTTTACTTCTTACCAAATGTACGTTTGTGATCATTATCAATGGCAACAAATAAAATAGTGAAGAAAGGTTTCTAAGTGTTTTTATTCAAGTTATTATCATTTTCACGTAACTCACTCAATCAAAACAGTGTTTATATTCAAGTTATTATCATCTTTACGTAACTCACTCAATCAAAACAGTGTTTTTATTTAAGTTATTATCATCTTTACGTAACTCACTCAATCAAAACAGTGTTTTTATTTAAGTTATTATCATCTTTACGTAACTCACTCAATTAAAACAGTGTTTATATTCAAGTTATTATCATCTTCATGTAACTCACTCAATTAAAACAGTGTTTATATTCAAGTTATTATCATCTTCACGTAACTCACTCAATCAAAACAAATGATAGTTGATGTTAGTCTCTTGTCTGGTGGGGTATATGTCAGATAAGTAGTTGTTTTAATGCACATTTTTTTAAAAGTATTTACATAATAATTAATTAATTATTTTCAAACTGTACTGTGTTACTGTATGCAATGGCCTACGTTAAATAAATAAATGAATGAATTAATTATAGTTGAATATATATTCGTAGGATGTACTTGAGGATTTTTTATGGTTTAATAGTGATAATGAAAGGATAAAATGTTGGTTTCATAAAAATAAATACAATTATATAAAATGGGCAATACGGGTAAAAGAGGATTAGATTAAGAAAGAAGAAAGACATAAAATAAGAGTTGGAAACAATTCAAAATAATTTATTAAATAATCGTATACTTTATAAACACCCCTACACCACCATTATGGTAGATGTTAGTTTCATAAAAATAAATACAATTATATAAAATGAGCAATACGAGTAAAAGAGGATAAGATTAAGAAAAACATAAAATAAGAGTTGGAAACAATCCAAAACAATAATTTATTAAATAATCGTATACTTTATAAACACCCTTACACCACCATTATGGTAGATGGGGATTTTAGATTATATATATATACTTTATAAACATTAATACATATTGCATATGAAAATACTTTGAACACTTTTCTTCACTTATTTATTTATGATGTACATTTCGATCACCATTTGATTATTATCAATGTTTTACAAAGAATGATTTTAATTTTAGTTTGAAAATGTTTGTTCAACTCAGTTGACCGAGAAGCCAGAATTTAACATTTAATTAAATGCGAGTTTAATTAAGTGTTATATATTTAATAAAACACTTTAAAATTGGTTTGTATAACCCTAGGGTTATATAAACTAACAATTGGTTTGTATAACCCTAGGGTTATACAAACAAAGTTTAAAGTGTTTTATTAAATATATAACCCTAGGGTTATACAAACAAAGTTTAAAGTGTTTTATTAAATATATAATCCTAGGGTTGTACAAACAAAATTTAAAGTGTTTTATTAAATATATAACCCTAGGGTTATACAAACAAAGTTTAAAGTGTTTTATTAAATATATAACCCTAGGGTTGTACAAACAAAATTTAAAGTGTTTTATTAAATATATAATCCTAGGGTTGTACAAACAAAATTTAAAGTGTTTTATTAAATATATAACCCTAGGGTTATACAAACAAAGTTTAAAGTGTTTTATTAAATATATAACCCTAGGGTTGTACAAACAAAATTTAAAGTGTTTTATTAAATATATAATCCTAGGGTTATACAAACAAAGTTTAAAGTGTTTTACTAAATATATAACCCTAGGGTTATACAAACATAGTTTAAAGTGTTTTATTAAATTGATAAACAATGTATAACAAAGTTGAAGCCTCAGTTATTAATAATTTAAGTGTTACATTGCATATGCAGCAATAAAAACGATCTAAACTGTACGGTTTACCTAAAATTTTCAAGCCTGGTAACAAATACAGCCCAATTGTCTCTAATCTAGTCTCAAACTGATTTAATGGCAATGAATTTAACGATCTTAAAATTAATAATGATTTCTCTAAGGAAAAACGCTTTTGAATTAATTTAATGAAAATGCGAATTAATGTTTATTATTATTGAAAAAAGCCTTACACCGAAAGGTAGATAGGCAAAGGAATAAATAAAATAAAAAATTATTGAAAAACTTGACGTAACTCTTTTATTTTTAATTATATTTAGCTATCTGTTATAATGTGTATTAACATAATAAATGTACTTATTGTACACATGAAATAAATAAACTCGATCAAGTTTTGAGTACATAACGAGCAAACCGGAATTCGGGACGAACAACTAAGGAAATAAATCATTTCGTTTCTTTATTTAGGCAGGCTAAGAAATTGGATGGGAGTAAGTTGTGTTCGTCTTGAAAATGTAGGATGTCCAATTGAATGCTGTAATAATCCGTCAGTTTTTTTAGCGTAATCAATGCGGGCCTCAGCGGGAAATGCAGTTTCATGTAAGTGTCTACGAAGCGCAGGTGCTCCACGAGAAGACTCAAAGAGGGACTGAAAAATAAATGAAATATTAGAATAAAGAAAAAAAAAGTTTAAAAGTGTTTTCTTTACTATAATATTGAAAATGTACCATGAAGTAAGCGCCTCGAAGAATTTTATGAAATGTTCCTTATCAGCAAAACCGAAAGTGTGTTAAGTTATTGAAACTATAGTCATAATAAATTAATCTAGTGTAATAAAATTAATGAGGGCAGAAAGACATATGACAGACTACTAACACAATTGTATATATTGTTATAATAAATTTTTAGTTGCCATATTGTCTGAATAAAAATGTTTGTATATACTAATGAAAATCTTAATTATTGTGAATACACAACAGGGGGTCGAATAAATTGAGTGTTCGTGTAAACTACACAAACGCACACAAGCCATCATCCTGATGTATTATATATAAGAACAACCCCATCACGGCTTGGACCGTGCCGGAAAGCACGCAATTAAAATACTTCCCGGTATCGCAACATTTTTATTAAACGCTTGTTGAGACACCCTGTATGTCATGTTAGGAATAAATGAATAGAATGTTTAGCCAGATAACACTCAGATAACAAGTATGTAATTGAATCACCCCCGCGCACAAAAAGGGATGTTTGGAATATTCAATGAATCGGTCCCTTGAATTTTCAATTAGCTTACCTGGCGTCGGGAAATAAACACATCCGAATTGAATAAAGGATGTTTCAGTTTCGGAATGGATAATGCATCAACGAAAATCCCAAAAAAAAAGGAAAATGCACGTGTTGAAATTATGTAAAAATTGGGGCAATTAAAAAAAAAGTATTTGAAAATAATTAATGAATAAATTATTTTATTTTTTCCTATTATTAAAAAAAAAATACGCGATGTTAATGAGATGAATGGAATTTAACGGATTTTTAATGTATCTCTAACTTATGTATATAATTATCATCATTGAGTAATTATCGCTTTGTGTAGATAATATTGGAAATAGCAAATAATTCCTAAAAGAAATATTACATTCAAAATCTATTCTTAACAAAAAAAGGATGTTTTTTTACTTGGTCACCGTTATTTAAACAAAAATAATTATTTCCACATTTATTTCCGTGACATTTTGACTTACGTTATACAAATGCACATTAAAACAACTACTCCCCGGGCAAATACCCCGCAAGACATTCAATTACATAATGTATGTACACCTGCTGCAAATCAATAACATATTGCACCATGCAACAATTTTTTGATCCGAGAAAAATTAAATGTAAACAACAAAAAAGGAACGTTATTTAATAAGATCCGCAGACACGTGTTTCGGGATTTATTCCTCATCAGCACAGCTTTGCCTTAAACAAAAATGATTAATAAATTATTTCCACATTTAGCTCTGTGACATTTTAACTTACGTTACGTAAACACTTTAAGACAGAGCTGTACTAATGAGTAATAAATCCCGAAACACGTGTCTGCAGATTATATTAAGTAACGTCTTAGCTCTGTGAAATTTTGACTTACGTTACGTAAGCTCTTTAAGGCGGAGCTGTGCTGACGAGGAATAGATCCCGAAACACGTGCCTGCAGATTATATTAAGTAACGTCTTAGCTCTGTGAAATTTTGACTTACGTTACGTAAGCTTTTTAAGGCGGAGCTGTGCTGACGAGGGATAGATCCCGAAACTCGTGTCTGCAGATCGTATTAAGTAACGTCTTAGCTCTGTGAAATTTTGACTTACGTTACGTAAGCTTTTTAAGGCAGAGCTGTACTAATGAGTAATAAATCCCGAAACACGTGTCTGCAGATCGTATTAAATAACTTCTTAGCTCTGTGAAATTTTGACTTACGTTACGTAAGCTCTTTAACACGGAGCTGTGCTGACGAGGGATAGATCCCGAAACACGTGTCTGCAGATTATATTAAGTAACGTTCTTTTTTTTGTTGTTTACATTTAATTTTTCTTAGATAAAAAAAAAATGCATAGTGCAATATGTTATTGATATGCAGCAGCAGGTGTGTATACATTATGTAATTCAATGTCTTGCGGGATATTTGCCCGGGAAGTAGTTGTTTTAATGTGCACCCGCTGCTGCATATCAATAACATATTGCACCATGCAACAATTTTTTGATCCGAGAAAAATTCAATGTAAACAACAAAAAAAGGACGTTACTTAATATAATCTGCGGACGCGTGTTTCGGGATCTATCGCTCGTCAGCGCAGCTCTGCCTTAAAGTGCTTAACGTAAGTCAAAATGTCACAGAGCTAAATGTGGATATGATTTATTAATTATTTTCAAATCATTTTCATTTACGTTCAAAGAGTTAAAATTTATGAGCACCGTTTATAGCGGTGTTTACCGAAGTCTCACAACACACGCACAAAAATATCTACAGCCCATAAATTTTCTAACACCACGGTCACACTTTTCGTATTTATGACACCCGCGGACGAAACAGGTCGAGACGCGCCCCGAAAGGGCGATAATTCACTCATTTACGAGGGCTTTCATGTTCGCTTACGAATAAATAACAGACGGACGTGATTGAACGCAAAACAGACGCATGACTTTCG
Organism: Philonthus spinipes; assembly: GCA_963082785.1. Classification (NCBI taxonomy): domain Eukaryota; kingdom Metazoa; phylum Arthropoda; class Insecta; order Coleoptera; family Staphylinidae; genus Philonthus; species Philonthus spinipes. The sequence goes on from OY720316.1 coordinate 1,472,141, forward strand.
TGGAGTCAAATTACGAAACTGCAAACCGTTTGTGATTGTATAATTTTTTGTTTTTGTTTTTTAAGGCGCCAGGGAAGAAAGCAAGAATAAATTCATCAATATATTATTTATAATTAATGGTTTTAATATTTAGACATTGGTAGTTTATATTGTATGAAATAAATATGAATAAATTATTGAAAATCAACCAATAAAACATAGATTAGATTGAATAACTTTAAATAATTAATAAATTATTAAAAATCAACCAATAAAACACAGATTAGATTGAATAACTTTAAATAATTAATAAATTATTGAAAATCAACCAATAAAACACAGATTAGATTGAATAACTTTAAATAATTAATAAATTATTAAAAATCAACCAATAAAACACAGATTAGATTGAATAACTTTAAATTTTCGAGAATTTATAAATAAAAATTGAATAAAACACGGATTAGATTGAATAACTGTAAATTCTCGACTAGTTTCGGGTTATTAGCCCATTTTCAAGAGAATTTAAAATTTGTTTATTTTATTTATTATATTTAAATAACTTTGACCGAGTGAATGAACACTATTTTCTGTTTATGTTTAAATTCATCCATATTTCATTCTCTACTTGACAATATTTTACATTATTTGTTTAATGTAAAGTATCGTCGAGTAGAGAATGAAATATGGATGAATTTATTTAAATCGATTAACACATAGAAATACGCGTATGTAAAAAAATACAGAACGGACTAATCTAAACAAACTGGATTATAAAAGCTCCTTCAGAGCGATGAAAACCATATAGGGGTGTTAATACACGTAATTCATAATGGATTGCTTCGTGAGTGCGTTTCGGTTCCCTTCCCCTTACCTTTCAAAATTTTAGAAAAGAAATAAAAGTGCCATTCTTTGATATCTCCCTTATCGTTAAACGTTCAGCGTTAATTTATTCAATAAAACATGCTTAGATTAAATTGCATTATTTATAGAAAAAATGTAGATGATACAACCATCACTTTACTTCACAGTGGTTGTATTTAATTGTGAAGTACATTTTTTTTATATTGAAAAACTTCACGTAATTCCATCTAATTTATAATTGCATCCTTTCTTTTTAAATAATTGATTGATAAGGTTGATAAATGTTGAAAGTTCATCTTCACTTTTATATAAATAAAAAAAATTAATAATTTTCAAATATATTGTAAACTCGCTACAATTGTTTCGCCACACTGTGGCAAAGAAATGATGATTTCTTCGCCTGAAGAAGCCACAGTGTGGCGAAACAATTGTAGCAAGTTTACAATATATTTGAAAGTTATAAATTGTTTTATTTTTTTTTTAAACTGTCCATAAAAAAGGAACATTTTTTATATAGCATACCATAAGCTTGTTGAGCGAGTTTATAATTATAATAATAATAATAAACAGCTAGTTTTATTTGTATTCCCAAAAATAATATAAAAAATAAACAATATATAATAATTTTATTTTACAATTAGTTTGTTTAGTAATTAAAAAAAAAACCTTACCCATCCAAGCCGCAGAAATATTTTGCCTTTGTAAAATATTGGCATTTCGTGTAATGCTTCAATTCGGCAATGAAAGACAAGTACATGTCGATGAAGAAACCCCCGTCTTTATTTCTCGAAAAGCGCATCCATTGTATAGCATCTTTTAATTTACCTATTAATAAATAAATAATAAAAAAACAATACTTAAATATATTTTTAAAAAAAGCTGTATTATACTATGAATGAGGCTAATGTTTGATCTAGTATCGTGAAGTCACACTATAAGCCTATTTCATTAACAATTTGTTTTTTTATTCTTTCTCTTTCTTAATCTTATCCTCTTTTAAAAAAAAACAACTCGACACCCAATATGTCGAGTTGTTTTTTTATTAATATTTCAAAATATTTAAATAAATAAATTAAATAAACAACTTCTGGTGGATTGGTCATAGTTATCAATATAAAAAAAAAACTTTTTTTTTAATTTCAAATACCTTCTCTGATTTCATTGCAGACATACATGGCGTAAAATTTCGTGACAGTATCCGTGTAATGGAGCAAACGGATTTCATCGATGATTAGCTTTGCCTGGCGCAAAGCTTCCGGTTTCGATTTTGACATGCCTAAAAAAAAAAATATGAAAAATCCATAAATATGCGTTATTTATAAACCAAATAATCAGTATAAGCTTTACGCCGAATGGTAGACAAGCAATCGATTATATATGTATATACAATCAGTATAATTGCTAAATTACAGCATTCTTTTAAGTATTTTTAATGAGTATTTGCTTAGTAATTCTGATAATTAATTGGAATTAAAACAATTTTAATAAATGAAACACTTTTTTTTTATAAATAGAAAAGAGTATTAATTCATTCACTTGGTCACATCTATTTAAATATATTAAGTAAAAATGATTTGAAAATAATTAATAAATCATTTACTTTGTTTGTATAACTCGTATTAAAAAAAGTAAAAAAAGTGTTTCATTTATTAAAATTGAATTACAATAAAAATGATTTGAAAATAATTATTTGAGGAATTACAATGTATAACAAAGTAGAGGCTTCAACAATTAGCAAGTTATAAATTTCTTGTCCTTCCTCCAATGGCCCTTGCAAATAAAACCGACACCGGAAAATATATATTTTTTTTTGAAATAAAAAAAAAACACAGCAAGAAATAACGGTGAATATTTCTTGCTGTGTTTTTTTTTTATTTCAAAAAAAAAAATATATTTTCCGGTGTCGGTTTTATTTGTTTATTATTTAAATAAGTAAGAGAAGGACAACCATTTTTTTTAGACTGGTTTCGACCATTGGTCATCTTCAGGGAGTGTAGTTGTTTGTAGATTTTTGTACATTCCTTCCTGAAGATGACCAAAGATCGAAACTAATCGGAGCAAATACCAATAAGGCCCAATTTTACAGTGCAGCGTAAGTATACGATTCTCTCCGTTTGATTATCAATGAGACGGTGCTGCCAGCCGAATTAAAAAAAAAAAATCAAGAGTAACTTTACTTGCATTTTTGTAAAATTTAACCTAAGTGAAACAAACCGAGTGTTTTAATTTTAATTAAATTATCCCGAATGAGATTAAAAAAAGTTTCACCGCGGGTTAAGCGAGGAATTAACTGAGCATATTTACTTACAAACGATAAAATCGGTCAGCCTCAATATTATGCCCCTCTTGTTGATACTCTTCGAGCAATAAGTGCAAGTAGTCCTCAGTCTTACGTGTCTGTCGCAATGTGGGCAGCTTATGAAGAAGTCATGATCCTGCAATGACAACAAACCTTATTGACGACAATGCGAAACGCGGCAAACAGCGGCGTTGCACGTGAAAAGATCACGGAGTGACGTCACTACGCAGTTTGCCGAAAGAGATTCAATCCGATTAAAATTAGTTTGTAAAGGAGTTTCATCAAGTAACAGCCTCAACTGTAGAATTTTCGATAAAACATCAATTGTGCCCGTTAAAAAAAATATTATATATATATCGCGTGTGACGTCACTACGCAGTCTGACGGATCGATTAGAGAATGGGAACTAACATGAAACATCCGAATCGCGTGTGACGTCACTACGCAGCTTGACAGATCGATCAGAGAATGGGAACTAACGTGAAACATTCGAATCGCGAATGACCTCACTACGCAGTCTGACAGATCGATTAGAGAATGGTTACTAACATGAAACATCCGAATCGCGTGTGACGTCACTACGCAGTCTGACGGATCGATTAGAGAATGGGAACTAACATGAAACATCCGAATCGCGTGTGACGTCACTACGCAGTCTGACGGATCGATTAGAGAATGGGCACTAACATGAAACATCCGAATCGCGTGTGACGTCACTACGCAGCTTGACGGATCGATTAGAGAATGGAAACTCTTTAATCGATGTTAAATCGTACATTCATTACTCACCTCGATTTGCTGTTCCAGACATTTCTCGCACTTGCAGTGTATCCCGTACTCATCTCCCAGAAATAACTGCCTGTCCATGACTTCGAAATTATGAAAAGAGTCGTAGAGCACGTAATTGATGGTGATTGGTTCACCTTTGGCTATGGGTTTAATAGCCCTCACGGTAGCTCTATACTCGATCATACTACATCAACAATCGGAGAATATCAAACACAGTTATTTCAAATAAATGCAATTAAAAATAAATAAATAAATCCCTCTTTAGGTGAATGAAAGTGCTAAAGTTTTTATCGCTTAATATTTATTTCGATTTGTTTTGAAACGCTTACCATAGAGCGGCGTTTGGAACGCACGAGTGGCACAAAAGCGTCAAGTTCGGGAAGACAGCGACGTGGCTGATTACTTTGAAACGATCGATGTACAGCTTGTGCTGGATGCTGTTGCACAGCGAGATCATCATCACCACATCCGCTATGATCGTCTTTACGTTGTTCAGGGGAGAATAAGAATACTTTCCGAGCCAATCGATGAACGTTCCACCAGATTTCTTGACGGTTACCAGATATTTGATTATGACAAAGGCATCCTATTTAATATATTCACAATTTTAGCTTCATTTAAGTCAACTATTATATATATATATAATCTAAAATCCCCATCTACCATAAACTATATTATTATTATAGAAATATTAATAACCCTGTATATTAATATTTCTATAATAATAAATAAATTTCAAATTTGTGGGATGACGATTATTATACAAGAAGGTAGATTTAAATTTGGAACATTTGCAGAATTTCATGCTGATCAATATCCCGTTTAGAAAACTGGATGAATACCGGCATTAATAAAAAAAAATTACCCTCGTCATTAAATATCTATCCTTCGGATTTATATGTTCGAACCTATCGTTGATTTGCTCGAACGGGATTTTCCCGGTGTTCTCGTCGAATTGCGCCGTCGTCGGCTGGTAGTCTTCCCTCTTGAAGCCCGCCTGCACGTGCTTCAGGAAAACGCGCAATCCCAGCAAGGAGATCAAATTGAAATGGAACTCCCTCTCCAGGACGGCGCATTCCCATACGTGCACCTCGGCATCGTCCACTTTGCACTTTACCGAGCAGTAAACGGTGTGGATGCAGATTTCACAACTGGAATGAAAGCAAATTTCTTAATTCAATCAATTAAGAATGTTTTCTTTGTCCTTATTCTTAACTTTAAACATTTAAATCGTGCGACCGCCGAAACGCAGTAAAACCAGCTCAGGTAGTGACGTCACTACGCAGTTTGACGGACGAGATTCCATTCGAAGAAACATCAACTAGATAAGTTTGAATTATTGTTTTTATATATATTTCATTAAATATATTTTTATAATTATTATGGAAGAGAAAATATTTTAATAAAATAATTTTTCAAAAATATCAAGTGATTCAAATAGATTAATAATGATTCAAATAAATTAATAAAAATAGTTGAACCGATTTATTTAAATTCCCATTGTTTAGACTTTTCCTGTGTTTTATATTATTTTATAGTATAAAACGGAAAACACGGTTTAAAAAAAATCGCAACCGAAATAATTCAGAATTCGCCGTACGGATTTTACGATCTTTCCGTTTATTGTTTGACTTTATTTAGAAATAGAGGTAGGAATATTTCGAGCATAAACACGTTCCATTGCACGGCCGAGACAAAACACGAAAAGCAATTATTTCCCCGTTTCTTTTCCCAAACGGCTCGACGAGGGAGTGAGTGCTATTTGTGCGAGGAATACGAGTTCGTCCACCCAGGTCTTGATGGCATTGATTTACGAGTTCATCCAAGTTCGCACTCACTTATTACGCAAAGGGTTTACACTGTTTTTAGACTAGTTATTAGTAAAATACAGTTTTCAAAATTATTATAAAAATGATTATTTTTTTTTCAATTTAATCGATTGAAAATTGTTCATTTTGCGTTTGGAAATTAACTAAGCTTGGAATTAAGACAAAATGAGCAGTAATTCCTTAAGAAAGACATAAGTCAGAGATTAAGTTGAGTTATGAAGAACTTCGCACGCTAAGCGTGAAATTACAGGAGCTTAAAGTTAGTAACAATTATTTTTTTTAAATAAATCGTTTTAAAAATTGTTCACTTTGCGTTTAGGAATTAAATGTGAATCAACCAAGCTTGGGATTAAGTCAAAATTAGCGTTAATTTCTTAAGAAAGATTTAAGTCAGAGATTGAGTTGAGTTATGAAGAACATCGCACACTAAGCGTGAAATTATAGAAGCTTAAAGTTAGTAACAATTATTTTTTTTAAATCAATCGTTTTAAAAATTGTTCATTTTGTGTTTAATTATGAATTAACTAAGCTTAAGGTTAAGACAAAATGAGCGATAATTCCTTAAGAAAGATTTAAGTCAGAGATTAAGTTGAGTTATGAAGAACTTCGCACGCTAAGCGTGAAATTATAGGAGCTTAAAGTTAGCAACAATTATTTTTTGTAATTCAATCATTTTAAAAATTGTTCACTTTGCGTTTAGGAATTAATTGTGAATCAACTAAGCTTGAGATTAAGTCAAAATTAGCGTTAATTCCTTAAGAAACATTTAAGTCAGAGATTGAGTTGAGTTATGAAGAACATCGCACGCTAAGCGTGAAATTATGGGAGCTTAAAGTTAGTAACAATTATTTTTTTTAAATCAATCGTTTTAAAAATTGTTCATTTTGCGTTTAATTGTGAATTAACTAAGCTTGCGATTAAGTCAAAATTATCGTTAATTCCTTAAGAAAGATTTAAGTTAGAGATTAAGTTGAGTTATGAAGAACTTCGCACGCTAAGCGTTAAATTATGGGGGCTTAAAGTTAGTAACAATTATTTTTTGTAATTCAATCGTTTTAAAAAATGTTCACTTTGCGTTTAAGAATTAATTGTGAATCAACTAAGCTTGAGGTTAAGGCAAAATGAGCGATAATTCCTTAAGAAAGATTTAAGTTACAAATTAAGTTGAGTTATGAAGAACTTCGCATGCTAAGCGTGAAATTATGGGAGCTTAAAGTTAATAACAATTATTTTTTTAATTCAATCGTTTTAAAAATTGTTCACTTTGCGTTTAGGAATTAATTGTGAATCAACTAAGCTTGCGATTAAGTCAAAATTAGCGTTAATTCCTTAAGAAAGATTTAAGTCAGAGATTAAGTTGAGTTATGAAGAACATCGCACACTAAGCGTGAAATTATAGGAGCTTAAAGTTAGTAACAATTATTTTTTTTAAATCAATCGTTTTAAAAATTGTTCATTTTGCGTTTAGGAATTAATTGTGAATCAACCAAGCTTGGGATTAAGTCAAAATTAGCGTTAATTTCTTAAGAAAGATTTAAGTCAGAGATTAAGTTGAGTTATGAAGAACTTCACACGCTAAGCGTGAAATTATGGGAGCTTAAAGTTAGTAACAATTATTTTTTTTAAATCAATCATTTTAAAAATTGTTCACTTTGCGTTTAGGAATTAATTGTGAATCAACCAAGCTTGGGATTAAGTCAAAATTAGCGTTAATTTCTTAAGAAAGATTTAAGTCAGAGATTAAGTTGAGTTATGAAGAACTTCACACGCTAAGCGTGAAATTATAGGAGCTTAAAGTTAGTAACAATTATTTTTTGTAATTCAATCGTTTTAAAAATTGTTCACTTTGCGTTTAGGAATTAATTCTGAATCAATTAAGCTTGAGCTTAAGACAAAATGAGCGATAATTCCTTAAGAAAGGTTTAAGTCAGAGATTAAGTTGAGTTATGAAGAACTTTACACGCTAAGCGTGAAATTACGAGAGCTTAAAATTAGTAACAATTATTTTTTTTAATTCAATCGTTTTAAAAATTGTTCACTCTGCGTTTAGGAATTAAATGTGAATCAACTAAGCTTGGGATTAAGTGAAAATTAGCGTTAATTTCTTAAGAAAGATTTAAGTCAGAGATTAAGTTGAGTTATGAAGAACATCGCACACTAAGCGTGAAATTATAGGAGCTTAAAGTTAGTAACAATTATTTTTTTTAAATCAATCATTTTAAAAATTGTTCATTTTGCGTTTAATTGTGAATTAACTAAGCTTAAGGTTAAGACAAAATGAGCGATAATTTCTTAAGAAAGATTTAAGTCAGAGATTAAGTTGAGTTATGAAGAACTTCGCACGCTAAGCGTGAAATTACGGGAGCTTAAAGTTAGTAACAATTATTTTTTTGTAATTCAATCGTTTTAAAAATTGTTCACTCTGCGTTTAGGAATTAAATGTGAATCAACTAAGCTTGGGATTAAGTCAAAATTAGCGTTAATTTCTTAAGAAAGATTTAAGTCAGAGATTAAGTTGAGTTGTGAAGAACTTCGCACGCTAAGCGTGAAATTATAGGAGCTTAAAGTTAGTAACAACTATTTTTTGTAATTCAATCATTTTAAAAATTGTTCACTTTGCGTTTAGGAATTAATTGTGAATCAACTAAGCTTGGGATTAAGTCAAAATTAACGTTAATTTCTTAAGAAAGATTTAAGTCAGAGATTAAGTTGAGTTATGAAGAGCTTCGCACACTAAGCGTGAAATTATAGGAGCTTAAAGTTAGTAACAATTTTTTTTTAATCAATCGGTTTAAAAATTGTTCATTTTGCGTTTAATTGTGAATTAACTAAGCTTAAGGTTAAGACAAAATGAGCGATAATTCCTTAAGAAAGATTTAAGTCAGAGATTAAGTCGAGTTATGAAGAACATCGCACGCTAAGCGTGAAAATACGGGAGCTTAAAGTTAGTAACAATTATTTTTTGTAATTCAATCGTTTTAAAAATTGTTCACTTTGCGTTTAGGAATTAATTGTGAATCAACCAAGCTTGGGATTAAGTCAAAATTAGCGTTAATTCCTTAAGAAAGATTTAAGTCAGAGATTGAGTTGAGTTCCCACGCTAAGCGCGATATTATGGGAGCTTAAATTTGGTAAAAAGTATTATTTTTTAATTAAATCGATTTAAAATTGTTCGTTTCGTATTTTTACAATTAATCGTGAATCAACTAAGCGATAATTCCCAATTAGAGATTGTGTTGAGTTATGAAGAAATTCGTAATCTAAGTCTGAAATTATTCGAGCCGATTTTTTTTTCTTCATTCGATTCCAATTGAATCGCAAAGATTTTTCTGAGAGGAAAAAAATAATAAAAAATATTTTAAACACAAGATCTGCTTGAAAATTGCATTTGGATTATGCAGAAATGACCGAGGAAAAATTTTAGCCTAACAAAGCCGAAACAACGTGCGCTAAGCGTTATATTATAGGAGTTTAAAGTTGATAATATATTTAATGAAACGTTCAGTCACCATTCATGGACAACTAGACATTTCGGTTTTTCGAACCTCATCAGACTAGTGTGTTCAATGTGCAATGCACATCGTTAACGATGCCACTTGAAATTAGGCAAAAGGTGGCGCTTGCGTCGTTTTTAATTTATTATTGATAATATACATATATTTTTTTTTAATTCAATCGATTTAAAATTATTCATTTGGTATTTGCGAATTAATTGTGAATCAACTAAGCTTTAATCTCAAGCTTTCAATTTTTAATTTTGTATAATTATAAGCATCTCTAGAATTTTGTTTTTCTGTTTAATATAATACATGTAATTAGTTTTAAGATTTACACATGTGCAAGCATATTGAATGTTACTCTGTAATTGGGTTGGTTAAACCTGTTGGGTAAATAAATATATTATTATTATTATTATTATTAGTTGATTCACAATTAATTAATTCAAAATGAGCGGTATTTCCTTAAGAAAGACCTGAGTCAGAGTCTGAGTTGAGTCGCAAAGAGAATCGTACGCTAAGAATGAAAATTTTCCATCTTATAGTCAACTGAGTTTTTTTTTAATTTGATTTAAAATTGATTGTCTTTGCAAAGAAAAATTAATAAGAAATATTTTTAATTTAAGATGTTCTTAAAAATTGTACTTAGATTATCCAAAAAGGATCGAGGAAGAATTTAAGCTTAGTGAAAAAAAGCCCATGTTTTTCACTAAGCTTAAATAAAGCGTATATATATATATTTAATTTACATAATTTCACGCTATATTTAAGCTTAGTGAAAAACATGGGCTTTTTTCACTAAGCTTAAATTCTTCCTCGATCCTTTTTGGATAATCTAAGTACAATTTTTAAAAACATCTTATATTAAAAATATTTCTTATTAATTTTTCTTTGCAAAAACAATCAATTTTAAATCAAATTAAAAAAACATCTCAGTTGACTATAAGATATATATATATATATATATGTATATATATGTATATATATATTTATATATATATGTATATATATATGTATATATATATATATATATATAATCGATGTCCCCTTTTACCAATTGGTGTCGGGGTTGTAAATTAAATTAAATTGCTTAATTTACTTACGGAATCATAACATCCCTTAACGGCAAGTAACACTCCTTGCACACCAATTTTCCGAAGTCCATGTAAGGCAACTCGTTCATCAACAATTCACCTGTTGACACATTCTCGCTGGAGACGACGTATGATCCAAATTGCGAATGGCTTCTGAAATTTCAATTACAATATGTGTATCTTAATATTCACAAGGTTTTATTGAACCATTTTGGGATTCAATACATCAATAATATTCAGGAAAAAATTTTTTTTCAATATCACCTCCCACTGAGAAGCAGAGAGGAATATATAACGATGTTAAATAAGACTAAATAAATAAAATTTTTCTATATGTATACAGAGAGCTTTTTTATCATTATGCATTTCCCCTATGTATACCTGCAAAATGCGCGAGTCAAACGCATTGATGCATGAGTGTTTAGTTGCCTATAAGAAGCAACGAAACATACATATGTCAATTAAATCAATCGTGCTAGACTTCAAATTATGTTCAATCAAACGCATTGAACATAATTTCTTCCGCTTTTTTAGGTATTCACTTCCTCTAATGTATACTGTGAGAAAAAAAAAAACTTCTAGTTAGAATACAATTTATTTATGCTATTTAATCATCGTTAGCAACTCACTTTATGGTTGTAAATCGCGCTAGTGGTACGAGATTCGGTGGCACGTTGAAATCAAAATCGCGTTCGATGCTTTCCTCGTCAGGACCGCACTTTAGAGCGGCATTTGCTTCTCGTAGCATTTTTTCTAAATAAAAAAATAAATTGTAGTTAATCAATATTACACGCAAAACATTGATGATAATTTTTATTTGCATTTAGGGAGAAGAGCAGTTAGATCCAATTGGATCAATTGAACTTCGCCTATTTTTGGTATTTTATATCTCTACTGTTATTAATAAAGATTTCTATTATTATTAGGGTTTCTGGGAATTATTAATTTTTTGCATTCATATTTTTGTTAAAAACATTTTTTTTTAAACGTACGACTAATTTCAGGAATCTCGCAACCCCAATCATTGTTTATTTTTTTATGAGGTAGTAGTAGGAGGATTACCTGATTCCTCCGGTGGGGTTGGGCATTTTTGAAGAATCTTCTTGAAAATGGCGAGCGTAGCGGCGGCGTCTTCTTTCCTTCCAAGCTTAACTTGGCAAACGATTTTCGTCTTGATTAAGATGAAAATTACGTGCTTCTTGGTGGCGTTCATGTACATACTTATATAATCGAGGCACATCTAAAAGTGATACGAGTTATAATTTTTTTTTTGTATATTTATTTATATACAGTGCATTTTTTTATCAAGGCCTCATAAGGATTTACATAGGAAAATCTTTTCGTAGTGTTAATGGTTTTTCTATGGTATGGATTTTGATCAAATTAAACACAGAGTAATACAAAATTTAGTAATTTTTAAACTATTTTAAATACGTTTTATGTTTTTAAAATTGATTTTAAATGATAACAATTTTGAATATTTTTTTAAATAGTATGCTTAGTTCACTGACATCAATCGTAATTGTCAAAGTGTTCCAATTTATTGTACTCCTTTTATTGAAAGATTGTCGGTTTATACCACCCAAGAAAAGGTTAAAATGGTGATGGAATACATAAAAGGGCTATCAAGTATTCAAGTGCGTGATCATTTCTCCGTGGAGTATCCAGGACGGCCAATTCCAAATCAGAAAACAATTCTAAAATTTTACAACAACTTTGTTAAATTTGGTTGTGTTAATGCGGAACATAGTGGAGGAAGAAAACGTGCAAATCGGGTTGCGACAGAAAATGTGTGTTTGGCAATTGAAGAAAATCCATTAATAACTGTGACAAAATTATCCAGCCAATTTCAAGTTACACGAAGCATTTGCTACCAAGCTTTGAAGTTGGAAAAGTTATAAAATTCACAAAAGCCACCATCTGTTAGAAAGTGATTATTTTCCGAGAATGGAAATCTGCGAGTATTGGATTAATGAAAATCCAAATGTAATGAATAGAATTCTTTTTACTGATGAAAAAACTTTCATATTGAATGGGTCAGTAGATAATCAAAACACAAGATTATGATCTAGAAAAAATCCATATTTCTTCCAAACCACACACACACAATGGCCACAAAAGCTCAACGTATGGGCAGAAATGGTAGGTAACCATATTATAGGTCCATTTTTTTATAGAGGGATCGCTAAATAGTGAAAAATATCAAAGATTATTGATGGAAAATATTTTTCCTGCCATTGAACAAGTGCTAGTAAATGGTGAAATAATTTTCCAGCACGATAGTGCTCCTCCACATAACACGCGACAAATTACTGAGTATTTAAATACTCAATTTCCGCATGGATGGATTGGACCTCTGAAATGGCCAGCAAGGAGTCCCGATTTAACACCGCTCGACCTCTTTCACTGGGGTTATTTGGCAAGCAATGTTTTTGACGATATCGTAGCAGACCAAAGGATTTAGAAGAATTAAAAGGAAGAATTCTCGAAGGATCTGCTAAAATAACTCTCCGGCAGCTTCAAAATGTGAAAAGACCTTTTAAAGATAGGCTAGGTCATTGTTTAGCTGCTAATGGGCAACAGTTTGAACATTTACTTTAATGTTATGTTTTTTTTTTAAAGTTATTGCCTAATTTAAGTTAATTAATTAAAATTTATTGAATATTGAAAACTAATTTGAAATAATTAACTAAACCTTAATATTCAAAATAAGCTCTTTTGTGTAATCCATCACTATTTAAATCTTTTCTTGGTATACACCGTGATCAACATTCTTGCAATAAAAGATGTACAATAAACTAGAATACTTTGACAACTTCAGTAGATGTCAGAGAACTAAGCCTATTAATTAAGAAAATATTTAAAATTATTTTAAATCACTATTTAAAACATTAAATGCATTTAAAATAATTTAAAAACTGCTGAACTTTGCACAAATTCCTCTAAATTAAATGTGTGTTTAATTTGATCAAAATCCATACCATAGAAAAACCATTAACACGACGAAAAGATTTACCTATGTAAATCCCTATGAGGCCTGGATAAAAAAATGCACTGTACATGGATTGTGTTATTTTACAAAATAATCTTGGAGGGTCGACTATTTCGTAATATTATGAAATTTATTAGCAGTACCTTATACTTTTTAGCCTTGAATAGAAACAAAGCGGTCCATCGTATTATCTGCAAATACAGGGGGCTCATGTAATTAGCGCGATGCAGGGCGTTTAGGAACTCCGGCAGAGCCTCGAAAAACGGGGACCTTTTGGCCTGTTCGAATACCACAATTGCAAATTTATCATTTCGCCGGTTTAACGGACACGTGGATAAATCTTCGTTGCAGCTAAAATAAAATAAAAAAACAAGTTATTATCAATCAATCAACCCCCCCAAAAAATACGATTATTATTATTAGGATACTCACGATATTTTATCCAAGTAAACCTACCTTCTCTCATATATCCTGATTGCTTTGAATATGTTATCCGAATGTATTTCTGAAACAATAATTATTATTAGATATTTTCAAGAACCTCGACACCCAATACGGGTAAAAGAGGATAAGATTAAGAAAGAAAGAAAGATATTTTCAAGGGTTGTATACACCGAAAATATTTTTTTTAATTATTAAAAAAAAATAATTCCAAACTTTCATCAGCTCGGCTTGTTTTATTTAATTAAGAGAAGAAGTCTATACTTTTTTATGTTATTAATCATCAATTTCAATTTCAATTTACTTTATTAACGGAATCTCCATTTCCAATCATCATGAAATTCCACTCTATCTCTTATAATAACCGAGATACTCATGCTGAGACTCGAATTTGAAACACCCTGTATACCGAAAAAAATAACCGTGATTAAATCCTGCTGAGGTTATGTGAAGTACTTTTTTAAAAAAAAAATCATAACCGTTGCAGTAAATCTAACGTTTGATCCACCCAAATTCAGAATCGCTTTAATAGGTACCAACACTTACCTTCCATGTTGATGTTTTTGTTGAAACACAAACGCAATTTCGAATGATAAATAAATTCTTTCGAGAGGGTTACACGCGTTCAACAGCTTGCACAAAAATCGGCGGATTGTGCAAAGCTGCGCATGCTTTACGCTAATTTAGGGAGCGTCGTTTATTTCCAATGCACACAGAGGGCAAAGGTTTCGAATAAAAAAAATAAAACTCGATGTATCGAAATGATTGCTGTATTCAAACCAAACAAATCGAAACTCTCTCTGGATGTGATTCACATTCATGTATCGAAATTTGTTTATACACAGGGGCGGACGAGAGTCCGGGAAGTTTCCCGGTAGGTAAAGTTTGTCTTATAAGACAAACGTTTTGATGGGATGGTTAAACACAGAAAGTAATTTTGATGTTGTTTTTCTCTATTAAAAAAAATATGGTGCGAATTCAAACAGGACATACATTTTTTTAATAGAAAAAAACATATGCATTTCTAAACTAAAATAATTATTTTCAAATCATTTCTATTTAATTTAAATAGAAAAAAAAAATAGAAAAAAAAAGGAATATATAATAAATAATTATTTTCAAAACATTTCTATTTCATTTATTTAAATAGAAAATAATTATTTTCAAATCATTTCTATTTAATTTAAATAGAAAAAAAATAGAAAAAAAGGAATATATTATAAATAATTATTTTCAAAACATTTCTATTTCATTTATTTAAATAGAAAATAATTATTTTCAAATCATTTCTATTTAATTTAAATAGAAAAAAAAAAATAGAAAAAAAGGAATATATTATAAATAATTATTTTCAAAACATTTCTATTTCATTTATTTAAATAGAAAATAATTATTTTTAAATCATTTCTATTTAATTTAAATAGAAAAAAAAAAAATAGAAAAAAAGGAATATATTGTAAATAATTATTTTCAAAACATTTCTATTTCATTTATTTAAATAGAAAATAATTATTTTCAAATCATTTCTATTTAATTCAAATAAAAAAAAATAGAAAAAAAAGGAATATATAATATATAATAAATAATTATTTTCAAATCATTTCTATTTAATTTAAATAGAAAATAATTATTTTCAAATCATTTCTATTTAATTTAAATAGAAAAAAAATAGAAAAAAAGGAATATATTATAAATAATTATTTTCAAAACATTTCTATTTCATTTATTTAAATAGAAAATAATTATTTTCAAATCATTTCTATTTAATTTAAATAGAAAAAAAAAATAGAAAAAAAGGAATATATTATAAATAATTATTTTCAAAACATTTCTATTTCATTTATTTAAATAGAAAATAATTATTTTTAAATCATTTCTATTTAATTTAAATAGAAAAAAAAAAAATAGAAAAAAAGGAATATATTGTAAATAATTATTTTCAAAACATTTCTATTTCATTTATTTAAATAGAAAATAATTATTTTCAAATCATTTCTATTTAATTCAAATAAAAAAAAATAGAAAAAAAAGGAATATATAATATATAATAAATAATTATTTTCAAATCATTTCTATTTAATTTAAATAGAAAATAATTATTTTCAAATCATTTCTATTTAATTTAAATAGAAAAAAAATAGAAAAAAAGGAATATATTATAAATAATTATTTTCAAAACATTTCTATTTCATTTATTTAAATAGAAAATAATTATTTTCAAATCATTTCTATTTAATTTAAATAGAAAAAAAAAATAGAAAAAAAGGAATATATTATAAATAATTATTTTCAAAACATTTCTATTTCATTTATTTAAATAGAAAATAATTATTTTTAAATCATTTCTATTTAATTTAAATAGAAAAAAAAAAAAATAGAAAAAAAGGAATATATTGTAAATAATTATTTTCAAAACATTTCTATTTCATTTATTTAAATAGAAAATAATTATTTTCAAATCATTTCTATTTAATTCAAATAAAAAAAATAGAAAAAAAGGAATATATAATATATAATAAATAATTATTTTCAAATCATTTCTATTTAATTTAAATAAAAAAAATAGAAAAAAAGGAATATATAATATATAATAAATAATTATTTTCAAATCATTTCTATTTAATTCAAATAAAAAAAATAGAAAAAAAGGAATATATAATATATAATAAATAATTATTTTCAAATCATTTCTATTTAATTTAAATAGAAAAAAAGGAATATATTATAAATAATTATTTTCAAAACATTTCTATTTCATTTATTTAAATAGAAAATAATTATTTTCAAATCATTTCTATTTAATTTAAATAAAAAAAATAGAAAAAAAGGAATATATAATATATAATAAATAATTATTTTCAAATCATTTCTATTTAATTTAAATAGAAAAAAAGGAATATATTATAAATAATTATTTTCAAAACATTTCTATTTCATTTATTTAAATAGAAAATAATTATTTTCAAATCATTTCTATTTAATTTAAATAAAAAAAATAGAAAAAAAGGAATATATAATATATAATAAATAATTATTTTCAAATCATTTCTATTTAATTTAAATAAAAAAAAAATAGAAAAAAAAGGAATATATAATATATAATAAATAATTATTTTCAAATCATTTCTATTTAATTTAATCATTTTCTATTTAATTTATTTAAATACTATTTATTTTATTTAAATAGAAATGATTTGAAAATAATTATTTTAGTTTAGAAATGCATATGTTTTTTTTTTCTATTTAAAAAATTTATGTCCTGTTTGAATTCGCACCATATTTTTTCTATTTAATTTATTTAAATAGAAATGATTTGAAAATAATTATTTATTATATATTATATATTCCTTTTTTTCTATTTTATCTTTCTTAATCTTATCCTCTTTTACCCGTATTGGGTGTTGAGATTTTTTTTCTATTTATACATTTATAAAATTCAATTTTTATATTTAGAATAAAAAAAATGAATAGGCTATTCCAATTAACTCCCTTGTACTTTCTGTCCAATTTTAAACAAAATGTGGCTTAATGCTGAGTTTGCCCAAATATGGCCGTGCTTGCTGTCAGATACATAAAACGATGATCCGATAAAAAAACGACGATTTTAAATCAACTTTGTATTATAATTAAAATTCTCCATACAATTGATTTATTCCATTTATTTTTTTTAATTTCATAATTAAAAAATATTTATCTCTTTTAATCACTCGCATTTCAGTGAAAACGTTTCCTTATATCGCAGAAACGGATAGGCTAATCCCGTAATCGTTCCATAGATTAGCCGTGTTATGAGTGTTTATAAAAAAAAATGTGAGTGATCATTGATAAGATACCCGTGGAAATAAATAGTATTCAGTGTGCGAGTTCAAGTGAGCATCGAAGGAAATATGTGTAGTTCGCTTTAATTAATCTCGTAAGTTTTCTTCATTTCTGTTATGTTATTTCCAGCAGTGTTTTCCTTTTATTGATAATTGCGATTTTACGTATTTCATTTAATTCAAAGCTGCACGCATTAAATCACAACGAAAACATCTTAAATCTAATTTTGAGTGAAAATTGTGGGAAAACTAGGGATGGGGTATTTTTAGATTCTTGCTTATTCTCAAAGAGGAAGCTTTTCTGAATACTTGGAGCTTAATTAATTGAAGCTGCACGCAGGATTTTTGAAGTTACGATTTTTTAAAACATTAAATCGCTGATTTGCACAATGAAAACACCTTAAATCCAACTTTGAGTGAAAATTGCGGGAAAACTAGGGATGGGGTATTTTTAGATTCTTGCTTATTCTGAAAGAGGAAGCTTTTCTGAATACTAAGAGCATAATTAATTGAAGCTGCACGCAGGATTTTTGAAGTTACGATTTTTTAAAACATTAAATCGCTGATTTGCACAACGAAAACACCTTAAATCCAAGTTTGAGTGAAAATTGTGGGAAAACTAAGGATGGGGTATTTTTAGATTCTTATTTATTCTGAAAGAGGAAGCTTTTCTGAATACTAAGAGCACAATTAATTGAAGTTGCACGCAGGAATTTTGAAGTTACGATTTTTTAAAACATTAAATCCCTGATTTGCACAACGAAAACACCTTAAATCCAACTTTGAGTGAAAATTGTGGAAAAACTAGCGATGGGGTATTTTTAGATTCTTGCTTATTCTGAAAGAGGAAGCTTTTCTGAATACTAAAAGCACAATTAATTGAAGCTACACGCAAGAATTTTGAAGTTATGATTTTTTAAAACATTAAATCCCAGATTTGCACAATGAAAACACCTTAAATCCAACTTTGAGTGAAAATAGTGGGAAAACTAGGGATGGGTTTTTTTAGATTCTTGCTTATTCTGAAAGAGAAAGCTTTTCTGAATACTAAGAGCACAATTAATTGAAGCTGCACGCAGGATTTTTGAAGTTACGATTTTTTTACTGACTTAATTGTATTCATTTTTAAATCGTTATAATTGTAATTCCGTGGAGATTATTTAATAAGACTAATTTCAGTGATAATGTTGTGCAAGGGCAAACCGAAAGATCCGGCCACGGTCAGGTCTAGAGAAATCGAAAGAGAGCTCCAGTATGAGCACAAAAAACAATCGGAGTACATACAGCTCCTGCTGCTGGGCACTGGCGAATCAGGAAAAACGACCATTATCAAGCAGATGAAAATTATACACATCAATGGATTCTCTGATGAGTGAGTCGCTGTTTTTTAAATATATATATGGTTGGATTCACGAAACTATACGCTTGCAGACTCTACATGACGTCACACGCAGGACAAAATGCAACCATTTAGAAGTAATCTTATTTATGTTGGTTGTTGGTTGTGGAGACTTTTTTTTATTCAAACAAAAATATAAAGTGTTTTATTTCTTTCTTAATCTTATCTTCTTTTACCCGTATTGGGTGTCGAGGTAAGTGTTTTATTTAATAAACCCGAAATGTGTAACCAAGTGAAAGCCTTAACAATCAACAGAGTTATTTAATTAATTATTAAATAAATAATTAATATTAAATAAAAATATTTAATAAAATATTCAGCCACCATTCATTCTAACGATGAATGACCATCATTATTAATATCCTTTAAAAGTAATTGGTCTTTGAAAAAATACTCATAAATCCCGTAAAAAAGTAGGGTTAAAGTTATGCTGGATATTCCTAATAAAAACGAAATTATGAATATCCAGCATAAACCTATTTTTTTTTTTCGTAATTAATGAGTATTTTTTTATAGTTATTAATTACGAAAAATATATATATATATATTTTTAAAAATATATTTTTTTATAATTAGTTATTAGTAAATGTGGTATATCCATCTTTAATAGATTAATCATTATTTTAATCAGGTTTCGTGATTCCAACCATATTTAAAGATTAAAACAGTTGCTAGAATCTGGAGCATCAATAATCTGTGCTTTTTTAAATTCAGAGAAAAAATGGAAAGGGTGCCTTACATCAAGCAAAACATACACGAGTCGATTTACACCATTATCAGCAACATGGATAAAATTAATCCCCCCATTGAATTAAACGAGGGCATTAAACGGGCTTTCGATTACATCATGGAAATTGGTGAAGTACAAAAGGGCGCTTTTGACGATGCAAGTGAAATTGAAAACAAAAAAAAATAAAAAAAAAGGAATTATGATGGTAATAACGAAATGTTTTCACAGGAATATTACGACCGCGTTAAATTGTTGTGGAGCGACACAGGCGTGCAGGAATCCTTCAAAAGGTCCAACGAGTATCAGCTAATTGATAGTGCTGAACAGTAAGTACGAACAAAACAAACAAAAATCAATTTTTTTGAAATAAAAAAATATATATAGAAAAGAGTATTAATTATTTTCAAATAATTTTTATTTAATATACAAAAAATATAAGATACAGCATTTAAATCTAATGAAATAATAACATTTTTTTTAGTTCACTCTACTCGAAGTTATAAGCTTGTAGAGGAGATAAAACTTCCATAATAATTATAATATATTTTATGAAATAAATATGAATAAATTATTAAAAATCAACCAATGAAACACAGATTAGATTGAATAACTTTAAATTCTCGACTAGTTTCGGGTTATTCTCTCGAAAATGGGCTAATAACCCGAAACTAGTCGAGAATTTAAAGTTATTCAATTTAATCTGTGTTTTATTCGTTGATTTTTAATCATTTATTCATATTTATTTCATAAAATATGTTATAATTATTATGGAAGTTTTATCTCCTCTACAAGCTTATAACTTCGAGTAAACTAAAAAAAATGTTATTATTACATTAGATTTAAATGCTGTATCTTATATTTTTTGTATATTAAATTAAAATGATTTGAAAATAATTAATACTCTTTTCTATTTCTATTTTTTGATACAATATGAACTACCAATGTCTAAATATTAAAACCATTAATTATAATATATTTAATTAAAAGTTTAACAAAAATTTGCAGTAAATTTATTCAACCTAATATATATTTAAAAAATATGTCAATAATTTTATTGGAGAATTGTTCAAATTTTATAATTTATTCACTTTTAATTCACACAGTAAGCTTAGTTTAATTATTTTAAATTAGTTTGTTGTAATTTTGTAAAAAAAAAAACAACTTTGAATTATCCAAATCGCATAATTTCTTTACATTTCACCCACTAAGTTGGTTTATTTATTTTTTATAAATTTGAGCGGTATTTTTGTTTTTGCTGACGCCAGTTTTTTGAATCGCATCGATGAAATCAGCAAAGCCGACTACATGCCGACCATCGAGGACATTCTCTTCTGTCGAATAACGACCACGAGCATCTCCAAAATAGAGTTCGACGTGCCCGTGCCGAGAAAGTACGGCGGGGGGAAGGCGAAATTCTGGATGTACGATGTCGGCGGGCAAAGGGGGCAAAGGAGTAAATGGATATCTGTACGTCGAAACTCTTCTTATTATTATTATTATTATTAATAATAATAATCTGGCTGATGTTTGTGCTTTATTTAGGTTTTCGAAGGCATCAACTCGATACTATTTCTGATCGCCGCCAGTGATTTCGACTTGAAGCTAAGAGAAGACGAGACACAGAACAGATTGGTGGAATCTTTCAAATTGTTTTCGGAAATTTATTGGAGTAGGCAAGTATTAAATTTCTGGAACATAATAAATGTTTTTTTGTAACCAAAATTAGCCATAAATGCATGATCAATTGACAAGTTTAGGAAAAATACGATCAACTGCCGATGTTTCAAAAATGCATTTGTTTTCAAGCAACTATTCACAGCCTGAATTTGGCAAATCGAAATAAAAAAAAATAGTAATTTATGTATTATTATATAACAGATTAGAAGATCTTATTACAGGATAACTTAAGATTACAAATTATAGCGTGTAAGCACAACGAGTATGACGAAACGAATATTTAATACTTGCATATAAAAATAAGAATAATATAAAAATGAAATCAATCCATTTAAATTCTTCACTTGAAGAAGCTGAAGGGTAGCGAAACATTTGTAGTGAAATTAATTTGTTTTTTTTTAATAAAAAAATAATTAGATCTTATTACAGGATAACTTAAGATTGCAAATTATAGCGTGTAAGCACAACGAGTATGATGAAACGAATATTTAATACTTGCATATAAAAATAAGAATAATATAAAAATGAAATCAATCCATTTAAATTCTTCACTTGAAGAAGCTGAAGCGTAGCGAAACAATTGTAGTGAAATTAATTTGTTTTTTTTAATAAAAAAATAATTAGATCTAATTACAGGATAACTTAAGATTGCAAATTATAGTGTGTAAGCACAACGAGTATGATGAAACGAATATTTAATACTTGCATATAAAAATAAGAATAATATAAAAATGAAATCAATCCATTTAAATTCTTCACTTGAAGAAGCTAAAGGGTAGCGAAACAATTGTAGTGAAATTAATTTGTTTTTTTTTTAATAAAAAAATAATTATGGATTTTCAAAAATTAATTGCCTCAGCAATCAATGAAATGAAACGAATCCATCACGTCACTTGATTTCTATTATGTTGATCAGATTTTTAACCGATGCCGGTATGATCATCTTCTTGAACAAACAGGACCTCCTCAAGAGGAAAATCGAGAGCGGCAAACGGCTGGACCAGTACTTTCCGGACTACACGAGTTACAAGCTGCCGGAAAAGGAAGGCAACCCTAACGATGAGTATGAAAAGTCAAGACACTTCATGAGAGATGTTTTGTTGGTAAGTGAGGTTATTAATCAGGTATGTAAAGGATATTCGCACAAGCAGGCGAATATTTACCGGCTTGAAGAGGTTTATTGCTTTCGTCTCAAAAATTTTCGCAAGAATGCAATTGTTCATAACTGAGGCTTCAATTTCATCATTCATTATTTATCAATTGAATTAAAAATTGTTTATCGAAGAAAAAAAACTTGCTTTCATTCGATTAAAATATTTTAAACTTTAAGTTTAATGTATAAAAAAACTTCAAAGCAACGAATGCAAGGTTTTTTTTTCTTTGCTTTGCTTTGAATGCAATTGTTAATAACTGAGGCTTCAATTTCATCATACATTATTTATCAATTGAATTAAAAATTGTTTATCGAAGAAGAAAAAACTTGCTTTCATTCGAATAAAATATTTTAAACTTTAATGTATAAAAAACTTTAAAGCAATGAATGCAAGTTTTTTTTTCTTTGCTTTGCTTTATTCGTTTGCTCGCATTACACACTTGTTTTTTTTTATTCCGTAATTATAGTTTCGACCTTTTCATTATCAAACGGTTTTATGGCCGTATTTTTATTTTAGGACACAAAGAACAAACCTCCGCCAAACGCACACGTTTCCAATAAAAATCGCTCGATTTTCGTGCACTTCACAATCGCCACGGACACCAAAAACGTCAAACTAGTTTTCGAAGGTGTGCATCAAATTATATTAGAACGGAATCTTTCCAGCGCTCTCTTGTGAATTATTGGAATAAAAATAAACGTGTGAAAAAATGATATTAGTGCTTTTTTATCAATTATATTAAAAAATCATTTTGTTTTTTTTTTTAGGTGGAGAAATGATTTTTTTTGTAAATACTAAGTTTGTGCCATCAATTGTGCCAAAACTATAGAAACAGCTGGGAATATTGATAGTGAAATCCCATCACATTCACCGAATAAAGATATATATATATATATATATATTATATATATATATATATGGAGTCTTACTATATACTCCATATTGTTTATCGAAGAAAAAAAACTTGCTTTCATTCGAATAACATATTTTTAACTTTAAGTTCAATGTATAAAAAAATATATACATATATATATATATGGAGTCTTACTATATACAGAGAGCTTTTTTTATCAGTATACATTTCCCTATGTATACCTGCAAAATACGCGAGCCAAATGCATTAATATATGTGTGTTTAGTTGCCTATAACATGCAACTGAATACATATATGCCAAATAGTCAACTTAACATACACACATTAATTATTCAATGCGGATGGCTCGCGTTTTTTGCAGGTATACACTTCCCCTAATGTATACTTATAAAAAATCTCTCTGTATATATATACATATATAATCAAGGGTACATCGATTATATATATATATATATAATCGATGTCCCTTTTTACCAATTGGTGTCGGGGTTCCGAATAAAGATTTAATAGTAAATATTCGAAAATGGCTGAAAGACCTCCGGTCGATAGCCGATTCATTAACAGAATATAATTCCAATTTTATATATTATTGTACATTTCCATAAAGATGGTTAGTTAGTTATTCGAAAATTCATATAAGCGCAAATGGTGAATGCGCCGGGCCAACGAATGGAAATTCGCAATCGCAGTTCGAAAATACGGTTTTAAATTAAAACATTTTTTTTACAAAAAAAAAACAAATTTTCTATTTAAATAATTACGTTTAAATAGAAAATATGGGAGGAAAGACCAACGGTCGATAGCCAATTGGCAGAAGAATTTATTTTTATGTTAGTTATTTATTGTATTTATTTATTATTAATACTTTATTAAAAATAATCTGACAATAAAAATTTATATATATAAATAGAAAATATGCTTTTTTTATAAAAAAAATAAATAATTTTAATTTAAAACAGCGATTTCCATTAGTTAACCCGGCGCATTCACCATTTGCGCATCCACGAATTTTCGAATATTCACTGTCAAATCTTTATTCGGGGATATTCCATGAAGAAAAAAACACAAATTAAAAATAAACCTTTGTTTCTTAACGATCCACTTATGAGTTTCAGATTTTATGATTGTACATTAGATATTTCGGGAAGTATGAATTTCGGCGTTGTGTTCTATTAATACATTGCTGATATTCGCGGAGTAGAAACTATAAATCCCGGCTATCGATGCGGTCACCTTTATTTCTAAATCTAACGCCATATTTTCGTTGAGCTATTGCTGAAGGTTGTACTTCCAGCATCGACTTTTAAAATAAAATATTTCCAGTTGTAGCAAGTACCGTATGACGAGAACTTTTTTTCTTTCAGTTTTTTATTTTACATTTTGTTGTGAATAAGAACAAACTAAACGTTACTTTTAATTTATAAATAATCATACACATTATTTATCAATTCAATTTGTTGGCTGATGAATAAAGCACTAATATCCTTTCTTCACACTTTTATTTTTCATCCATATATACATTTCTGACAAAAAATGAGCATTATCAATGGATTAATAGTATTATTAAACCAATAATACTATTAATCCATTGATAATGGACACTAATTTATACATTATTTATGAATTGCATATCTGTATGAAATAAAATAGTTAATTATTATTATTATTATTTGGACTGTGGAAAGGGGAAATCCAGTTAGTTTTATTACTATATATATATTATTAATCCAAGGATATTATTGCTTTATATATATATTTATATATATATATATATATTTATATATATATATATATATATATATATATATACAGAGAGCTTTTTTTATCAGTATACATTTTCCCTATGTATACCTGCAAATACGCGACTCAAATGCATTAATATATGTGTGTTTAGTTGCCTATAACAAGCAACTAAACACATATATGCCAAATAGTCAACTGAACATACACACATTAATTATTGAATGCGGTTAGCTGGCGTTTTTTTGCAGGTATACACTTCCCCTAATGTATACTTATAAAAAAATCTCTCTGTATATATATATGTATATATATATATATATGTATATATATATATATAATCGATGTCCCATTTTACCAATTGGTGTCGGAGTATTATTACTTTATTTATTAATTAAATTTGATTTTGACGTAACTCACTTAACCAATTCAATTTATTGGAATGATATAAACTACAGCGTGTGCTTTTAAAAGACGCTGAGAAACCAATTAAAAAGGGAAAACATATTCCGAGTGATAAGAACGGTCGATTACGAATCCCGAAAATATTTAAGATGCGAGCAGTTTGTTATCGGACGCTGATTATTTGTTTTGCGCAGCGAGCCATTGGCTATTTTATGAAGTGTGAGTCATTTAACGTACTGTAAATATAAATACACCTTTTCTTTAAACGTATATTTTGTTTTGTATTGTGTGAAAATATTTTCAATATTTATATTATTAATACACTTAATTTTTTTTTTTTTTAATAATCCTACACACTTACGAGTATAAAGGTTTTTTTTTGATTATTCATTCGACAGATTGGACTGAAATTAATAAAATTGAAAAAAATATTAAAATCCTCTTGAGACTTAATTAGCCTAGCAGGATGTCTTAATTAGACTCGAAACTATTACTCAATATCAATTGTTTGCATTGGCTGCAGCATACAACCCCCCCACGGCACCCTTAATTTCGCTCATTTTTTATCAATTCGACAGATTGGACTAAAATTAAAAAAATCGAAAAAAATATTAAAATCCTCTCGAGAGCTAATTAGTCTAGCTTGATATCTTAATTAGAGTCGAAACTATTCCCTTATAGCAATTGTTTGTATTGGCTGCACCGTAAAACCCCCCTACGGCACCCTTAATTTCGGTCATTTTCTATCAGTTCGACAGATTGGACTGAAATTAAAAAAATCGAAAAAAATATTAAAATCTTCTCGAGAGATAATTAGCCTAGCTTGATGTCTTAATTAGACTCCAAACTATTACTCAATATCAATTGTTTGTATTGGCTGCACCGTTTAACCCCCCTACGGTACCCTTAATTTCGGTCATTTTCTATCATTTCAACAGATTGAACTGAAATTAAAAAAATCTAAAAAAATATTAAAATCCTCTTGAGAGCTAATTAGTCTAGCTGGATGTCTTAATTAGACTCTAAACTATTACCCAATAGCAATTGTTTGTATTGGCTGCACCGTACAACCCCCTCACAGCACCCTTAATTTCGGTCATTTTCTCTTAGTTCGACATATTGGACTGAAATTAAAAAAATCGAAAAAAATATTAAAATCCTCTTGAGAGCTAATTAGTCTAGCTGGATGTCTTAATTAGACTCGAAACTATTACAAAATAGCAATTGTTTGTATTGGCTGCACCGTACAACCCCCCCACGGCACCCTTAATTTCGGTCATTTTTTATCAATTCGACAGATTGGACTGAAATTAAAAAAATCGAAAAAAATATTAAAATCCTCCTGAGAGATAATTAGCCTAGCTGGATGTCTTAATTAGACTCTAAACTATTACCCAATAGCAATTGTTTGTATTGGCTGCACCGTACAACCCCTCCACAGCACCCTTAATTTCGGTCATTTTCTCTTAGTTCGACATATTGGACTGAAATTAAAAAAGTCGAAAAAAATATTAAAATTCTCCTGAGAGCTAATTAGCTTAGCTGGATGTCTTAATTAGACTCGAAACTATTACTCAATAGCAATTGTTTGTATTGGCTGCACCGTACAACCCCCTCACAGCACCCTTAATTTCGGTCATTTTCTCTTAGTTCGACAGATTGAACTGAAATTAAAAAAATCGAAAAAAATTTTAAAATCCTCCTGAGAGCTAATTAGCCTAGCTTGATGTCTTAATTAGACTCGAAACTATTACTCAATAACAATTGTTTGTATTGGCTGCAGCGTACAACCCCCTCATAGCACCCTTAATTTCGGTCATTTTCTGTTAGTTCGACAGATTGGACTGAAATTAAAAAAATCGATAAAAATATTAAAATCCTCCTGAGAGCTAATTAGCCTAGCTGGATGTCTTAACTAGACTCGAAACTATTACTCAATAGCAATTGTTTGTATTGGCTGTACCGAACAACCCCCCCACGGCACCCTTAATTTCGATCATTTTTTTATCAATTCGACAGATTGGACTTAAAATAAAAAAATCGAAAAAAATATTAAAATCCTGCTGAGAGCTAATTAGCCTAGCTGGATGTCTTAATTAGACTCGAAACTATTACTCAATAGCAATTGTTTGTATTGGCTGTACCGAACAACCCCCCCACGGCACCCTTAATTTCGGTCATTTTTTATCAATTCGACAGATTGGACTGAAATTAAAAAAATCGAAAAAAAAAATATTAAAATCCTCCTGAGAGCTAATTAGCCTAGCTTTATGTCTTAATTAGACTCGAAACTATTACTCAATAGCAATTGTTTGTATTGGCTGCACCGTACAACCCCCCCACGGCACCCTTAATTTCGCTCATTTTCTATCATTTCGACAAATTGGACTGAAATTAAAAAAATCGAAAAAAATATTAAAATCCTCCTGAGAGCTAATTAACCTAGCTGGATGTCTTAATTTGACTCCAAACTATTACTCAATAGCAATTGTTTATATTGGCTGCACCGTACAACCCCCCCACGGCACCCTTAATTTCGGTCATTTTTTATCAATTCGACAGATTGGACTGAAATTAAAAAAATCGAAAAAAATATTAAAATCCTCTCGAGAGCTAATTAGCCTAGCTTTATGTCTTAATTAGACTCGAAACTATTACTCAATAGCAATTGTTTGTATTGGCTGCACCGTACAAGCCCCCCACGGCACCCTTAATTTCGCTCATTTTCAGATTGGACTGAAATTAAAAAAAAATCGAAAAAAATATTAAAATCCTCCTGAGAGCTAATTAGCCTAGCTGCATGTCTTAACTAGACTCGAAACTATTACTCAATATCAATTGTTTGTATTGGCTGCACCGTTCAACCCCCCCACGGCACCCTTAATTTCGGTCATTTTTTATCAATTCGACAGATTGGATTGAAATTAAAAAAATCGAAAAAAATATTAAAATCCTCTCGAGAGCTAATTAGCCTAGATTGATGTCTTAACTAGACTCTAAACTATTACCCAATAGCAATTGTTTGTATTGGCTGCACCGTACAACCCTCTCACAGCACCCTTAATTTCGGTAATTTTCTCTTAGTTCGACAGATTGGACTGAAATTAAAAAAATCGAAAAAAATATTAAAATCCTCCTGAGAGCTAATTAGCCTAGCTTGATGTCTTAACTAGACTCCAAACTATTACTCAATATCAATTGTTTGTATTGGTTGCACCGTACAATTAAAAGTTAATTGTATTAAAACAACTTCACATAAATGGAAAAGAGTATTTATTCACTTGGTCAGAGTTATTTAAGTAAATATTTATTTTCAAATCATTTTTGTTTAAAACCTAGTCATAATATTGCTGTTGATTCAAATGTTTACCATCCTTAAATAAATTTGAAAAAAAATAACATAAAAAATAATAACATATGATTAACAGAAACATAATTAAAATTATTGAAAACTGGTTCCACTGATTTCGAACGATGTTTTCTTCGGCCCGGATAACCTATGGGTAATAAAATCCGGGTAATAAAAGACGCAGAACGCCAATCGCAGCCTCTCAAATGGTAACCAATCGTAACAAATCAATCCGGCGATTTATTATGGCTCGCAACCTGATCTTCAACTACGAAAATTAGTCGCGTCCCCATAAATTCAGAATATATTCTTTATATATGCTCGTATTTAAATAAACATTACTTTTATTTGTGTAATTAACCAATTGATGGAACAAACAAAGTTTGATAATTATATAAAACTTGTTCTTTCCGTGAATTAGTGCAGCATTTTTTTTTGCAGAAATTTAAAATCTTGTGTGTGATTAAATCTAATCGACACAATTTTTCGGGTACTATTTGTTTGGCGTCATTTATGAATGATATCTTCCTGCTATTCTTTGCAGGCACGTCCCCAACGCCAGCAACTCAAAATATTTCCTTATCGCCGGTGAACAATGGAACATTAATCATCCATAGCGTTAATAAAAATAATAAAAAGCAACCGGCCTCAGTTTTTTCCCGTCGATCGCAAACACTTCGATTGATAGTGTCCACATTAAATTACAATTTACGATTCAGCAAAAGCAGTAATAACTAACTAACCATCTTTATTCAAATGTGTATATGTATGTACAATAATATACAAAAATTAGAATTATATCCTGTAGATGATGATGAATCGACTGAAGGTCTTTCAGCCAAGCATACTCGACTAGTATGAAAGAGTATTCTGTATTAAAAGTGAAAATGATCCCTCGTTATCGCAGAATTGTTTTCAAAACTTGCATGTGCAAATGTAAGGCGAGCATTTGTTCTCCGGTTACACTTAATTCCTAGTATTTATTAATTACTCGTGGCACAAGAAAATATGCATCCGGCGATTCGATTACGCATGCATAAGCGAAACTAATTTCGCTTATTGTAACGTAATCTTTTGGCTAGGCTCTTATCGGTTTATGACTGGTTTCGTGTGAGCCATAACAAGCTTAATTCACAAGCGACGGAATGTATACCATTTTTATTTGTTGCCCCAATCAGGTTGATTGTTTCCACTTTTGTTCTCGTAAGGGAAGTGCAAAGTGGTTCAGGTACACTTCGGACTTCCCTTACGAGAGTATTCAAAATATATCAGCCTTTCATAAATCAATTATACAATTGGAACATAATTGTAGATCCAAAGATGTCCAAACCTACACCGAAAGTTAAAAAGGTTAATGAATAAAAAAATATGTCTCTTTCGCTGAAAATTCTGGTGAAGCAATGGAAAGAAAATTTGCCCACGAGCTATCACAGCCACAGAAGCTTTAAGGTTGCGGTTTAGTGGAAAGAGATAGCTATATTGTAAAATGGAAATAATCGTTTGAAAATAGAGCTATTCTTTTGGATTTCATAATATGAATGTGTATTTACATTTTTTATCTACCAAGTATAAAGTATCAGCCTAAATAAAAAATAAATCGTTATCTTTCACGTGTATTACGTCAATTTACTAGTTCAAGTTAGAAAAGAAAATTGTAAGATATAATGAAATTAATAGGACGTGTATGCTAAGTTATTTGAATGCAGAATTTAGTGAAATCCTTTAAATTTTCATTGCACAAGTTTTTATTAGCAAAAATTTAATTTAAAATTTGCTATAAATTTGATCAATTTTCATTGTTCTTTATAATTATTTTTCACAGAAACTAAACATTAAAATAATTTTTAATTTATCTGATGAAATTCCTGCTTATTTTAAGATTACTTTAATGTATAATACAATATTGTTCATTGATCACAACAACAATCTAACTCAAATTAGTGATTGCCCATATTTGTATAGCTATCTCTTTCTTCTAAACCGCACAAAACTGTTGCTAACGGGAAACCTAAAGCTCGCGTTTGCTCCAAATCCTATACTCGTAGAAATCCTTGAAAAAAAAAATACATTGCGCAAAACCGTTAGTCCTGTTTTTGTTTTATTTTCCTGGCACCGCCACGCGTTGAAAGGAGGCGGTTAAGCTCTCCAATCATGCGCGCTCTAACCCCTCCCCACCACGCAACACGCACAGAAGCGCACGGCAAAGGTCATGAAGCGTGTAATTGCAGGCAGTCCAGTTTCGAGTTTGCGAGTCGGTGCTTCTTGTAAATAATCTTAATGTTTTTCAAGTGAATTTTCTTGTGCGAATCGACCGAGCGAGCATTTTGTGAGTCTAATTATTTTAATACTTTATTTTTATTGATTGCGAAAATCCCAATTATTCGAAAACCCATGAAAACTAATTATTATTTAAATTAAAATAGTTTTCATTTCTCCTACTTATTTTTTTAATAAACAATAACATTATAAATTAAAACTTCAACTACTGAAAATGGAATTCAGTTTTGATAATATTATCTTATAGTTTAAAAAAAAAGTAAGAATAACTTGTCTATTATATATATATATATATTATACAGAGAGGTTTTTTTATCAGTATACATTAGGGGAAGTGTATACCTTCAAAAAACGCGAGTCAAACGCATTGAACTGATTAAATGTGTATGTTTAGTTGACTATTTGGCATACGTGTGTTCAGTTGCGTATTGTAGGCAACTAAACACACATACATTAATGCAATTAACTCGCGTATTTTGCAGGTATACATAGGGGTAATGAATACTGATAAAAAAAGCTCTCTGTATATATACAGAGAGCTTTTTTACCCCTATGTATACCTGCAAAATCCGCGAGTTAATTGCATTAATGTATGTGTGTTTAGTTGCCTACAACACGCAACTGAACACACGTATGCCAAATAGTCAACTAAACATACACATTTAATCGGTTCAGTGCGTTTGACTCGCGTTTTTTTGAAGGTATACACTTCCCTTAATGTATACTGATAAAAAAACCTCTCTGTATATTATATAATTAATTAAGAAAATGAAGAAAAACATAACAAAATCTTACAGCCATATATATATATATATATTATATAAATATTCAATGACCCTTTCTACTCGTATGGCTGTAGGGTTTTATTATGTTTTTCTTCATTTTTTTAATTCATCATAAACATCTTCCAGGTCTTTCTATCTTTTGCCATTCTTGCAGCTTCTTGTCTGGTGATGCCTCTCTTTCCCAGTATCTCGTTTGTTTATTATACTATTTGTAAATAAAACAATTATAGTTTAAATAGGGGGGAGTCCGACGTGGTCCAGGAAATCTTCCATGGAATAGTGAAGATCGTGTAATACGATAGATAGTGAGAAATAAAAACCCAAGTGGTTAGTTTAAATAGTTTAACAAAAAAAATTAGTAGGAGAAATGAAAACTTATTTTTATAATACTATTATTATTGTATGATATGTTTTTAATTTTTACTTTAATTTATTGTTAGCTATACAGTAGCTTCTTCAGGCGTAGAAATATTATATATATATATATATATATATATATATATATATACAGGGTGGCGCAAGATTACGATGAAGTCCAATATCTCAGTTATAAAGAAATATACAAAAAATGTTACTTACATTATTAGTAGCTACTGTCAAAATTCACATTTTAAAATTAGTTTCATATATACAAGGTGTCCAATAATCACGTAACGTATCAAACATATGTTTTTTTTTAAATGGAATGATATATTTTTTATGAAGATTTTCGATTCTACGTTTAAAAATAATCATTTTTTATATAAGATTTAATAGGTCAATTTTTCATAGTTTAAAAGTTATAAACAAATGAATGTTGAAATCGATAGATGTTTAGAGCCTAATATTTCAATAGTGAAAAATGAAATAAACATTCTGTCAACGCCATACAAATGCAAAAATACTTAATAATAAAAGAAATACTCTTTTTTTCTCTTAAAACAAATTTTTATATACAAGGTGAAGCAATACGCAAAATGATTTTTTTCTCTTTTTACTTAAATGGGACACCCTATATTTTTTATACTATTTTAATAGAAAATTAATCACTCTTCATTTTTTATATAACATATTAAATAGCTACCGTCTACCGTTTTTGAGATATTTATTCTCAAATACAAATTTGGTATAGAATTTTTAATCAAAGTAGGCCGTGCCAGAACAACTAATTTATTTAGTTGTGAAAGTTACGCGAACACAAATATAAAATAATTTAATGAACGAATAATCAAGTGTATTAATTAAAATACATAATAATTCACACATATTTTTTTTACCGCGGGATAAATGAGAATTTAATGAAAAAAAAGTAAATAAATATTAAGCTGTAATTATTTTAATACGCGATAATATTGAAAATACAACAATTTAAATAGGTATGTTCTTGGCTGTGCGCCAGGATCCAGGTACAACGAATCTTCTTATCTCAGGAATGCGTTCTCGGAGTGAGTCGTCGATCGTTTTTTTTCTTCTTGATTTGCGATAATTGCGCTCTTGTATTTCGATTCAGTCGTCCGAAAACGCGCAGTGTTCACTATTCCGGTTTAATTTTTAACGTTAGAAATTATTAATAATTAAAAACGCGATTTATTTTTGTTTATGAACAAGTGGTAATTAGTGAGTGAGTGGTGGAGGTGAGTTGGTTTTCGATTCACCAGGAATGGGTTGGGAGTTATTTTTTCTATTAAGGTATGTTAATATTAATAATTTATTTTTAAACAGATTTTACGATTCCTATTATTATCATCAATTTATTCTCCAAAATTGCATTTGATTAAATAATTTGGTATAGAATTTTTAACCAAAGTAGGCCGCGCCAGAACAACTAATTTATTTAGTAACTTTTAACGCTTAATATTATAATTAGTAAGTAAAGTACATTTTACGTTATATTTTGTAACACTGGTGCAGTTAAACATACTTCTTCAATAAATGATTAATTTAATTGTTAAAAACTAACAACTATATTTTTTGGTTATTATTCGAAAAATATTTAAAATATTCCTATATGCTTATTAAATTGATTTATTTAAACAATTCATGTTGACTGAAAAACCGAAAATAGATACTAAGTGAAATAAAAAAATATTTATATCATTATATTTTGTTAACATTTTTATGTATTCATTTCACACATTCACATTTTTTTTTATTCAATAGCATTCAAACATTTTACAATTTTTTTCTTAAAAAAAAGTGTCCCAATAACCATTATAACTCACTAAATAATCGTTGAGCAACTGTTTTCTTTATATTTTGCATGCGCCTTTAAATATCGATTGTCATTTGAATATCCTTTTAGGTTAGGGAGTAAATATGTTATTAAATACCAGAAAACGATTATGAATTGCATTTGTTTTAATTATAGCCTACTTAAATTATAGATTATAAGCGAAACTTATAATTTTGTACTTTGAATGGAAATTGTTAAAAAATGGTAACAAATAGGGGTATAGTTTATTATACAAAAATTAAAGAACAATCAATTTTCTATTGAAATAGTGTAAAAATATAGGTTGTTCCATTTAAGTGAAAAAAGAAAAAAATCATTTTGTGTATTGTTTCACCGTTGTGCTTTATGATAACAAACGATTATTCCTTATATTATTAAGCATTTTTTCAATTAAATTGCGTTAACAGAAAGTTTACATCGTTTTTAATTTTTGAAAAATAAGGCCCCAATCTTCCATTGATTTCAACCTTAAATTGTTTATAACTTTTAAAATATTAAAAACTGACCTAATAAACCTTATGTCAAAAATGATTAATTTTAAGCGTAGAATCTAAAATCGACATAAAAAATATAGCATTCCATTTAAAAAAATCATATGTTTGATACGTTACGTGATTATTGGACACCCTGTATATATGAAACCAATTTTAAAATGTGAAGTTTTACAGTAGCTACAAATTATGTCAGTAATATCTGTTTGTAAATTTCTAAATAACTGAGATATTGGACTTCATCGGAATCTTGCGCCACCCTGTATATATATATATATATATATATATATATTCTGTAGATGATGAATCGGCTATCGATCGGAGGTCTTTCAGCCCCTATTATTATATTTATTTGTTTTTTTTTAAATATTTTGGTCTAAATTACTTATATGTAATAGACCCGTATTTATCTGTTTTGTTTGTTTTTGTAATTTGAAAAATTAATTTAATGGCTATTTCTCGTCGAAAAAAAAATTATTAACACATGTTTCGACAAGAAGAATCTTATATTCAATAATAAACATTATTGAATGAATTTATAAAAAAAAATCAAAGTACTCCAGAAGAGTTTATCCGCTCATCTCTTATAATCGAGAAGAGATTATCCGCTCATTTCTTATATTCGAGAAGAGATTATTTACATAAATAGAAAAAAAGATTATTTACGCCGAGGGTTTTATCATGTGCTATAATCTTCATGCATTCAACTTCTATCATACAATATGATATAAAAATATTAAAGTAATCATAAATGCATCCTTATGATGGAAACATGTTATTACTATATTTATAGCTTCGCCATATTTAAGATAAGCTTTAAAGGGCTTTGTTGGCGAAATTTCGATTGAATAACATTTTATTAAAATTATTTTTTTTATTTAATTTTAGTAAAACAAAACCAAGTGATTTCACGTACTGTGCAAGTGCTCAGAAGTGTGTCACGAAGACATTTTCATTTAAACTCCTTCGTCCTTTTTTTACTCTTATTTAATTTGTATTTATGTTTGTTTTTTCTTTTGATATCTCGCATTGGTCTGTAATTGGGCTTTCCTGTCGAACAATAAAGCTTATATTATTATTATTATTATTATTATTATTTATTTCTCAGTTTATACACTGGTTTTTTTTTATGATTTATTCCGTGTGTAGACGGCGTGAAGTGTACACGTTTCTAAAAGTGCAGTGAGAAATATTCATTTTTTGCTAGTTTAAAGTGCAAATTAGTGCTTATATTTGGACAGAAGGATCAGTATTCATCATACTTTTAAACAGTATAACTCGTATTTAATTGTAATACGTGCTTGATGAGTAAGTAGTGAAATAACATTTCGATTAAAGACAGCATAGCACAAGACATCGCTAATTTTCCATCGTCCATCACGATTGCCTTGTTTTTGCCTCATCGCTCACGGTAAAAAAAAATATTATTATTATTATTATTATTAAAGCTTATATTATTGCAACAAACGGTTACCTAATATTTTTTTTAAACAATTTTGGATTCAAGTATTGTTTTAGTTTATTGCTTATCTCGCGATTTTAATTGAAATACAAAATAAATATATATTTAATCAGTATCCTTTTTTACCGTATAGTGGTGAAATACAAAATAAATATATATTTAATCAGTATCCCTTTTTACCGTATGGTGTCGGGTACAAAATAAATATTTAAAAAAAAATGGCTAAATGACCTCCAGTAGATAGCCGATTCATCTACAGAATATATATTTTTTAAACTAATGGTGAATGCGCCGGGCGTCAACTTCTCGTATTGCGTATTATGCTCTAAATCCAGCTAAAAACTGAGAAAAAAACGCTCAGTTTTTAGCTGGATTTAGAGCATAATACGCAATACGAAATGTTGACGCCCGGCGCATTCACCATTAGTTTAAAAAAATATAACAGAAGGGAATTACAACTTCCAAATATATTCATTTATTCGTTAAACCGAGGGCTTTCAGTCATCGTTTTTTGTAAGTTTCATCGGCCGCTTAGTGTGACCGCTACACCTGGTGAAATGACCTTTCGTTTCGGCCTGCGGGTCCACCAATTAGTCCTGCAACATAATTATTTTTTTTGTGTGATTGTAAATTGATCATTCAAATTGCTTACGTAGGGGAAGAAAGAGAGAAAAAAAATGAGATGCTGAAAGGCTGAAAGGCTTCCGGCCGATAATCAAGAATATTGTTAATAGTTTAAATAAATTGTCAAAAATGTAAAAAAAATGTTAAACCACACAACGAGATTAAAGAAAACGCTTGGCTGAAAGGCCGATAACCAAGAACATTGTTTATAGTTTAAATAAATTGTCAAAAATGTAAAAAAATGTTAAACCACACAACGGGATTAAAGAAAACGCTTGGCTGAAAGGCTTCCGGCCGATAACCAAGAACATTGTTTAAAGTTTAAATAAACTGTCAAAAATGTAAAAAAAAAGTTAAACCACACTTGTAAGGAATAAAGATAGTGAATATATATGGAGACATATTGAAAAAAAAACATTGTGATTTTTATGATGACATCAGTTTTATTTCGTAAAAAAACTGTAATGAAAGTAAAAATATATAAATATATTGCATTTCTACTTCCCGGGCAAATACCCCGCCGTGCATTAAATTACATAATGTACACCTGCTGTTGCATATCAATAAAATATTGCATCATGCAACAATTTCTATTTGATCCGAGAAAAATTCAATGCAAAAAAAATACTTTTCTATATAAATTATATTTTTTTAGGCTGAAAGACCACTGGTCGATAGCCAATTAACAGATATAAATTATACTTTTGAGTTTGTTAATGTTTATTACTTATTTTGTATACTTTCTGTATATATCTATTAAAAAAAAGATTATTATTATTATTATTATTACCTCGCGTATTAATTTATTTAAATAAATGCGAATAAATTCGTATGCGTGTGCGCATATTTACAATGTAAATCCACGTTCGTACGGCATATACAAAAAAAAATATATATATATTATTATTATTATTGTTATTATTATTATTATAATTATTATTATTATTAATTTATTTTATTAATATAAAAAATCACCTCACACTGAGAAGTAGAAAGGAACATATAACGATTTTATATAATTATATTAAATAAAAATGATTTGAAAATAATTAATTAATTATTTCCACATTCAGCTCTGTGACTATTGACTATTGATGTTATATAAGACTAAATAAATAAATAAAATATAAAAAATAAGTTTATTCGCAACTTAAGATAATCTTCAAGAAATATTAGAAAATTAATAACTGGGTGATTGAAATTAATTTAAAAAAAAGCTACAATGAAAGCAAAACAATATAAATAAATTACAAATAGAAAAGAGTGTTTACTCACTTGGTCGCTGTTATTTGTTGTGAATTTACGATAACAGTGCACGAACGTGCGTCCTTGTTTCGCCCGTCATTACTGCCAGAGATCGCACTTTTTAATCAATTTTAATTAAAACGAATTAATTCAATTTAAATCAAAACCAAATAAAATTAAACGAAAAAAAAAAATCACTTTTAGAAACGAAAAGAATTGAATCACTTTTAGCATTTTTTTTACGAGGAAGAAAATAAAATTAAACGAAAACAATTGATTTACTTTTAGAAACGTAAAGAATTGAATTAATTTTCGCATTTTTTTGCGAGGAAAAAAATAAAATTAAACGATAACAACTGAATTACTTTTAGAAACGAAAAGAATTGAATCACTTTTCGCATTTTTTTTTGCGAGGAAAAAAATAAAATTAAAAACGAAAACAATTGAATTACTTTTAGAAACGAAAAGAATTGAATCACTTTTCGCATTTTTTTTTTGCGAGGAAAAAAATAAAATTAAAAACGAAAACAATTGAATTACTTTTAGAAACGAAAAGAATTGAATCACTTCACATTTTTTTTTGCAAGGAAATAATAAAATTAAACGAAAACAATTGAATTACTTTTAGAAACGAAAATAATTGAATTACTTTTAGCATTTTTTTGCGAGGAAAAAATAAAATTAAACGAAAACAATTCAAATACTTTTAGAAACGAAAAGAATTGAATTAATTTTCGCATTTTTTTTGCGAGGAACAAAATAAAATTAAAAACGAAAACAATTGAACTACTTTTTGTTTAATTTTATCCGGTTTTGATTTAAATTGAATTTGGTTTAATTTAATTGATTTATTTTACCATATTTAAATTATGTGAGGCATAGCTGTACTGACGAGAAATAGATCCCGAAACACGCGTCTACAAATATATATATATATATATATATATATATAATCTAAAATCCCCATCTATCATGCTTCTACAAATAGCCTTATATTAAGTAACGTTCTTTGTGTTGTTTTTGCATTAAAGTTTTCTCGGATCAAAAATTTTATCGACATGCAGCAGCAGGTGTACATTATGTAATTCAATGTCCGGCGGGGTATTTGCCAGAGAAGTAGTTGTTTTATTATTTATAGTATTTACGTAACGTAAGTGAAAAGTCACAGAGCTAAATGTGGAAGGAATTTATTAATTATTTTCAAATCATTTTTATTTAACTTAAATAAATTAAATTTATAAAAAATAAGAAGTTTATTCGCAACTTATTATTATTTTTTTAATGTAATTTATTTATATTTTTTGCATTCATTGTAGTTTTTTTTAATTCCGGTTATTAATTATTTAATTTTTCTTGAAGATTATCTTAAGTTGCGAATATTTTTTTTTTTGAATATAATACATTCATCATAATAAATTAAAGACGACGCAAGCGCCATCTTTTGTCTAATTCCAAGTGGTCAACGATTTGGGTCTAGAATCATTGTTTCGTCCACTAAAGTAAGGCGAATTTGAGAACATGCTGGCTGAACATTTCATTAAATGTAATATATTCATATTTTTCTTTACTTTCATTGTAGTTTTTTACGAAATTAATCCGATGCCTAGATTTTTGGGGCGGAAAATCACTTTTTTTTCAACATAAGTTTATTCGCAACTTATTTAACTAACTAACCATCTTTACTCAAATGTGTATATGTATGTACAATAATATACAAAAAATTAGAATTATATTCTGTAGATGATGAATCGGCTATCGACCGAAGGTCTTTCAGCCTCAACTTATTTATTTTTTAAAAAATG
This sequence comes from Philonthus spinipes, assembly GCA_963082785.1. NCBI lineage: Eukaryota > Metazoa > Arthropoda > Insecta > Coleoptera > Staphylinidae > Philonthus > Philonthus spinipes. Next base: position 1,511,969 of record OY720316.1, read on the forward strand.
TAATTTATTTATATTTTTTCATTTTATTTTTTTTTTTTAATTCATTTCAACCCCCTAGTTATTAATTTTCTAATATTTTTCGCTTTTAATTATCAACAATGACAATGTATAACGGATGTTTGTAACCCAACCCCTTCATCCTCTTGCTAAAGTAAACATATATCAAAAAAAAATCGCTGATTGTGTTTATAAAATGCACGAATTGTAGGTGTAACGTATTTGTTTTTTTCTTGGGGAATCCGCTTTTTTAGGGCAGCAGGAATATCAATTATTTGAGTGATATTCTGAATTCGCAAGATTGCGTTGATCAAGACAACGCAGGGGAATTCGGGTAACCCGTGGGATGCGAGCGAGGAAGGAGCGCAGGAGGCTGGCGGCGAGGACTTGGTTGTTGTTAGGGAAGAAACGGTAGAAACTACGAGCTTAGAAGAAATGCAGGATGAATCAGGATTCGCTGTGGCTGTCAGATTGCAGGGTTCAGAAAAACCGCCAATGGAAACTTCCGAAAAAACGAGCGGCAAAGAGAAAAATCCTGCGGGTTTAGAAAGCACGACCAACAATACTGGAAGAGGGGAAAATCCTGCCGGTTTGGAAAAAAACATTAATCCCGAAGCAGTGGCGTCCACTTCTTCAAGAAAACATAATCAGGATGATTATTTCGATAAAATGTACAAATCCAACGTGTATACTCTGAACAATATTAATTTCGACAGAATTAAAAAATATGAAACGTTTCTTGTACCACCTGGAAATAAGAGGAAAGTCGAAGTACGCGCTGGTACTGCTTCAGGCGTAAGTGAATCATCAGAAGCGGCCGGAACAAAGAAGAAAGACGTTGTTGTAAATATAACTAGTTCTACGAAGACTGAAAACGCTGTGATTCGAAATAAAAACGTAAGTACTGTTAATGAAAAACGCGAGTGTGATTTAGCTTTAAAAAATAGCAGCATTACAACGAATACAAGGGCTATTAATCAAGTAAATGTAATTAATTATGTTGAAATTAATAGTGCTTCGATTCGAAGTAATGTTCTCGATAGGTTTGGTACAATACGAAATAAACCCGAATCGTGTTTGTTAACAAAAACAAGTGGTAATTCCACTGGAAGTACGTATACTCCGGTAGAAAATAAAGAATGTGATTCACTTCGTAATAAACGCGGAATAACAAAAACAAACAATAATTCCACTGAAAGGGTGAATAACTCGCAAAACGAACAAAGTGATTCAAATCGTAATAACCGCGAAATGCCTTTGTTAACAAAAACAAACAATAAATCCCCTGAAAGAGTCAATACTAACTCCCCGTCAAGTGATTCAATTCGCGAAATGCCTTTATTAACGAAAACATTCAATAATTCAGTGAATGATTCTCCAGAAAACGATAATCGTGAAATGCCTTTATTAACAAAATGTTTCATCAGTAATTCCACCGGAAGCGTGAATAATCCGTTACAGAATAAACAAAGTGATTCACTTCGTAATTGTCGCGAAACGCCCTTGTTAAGAAAAACGTATAGTAATTCCACTGAAAGGGCGAGTGACTCGCCGCAAAGTGATAACCGCGAGATGCCTTTGCTAAATCAAAACAGTGCGACAAATTCCAAACCTGATGTCTTCAAACGGCAATCGGAGAGGAATCTTCACAGCAGAGCAGGTCCCAAGTTTTTTGACGCAATTGTCAATTTACAGCAATCGGCGACGCTGGAATCAAAAATCAAGGAATGTTCCGAAGCCAGCAACGAAAAGGAATTGGAGGAAATTCTGTGGGAGGATCTTAAAAGGTCGGCGCAGAACAGGATGAATGAGGGTGCTGCTACCAAGGCCGGTGTTGTCCAGCAGCGGAGGAAATCCACGAGGAGGAGTGGAGCGGGTAAAAAGGACGCGGAAGAAGATTCCGTGCTGAAACCATCGCGAAAGGAATCGGATAATCCGGTTGAGAAGGGTGGATGTGAACAAAGAGCTGTGATGAAACATGATTCGAGGAAGGAATCGAAAAAGACTGATTGCGAGAGGCAAAGTGATATTAGGAAAGAAGGTACAAATGCGAGTTACTCGAAAAGAGAGCGCGAGTGTAAGATAAATGAAGCGAAAGATGCGGAAGCCAAATACAAGGAATCTCAGTTGAAATGTAAAGATGGTTCAAGAGATAAGGAGAAATCTAAAGAGATGGTTGAGGGTGGTGAGGACGCGCAGAAATCCAGCAGGTCGTCTCAAGAAGAGCAAAAGCGGGATTCCTCCCATTTAGAGTCGAGGAATTCACATGGACGTCAAAAGTCGAGGTCTTCGTGCGAACGACAAAAATCAGAAACTTTCCGCGAACGACCGAAATCTAGGTCTTCACATGAACGTGAAAAATCAGAAACTTCTCACGAACGACCGAAATCTAGAGCTTCGCATGAACGTGAAAAATCAGAAACTTCTCACGAACGAAGAAAATCTAGATCTTCGCATGAACGTGAAAATTCAGAGTCTTCGCAGGAACGGCCAAAGTCAAGGTCATCGCATAAACAACAAAAAACAGAAGCTTCTCACGAACGAATGAGCTCAAAGTCTTCACGTGAATATGAAAAATCGGAAACTTCCCAGGAAGAACCTGAGTCGAGGTCTTTACGTGAACGTAAAAAATCAGAAACTTCTCACAAACGAAGAAAATCTAGGTCTTCACGTGAACGTGAAAATTCAGAAAATTCTCGCGAACGACTGAAATCTAGGTCTTCACATGACCGTGAAAAATCAGAAACTTCTCACGAACGACCGAAATCTAGAGCTTCGCATGAACGTGAAAAATCAGAAACTTCTCACGAACGAAGAAAATCTAGATCTTCTCATGAACGTGAAAATTCAGAGTCTTCGCAAGAACGGCCAAAGTCACGGTCATCGCATAAACAACAAAAAACTGAATCTTCTCACGAACAAACAACATCGAAGACTTCACATGAATATGAAAAACCTGAAACTTCCCGGAAGGAAAGCTCGAGGTCTTCACGTGAACGTCAAAAATCAGAAACTTCTCACAAACGAAGAAAATCTAGGTCTTCACGTGAACGTGAAAATTCAGAAACTTCTCACGAGCGACCAAAATCAAGGTCATCACATGAACGGCAGAAGTCGAAGCATTTCCATGAAGAATTAATTTCCCAAGAACCACAAAAATCAAGGTCTTCCTGTGGAGATTCAAGGTTGGAGTCTTCTCGTGAAGGATCAAGCTTGCAGTCTTCCCAAGAAAGGCCAAGATCAAGGGCGTCCTATTATGGATCAAAGTCAGAAGAACGTTCAGAATCGAGATCCTCCAAAGATTCATCGAAGTCTTTTGAAGAACAATCAAATTCGAAGTCTTACGAATCATCAAAATCTTCAGAAGAAGAATCAATGTCGAAGTCTTGCAAAGAGTCATCAAAATCTTTAGAAGAAGAATTAAAGTCGAAGTCTTATAAAGAATTATCAGAATCTTCAGAAGAAGAATTAAAGTCGAAGTCTTATAAAGAATTATCAAAATCTTTAGAAGAAGAATTAAAGTCGAGGTCTTACAAAGAATCATCAGAATCTTCAGAAGAAGAATCAAAGTCGAAGTCTTATAAAGAATCATCAGAATCTTCAGAAGAAGAATCAAAGTCGAAGTCTTACAAAGAAGCATCAGAATCTTCAGAAGAAGAATCAAAGTCGAAGCCTTACAAAGAATCATCAAAATCTTCAGAAGAAAAATTAAAGTCGAAGTCTTATAAAGAATTATCAAAATCTTTAGAAGAAGAATTAAAATCGAAGCCTTACAAAGAATCATCAAAATCTTCAAAAGAAGAATCAATGTCGAAGTCTTGCAAAGAGTCATCATCAAAGTCTTGCGAAGAAGAATCAAAATCGAAGCCTCACAAAGAATCATTAAAATCTTCTTACGAACAATCAATTTCGAAATCTCCTCAAAAACGATCAAAATCTAGATCATTCCGGGAATCCCCAGAACCGAACCCTCCGCAAGAACAACCAAAACCGGAGTCTTCCGTACAACGAGAATCGAGGTCTCCTTCGCAAGAAGAACAAAAATCGAGGAAATCCCGAGGACGGGCGAGGTCGACGTCCTCCCGAGACCGACCGAAGAAGAAGTGTTGCGCGGAGCCTTTGAGGAAGATGCCTCCCAGGAAATCAAAAATCGGGAAGAGCTACACCGAAGCAGCTGACGACGCTTCCTCGACGAGCTCATGGCCGAGCCCTTTGGCGAACGCTAAGAGTGGCAAGAAAACAGCGGCTGTGAAGGGTAGAAATAAGAAAACGCATGTCGACAGCGAGGATGAGTGTCTGGCCGTTGTTGCCAAAAAGTTGAAAATTCCGAAAAGGAAGGGTTGTGATGATGATGAGGAAACTGCGATGTTAAATAGGTTGTTGGGAAAAGGGAAGAAGTATTTATTTTGGGTAAGGACTAAAAGCGACGAGGAGGAGGAAATCGCGGGGATTAAGAAAAAGTCGGTTTGTGTGAAAAGAAAATCTGAAAATGATTCATCGGAGGAGGAAGGGTGTTGTAAAAAACAAAAGAAACTCGAGACGATTACAAGTGATACGATGAACAGGAGGAGGATATCATTCGCTGGGGTGAGCGAGCCGGAAGCCACAACGGATGAAGAAGAAGATGATGGTTCAAAAATTACGAAGCGAAATAGATCAAATAAAGACGATTCAGATTATGAGGATAACGTGAAAAAAAGGCGCGATTGCAATACCGATGCTGCTAGCCATTCAAATAAGAGGAGGAAACCTCTCTATAACGAGGTTTTGGAGGTTGAAGTACCCAGCAAGGTTCGCAGGAATTTTACCATGGACATCGAAGCCGAACTCTTGAAGATTAATTCGGATAATGTTACTCCTGGAATGAAAATGAGGGGTTTTGTCGGGAAGAATGATTTTCCGAAAAACTCGAACGAGATGCTTACCAATGCTGATTTACTCAGTGTTTTAATGGATACTGACGAAACAAAGAAGAATAAGGAATTGCAGAAAAATTACGATCGCGGGAAGATTAAGAAGAGCGATCTTAAGAAGAATGACGGGCGCGGGAAAAAATATAATCGTGAATATTACGAAAGCGAAAATCTTGAAGATAATGAGAATGATTATTTAGAAGAGAATGAAAGGGACGATCTCGACGAGAGTGAAAGTGTTTGTCTCGAAAGTAATGAGAGCAATTATCAAGGTGGTAGTGAAAGTGATTATCACGAGGATAACGAAAGGGATGCTTTTGAAGATAATGATGTTAAAAAATATATCAAAACAAATGACGCTAAGAAAAAAAAGAACAAATCGAACGAGCGTAAGCATGGCAACAAACTCAATGAGCTTAAGCGTAACAAGCTACTAGAGCTTAAGAAATGTAATGAGCTGAAGCACAACAAGAAACCCTATGAGATTAAGCATTGCGACAAACCCAATGAGCTCAAGCATATCGACAAAGCTAATGAACTGGAAGATACTAGCAAAATCTACGAGAAGAAAAAGTGCAATAAAACTAATGAAGAATCGGAATCTTCTCATAAAAAGAGCAGGAGACTGAAAGTGCCGAAAAGCGTGGAATTTGTTGAGACAGAAACGGAGTCTGAATATGAAAGAGAATCCACGGCTCGACTCAACGCGGAAGAAAATCATCCCCCTAGAATGAGCAATAAGAGAAACACTGTTGAGAAAAATCGGAGTTTGTGCGGTGATCCTTCGGATTCGCTCGAGGCTAATTGTGATGAAATTTCAATAGCAACGGCGCAAGAGGAACGGGAATTCAATGATTACATATTCCAGGACGAAATCCCAGTAAAGGAAAGCAATGCGAGGAAAAAAGTAACGACGCTCGGCGTTACTGTTATACAGAAAGGTGGTGATAATTTGATGAAACAATCGAAAAAATTAGCGACGAATCAAGTGAGTTTAAACACCGAAGCAAATACGTCTCCATTCAGAGGGTTCCGTAAAGAAACGCAGGATTTGGATGAGGATATTTTCGTAGAGGAGAGCGTGGGCGAGGAAGTCGATTTGGAAGAAGATGGAGGGATTGAAACGGAAACCCAGACGGATGGAATAAAAACGGAAAGCGCTAGTGAAATCGAAAAGAGGATTTCCGAATTGATTAATAGGATTCTCGGGAGTGATAGTATAGTCCTTTTAAAGAATCAGATGGCGTTTTACGAAATTGTCTTCCCATTAATATTCTCGGTTTACACCAAAATGTTAGATCAACTCGTTTCGGGATTAACAGCAAATCAGGCTCTGGGCGAGGGGGAGGATGCCCGGACAAATTTAAAGCGTAACATCAGCGAAAAGTTCAAGAAGCTTAATTTAATACTAAATCGCATTGATGTATCGAATTTCGAAATGGAAACAATAATAAAGTATGCGAAGGATTACTACAGGATAAGCGAGGACGATTTCGCTCTCATGATTATGGTTTGCTTAAGCGGAATTAAGGTACCCGAAACAACTTTCGGGAAGCTGTTCTACAAAAGCATGCTTAACGCTTGCGAAAGGCGCTGTGTAAAGAATAAGCAATTGGCTTTCAAAGCTATAGACATTATTAAATGCTACGAAGTGCGAATGGTAGGGGATTTCAAGAAGAAACTGAATGTAATTTTCATGAAAGAAGAATTCGTCGTCATCTCGGATGATGATGATGAAGATGATGATGAGAAGGTTGCAACGGTTAACAACAATAATCCTGGGATTTCTTCGAGAAAAAAGAGGATTAGAATAAATCCCGCTATTCAAGCGCAAATAAATACCGCCAGTGATTCAAGCGAGCAGTCGTGTGCGCAATCGCAGGTCAGCATCGAGAATGACAACTTTCAGCCGCAAACGAATACCGAAAGGAGTTCAGTTGAATCTCAAATTACCGAAAATCAAAGAAACGTGCTTTTGAATTTGCCTCCTTCTGTTCAGCCACGCTCCGAGTTTTTCAGCCTTGAAGAAAATCAGCGGAGTATTCTCGAAATAATCAGAAACAGCCCAAGATTTGTTTTGGATAGTTTATCCAGAAATGATGGAGAAAGTATGATTGCTGCGATACGGAAACAAAACGAGCAGAGATTGCAGCAGGAATATAACGCAAGGATTGGGCGTGAGGCAATTCAACAGATGCCCACGGAAATAATTTCGCAGCTAGCAAATCTGCTCATCGATCGAACGTTATTACCGCAGACAATACCGAGCGAGGGTGTTGATCAAAGTCATAACAACCAACAATTGCTCAACGAAGTAATTGCTCTAGGATTAAGCCAGGCCAATGATGTTCGTAGGATGGGTCTGAGTGTAAACCAACTGAATGAAGCGCGAATTGGTCGTGATTTCGATCTGCAGTTGCTGCTTAACAGAGACACGAATTTACAATTATCCCATGATGGTAGAATAAGTCGCGATTCGATTCAATCTTTTCCCAACGAAAGACAAATCAACCGGATCCTGAATCCGCAACGGCCACCCATCGGTCAACAGCCGTTCATTGGATCAATTAACCCCAACATTCCTCAACCTCCCGCCGCTCACGCCCAGCAACAACCGTCCCCCGCGAGCAGCTCCCGTTTCGCAGAAACCCCAACTCCCCCCGTGCAGGAAACCCCGCAGAATCTAAGCATCCGTCGCTCGTTTCCCGAAAACCTATCCACCACGGATCACAACGCGAACCATCGAGGAACACAGGAAGAACGTAAATCAATTCCAAAAAATTTACCAGTTAGCTCATTAGCGCTTAATATTACTCAAAATTCCAGTTCTGCGATACATTCTTCCCCAAGGAAGGTTTACAACACGGCGATAGATCTACCGAAAATTGAAAACAACCAAAAACCAGCACAAGAGGAGACGCTGCAAGGCGATTTAAAACAGGGGGTGACTAGTAAAAAAAATCCGCACGAATGTTTGATCCAACAAGAATTAAAAACGACCCCCGGTATAAAACAACAAGAAATTACAAACAATCAACAAGATGCTATTGCGGAATCCTCAAATGATTTTAGTAAGGAACAAGCTTCCACAAGTACGAGTTATCACAACAACCAACTTGAATCCTTATCTGCTCAACCTGGTAAGACAGTTCCTCCTGCATTACCCGATTTACCTCAAAATAAATCTAATGTAAACAACGAACAACACCGAGAATCTCAAGATGAAATTGATGACCAGCTTCTAGAAGAGCAGCAAATTGAAGGTGCTGAGAAGCACGGATCTAGTGCTGGATTTAACGGATCTCAACCACTACAAAATGATGACAATGCTTCTTCGAAGAATCAAGAGGAGATTCCGCGATTCGAAGAGGAATACAATCAGCAAAGACTATCTAGTGCCGAAAGTGTGGTTTATAAAGAACAAGAAAGGTCTCAACAATTACAAAACGATGAAAGTGATGGTAATGCTTCTCCGAAGGTTCAAGAGGGGATTTCACATAATATTGACAGCGATCAGGAATGCAATCAGCAGAGATTACCAAGTGCCGAATGTGTGGTTAATGAAGAACACGTTAGTTTCGAAACGCCTCAACAACTACGAAATGATGAAACTGATGGTAATACGCTTCTAAATGCTTTCCCGAAGATTCAAGAGGGGATTCCCCAAAATATACCTGATATTAATGGGAATCAGCAAGAATCATCAAGTGCCGAAAATGCGGTTTTAAAAAAACACGCTGGTTATGAAGGGTTTCAAGACTTACAAAATGATGCTACAAAGATTCAAGAGGAGGTTCCGCGATGTGTACAGAATATTGACGACGATCAGGAATGTAATCAGCAAGAAAAACAGCAAGGACTGTCCAGTGCCGAAAGCGTGATTAATGAAAAATTCGCTCGTTTTGAAGGGTCTCAACTACTACAAAATGATGAAAATGATACACATGTAAATGCTTCTCCGAAGATTCCGCAAAATTTACAGGATATCGACAGCGATCAGGAATGCAATCAGAAGGGATTACCCAGTACCGAAAATGTGGTTGACGAAGAACGCGATAGTTTTGAAGCGCCTCAACAACAACTACGAAATTATGAAACTCATGGTAATACGCTCATAAATGCTTTTCCGAAGATTCAAGAGAGTATTCCGCAAAATGTACATGATGTTGACGATAAACAGCAAGGATCATCAAGTGCCGAAAGTGTGGTTATTAAAGAACACGCTGGTTTTGAAGGGTTTCCATTACAAAATGATGGTAATACACTCCAAACTGCTTCTCCGAAGATTCAGGAGGAGATTCCGCGAAATTTACAAGATGTTTACGGCGATCAGGAATGTGATCAGGAAGAACAACAGCAAGAATCGAGTGCCGAAAGCATGGTTAATGAAAAATTCGCTCATTTTGAAGGATCTCAACATTTACAAAATTACGACACACCTCTAAATGCTTCTCCGAAGAGTCAAGAGGGGATTTCGCAAAATGTACAGGATTTTGACAGTAATCAGGCGGAATCACCAAGTGCCGAAAGTGTGGTTAAAGAAGAACATGTTAGTTTCGAAGCGCCTCAACAACTACGAAATGATGAAACTTATGGTAATACGCTTCTAAATACTTTTCCGAAGATTCAAGAGGGGATTCCCCAAAATATACCTGATATTAACGGGAATCGGCAAGCCAGGCAGCAAGGATCATCAAGTACCGAAAGTGTGATTAATAATGAACACGCTGGCTTTGAAGGATTCCAACAATTACAAAATTATGACACTCATCTAAATGCTTCTCCGAAGAGTCAAGAGGGGGTTTCGCGAAACATACAGGATTTTGACAGCGATCAAGAATGCAATCAGCAGGAATTACCAAGTGCCGAAAGTGTGGTTAAAGAAGAGCATGTTAGTTTTGAAGCGTCTCAACAACTACGAAATGATGAAACTTATAATAATACGCTTCTAAATACTTTTCCGAAGATTCAAGAGAGGATTCCCGAAAATATACCTGATATTAATGAGAATCGGCAAGCAAAGCAGCAAGGATCATCAAGTGCCGAAAATACGGTTTTAGAAAAACACGCTGGTTATGAAGGGTTTCAAAAACTGCAAAATGATGGTAATGCGCTTCTAAATGCATTTCCGAAGATTCAAGAGCGGATTCCGCAAAATAATAATAATGACAGCGATCAAGAGAAATTATTTTGTGACAGTAATCAAAAAGAAAATCCTATTGTGAATGATGTAGGCAGCGATCAGAAGAATACATCATATATGAGTAATCAGCAGGAATTATCGAGTGCCGGAAGTGTGGTTAACAAAGAACACTCATATAGCGTTAGTTTTGAACAACCACAAAACAACGGCAAAGTACTTCAAAGTATTTTTCCGGCGACTCGAGATGGGATTCCGGAAAAAAATAATCACAGCGATCAGAACAATGCATCTTGTGAGGGTAATCGGAAAGAGAAGACTATTGTGGATAATTCATTAGAATTAAAAGAATTACGCAGTGTTGAAAAAATTGCCGATAAACGAAAAAGATTGGATATTATGGATCATTGCCGAAAAAAAAAATTCAGTGTCGAACAAATGATTGATGGACAACCCTTGCAACATGAAGAATTACCCGGAGTTGTACGAATGGTTAATGAACAACATCAAGAATTACCCGAAGTGGTGCAAAGGGTTGGTGAACCACACGGAGTTGTGCGAATGGTTGATGAACAATACGGAATGCCTTCACAACATCAAGTACTGCCTGGAGTGGTGCGAAGGATTGGTGAACAACAGGGATTACATAGGCAACATCAAGAATTACCTAGAGTGGTGCGTATGGTTGATGAACAATACGGATTAGCTTTACAACATCAAGAATTTCCTGAAGTGGTGCGAAAGAATGGCAAACAACGCAGATTACATAGGCAACATCAAGAATTACCTTCAGCGGTGCGAACGGTTAATGAACCACACGTAGTTGTACGAAAGGTTGATGGACAATACGGAATGTCTTCACAACATCAAGTACTGCCTGGAGTGGTGCGAAGGATTGGTGAACAACGGGGATTACATAGGCAACATCAAGAATTGCCTAGAGTGGCGCGAATGGTCGATGAACAATTCGGATTAGCTTTACAACATCAAGAATTTCCTGAAGTGGTGCGAAAGAATGGTAAACAGGGCAGATTACATAGGCAACATCAAGAATTACCTGGAGCGATGCGAATGGTTAATAAACCGCACGAATTTGTACGAATGGTTGATGAACAGTACGGATTATCTTCACAACATCAAGAACTTTCCGAAAGAGTGGTACGAAAGATTAGTGAGCAATACGGATTAAACAGGCAATTACCTGGAATTCGAATGGTTAATGAACCACACGCATTTGTACGAATGGTTGATGAACAATACGGATTACCTTCACGTCAAGAACTGCCCGGGGTGGTACGAAAGATTGGTGAGCAACACGGATTGCACAGGCAACATCAAGAATTGCCCGGGGTGGTACGAAAGATTGGTGAGCAACACGGATTACACAAGCAACATCAAGAATTGCCTGGAATGGTGCGAATGGTTAATGAACCAAACGCATTTGTACGAACGGTTGGTGAACAATATAGATTACCTTCACAACATCAAGAAATTCCCGGAGTGGTACGACAGATTGGTGAACAGCACGGATTACACTTTCAACATCAAGAATTGCACGGAGTTAGACGAATGGTCGATGAACAATACAGATTACCTTTACATCAAAAATTGCCGGAAGTGGTGCGAAGGGTTGGAGAATACCGCGGATTACCCTTGCAATATCAAGAATTGTCCAGAGTAGTGCGAAATGTTAATGAACCACACGGATCAGCCATGAGGAATGATTCCACCACAGAAACCAAGATTAATCGAAATTACACATCTAATCGCCACCAATCGAAGCCTTCCTTAGCTGTTAATCCAAATTCCCTTTATGAAAATGCAATGGATTCGTCTCGTGCAACAGCACCGGTCAAGTTGAATCGATTCATTGATCACCATCAATCAGAAATGTCTCTAGCCTGGACAAGACATCAAGCAGTTGTACGAATGGTTAATAAACAAAATGTATCAACGATGGAGAATGTTTTGTTCCGATATACAACAGGGCCATTTAGCGAAGAAAGCAATTTTAATCAAAATCGCCAGCAATCAAAGTCTTCCATAGCGATTGTTCCTAATTCCCTTTATGGAAATCCAAAGGTTTCGTCTTGTGCAACAGAAAAAAACATGGAACAATATTATCAATCGGAGCCTTTATTGGTTGATCAAAATTCCCTTTGTGGAAATGCAAAGGATTTGTCTTGTACAACAGTGCCAGTGATCGCAGAAAGTAAGATGAATCAACGAATTGATTACCATCAAGCAGAGATTTCGTTGGATGTTGATTCTTGCGAAAATACAAAAGATTCATCTTGTGCAACAGTACCAATCATCAGAGGAAGTATGGTGAATCAACCAATTGATCATCATCAATCAGAGCCTTCCATAGTGGTTGATCTTAATTCCTTTCGTGGAAATGTAAAGGATTCGTCTTGTGCAACAGTACCAGCCATCGCAGAAAGCAATTACCATCAAGCAGAGCCTGATTCCCGCGAAGATACAAAACATGCGTCAACAGTAGCGTTTAAGACAGGAAGCACGGTCAATCAACGAATTTATCACCAATCAAAGACTACTAATTATCTTCAGGAAAGCGGTAACTATCCACGTTATACAAAAGTGCCTTCCATCGCAGAGAGAGAGTTAAATCGTCATCAAGCACAACCTTCCTTGGTTGTTTCCTCTCGTGAAAAACCGAAACATCCGCGCCGCGAAAAGAAAAGGATAAACCACACAATCGAGCGTATTATAGAGAATATGGGAATTTCTCCCAGTGCTTTCGCCGCTGGTTTTCAAGAAAATCTGCTCGAAAACAACAACCAGGGCGAACAACAGATCGTGCAGAACAATCCGAGTTGTGCACCGATCATCACCGAAAGCAAGCTAAATCCAAGCTACACAATTGATCTCCGTCAATCAGATCCTCCCCTTGTCGATGATCCTAATTCCCAGCGAAATTTCCCGCGATGTGCAAGAACCTTATTCCTCGGAGAAAAACAACGCGAAGAGATCACCCGCGCAGTGGATTCGCAAAATGGAAAGCCGTCATCTCTGGAGGACAATCAAGGTGGACTTTTTGGTCGAGATCAACAGGTCGTGCAGAATAATCCGCGTTTCATCACAGAAAGGAACGTAAATCAATTGGAGGATTCTTTAACCGTTCATCCTAATTCCCAGAAAATTTCCTTGCATGAAAATTCGAACTATCCACGCTCTACAGCAGATAACCAACGCGAAAACTCCAACTCGGCTCAACAGCCATTCCTCGTAGGATATCAAGATTACGCAACTGATCTCCATCCGACCGTTAATCCTAAATCCCTCCATGACGACTCTCACTGTACAAAAGCACCGTTTCCCGAAGACAATAAAATAAGTCCTGAAGTCGAGCGCATTCAACTAGAGCGTACTTCCGATGCTGGTTGCCTTCAAAAAGACGGAACTAAAAACGGAGAACCGAGCGCTGTGAAAATCGAAAATTTCAACTTATCAAAAATGGATCAAGTTGAATCAACAAGTGTGTGCGATGAAGATGGACCAACAGAACCAGGAATGCCGTATTCTACTGCCGACGATGGACTTTCCTCGAGAAATTCAGAAGCTGGAATGTCGAAACCGCTGATGGCATCGCCAGCAACACCCACGAAATTTTGCGGGGGAACAAATGCAGAGGTGAGGTTTTGTTTTATTTTTTTTTAATAATAGTTTTAAATATTTAAATAAATATGAAATTTACCAATAAAATAAATAAAACACAGATTAAATTAAATAACCTCAAATTCTCGATCAACAGAATTATTTATATTATTTGGTTCAAAATTTTCTTCTGGAATTAGCTATCGATCAGAAGTCTTTCCGTTATCTATATATTTTTTTTTAATTAACTGTAAATCATTCAACTTTAATTATTTACAAAACTACCCTACACCCATGTGGGTAGAAAGGGGTCATTGAATATATATATATATATATTTACAAAACTAAGCACTGCCTCTTTTACAAGCGAACTGTTGTTTTGTCCTCTTTCAGAAGGCCAGCGATTTCGGTATTAGCCCAGTGGAAACCGACTCGGCCGTGGACGAGGAACCCGACCAAACCCTTTCTGGAATATTCAGCGTCTACGAGTGCATTTGCGGAAAACCGGCCAATCTGATTTGCGAGTGCAGGATGTCGATTTATTGCTCGAGTGAATGCCAGGTAAGTGAAAATTGCACTTTAATGCGCTTGAAATGTCCGTTACTTTTTATTGTTTTGGTGTTCAGAATGGATCAATGAAGCGCTGTTTATTAAAATATTCATTAACTGCAGATAAATTAATAAGTAACGAAACACCAACGAAAGCGTGTTAAAAATGGTGGATATCTTTAATAAAATACACCCGATTTATTTTCAACAACGGACATTTCAAGCGCAATAAAACAGGAATTAATAATTATATGAAATAATGGATTTATTAACATTTCAGTTTACAAACTGGCCTCACCACTACGATATACATATGAAGACAATTAAGAAAAGTTAACTTATTTCTTTGTTAATGCGTTTTTTTTAAAGACTGTACTCGAAAAAGAATTTATGAACTCGACTGTACTCGAAAAATCGGTCTTTAAATAAAAAAAATCTTGAAGAATTTTCACAAAACGTCGTCTTTAAAAATAACTATAGAGTACAAATTTTAACAGGAGTCATTTTTATTTTAAAACCTGTGCTCAAAGAATTGTTATTTAAAAAAAACTGTGCACTCAATTTTTTGTCTTTTTAAGAAAACTATATTTTTCACAGTTTTATTATTTATATACGCAAAAAATAAACTAGTCCATCGAGAAATGCGTAAGTTCTCAGGGTGTGCACCTTTCATAAAGTTAAGTCGGCTCAAAATATCAGCGAAGGTCCAGTTTTATATCTGATCTACATATGAATGTGTAGACAAGTTAGTGATTTTTTTAGTCTGTTTACTTTCTACCGTAAGTATTTTTTAGTACTTAACTAAAAGATCTCAGTGTGTATGATATTATTATGTAACGTAAATCTAGTTGGTTTTTTTATAATTTATTTGCCTAATTTAAACTCAAAAAAAATATATTCATTTCAATGTATATTCTTATTTACAAAAAATGTGTTCCTTTATAATTGGCTTTAATCTTTACAAAAATTAATACATTGAAGACTATAATAATGAAGTATTATTTAGAATGAACTCAAAATTTATTTGCTCATGTGCAATTCTTGTAATTGAAATGCATTGAAATGCTTTGAACTGAAGTATGTATAATTATTTTTCGTTAAACTCAGTTTTCTTCTGTATATATATATATAATTTTCATTAACAGAAATATGCAAAATAAGTGAATTAAAAGAATATTTTCTTTTAAAGAAAATATTTTTAATTATTATTTTAATTATTAATTTTATTCTAAAAAGAAAATAATTAAAGGGCGGAAAGACCCCAGGTCGATAGCCCGGACAGACTAACACAATATTTATTCTTGTTAAGTAAATATAACATATGTATAAGCTTATGTAATGTTGTCTGAATAAAGATTAATTAATTAATTATAAAAGAAAAAGGATTTATATCCAATAATGGATATTTGTTAAAGTACTTATGGAACATAAGTCATAATATCACAGTAGCTAAAGGGAAAATAAATAATTAATTAATTAGTTTCCAGTTGCTCTGCAATTAAATACTTACGAAGTAAGTACAGAAAAAATACAAATCTACATCTACTTCTGATCTAGGGCAACTGTGAACGCCGGACATTGAATTACTTAATCTCAGCAAAGCTGTACTGACGAGGTATAAATCCCGAAACACGTGTATACGGATACATATTTAATTTTGATAATAGTAGTTTCAACAGTTATTTTATTTTTTTGTGTGCTTTCTTCATAAGTATTTAATTGCAGCGCAGTTTGAAATAAAATAATTAATTTCTTAAATTTTCTTTTAATTCAATCAAAACTGCAATTAGAGATATTTTAAAATACGTAATGAAAGTTACAAAATTAAATCTGTTAATTGGCTATCGAATTACGTTTGTAATTTATGTAATTTTCATTATTTATTTTGTATATTTTTTTCATATTTGTTAATAAAGATTATATATATCCAATATTATATAAAAAAAGAACAGGAATAAGCACTCGACCCAGTAAAGCCAGATATAATTGCTTGTGAAAACAAACAGCCACAATTTTTAATCGGCCCTTTCTTTCATACAACTCATACGAAAACGCACGTTTTTTATTTATAAATAATGACTAGATTTGTAATTAACCTTCTTTAATAGATCCAGTAGGTAATCAACCTATTAAAGACGGTTGGTTACAAATCTAGTTATTATTTATAAAAAATATGTGATTTTTTATTTAATACATGCGAAACATGTCGATCGCGATTTATGAAAAATGCATACGCGTTTTTTTGTGATACGCATTTAAATTTAGTTTGTTTAAAAAGATATATTTAGAAATGTTATCTGTTCTTAATATTTTATCGAGTTATAAATAAAAATATTCCTCTAGCTATATCGTTTTCTTTTTTGTTTGCATTATTTCTATGGAAAAGTGCGATTTAAGCAAGTGTTGAATCCATTGGAAATAATAACTTTGTGTATCAGATATACATGAAATAATGTATAAAATAATAATGTATATTATATAATGATGTCAAGTATGAAGGAATTATTATGTACATCTTAATTTTTTGATTGAAATTAAATACTCGTTTTTCTTTCAACAAATAGAAAAATATACTTGACGTATATAAAAAACACCCCTCGTTGAGCTCAAACCACCAACCTCACTTAATCCTTGGTGAAACATTTTTAATTAATAATGATAGGACTGTTTTTTTTATGTTTTACAGATCTGTGAAACATAAAGAAACAAGTGTTTTAATTTCTTATCATTATTAATATTTATATATATATATATATATATATATCAGTATCCATCGGGTATGGCATCGGGTTCATTATTAATAATAAATTATTAATTTATGTATTTGGTTTGAGTTACGTGAAGAGATGAATATAATTAAATAATTAAAGCACTAACGCTTTCTTCACTAAAAACACTTTAGTGGAGAAATTGTTAGTGTTTTATTAATTATTTAATAAAAAGAATATAATTAAAGCATTAACACTTTCTTCACTAAAAACACTTTAGCGAAGAAATTGTTAGTGTTTTAATTATTTAATTATATTAAATTAAGTCAAACCAAAAATACAGACCTAGTTTAAAAAAGAGATAATTTCGAGATTTCCGCACAAACTCTCGTCAATTCCGCAATCTATTTTAGATTTTATATGATCTATGTCATTCTAACTCTATGAAATTGTGTTTCCCTAGTTTCAAACCTTTATAGTTTTTTTAAAGGTTAGGTTCGTATACAAACTATCGAATAAGTTTGTGCACGAACCTAACCTCGAAAAAGTGTATGAGGGTTTGAAACTTGGGAAATAGTTGCGGACTTGAGCACTGCAGGGCGCTGCGAGCGTTTCCCGCCATATATGAAAAAATCATTCTTGAGATTTACCTCTATGATTATTATTATTTTTTTAATTTATCACATTCAATTAAATTAATATTAAGTTTATATATGTTATCGTTAAATTTTAACAGTTATTAATTATTCTTAATCCTTGTAAAGAATATTTGCGATACATTCTTTACAAGGATTAACTAAATAAAAAGTGTTAATTAAAAAGGCGCGATTTTATTTTTAATTTTCTCACAACCAAAATTTATCACAGTTTTCACGATTAAAAATGTTATAAGTAATATTGAATGACAAAGTCGATTATTTTATTAATGCTAAATTTAGTATCGTTTGATTTTTGTTGGTCTTTAATTTTAAATAATTAATTAATTATTAGTTTAATTTACTCTACTTCTAAATTAAGCTAATTAAAAAAAACGTAGGTACTTGTGTATAATTGTTATAAAATCATGTCTAAAAATTACTTTTTTCTAATTATTTGAAAATATTCTACTTTTACAAAATTAATTTACAATCGCGAAACGAAATTTTAGGTAAGATTAAGAAAAATTACAAACATTACTTAGAAAAAAAAGTAATAATTTCATAACATACTTTATACTTTGTACTTAATCATATCTAAAATTGTGTTATGTGAAAATATTTTCTGAAATTACTTTTACTTTCGCGAAATTAATTTCCAAACGCGAACAATGCCTGCGTGTTGTTAAGCCTTTTACTAGCGTTACAAAAATTAGGCTGGTGAAAATATGAGCCCCCGAAAAAATATGCGAACCCAATAGAAAACGAATTACACGTTAACATTCTTTAATTACAACAAACTTTCACCGGAAGAAATTTCGTGCGTGCCCGACAGAATTAAAATTAAGCAGCCAATCTATTAATTTTCTATGAGCCAATCGAAGAATAACGCGTCGTTTGAAACCCTCGCGCGGGGATTCTAAAAACCATCACAACCCTCTAAAATATAACACAAGAAGAATAAAAATTAAACCGCGTTCTTGTTGCCATATTGAACAGGTTCACCGACCGCGATTCGTACACACTAAAATATTCCTATTGAAAAAAGAAATCTAGTGATTATGTGTGATCTGTGAATAGTTTTTCGCAACATCAAGAGGATAATGGATGAGACACAAGGTACAGGATAATTGAGAATCTCCGCCGCGAAGAGTTTTATGACTCTGTAAAAAAATTGAGGTTAGAGTCACCCCTTGAGGGGGGAAGAGATTTCGCTCGAGGAAGCGCTCGATTAACAGGTGCCCCTTTATATACTACTGCTAATAATTAGTGTTGATGATTAGCATGGTTATCCCGTTATTATTTTTTGATTTATTTATTTGCTCTTGCGCTTTTTGTATGATTATTATTAAACAATATTTTTTTAGTAGTTGCTTCTTATTGTTGATTTTTTTTGTATAGCTTGAAGTAGTTTTACAAAATTATTAAAAAAAAAACATTATGTTGAACAAAATACACACTTTATTAATTTATTTTTAAATGTTCACACAATTCCTCGCTTTACTTATTTTATTTATTTATTTTATTTAATCCTTTGCCTATCTACCTTTCGGTGTAAGGCTTTTTACTTATTTAATAAACTTAATATTTATAAGTTCACTTATAATAACAATAGGAATAAATTATGTATTTCGTTCATCATAATATACAGGGATTTGAAAAAGTATGGCATGTCTTTGGAACTATTCGTCAGATCAATTGATTGCCGCATAATTTAAAACAATTCCAATTACATGCTCATTCTCAAATTAAGGACGATTATCGCATAATCATATTTAAGAACGATTTTGATTACACGATAATCATTCTTTAATTGAGGTCGATTAGTATGTAATTGAAATCATGTTTGAGATTGTTTGATTCTTAAATTAAGGATAATTATGATATAATTAAAACCATATTTGAGAATGATTTCAATTTCACGGTAATCATTTTCAAAATGAAGACGATTACCATATAGTTGAAAGAATTATTTCAATTATATGATAAATCCATTCAGCATATTAATAATTTTCAAACTATTTCTCACAAATTCAATCAAACATGATTTCGATTACATGTAATCATCCTCAAACAATTTCTCAAAATGTGTGAGAAATAATTTAAGAATGATTACGTATAATCGAAATCACGTATGATTGAATTTATGTGTGTAATTCTCAAATTATTTCTCACACATTTTTGAAAAATAGTTTGTAATCGAAATCATGTATGAGTGGATACAATCAGCCCCCTCCACCGCAACCAGACTGTCTATTGTGGCTAAAGTGTAATTGAAACTAGTCACAAATAAAAGAAGTTAAGTAGCATGAAAATATCAAAGTGTGTTTTAATTACTGAAAATGCATCATGAAGTGAACGCCTTAAAAATCTAAGTTTTTATTTATTTTATTTGAAAACAAAGAAATGACTGGAAAGGGCAGAGGCCGGGGATGGCTCAAGCTCGACAAGGTGCAAGAGCCCGGCGGTCTGCAGCAGCAGATCAACTCGCCCGCCGTTGTCCCCGAATCAGCGGTTTCCGCCTTCCCTAGCCTTCCTCAGTACGACAAAATCGTCCACACGATACAGCAGTTCAACGCAGACGACGACGGCATTCTGATCAACCAGAAATTCAAGTACACTCTGGAACTCATCGACAAAGAATGCCGAACCGAAGACGATATCCGGTAAAATATATTTATCATCAACAAATGATCCTTTCTAATCTTTACAACTAGAATTATTATCATTAATAATATTTATAAAAAAAAACCCTCGACACCCAATACGGGTAAAAAAGGATAAGATTAAGAAAGAAAGATGATAAAAAAAAAAACAGTACAAAAATTATTTTCTTTTTTTTGTTGAAAAGCGCATAAAGCACAATTTTTTGTTTGTTTTAGGGAATGTTTTATGTACATTTACAAGAAAGCTTTACACGACGTTCAGTTTGTCAATAATTTCGTGGTGTTTACATCGCTGAACTCATTCCGTGCGACGGATATTAACAACGTGAAATTGAGGCAGCTTTTACTGGGGAACATGCAAAAGGATTTCGAGAGTGAGTATCGTTGTTACCAAAAAAGTCCAAAATGGAAAATTAAAACAAAATTTATAATTAGCTCCCCTAGAAAAAAAACGTATTACTTTGAATTATCTTCTCGTGAAATAATGTGGGACAATTTAAGAATATTTTAATATTTAATGAATATGTGAATAATAATAAATATTCCCAGCAAAGGGTTATAATTTCAAGAACGGAAAAATCACAGCTTGCAATTTTTCTCGCATCAATTTAGCAACGCTTTGTATAATACAATACATAAAACACAGTCGTCATTTGTTTCAGACGCGGCAGCTATACGTTTATACAACAAAAATGAGTTTAAAAATCTCATAAGGCTGTTGGGGGGTTTTTACGAGAGAGCCCGACTTTCGTGCAACAACATCCCGTACAATATGTTAGTTCCGCCAATAATAAGTTGCTTAGACATGTTGCTGGACGCCCCCGACGAAGAAGACGTTGAACTCTTTGCGAGACAGGTAAATAATAAAATAATAAAATTACGTCACATTCGTTTTAAAAAATGCATCTTCAGATGATTTTAAACGGAGCCATGTCCCTGGAGTTTCTGAATCAGAACGGGCAGAAGTCGATACTGCTGGACCTGTTCCACAAAGTGCGCAACCTGTTGATAAACGGCTCAAAGTTATCCGAGTTATCGAGGGGCTGGTTGATGTTTAGCTTGGATCTGTGCGGTAATGATTTCCGGAAGCTGCCGCCCGATTTGCACAAGTTCTACCAGAGTAAATTGGGCGAGAAAACCGTGGATAATTTACAGGTGAATGAAATTATCAAGAATTTTTCTTTAATAAAATGCGCATGAACATAAGTTAATTAAGCAAAAGATACCGCTTGTGTCGTTTTTCATTTATCAAGAATTTTTCTTTTTCCCTTTTTGTTGCTATGTGATTGTGAATCGGCTGTACGTATACAAAACTCGAATTATAACTTTTTAGAAATCTTTAAATCAACTAAACATCCAAACGCAACAGCCGACCCAAACATTAGACAATTGCACGACTGACGTTAAAGTCTTAAGTGTAGACCCGCAACTGAAGCCGCATGTCAATCAAAGCACCGAACAAAAGAACCACTACCACAACAAAAAACCGCAGGGTTTCAACCTGCACAATAGCAAGGATGAGAACACGACCGAGGCGAAGCTGAACAGAAAATCTCAGTCGGGAAAAGCGGGCAGGCCCATTCTGGGCGCCGGAGCCCGCAACAACAAAGATAGCAGCAAAGAAAACGCTTCCGGTTGGGACGTAAAACAAAAAAACACGGAGGGCTCCGGCTGGGGGGATAAACCGCTCATGAAGCGAGACGTGGGGGTGAGGAATAACAAAGGTTGGGAGCATGACGATAGATTCGATAATGATTACTCGTGAACGGTGCGATACCGTTAACAATGAGTTTTATTTTAATTGTGTAACGTGCGTCGGTTTATTAAGAAAATTAACCGACTTTTAATTATAAGTTAATCGTGTTTTTAGTGTTTTTGTAAGAGTAACTAGGTGTAGATGTTGATGAATTGTGATTGTTGCCGAAATACAGAACGATGCAATTTTATCCATATTTATTTCAACCTTTGTCAAGATTTATGTAAAAAATAACTTAAATGAAATCAATTAATAAAGAAATTTGTGAATTTGATAACGAAACAATACCCTAATGAAAATGTGCTTGTTTTTTGCATCACTAGTAAAGTTCAATCAAACCTTCAATATCCGTTGAGAATATATAATATAATAATAAAAATCGTTAATTTATATCAACACTCGTGTTTATATATTAATCAACAAAAGTATTATAAACCAAAATCAATTTTTAAGAGGAATATTTAAATTTATAATTCTTATTCGAGCGATTTTTATACTGTGATCATAGGTATAGTATATATTTAATAATAGTTTTGAATAGAAAAGGTTACGATCCGTACCCGGATTATTCCGGAATTTTAACAAATCTATAGAAATTCATATCTATTATAATAGATAAATAATAGTACTCTATGAACTGTGCATTGTTTCGGAACAGGAATTATCTTGGAACAGCTGAAGTGTTCCGGAGCATGTTTCAAATGCTCCGGATTTAATTTTGGTTTTTCGGGGCTATTCTGTAAGGGAAATGTTAAATTCAACATGCACGTTATTTTTATCATCTCAGTCTAAACAGTTTTTGTAATAAGTATATATATATATATATATATGGAATGTAATTCTAATTAATAACGAACACATTAAAGTTAACGTTTCCCGTACGGAATAGGCCTAATTGTATTATTAATAACGAAATAGATTGCTTCTATTATCTTTAATCCACTTTTACACGTGTTAGGATCATAAGGTATGTGTTCTCTAAGTATACAACCTCTGTGATTTGGAACAATTCAGATCCAAGAGAGTATTTTTAAATAATCACAGTTGACGCATACGATAATAGATGTCGCGAGGCGTACGATTTTTCTCCGCTAATGTCAAACGGGCCGCAAATATAAATGGCAACGTCGATTTTGCGTTGTCAGAATTGAGCGGTTGTCGCGCGTATGTGTGTTGGTGCAACGAAAATATTTCCCACCCGGAAAAACTCGTAATCGCGACCGAATTTCCCGGCGAGGGACGAAAAGCCGCGGCGGCGATGCACCCCCGCACGAGCCCACCGACGGACGCCTGAACGCCAACGCGGAAGGACGCCGCATCCATTCAACAAAACCGACCAGTAATGAGATATTGATAGCGCGCGGAGGCCGTTCGTTTACGGTATGTAGGTTGTTTACGTTTTTATAGCCTTTTTTGGTTAGAATCGCGCACGGCCGTCCGGCGATTACGCGTGCTTTATTTATACGCATTTTAATAATAACTCTGGTAATTTCGAAAATGTTTCCCCCTCGAAGCGCGTCCCCTCTAATAATAAACAAGTCGCGGTTTGAAGTGGAGAGCCCGTGGGCGGGATGTCTTCTGCGTGTTTACACAACAAGGAGTCGGCGGTGGAAATGCGCGTGATGCGGCCTCCGAATTAATGCACACTTTCTCTCTGCGGTCGCGTAATTGTCGCCGGTTTAATGTTGAAAGCCAGAAGGTGTTTTTGTTTCCCTTGTACTTGATGACTTTAAACTTTTTCTTTCCACAGAAATTACACTGCGATTTCTCATTCATGATTACTCCTCGCATTTTCAACATTCCCTGTGGTAAATGTTTATTTTATGAATATATTATTGATAATCGGAACTATTTCGTACAGAAAATGTTAAGTCTAACATGTATGTTCTTAATCAACTTCACATTATATCTATTACAAAAATTGCTTAGGCCGTGACGTTAAAAAGTAACGTACACATTAAACTTAATATCTCCTTTACAGAATAACCCCGATTATATATATATATACATAACCTGTATTGACTTCCTTCAGAAGACTCGGAAGGACTAACCGATCGAAGAAAACTCAAGAGATTAATTGAACTTACAAATTACATCGTATACTACAATTATTTCCTACTAACTGAAGAAATTAGCGGAATAAAAATGTTCGCTTATCTCCACCGGTTGCTCTGTTGATGTCAGCTGATTCCTGAAATATCTCCACGACTTGATCTCCAGACAAAGTCCTAAAACTCCAACTCCAGTTAAAGTCACGATGACGCCTGCTGAAACATCTCCACGACTCCTGTAAAAATCCTTCTTCTTCTTCTTGAATCCTTATACCTTTTTATGTGTCGGATGGACCTGTTGAAATCCAAAAAAACTGCGGCCCTGGTATACACAGACACAAAAAAAAAAATTGTAATTTCAATTGCAAAATAAAACTTAATTAAAAAAAGGAACATAAACATAAAATGCGCAGATAATGAGTGTATTTTCAATTTTAGCCACTCTACACTTGACTTATTTTTACAGTGCTTTTATTTTTGCCGTTGCAGTCGAAACGTTATCAAAGTGAAATTACCAATTATTACTGTATAAATTGAACCCAGCATTTTATACGGTAATAATTGGCAATCTTACTTTGATAACGTTTACTGCTTGCCGTGTAATTGAAACTAGTCGCAGCAGTAAAGATAAAAGTGCTATAAAAGGTAAATTATTTGGAAAGGAATGTTAATCGTTTTTTTTTTTTTTTTTTAATGGAAGCTATTTAAAGTGGAATCGGTCTATGAAACAAAATTTTCATGTTATCAAATGTAACAGTTTTAAAATATTTTAAACAAATTGAAAAGTTTATTTGAATTAGTTTTTGTTGCTTTTTATGGACTACTCCACAATTTTTATTATAAATAGTCATGTTTCGGGTTCTGATGGAAAAATATCTTACCCGCACAACAGATTTTTTTTTACCGTTTCTAATTCAATACGTAAAGAAGGAAAAAAATTGTTCCTAAATAAAAGATTTTTTTCTTGTCGATTTTTTTCTTTTCGAAAATTGTAAAGAGGGAAAGGGCATATATTTTACTTTTAATTTATCTGAATATAAACAATATTTCTTTAATACAAGAGAGGATTTATGACAAGAAAAACGGGAACTCTTCTTCAGGTAAGTTATTTTTTATTGACACTTGCGGCACTGCTAAGCCCATCTTTACGAGCTGGGCCGGCTCTGCCGATTCTCGGTCTCAACTTAACGAAGCCTATATGTTCTTGCAGTATAAAATTAAACAATGAAAAATTACTGGCAAGAATCGCTAAAATTATATCATATATTTTATATATTAAAATAATACAAATAAAATTATATATATTTTTTTTCCAATTGCAAAAATTATTTACACTGTAAATTTTTGAATACATTGTTGCATCAAATCTTTTATTATTTCAGACTGCATGAAAATGTTCTGAACTTAAAATGAAACAGGGATATTAAAAGATTTAATGCAACATTGTATTTTACTTTGATTAAACATTCATTTAGTTTAACTTGTGTAAACTTAAATCTAAGAGTAATCTATTTATTTTCGTTTCATAAATCACCAAAAAAAGAAAACGTAGATGTTTGTGCAATTCAGGAGCGCGTTGATCCGCCGAGGGCAAATATTGACGAGCTCGATTGTGGCTTGAGCTTTTTTTTTTATCACGCGTTCCTGTTTGCTGACACACTTAATCCCCGACGATTTACAATCGGGATAACGAGGATTTCGTTTAAAAAACGTAATCATAACAACAATCGAACAAACACCTACGGTTTTATGGATGTTATAGGAAAAATCGAGATGAACAAAATTAATCGAGAAATTTTGTAAATTATATAAGGATTATCACAGCATGAAAATCGACTTCAACTAAATTAATAGAGGAATTCTGGATTTTATATAATAAATATGAATGGATTATTAAAAATCTTCGAGTAAAATAAATAGATTAAATTGAATAGTTGAGAATTTATCTCAACTAGTTTCGGGTTTTCAGCCCATTATCAAGATTTTTAATAATCTATTCATATTTATTATATACAATATGAACTAGCAATGTTTAAATATTAAAACAATTAATTATTGCAACAAAAATCTCCGTCGGTTAAAAATACTTTTGATAATTAAATGGATTTTTTTTCGGAATAATCGTTTCTAAAAAAAATCAACAAAAGTGTGCACTATTTAGGTACTTGTTTTTCTTACTGGATTGTCATCTAAGAATTTCGTATGGAGTTGTGAACTTTTCCAAGTTCGAAACGGAGGTTTAAAAATATAATTTTAATACACCGACGTGCATTCATTAAATGTCGCTTTTATTACTATTATTATTTTTTGTTCTTTCCAATCAATTAATTACAAAATAATCACTCAATCTAATTGAATTGCAAATGTAACAGCCGGCTATATTTGTTCACCGGAGTAAACAAGAAGTTACATAATTGCAGAGCGTGCGGCATACAAATATATGAAATGCGAAATAAATCGCTCGAATCAGAACTGGTATGTCCATATTTGTAATCGGGTCTCCGAGTTAATCTAAATAATAATTGCGGCTGGCATGTGTGTGTGTGTGTGTGGAGAGTGGAAACAGCATGCCCTCAATTTAATCAATCAATTCATTATTGACTGATTGTCTGCCTTTTAATTATGAGACCATTGTGTTTGTTTTGATTCATTATTCGCCTCGGTATGCGAAACGGTTATCTTTGCAGTCGTTGCGGAATTTCAGGATAATCGAAGCTTTATTTAAATCGTAAATCGATTTCCTTTGTATATTTTTCATTTTACTTTATGTGTAAAGAAAATTAATTCTATAATAAACCTGTAATACAAAAAGAAATAACGAATATAAAAAATATGAATAATAAAAGACAATTTAATAATATAATTCGTATAATTTAAATAATTGTATTATTTTATTATAGATTTTTTTTTTAGTCTTATATTTTTATTTAGTCTTAAATAACATCGTTATATGTTCCTCTCTACTTCTCAGTGTGAGGTGAGTCTTATATAACATTGTTATATTTTCCTCTCTACTTCTTAGTGTGAGGTGTATTATAGATTTACTTTATATATATTCCATTTTACCTTATAATAATACTAGATAAATTATTTATATATAAAAATTTTGTTAGTGGCCGATTTGCAGAAACTATTCCAAAAAATGTTCTCATTTCATCATTCCTTCTTCTTCTGCTTGTTGCCCCTTAGGGCGTCTGGTATTCATCATTCACTAACTTTAATATCGTATCAATTCTTTAAAAATAAAAAATAAATCTTTTTTTTTTTTTAATTATTCATTAATTCGCTCCAATTTTATACATTACCCAATCGAGGCCATTATAGATAATCCCTGTTATAAAACTCGAGTGAATGAAATTGGCCGTGTTACAAAATCGGAATTCCATTGATGATAAATAATAACTCATAACCGAAGGAGTGAAAGTTTATTATTGCACTACATGTGCGTGTGTTGCTGTGATGTGATGACCGACAGTCTTATTCAGGAGCTGTTGTTGTTTGTGTTGGCAGTGCGTGTCTGCGGTGAAGTGGAGCAGTTTTCATTTTTAACTGGATATTATTTCGGAATACTTTACTTAAGGTAGTGTTTCCGATTGAATACTTGATTGAAATTGTTCGGTTTAGGCAGGAAATTTTTTCCGCTATCCGATTTTTTGTGTTATAAAAAAAAAACAACACGCCTACTATTTTCTTGCTGAAAATCATAAACCGCATTTGAGAATTATAAAAAATCTGATAGCGAAAGAAACTCGCCCTCGTTTATCACTTGCGTGAAACTGTTCATGATTTTTAAAATTCCATTCTGCAGCAGTCGCAATCTTTGTGTTTTCGGTGGTCACAGTAAAATTCAACCTGCGCAGAGTCCAGATTACATAAAGTAAATCTCGAGCGTTTTTCGTTAAACGTCAAAATTCAACCTGCACAGAGTGCATCCACCCCCAAATCCGCAAAACTCCGGGTCTCACAAAGCAAATCTCGTTTACGGAAAACCAATGCCGCTTAGTGACTTTTCCCGTTGCAGCCGATGACGCGTTCTCCGGGCGTGCACATATTAATATTGAGCAATCGCCGTTCATCTCTGTTGAATATTCCATAAGTCTAATTTAGATTCAGCGCCAGTAATGATATGTGCGGCCACCTGTTACACATTTGTTGTTTTTTTTTTTTGTTGTCCCATTGTTTGCGCATAAATTACGTTTCAAAACATTTCCGACCTTGACCTTAAACGCGCTTGTGTGTGTGTGTGTGTGTGTTACCTGCTCGCGGGAGCCGATTTCAATAATGGAAGGACAGTCTGTTGATTTCGTTTTGATTAATGATCTGTTGGTTTCGTTCTGATTAAATAATACAATGGGAAATGTTTATAATATTGGGATTTAAAATGTTTTCATACAATTTTTATTAACTATTATAATTATTTACGCTTTCAGCCGACATTGTAATATTTTATGTATTGTATTACGTTTGTCAATAAAAAAAATAGAAAAATATATATATAAAACAAAAAAGAGCCGTTTTCTAAAGACCACGTATAAAATAGTATAAGAATTCTATTGTTAATTCGATGATTTTCTTAACAAATAAAGTAGAAGGAAATGGCCTTAATGGAAGAAATCCGACCCGAGAAGAGGTCGTTGAATCACTGTCAAGAACGCCTGTTGTTGTTGGGAAAGCTCTCTCGAGTGTGTATAACTGCACTTGCTCAACCACATTAATCAACTGTTTTAAGGTTTTATGCCAGTGGGATATTGCCGGCATACAAATTATTTACATAACTCGAGAATCGCTTACCGATTTTTAGTTATGGAATAAATTTACCAAATGAAAAATAAATCAAGTAAGTGCCGCCCTCCTCCCCTAAATGATTTATTACAACCATTCACAATATACGCATTATTGTTTTGTTTTTTTAATCACGAATCTATTTAAAAAAACAAACATTTTTTTCATTGCGAAGATCATGATTGTACACACGTTCCCAATAAATGTGTTTATTGTTGTTTTTTTTTTTTTAATATATTTTAGGTGAAAATAATTAGAATAAATTATGATAAAATTCATGCATACATATAAATTTTTAAATTATTTTTAATGTTCATTGATTAAGTGTTTAGCATACATTATAGATATTTTGTGTCGAACGTTCGTTGTTCATTCGAAGCCTATAATTTTTTAAATTGCTTCGATTCCTCACTTTTACGCACGGAGCGCTTTTCTTTAAACGTCGCAACACATTCCAATTTTATTTTTAGAAAGATAATTAGGAACAAATTTATCATCAAATTTTTACTTAAAAAAAATATATATAATAATTTATATAATAAACATCTTTATTACTTTCTACCCGTATGGATGTAGGGTTGAATATATTTTTATTTTATTTAGTCTCGTATAACATCGTTATATGTTCCTCTCTACTTCTCAGTGTGAGGTTTTGAATATATATATATATATATATATATATAATCTAAAATCCCCATCTACCATAATGGTGGTGTAGGGGTGGTTTTGAATATATAACATTTTAAATTTACGGATTTTGAAGATCAACGGTTGATAGCCGTTTTCTAAGGATGATGTATAACATAGTCGGGGCTATTCCGTCCGAGAAATATTAATTTTAATGTGTACATATTAAATTAAATTAAATTTTAACAATGAGGTGGAAAGACATTGATCGATGGCTAATTAACAGATATAAAATATACGTTTGATTTTGTAATTTCTTAATATTTATTTAGTATTTTTTTGCTGTATGTGTCTGTTAATAAAGATTATTATTAACAATGTTATACCGAGTGATTAATGAGAAAAAAGTGTCCGATATTTGTAATGTGTACGTTATTAATTACAGTCTCATTTCAAAAGTTGCTGAAGATAAAAATTTACGTACATCTTAAACTTAACATTACCCTTACAATTATAAGAATTCTATTGTTAATTTACTTTATATCGAATTGTCTGCAGAAATAAATATGTTATGTATATATATATATAAAACAGCAATTGGGTAACGGCCAAAAGGCTCTCTGTTTTGATTTCATTTGGTTTGATTTAATTCGATTGTGAATCATCAATTAATTTTTAGAAATGATTTAACAGAATCCAACGTGTACATTCGGAAACACAATCAGAATTCCGATCACAAAACGCATTGCATAAATTACAACACGAATGGGGAAACACAGTGCACACTACTCCATAAAAAAAAAAAAAACAATCCTCACGATTTTCAATTTCCTTTTTCGCGAAAAATAACTATCACTGGTTTCCGCGGTAGCGGAATCCGCATGAAATAAAACCGGCCGCATTGCTATCAAATGTGCCGGCATCTTGTAAATGCAGGGTATGTGGTGTTACGGCAACATCCATTGATAAAGCTTTTTAATATGCGCCGTGCGTGCCTCGAGTATATAAACCTATTGGCAAAGACCCGCGTTATATCATTCCGTGTTTCGCGACACTCCAGTTCTGACGTGCACTCCAAAAAGGATATTCGAAAAGAATAAATAAATTAATTGAAAATGGTGAGTTAATTGGGCAACCGGTTCGGACGATGAAATTCTTTGTTTCACTTTTTGTTAAAATATATGTGTGGTTAATTTCCGGTGATTATAATGGTGTATGTTAATTATGCGGTCGGAACAAGTTTTGTGATTAATTGCGCGTTAATTCGGGTATTGTTTAAATTAAAAAATAATTGTTAGTTTTTTTTTTTTTGTTATGTATTCCTCATATTAAATCATGCTTTATATTCATATTTTTAATAAAATAAATTTCACAAATAAAACCCTCTTAATTATTTATTAAATATTTTTTTTTATAATTTAAAAAAAACAAACTATTATTGTTAAGTTTATTTATTTATTTTACAGTTTACAATGGCGAAACACATTGTGTCGGTGTGCATATTCTGCTTCCTCTGCGCGACGCACTCCCCCTGCGCGTCCCACGCCGAAGTGACGCACGGCGGCCGCCAGTACAGGGATGACAGGATACCGTTCAAGGACTCTGCGAATAATCCGGTGGAAAAGAGCAACTTCGTACCGGCGGACGAGCGGAGCGCGGTCCGGCTGAAAAGGGACATAGACAATAGTGATAGTAACCAAGTGAGGGACGTCAGTGGTGACGCGAAGGAGACGGAGTACTTAGAGATGATATTTAATTTGTACGGTGACGGGAACAGCATCAGCCTGGAGTCGTTCCACAGGCTGATGAGCCGGCTCGACTTGTTCGACGTGCTCAGCGCCAAGTTCGAGGCGGGCGCGCACGACGAGCACCACCATCACCACCACAAGCATCACACGGACGAGGTCGTTACTACAGGGAATAATAATAATAATATTAATCACACTAATGTAAGTAATTATTAAATAGTATATATATTGTGTGTTTAAAAAAAAAAGTCGTCTTGATTCGAAAAAATGTTTCAAATAAAAGTTGTAGAGAATTAAAATCTGAACAACTTTTGTTTGAAACATTTTCTCCTAGCTATCAAAATACGGGAGTTATTTCGTGTACGAATACCATACCTTTACTATTTTGACGATCGCCTTGGGTCTGTATGAATACTCTACCTTTATGATTTTCTCAAACGTCTTGGCTGTATCAACTCTGCACTTTCATGAACGTCTTACTTCTACAAATACTGTACCTTTACCGATATTAGACATCTCTTTAAAAAAAAAAATACTTTAAGTTTCAAATATTTTTTATTGACTGTCTGAAGAAGCCACTGTGTCGTGAAGCAATTGTTGTATTACAATAAACAATATTTGAAACTTAAACAAACTAAGTGTTTTATTAAAGTGAAATTAATAATTTCTGAGTACGATCCATTTCTGTTCTTTTTCCCGGGCGTTTGTGAATAATTTATCATTCTAACATTTATTTTGGTAGATTAAACGATTATTTTAAAACTGTAAAAATTGTTTTCATTGTAAGCTGATGATTTCACTTATTAAATAAATACTCTTGGAAAGTTTTTAAAACCGACAAAAGTAATTTTTCACGTAAATAAATATTAACAATAATGACCTCGTTGAAGTATATTAATATTAACAGAAAAATAGCTTTAATTTTAATACACATGCGAGATAAGAGAGAAATCTTATTTTTATTTAAATTAAGATTAAGATTACAATAAAAAAAAAATGTCCCCTCCATCGTTTTTTCCTTATTATTATTATTTTCTACCGTTTGATAATACTGGTTTTTTTTATGTGTTTCATCTTCACAGTGCATTGATAGGAGTAAGCTCTACGCATCGGTGAAAAGGGAAGTGCAGAGAAACGATTCGACCGGCATCGAATCGGCTACTTTAAACAAAGTGTGTCCGGCGCTGTTGTTCAGCCTACTGACCGGCGGGTGTTCGCAAGAGGACCTTCTGACAGACCACCACATGATGGGGGAGGATTTCCTGTCGGGGAGCAGGCACCCGTACGCCTGGCTCTACTCGCTGGTGGCGATCACGGTGATCAGCGTCTGCGGTGTCTTCGGCCTGGCCGTCATTCCGGTAATGCAGAAGAAATTCTACCAGCCGTTGCTGCAGTTTCTGGTGGCGCTCGCCGTCGGGACGCTGGCGGGAGACGCTTTGCTGCACTTGCTCCCGCACGCAATGATGCCTTACGGGGAGAGCGGGGGCCATGCGCACAACGATAACATGTGGAAGGGCTTTGTGGCGATGTTGGGGCTGATTTTCTTCTTTTTAATGGAGAGGATTATCACATTGGCAGCTAAGTGGAGGAAGAACGAGCAGTTGAAAATGAAGAGTAAAGTAAGTTTCGTTATTTATTTTTATTTAAAAACATTTTTTTCGTAAATGTCTAATTATGTGAGTTATGGTTTTTTACTTATTTGGGGAGTTAAGAAAAAATATTTCAAATGTAAATAAATAAATAAAAATAAAAGTTGTAGAGAATTAATTTCTTAAACTTTTGTATGAAACATTTTTTGTAACTATAAAAATTTTATTTTTATTCATGTTTTTTAAATCTTCAAAATTAATAATTCTATTTTCTAACATGCAAGAAAAAAACTCTTTATTTTCAATTATTTTAACAATGAATGAGAATTTTTTAAATGAAATAATTTATTTCGTTCATTTCAATGTTTCAAAAACTTCAAAACTAAATTATTCCACACAAATTATCAATTTGAAAATTTCCTGCAATAAAACCCGAATATTTAAAAAGGTTTTCGAATACACAATGCGCAAACAATTTACAAATAAATTTCATTCTGTTTACCCGGAAAGCATTCAGATAATAAATAATTTCAGAATGTGCATTCGAGAGCGTGTGTGCATGCGCATTTTTTTTCGTTTTCCAAAACAAGGCTGAGGCAATACGGCAATAAATAACGCGTCCTGAAGTTTAGCCTGAGAATTATTCGCATTTCATTTCAGTATATACTATTTTTTTTTTGTTTGTTTTGTTGCAATAGGTATTTGTGTACAGCCAGTTTTACATTTGTTTTATATTGCGGGCGGCCTTTCATAAAAAAAAATAACTCGCAATTAGCATGTATAAACTATAAGCTGGTTGTGTTGCGTAACGTCGCAACGGAATATTTCACTAAGTGGACAAAAGTTAATTAATGTTATTTCCTGATAATTTTTAATTCCATTGGATGTTTTGTTTATTTTTTTTATAGGTTGTAATTATTTGTGATATCATTAAAACATTAATTTTATTATCACACTGTTATTTATGAATTAATCGTATTATTTTCACAACCATACGTGATTTTAAAGAAAAAAAAAATATCCCAATCTTCAATGTTAAATTTTGAACAAGTAACTGTTAAAATAACCAAGAGTGGTGAAAATTTAAATAATGTACAAATTTCAAACTTATATTCAGAGTTTTTTTGTTTTATTTAACGCGAGTTTGTATTAATTTCACCACTATTTTTTTTTCAGCTGCCGTCCAAGTTGAACATAATCAAACCGGAGAAGAGTACGCAGCTCACCAACGCAGCCGACAAGCAGTGCAAGCACAAGTACAGCTCGTTCCCGTATTGCTACGATGAGATCAAGACGGATCCTGATGGAACACGTAAGTTGCTTTTTGTGTGCTTCGGAATGTTCTCTCGGTCGTTTCTGTAAAGGTGAAGGTGATTCGTGGAATGCATGAGGTGATCTTGTTTTCAATTGTTTCGTAATAACAGGATATTGCTGGGAATGTTTTATTTATTATAATGAACATGCTATGTAGGATAAAGAAATAATAATTTAAATTTAATAATTCTTTATTCAATATTGTATCCTGTTTACAGTATTAGTTACTTTTTTTTTAATACGTACAATGTTCTTAAAAAGTATTCTTATGCGTGTGATTTTAATTATTAAACCATACTATTTAGTTAGTGCGCAAATACGAGTGAATCACTGCCCGATCTGCATGACCATTTGTAGTTGAGTTGCTGTGTATTCACATTCACAAAAGTATTGTAACTTTGATGAAGTAGCTGCTCCACGAATCTATAATTTTTTTACATACTGGTCCCGTCGGCTCCCATCTATGAGTTACAAAGTATACAGAGCTATTATTTTATATGGCGAAAGTACTGCGAGTCCTTTACAACCATTTCTGAAAAATGCCTGTGTGAAACAAAAATATTTAAACATAATGCTTAACGGATACATAATTTTATATTTTATTGATGATTTTTTTACAGATGAAGATCATGTGTTTCAAGTGGCAGGATCGGGCGACCACCACAACCATTGGGAGTCGCACAACAACACGGCTTCAACGGGCCTCGACGAATTGGGCAGTTCGGAAATCCAACCGTACAAGCCGGGCCAGAAGATCGAGAAGAACCAAAACATGACGGAGTGCCCGAACGACGGCAACAACATCAACTGCTCCGAGATCAACAAGATGATCTCATCAGAAAGCAACAAGATGCTTGACGGTGATAACAGGGAGGAAACGGACAGTATTGAATACACTGTGATTTTAAGGGAGCATGACAACCCCCACCACGGCCACTCGCACACCCACGGCCACGTGCACGCCGCCCCGAAAACAATGTCTTCTGTGGCGTGGATGGTGATTATGGGAGACGGTTTGCACAACTTCACTGACGGGATGGCGATCGGTGCTGCATTCGCGAGTGGATTGGCGGGGGGCTTCTCGACGGCCGTCGCCGTCTTCTGCCACGAGCTCCCACACGAACTCGGTGACTTCGCAATGTTGCTAAAAGCCGGAATGACCATGAAGCAAGCACTCTTTTACAACTTGCTTTCGAGCGTGCTCTGTTTATTTGGGAACTTATTTGGCTTATGGTTGGGAACGACCGAAGAAGCAAGTTCCTGGATTTTCGCTGCAGCGGCAGGCATGTTTCTATACATCGCCCTCGTTGACATGATCCCCGAATTAAGCTCAGGTCACGAAGCCCAAGGCACCCTCACCCAAGTATTCCTACATCTTGGCGGGCTTCTTCTCGGCTTCGGCATCATGGCGTTGATCGCCCTCTACGAACATGACTTAAAGAGCATCTTCCATGATACTTAATTTAAACAGCACCGAAGTAGCCGTAAGAAGGAATGTATTAAATTATTTTAGACTTATAATTTAAAGATCACTCTTTTAGATATGAAATCAATAAGCTTTTATTTTTGTTAGTACTTAAAAGTTCAGCTTTTGTAATTTTATACTAAATTTGTATAAATCAAGGATATGATCGTTAAAAAAAGAAAGTATAACTACAACAGCACTCTGTTATTGATATTGAATAGAAATAATGTCTAATTTAGTAAATTCAACATAAACGTCGAATATTTAAAAATTCATAATGAAAATCGAATGATGTATTTATTAAGATTAATTCATTTATAAATAATCACAGCATTAACGATGATGTAATTGAAATTGTTTTTATTAAAATTGAAAATAAAAGATTGTGTGCAATAATAATTTATGAATTAAATTCTTTGCTCTGCAATTCTTTTAATCAAGAATTAAACATTGGAAATAAAATTTATTTACGTATTCGTAATGTGAATTTTATTTATTAATCAACCAATGTTGTTGAGTTGTTTATGATTAATACTTATTATATTTTCATTAGATATAAAAACAGTTTTAATTTATAAAAGTTTTCAGTTACAATAAATATATACCATCATTTATTTTCATAAATTTACAGACAAACTCGAGACATTATCAATTCAATATTAAACATTTTTTTTAATCTACGCTTGATGATAAAAGGATGTATTATAATAAACAGCAGTTGCATTCAGCAGACATCACTGGTGGAACTACCTAACGTTTAAATTTAAGCAATATTCTTTAATTTTTAAGCAATTCTAAAAACTAACACAGTTTATACATTAAGTCAAATTCCTGATTGTACAATAACTGAGTTTTCACGATCAGTTGGTTCCACTGGTGGCGTATGTTGAAAATGGAACCGTTGTGAATTTTTATCAAGTTGTGATAGTTTTTCAAGGTATTTTTTTTTATAAGCGCCTTATTTGACATGATCGTCATCATCACACGTTTTGAATTTGGTTTTAACTTTTATTAAAATATGTCAAACAGGCTTCATATACATATGCATAAAAAAATACAATGAAAAAGAGTTTCTTTTAGATTTCACTCAATTTATAAAACTGTATTTTGAAAAACTCGATAATGAAAGTGTGTTGTTTGAAACGAGAAAAAAAATATATAATTGCGAGTGTGATTAACAACAGTAGCTAATATTTTTTATATATTTATGTAAATACGAATGGTTTTTCCTTTATTTCACAATGTTTATCCTATTCTACATTGCGTTTATTTTGTAAGTGTATAAATTCTACAAACAATTGTTATAATTTCAAAATATGTATTTCATATCACGGCTAAATGTCGTTAATTTTTTTTTTTTATAAGTGTATAGATTAGAATTTTTCTGTACATACATTTTTTTATATAACTCTTTGTTCCTAATATTTACTCATGAACCAGGTGGTTAATAATAAATACAAGTGTATGTTTAAATATTGTTCTCGCACAGATTTAAGGTTTTACAGTGTATTAAATATCGAGGAGTAAAAACAAGGCCTACCGCGTCAGATTTTATGGAACTTAATGCTCTGATCTATTTTTTTGTAACGTGTTCTGTTTTTATTTTGTAATATATTTAAGAAACCGATACTAGTTTTATTTTTTTTATATATTGCCCTTTTCCAAATGAAATGAAGGTGTGGAAAGACAAAGTTGGTGTTGTGCAGGTTTGTCATGAAAAATTGTTTGTACGCTAGGGTTGTTTATTGTTATTTATGCAATATATTTGGGAAATAATGTGATGGAGATAGAACATAAATCTGTGCTTTAATAACTAAATGCATTTCAACTGATTTGAAGCCAAATCTAAGACAAATTCTGATTTTTTTTCAGAGGATACAGAACGGCTGTATGAAGAGTTGGAAAAAAATGTTTCAACTAAAAGTTATGGAGAACTACGCTGTCAACAACTTTTATTTAAGGCATTTTTCCTAACTTTTAAAATAAGCAATTTATGGCGAAAATACTATTAATACTATATCTATAAAAAAATTAAAAATAATGTATTTATGAAAATAAACTAAATATTCTATGTAAATCTACATGTATTATATCTATTAAAAATCTATAAATATTCCATCTATTAAAATCTAACTTTTATATATCTATGAATAATAAAAATATATCTATGACAAAGATGTGCTCCCGTTACTGTTTTCCTGGAACAAAATCGAAAATTCACGCTATTTTCGATGGAATTCCGCAAACGAGCAACCGAAAGTTCAAAGGGGTAACACATTATGTCCAGAGATGGTTTAAATATTGCAGAATAAGAATCCGTCAACAGATTGTTCGAATTCCGCCTAGAAGTATTTTTTTTTAATTTTTGAAGTTCTGAAAAATTCAAACTTTTCCTTCGAACATATTCGATTTTGGTCAATTTTTGAAAAAAGTTTATTTATGGATAAAATGAGCTGAAACTTTCCTTAAATATAGTTTAAATAATGCAGAATAAGAATCCGTAAACAGATTGTTCGAATTCCGCCTAGAAGTATTTTTTTTTAATTTTTGAAATTCTGAAAAAGTTCAAAGGGGGGACCCTTTGGTTTTTCAAAAAGTTTATTTATGGATAAAATGAGCTGAAACTTTCCCAAAATATAGATTAAATAGTGCAGAATAAGAATCCGTCAACAGATTGTTCGAATTCCGCCTAGAAGTATTTTTTTTTAATTTTTGAAGTTCTGAAAAATTCAAACTTTTCCTTCGAACATATTCGATTTTGGTCAATTTTTGAAAAAAGTTTATTTATGGATAAAATGAGCTGAAACTTTCCTTAAATATAGTTTAAATAATGCAGAATAAGAATCCGTAAACAGATTGTTCGAATTCCGCCTAGAAGTATTTTTTTTTAAATTTTTGAAATTCTGAAAAAGTTCAAAGGGGGGACCCTTTGGTTTTTCAAAAAGTTTATTTATGGATAAAATGAGCTGAAACTTTCCCAAAATATAGATTAAATAGTGCAGAATAAGAATCCGTCAACAGATTGTTCGAATTCCGCCTAGAAATATTTTTTTTTAATTTTTGAAGTTCTGAAAAATTCAAACTTTTCCTTCGAACATATTCGATTTTGGTCAATTTTTGAAAAAAGTTTATTTATGGATAAAATGAGCTGAAACTTTCCTTAAATATAGTTTAAATAATGCAGAATAAGAATCCGTAAACAGATTGTTCGAATTCCGCCTAGAAGTATTTTTTTTTAATTTTTGAAATTCTGAAAAAGTTCAAAGGGGGGACCCTTTGGTTTTTCAAAAAGTTTATTTATGGATAAAATGAGCTGAAACTTTCCCAAAATATAGTTTAAATAGTGC
Organism: Philonthus spinipes; assembly: GCA_963082785.1. Lineage (NCBI taxonomy): Eukaryota > Metazoa > Arthropoda > Insecta > Coleoptera > Staphylinidae > Philonthus > Philonthus spinipes. Next base: position 1,550,874 of record OY720316.1, read on the forward strand.
AGAATAAGAATCCGTCAACAGATTGTTCGAATTCCGCCTAGAAGTATTTTTTTTTAATTTTTGAAGTTCTGAAAAATTCAAACTTTTACTTTAAACATATTCGATTTTGGTCAATTTTTGAAAAAAGTTTATTTATGGATAAAATGAGCTGAAACTTTCCTTAAATATAGTTTAAATAATGCAGAATAAGAATCCGTAAACAGATTGTTCGAATTCCGCCTAGAAGTATTTTTTTTTAATTTTTGAAATTCTGAAAAAGTTCAAAGGGGGGACCCTTTGGTTTTTCAAAAAGTTTATTTATGGATAAAATGAGCTGAAACTTTCCCAAAATATAGTTTAAATAGTGCAGAATAAGAATCCGTCAACAGATTGTTCGAATTCCGCCTAGAAGTATTTTTTTTTTAATTTTTGAAGTTCTGAAAAATTCAAACTTTTCCTTCGAACATATTCGATTTTGGTCAATTTTTGAAAAAAGTTTATTTATGGATAAAATGAGCTGAAACTTTCCTTAAATATAGTTTAAATAATGCAGAATAAGAATCCGTAAACAGATTGTTCGAATTCCGCCTAGAAGTATTTTTTTTTAATTTTTGAAATTCTGAAAAAGTTCAAAGGGGGGACCCTTTGGTTTTTCAAAAAGTTTATTTATGGATAAAATGAGCTGAAACTTTCCCAAAATATAGTTTAAATAGTGCAGAATAAGAATCCGTCAACAGATTGTTCGAATTCCGCCTAGAAGTATTTTTTTTTAATTTTTGAAGTTCTGAAAAATTCAAACTTTTCCTTTAAACATATTCGATTTTGGTCAATTTTTGAAAAAAGTTTATTTATGGATAAAATGAGCTGAAACTTTCCTTAAATATAGTTTAAATAATGCAGAATAAGAATCCGTAAACAGATTGTTCGAATTCCGCCTAGAAGTATTTTTTTTTAATTTTTGAAATTCTGAAAAAGTTCAAAGGGGGGACCCTTTGGTTTTTCAAAAAGTTTATTTATGGATAAAATGAGCTGAAACTTTCCCAAAATATAGTTTAAATAGTGCAGAATAAGAATCCGTCAACAGATTGTTCGAATTCCGCCTAGAAGTATTTTTTTTTAATTTTTGAAGTTCTGAAAAATTCAAACTTTTCCTTTAAACATATTCGATTTTGGTCAATTTTTGAAAAAAGTTTATTTATGGATAAAATGAGCTGAAACTTTCCTTAAATATAGTTTAAATAATGCAGAATAAGAATCCGTAAACAGATTGTTCGAATTCCGCCTAGAAGTATTTTTTTTTAATTTTTGAAATTCTGAAAAAGTTCAAAGGGGGGACCCTTTGGTTTTTCAAAAAGTTTATTTATGGATAAAATGAGCTGAAACTTTCCCAAAATATAGTTTAAATAGTGCAGAATAAGAATCCGTCAACAGATTGTTCGAATTCCGCCTAGAAGTATTTTTTTTTAATTTTTGAAATTCTGAAAAAGTTCAAAGGGGGGACCCTTTGGTTTTTCAAAAAGTTTATTTATGGATAAAATGAGCTGAAACTTTCCCAAAATATAGTTTAAATAGTGCAGAATAAGAATCCGTAAACAGATTGTTCGAATTCCGCCTAGAAGTATTTTTTTTTTAATTTTTGAAATTCTGAAAAAGTTCAAAGGGGGGACCCTTTGGTTTTTCAAAAAGTTATTTATGGATAAAATGAGCTGAAACTTTCCCAAAATATAGTTTAAATAGTGCAGAATAAGAATCCGTCAACAGATTGTTCGAATTCCGCCTAGAAGTATTTTTTTTTAATTTTTGAAGTTCTGAAAAATTCAAACTTTTCCTTTAAACATATTCGATTTTGGTCAATTTTTGAAAAAAGTTTATTTATGGATAAAATGAGCTGAAACTTTCCTTAAATATAGTTTAAATAATGCAGAATAAGAATCCGTAAACAGATTGTTCGAATTCCGCCTAGAAGTATTTTTTTTTAATTTTTGAAATTCTGAAAAAGTTCAAAGGGGGGACCCTTTGGTTTTTCAAAAAGTTTATTTATGGATAAAATGAGCTGAAACTTTCCCAAAATATAGTTTAAATAGTGCAGAATAAGAATCCGTCAACAGATTGTTCGAATTCCGCCTAGAAGTATTTTTTTTTAATTTTTGAAGTTCTGAAAAATTCAAACTTTTCCTTTAAACATATTCGATTTTGGTCAATTTTTGAAAAAAGTTTATTTATGGATAAAATGAGCTGAAACTTTCCTTAAATATAGTTTAAATAATGCAGAATAAGAATCCGTAAACAGATTGTTCGAATTCCGCCTAGAAGTATTTTTTTTTAATTTTTGAAATTCTGAAAAAGTTCAAAGGGGGGACCCTTTGGTTTTTCAAAAAGTTTATTTATGGATAAAATGAGCTGAAACTTTCCCAAAATATAGTTTAAATAGTGCAGAATAAGAATCCGTCAACAGATTGTTCGAATTCCGCCTAGAAGTATTTTTTTTTAATTTTTGAAGTTCTGAAAAATTCAAACTTTTCCTTTAAACATATTCGATTTTGGTCAATTTTTGAAAAAAGTTTATTTATGGATAAAATGAGCTGAAACTTTCCTTAAATATAGTTTAAATAATGCAGAATAAGAATCCGTAAACAGATTGTTCGAATTCCGCCTAGAAGTATTTTTTTTTAATTTTTGAAATTCTGAAAAAGTTCAAAGGGGGGACCCTTTGGTTTTTCAAAAAGTTTATTTATGGATAAAATGAGCTGAAACTTTCCCAAAATATAGTTTAAATAGTGCAGAATAAGAATCCGTCAACAGATTGTTCGAATTCCGCCTAGAAGTATTTTTTTTTAATTTTTGAAGTTCTGAAAAATTCAAACTTTTACTTTAAACATATTCGATTTTGGTCAATTTTTGAAAAAAGTTTATTTATGGATAAAATGAGCTGAAACTTTCCTTAAATATAGTTTAAATAATGCAGAATAAGAATCCGTAAACAGATTGTTCGAATTCCGCCTAGAAGTATTTTTTTTTAATTTTTGAAATTCTGAAAAAGTTCAAAGGGGGGACCCTTTGGTTTTTCAAAAAGTTTATTTATGGATAAAATGAGCTGAAACTTTCCCAAAATATAGTTTAAATAGTGCAGAATAAGAATCCGTCAACAGATTGTTCGAATTCCGCCTAGAAGTATTTTTTTTTAATTTTTGAAGTTCTGAAAAATTCAAACTTTTACTTTAAACATATTCGATTTTGGTCAATTTTTGAAAAAAGTTTATTTATGGATAAAATGAGCTGAAACTTTCCTTAAATATAGTTTAAATAATGCAGAATAAGAATCCGTAAACAGATTGTTCGAATTCCGCCTAGAAGTATTTTTTTTTAATTTTTGAAATTCTGAAAAAGTTCAAAGGGGGGACCCTTTGGTTTTTCAAAAAGTTTATTTATGGATAAAATGAGCTGAAACTTTCCCAAAATATAGTTTAAATAGTGCAGAATAAGAATCCGTCAACAGATTGTTCGAATTCCGCCTAGAAGTATTTTTTTTTTAATTTTTGAAGTTCTGAAAAATTCAAACTTTTACTTTAAACATATTCGATTTTGGTCAATTTTTGAAAAAAGTTTATTTATGGATAAAATGAGCTGAAACTTTCCTTAAATATAGTTTAAATAATGCAGAATAAGAATCCGTAAACAGATTGTTCGAATTCCGCCTAGAAGTATTTTTTTTTAATTTTTGAAATTCTGAAAAAGTTCAAAGGGGGGACCCTTTGGTTTTTCAAAAAGTTTATTTATGGATAAAATGAGCTGAAACTTTCCCAAAATATAGTTTAAATAGTGCAGAATAAGAATCCGTCAACAGATTGTTCGAATTCCGCCTAGAAGTATTTTTTTTTTAATTTTTGAAGTTCTGAAAAATTCAAACTTTTACTTTAAACATATTCGATTTTGGTCAATTTTTGAAAAAAGTTTATTTATGGATAAAATGAGCTGAAACTTTCCTTAAATATAGTTTAAATAATGCAGAATAAGAATCCGTAAACAGATTGTTCGAATTCCGCCTAGAAGTTTTTTTTTTTAATTTTTGAAGTTTTGAAAAAGTTCAATCCTTTGAACATCTCTATGAAAATTTTTGATTTTGACCAAATTTTGAAAATATCTGTTGACGGATTCTTATTCTGAAAATTTAGTTCGCGGGGTTGATCATAGATGGCGCTCTTAGAAAGGGCTACCAACTGAAAATTTAGTTCGCGGAGTTGATCATAGATGGCGCTCTCCAAAATGGCCACCAACTGAAAAATTAGTTCGTGGGGTGAATCATAGATGGCTCTCTCCAAAAGGGCTGCCAACCGAAAATTTAGTTCGCGGAGTTGATCATAGATGGCGCTCTGCTAAAGGGCTACCAACTGAAAAATTAGTTCGCGGAGTTGATCATAGATGGCGCTCTGCTAAAGGGCTACCAACTGAAAAATTAGTTCGTGGGGTTAATCATAGATGGCGCTCCCAAAAAGGGCTGCCAACTGAAAAATTAGTTCGCGATGTTAATCATAGATGGCGCTCTGCGAAAGGGCTACCAACTGAAAAATTAGTTCGTGGGGTTAATCATAGATGGCGCTCTGCGAAAGGGCTACCAACTGAAAAATTGGTTCGTGGGGTTAATCATAGATGGCGCTCTGCGAAAGGGCTACCAACTGAAAAATTAGTTCGTGGGGTTAATCATAGATGGCGCTCTCCAAAAGGGCTGCCAACCGAAAATTTAGTTCGTGATGTTAATCATAGATGGCACTCATCGAAAGGGTTGCCAACCGAAAAATTAGTTGATGACAATGACGCGGTCCATCTACACGCTCTCTGTCGCTAATTTCGTCAATTAATTTAATAATGAACGGGTTACATACAATGAAAACACCAAATTTATCATAATTCTTGATTTATTAAAAAAAAAAACGGTACATTACACAAAAAGCAATACTACAATTATATACTTCTCATATTTGTGCTGACGCCACTCCTAGGACAAAGTTTGAGAGTGAAAACAGGCGGTAAAAGTCAAACTAAACAAAGTGATTAATCAATTTTAATGCAATAACTATAATTCGATGAACAATAATTATTACAGTACAAAAGAAACGAAACAGAAAAAATAAGTAATTCCAACTTCAACACGTTCACCACCTTGAACAGAAAACCGAAACAAAGCGGGCAAATAAAAACAGATTCCACCGAAATAATTAAAAAAAAATCATAAATATATTTATCCTCTCAAGAAAAAAAATCTTTAAGATTACAACAAAATACATAACAGGTATAAAATATGATTATGTACAAGTGTTCAAATCTAATTATCGTGTTTTTCTGTTATTTTTTCTGTGTGAATTACGCGTTTTATTTTTGGCAGTAAACGTGCAAGTTCTTAAAAAACCTAAGAACTAATTAAAAAAAGAATAATATATATTATGATTAATAACGACGGCGTGATAGAGAGAAAAATAAGGATAAAATAAGTTATTTTACTTACAAAAATGGATCCGCAAATTTACACAATTAAACGGCCACGAAATTTTATTTCCTTGAAAAAAAAAAGTCATAATGGACTCAGAATTTAAGAAAAAAGGAGAGAGAAATAAAAATGTATGTTTTTTATTTAAATACTATATGTTTTGTACAGTTAATTATTTCTGGTTAAGTGAAAAATGTTTTACTTAATAAAACACGTATTGTTTAAACAATAATCGCAACAACTCAGAGTTGTGGGTACAATCAGCCACTCCACCGCAACCAAAAATATCGTGATTACTGTATAGTTAAAACTTATACATGATATTATATCTATTATTAATGTAGACTGTTTTTTTTTTAAGGCTTTTTAAGTAAATTAATATTAAATTAGCACGTGTTTTTATTAAAAATTTTTACACAAGTCTCAACATATCAATTATTACTTGAGTAGTTTTTTTTTATTTCATTATTTATTTATTTTATATAAATAAAGATAATATACAAAACTTTTTATAGGCTCCAGTTGATATTAAAGCTAAGAGCTCCGAGGCACATTTTTTTTTCAACTCCTCCCACGAAAAATCATTCTGAGCTTAGAGGGAAATAAAATTTCATGGCGCACACATTATTTTCACTGCATCCAATACATAAGAAAAAGCTTTTAATTTCCCATAATTCACAATTCGATTTCAGGAAGAATAATCATAAGCACGGAGGAATTCCACTTTTTCCGCATGTAATACATGCAATGAAATTGTGTAAGATTTTTTTCTTTATGTAGTGCTTGAGGCAAATTACAGTTTTTATTTTGTTTTCTTGAATTTATTAATGCAAAATCAAACACATAAGCGAGTCACTAATATAAAGTCACAGTCCATAAATCGACTCGCTTTTATTGATTTCACATTAATTCCCTGTTAACACAGAATTAATCAGGACTGATTATTCTGTGCTGCGATATAAAAAAAAACAATCGGGTAATCATTAACATACACACCCCTTGCACAATACATTAAGAAAAAATAAAAATAAAGAACAATTGTTATTATTACGAAAAACATTCTTTTCTACCCTGGATTAAACGTAAAATACACATTTTTTCAATTCGCGAACGGCTAACTACGTTTTCGTTAAAACAAAAAAAAAGGGCTGGGCCAACCGGACCGAGGGAAGGGAGCTTAAAAAAAACCTGAGATTTATCTGAAACACCCGAGCCGGTGCTGTGCACATAAGAAAATCGCTCAAGCCCGCGTCCGCTCCATCCGGCCGACCCACCGCCTCTTTTTCGTCACCTTAAAACTTTATTATAATTGCAGTTTTTGAAACTAAACATATTATTAAATATAAATAATATTAATAATAATAAAGTATTTTACAATATTTCATTTTTTTTTTCTTCTTGCTTCTCATTTACATTGTCCTATTATAATACACTGTCTTTAATTTTATTTTTAATCCATACATCCCAACCGCGCTCCGTTCTGAGGGAAAAAAATATACGCCGGAGTGCAGTCGAATAATGCACCTAACACACTCTAGAAATAGACTTTTTTTAATTTATTCCATATCGTTAAATTCATCGAGATTATTAGATTTTTTTTCGTATTAAGATTATATATGTATAGACATATTGGAATTTCATATCTAAGCTACCTATCTACGTTTCATTTTTTTTCTTCAATTAAGTGAGTTAATCACAAAAAAAAAACATATCTATAAATTATATATGTGTATGAACATATTTACATTAAAATAAAAAAAAATAATAATGGGGAAAACATTTAAAAAAAAAATTAATCGGTAGAGTTTTATCCGAAACATCCTTTTTCGGATTTCAGTCCTTCGGATCGATCGCACTCTGCGGACACTTTTAGTTTAAATTCAAATCACTAATTTTATATTATTTAGGAAATAATTAAGTAACCGTATATATATACATATATACTTAAATATCCACAGGGTTCTCCTTCCGGAGCAAATTACATCACATCGATGCAAGAACTGGATAATTTAAAAAAATGACTCTTTAAATAAACCTGAAGAAGCAATTAATTCGTGATGCAATTGTAGTGAATTACAATTCCATTTCCTTGCGATTATGAATTGACTCTTTATTTCATATATATATATATATTTTTTTTGAAATCGTTATATAAATCGATAATAAAATTAATTAAATCACTTTAATCAATTCAGAGGATTTAAAATTAAAAAAAAATCAATGAAAAGTGCTTTCAAGATCACAGGCATGACTAGAGTCCACAAATGGAGGGGTTCGGGTGCTACAAACTGAGATTTACAACTACTTTAATATCCAATTAAAAAAGTATGCATTTTTTTTTTAGTTTCGAGGTAAAATTAATCGACAAAAATTTCTTTTGAATTTTCCTCAAGCTCAAAAACCCATTTTTATTATCAATCAAAAACACCATTTCATTTAATTGAAAAGATAGTGCAAGTGCCATCTGTTGCCTAAATTATTAAACCATTTCATTAATAAATCGATTAGTCAATAAGCAACGTATTTTTTAAATCAGTTCCAGTTTTTGCATTCGTGTGATGATTAAAAAATAAAAAGAATTCTTAAACTTTAAGGGGAGACAGCAATAATAAGCACATAACCACACTACAATAAGCAGAGACACACTTGAAAATAAAATAAAAAAAATGATGATGAAAAATAAAATAAAAACAATAGGCCTTGTTAATTCCAAATTAAAACGAAAATAATACGAGACACGGTTGCATCTAGAGTTTCAGGAACTGAATTCATTTCTGAACGAAAAAGCGGTTATGAACGTCAAGCTCTATTTATTTGATGGTCGAAGCTCGTGTTTCTTGTGTTCATTTTTGAATGAATGCGGTAATGAACGACGACAGCACTTCTATTTGATATATTAATTCGTCAAGTTTTACACGTTCATTCACAATACATACGACGAGTTGTATTATTTGCAACACAATTTCTTATTTTATAAAAAAAAAACAATTCAAAATTGATTTCAGCCCCGTCATCCGTGCAACCGTTCCTAAAGTTTCCAGAATTAGTAGAAATAAATAAATGGTCTGCTTGAATTTTAGTATGATGTGGTTAATATTCCCCTCCCCGCGGACTACTCCCGTCTTATCTCATTAAACTCGCATTCATTTCTTTTTTTTTTTTCATATAATTTTCTCTTCAAACTGAGACCAGCCGTTATAAAAAAAAAATCCTAAGTATAAAAAAATATCTTCTTTATATATGTACAAATAATATATAAGCTAAACCCCTCGCTGTTGCAGAACACACGCGCCGTTTCGAAGGATTACGCGGGAGAATGAAAACAAAACAGAGGAAACGGCGGGCGAGTTCTGTAAAGCGAGGGGCGAATTGAAAAAATCCTAATCATTCATACCATCTGTTTTTTGTTTTGTTTTCTTTTTTTTTTTTATCGTTATTTATATCCTAATCGGCAGCAACGTATAAGCCTTAATCGTATAAATTCCTCCAATTGATATATCTGTAAATACGATTCGTGTGAAAAAAAAAAGGAATGAAAAAAACCAACAAGCGCTCGTTTGTGTGGGTTCGTTATTGATTTTAAACATATTCTTTTATGTAAAAAAACAGACATGATTCACGCTTTTGCAGAGTGAGTAATTTTTGCAGCGTTGAAAAATGGGTATCACCGAATTTTATTAAGCATTTTCAGTTATTTTTTCTCGTTTAATTTCAATCAGTTTTTATTTTATTTCTTAAGACTAGAATAGCCAATTGCACCAAATGTATCGCATACATCTTATATTCAAAGAAGGATAACAACAATAAAATTATTATTTGGCTAAAAAACAATCAAAAAGATTTGTTCATAAACTTCCTTACACTTGCTGGAAGAATTGAAAAAAAAAAAATTGTAAAGTTTTTCATAGTTACACAAAGACATTATAATTTTAACAAAATGTGATGCTAGAATTAAAGGGCAATACATCATTAAATTTTTTTTGCTGCTGAGCTGCAATAATAAGAATTGATTTAAAAAAGTGTGATTCTCAAATCATTTACGGTAAAAATTAATTTTCCCTGCAAATTAATTTTAAAAAAGTGCAGTTCAACAAATAATAATTTTTTTCATGTTTCAAGGAAAAATTAAATTGTTTTAATTAGTTTTAAATAATCTTCGATTAATGCAAACAAATCATAAGCTCTTTATACTTAAAAGAAAATTTAAATCCTTACTTATTTAAAATTCTTTAATGAAAAAAATTAAAAGTTTCATCTTATTCGTACTTCCAAGAAAAATGATTAATTATTTATTTGTTTCGATCTTTGTTCATCCTCACATACTCCGCTTGTTGAGCTTTTCTTCTTTTTTTTTTCGCCACGGCATTTACAGATCATCGATTCTAACCCCCCGAAATACAAGCACATTTCTTCTTTTTTTTTTTTCGTTCACAAACGATTGACTGTTCTCACAGGCCATCGATCTCAACCCGTAAACACCCTCGACAGAGCAACGCAAGCGAGCGTTTATAAATTTTAATCGCTCCCTCTGCAAAACTAAGTTTTTGTTCGCCAGAAATGCAAAGCCCAAGAAAATTTTGAATTTACTTGCTTCCCCCCCATGAAATGAAAAGCAAAGGCAAAAATATCGTTTGTTAATTTTGTTCAGAACGGGAAACGGAAAATTAATTTTCTTTTTTGAATTCATTTATTTCCCCTCCGATATACAAATGAAAGGGACAAGTATGTTGTCTTTTTTTAATTTAATTTTCTTACTTACTTTCCCCCTCGAATGCATCGCAAGGGAAAAAGCATTGTTTGCTCATATTTAATTCGCCTCCTTACTTTACAACATAAAGACTTCTTGCGATTTTAGCGTGCCTGTGCGAGAGCGTTTACCGGGGCGTCTATCGATTTATTTCATCGCTCTCTCACAAGAGTCAATCGTTTCTTTTTTAATATTCTATTTTCATTTTCGTGTGTGTTTTTTTTAATTCATTCGTAAATAAATTTTTTCTAATTATTTTGCACAATCGTGAGCTTCGTGGCTGCCCGCGCGCATGTGTGTGTGTTAGTCCGAGGGCACGGGAGAGGGGGGATCGAGGCCTACGTCGGCGCCCCTTTGTTGGTATATTTAGAGTCAGCCAACCTATGTGAGGACGTGTCGCCATCACCCAGTTGCGCCACCTGCAAAGCACCAAACACCGTAATAATGATAGCAAACACGCGGTTTTGATTTTTGTTTGTTTCAAAAATATCTCTATCGTTTCTTTTTTTTACGACTACTACTCAACATGCTATACACATACACAGAGGGGGATATTAGTCGTTTAAAAAAAAAATAATACTAAGATACAAAAAAAAAAAATAATTACAGAACTACAACAAGCGGGTGAAGTTAATGAGATGTCTAGAAATAAAGAGAGAAGAGTGAGAGAGAAGAAAAAAAATTAGTGATTTCTTTTCGAATTACGAACTTTATTCGTTTCAACAATTCGGTAATAAAATAAAAATCATATAATACACTCATTTTATATAATATAGTAATAAACGTTTATTTCAATCGGCAACAATTTTTAATCAATAACAGCGATAAATAAAACAATTGCAAAAACATCTATCAATTGTTTATGTTATTTTTTATTTGTGCATAACAAACACCCTATATATAATTTACTCCTTTTTTTTTGAAAATATATTTTGAATAAGCATTTTAAATACAGAAAGTTTGAACTAAAACCAAACATACTTTTATAATCGTGTTATTCCTTTTCCGTTTATTTTTTCCTATACCATAAGGAGACAATCATATTATTTATATGAAACATAAAAGGTCTGTTCGTTTTTTCTGAGTTAAGTTGTTTTTTTGTGACATCATTTATATGGCAGCCGTTTCTGTGTTTGTAACATCATCTAAAAGGTCATTGATATCGTCATTACCTATGACAATCTTTTGGTTTGTGAAGTCATCCAAAAGATACGGCAATCTTTTGGTTGACATCACAAACACAGAAACAACCGCCTATAATAGAGGGGGTAAACGTGGTTATGTTCCCTGAGATCTTGGTGATCCTTTAAATTTCACGACTTTTCAGGGGAGCGATTTATTAAAAAATATTTATTGATTTTTAAAATCATAGTGTGTAAATCCATAGATGGGCCTAGCTTATTAATAAATCTAATTTCCTTTCGGTAATAAACTAAATTCAAAACGATAATTTCTTTTAAATTTCAAATTTTTAAAATTGAGCATTTGACGGGGAGAATTCGTTCACCGTTTTATCCACAATAAAACTTTTAACGGAGAGAATTTGTTAAAAGTATTATTGTAAATAAAACGGTGAACGAATTCTCCAAGCCAATTTTTCATTTACTCCCTCAAGTCGACACTCAATGAAAGAATACGTTCAACGAATCCTATTAAATTAATTTCACGCTTACTCCAGGAACACCACTATAATCCCAACAAATTTCATCTTTTCTTTTTTTTTTTAGAATTATTCCGTATTTTATAATCGGCACACATCAAAAAAGAAATCGTTCAACGAATTCTATTCAATTAATTTTACATTTACTCCCTGAACATCGCTATAAACCACAACAAATTTAATCCTTGTTTTTCTTTTCTTTTTAGAATCATTTCATATTTAATAGAGTGTTATTATTATTATTTTTTATAGAGTGTGTTTAGGTTGCACTAACTAATAATAAAAAATAACTAAATAAAACAAAAATAAAATAAAATCAAAAAAATAAAACTACAAAGGTCTACAGAATAACAAATCGTTTGTTTCCTTGTGTTTTTTTTTTTCCTTTCTTATTTAATTTTCCTTTTTTTCACTTTCGATCAGCGTAAAAATAAATAAATTATTATTAACAAACTTTATTTCGATAACAATAAATCAAAAATTTTCAAAGTTGTAAAATTAATAAAAAAAAAACAAACAAACAAACACATCAATAATTAATCTAATATTTACATACTCTTATTTCTATAGGGGGGAAAACTAATATAATAGAGGGAAATATACAATAATAAAAAAATATATTAAACATAATTCACTATATACAGAGATTTGAGGAGTGGGAAGGGGGGGAAGGGGATGGATGATAGTGATAAACTATGAAAAACAACAAACGGTTAAAAATAAGAAATGACGAGTGTTAATTGATTGAGGGTGCATGAAAAATGTGTTTCCCTTTCAAGAAATAATCAGGGCTATTCCCTATTGGAAATGATATGTTTAATGTGTACGTTATTAATTAATTTCACATTCTATGAATATATATTTTTTATAAAAGCGGATTAGACTGTGATAATAAAAGTAATGTATACTTTTAACTTAACATTTCACTTACACAATAGCCCCAATTGTCTACTTAAACAATGCAGATACTACTTTATGCTTAAATAATTTAATAAAGTGTTTTACACAAAAGCAATTTTTTGTATCAGAAGAGAAAAATCGATTGGTGGAAATTATCAATTTAACTGATCGCTATTTCAATAGTCGTTGATCTTTGAATGATCTTGAAATATAGATCTGTTAAATTTAACGGTGATTTAACATATCTATTTGTCAAGATCATCAAAAGATCAACGAGATCTGTTAAATTATTAATCATCGACCTTCGGAAATACCTTGAAATAGTGATTTGTTTATTAACGTGTTTTTTTTTTTTAGGAAACATTATTAATCCAGGGGAATGTCAGCATTTTTCTTCACCAAATATGAATATCCGGTGGTTCCATCGAGAGTGTCCTATAATTGCGGTAAACTTTTTACATGCACCCTCATTTCAAAGAATTATATATTCATTAATCATCTAATCAGACACTACTCTACTAATTTTGTTTTCCTCAATATTTTCCTTTTTTTTTTTTTCTATTTCCTTTGGAAGAGACATTACAGTACGTTTGTTCAGTTTCAAAGTTTCAACATTGCGTCTACACTTTCTCGGAAGACTTTCATCAATTAATTTACTAGGAATTAAGAAACACAATAGTGTGTTTGTTTTGTTTGCAATTTTCGATTTTGCGTCCACACTTTCCCGGAAGACTTTCGTTTTCGTTTACACGGAATAACAAAAAGAAATAAAGAAGAGAGATAGATTAAGATAGAATATGTCTTACACTAAACAAAAATTACGGCTTTTATTTAAAATTAATTTAAAATGATGCGTGGAATGCGTTTGCTGATGTGTACGAGAATGAAATGAACGAAATTTAGTTTTCCTTATTTCTGCTAGAATATTTCTTACATTTTTATTTTTTGAATGGATATTGTGTTGCGTTTAAATACCTAATATAAATCATAATAAATGGAAGATGCCGCATGCGTCGTCTTCCACTTATAAGGTTATTGTGTTAAAAAAAAGATAATTTCTTGTCTTAACAATTTTAGAGTACTAATTTTTTTAGTTATTCTAATAAAAAGAAATAATAATATTGAAAAACACACTAGCAGAAAGTATTTTTTTTTTAAATAAATCTTTGTAATAGAAATTAAAGAACTTCTCTAAGTATCAAATCACAAACTTGAATTAAAAAAAATATAGTACCATGAATTTTTTAACACGACATTCATAATTGCCCGGGAACAAAATCTAATTGTATGCAGAAAGTCCATAATTTCCCGGGCGATTGACAAACTTAAATCCTACGATTCATCTTTCCCGTTTCTGTTACATTCTTTTTTTATAACGCATCCACAAAAAGAAAAATGAAAGTAGAAGAAACACTCTAGAAGGAAATAAAATAATACAAACTTCGAATGAATTACATAAATTAAAATGAAATGCACCGATGAGAATTTGTAAACAACTAAACTTCCATTCTATCTGTATGGCCTCGGTGACCGGACTTTATCGGGTTATAAAGTATTGAATCGGATCATCGTAATAAAGTATAATTCTACGATTAAAAGAATAAATGAGATCAAAGTATCATCATAATTGGTATTTCAATTGAGTTAACATAAAAAAATTAAACGCGAATTGATAAGAAAAACAAATACAATGGGGCACTTACACATATTTTTTTTTTGTCGCTTACCTACAATTTAATTTATATCGAGTTTGTAACTCAGCGTTTTAGTCATGTATTTTTTTAAATTTATTAATACATAATAATTTTATTAACATATAGTTTTTTGTGTGTATTATTATTATATAAATATAATATACATATATTATAAAAAACCTTTTATACACTTAAGAGTCGGGTTATGTGTTATTAAATTATCGTAATTTTATTTAAGTCTAAAATCCACGTACGTACCCCATTGTGATTTACAATTGGTGCATTATTTTTATTTCTTCGATAGTTTAATTTGCCTCTATAAAATATAGAGTGTTAACTAAACAAAAAGTGAGCAATATCTTATTATTTATTCATATTATTTGATCATCCTGTATAATGGTTCGCTTAAACAGTCACTACTGGATCTACACTTGATCAAACATCTCAAGTTTGATCAACATTTTTTTTTTTTATTGAAGAGGCTTGATCTCAAACATCTCAAATATTAGTTGTTTGAACAAGATTTTTTATTGAAGAACTTATTGCGTTTATTTTTAATTAATCAAGTTAATTTGAGGTTAAAAATAACTTTAGTCAGAATAAAGTTGCTCAAATTGAAATAAGAATACCTGGAGTGATTATAACATGAAAGTGTGTTCCTTTATAAAAATTGCTCTTGATTTATTTGTTATGCGATTTATTCCAAAACTTTTGGGAATAATTGTTTCGGACGTGAATAAAAATGCGTATAATTTGGTACTGCTTTTATATTAAATACTTCCATTGTAATGTATTGCAGTAATGAGACCTATTAACTAATTAACAATTATATAAAATTTTACTAGATATAACAGTTGAAATTTGGACTGCTAGAAATATCTGTGATAACAATAGTTTTTAAAAAATAAATTAAATTATAAATAATCTATAATTCTGTAATAATAATCATTCAGTGCATTTCAGTAGTAATAGAATAAAAAAATCTAAATTGAGAACTAACTACAGACTACTGACTACTCGGGTGGAGGAGGGGGAGGCTGATCGGGCGGCGCGTCGTTGGGAAGCGGCGGCGGGAGCTCACCCCCCACCATGGGCGGCCGGGGCTGGGGCTGTGGCTGGTACATGCCGGGGTGGTGCCCGTGCGGAAAAACGGAGTAACCCGTCCCGTAAACCGGATACATCCCGGGATCGCCGTACATGTAGGTCGAGGGCGGCGGCGGCGGCACCGACATATTGTGCATTCGGGGCGGCGGGAAGTTATAGAAGTAGTTATTCAGCGGTGCGCTGTTAAAGTTGTTAGGCGGCATGTTTTTGTTGTAGTGGGAGCGGGGGTGAGGATGCGGAGGGGGGCGCTGATGCGTGCTATTGTAGTTGCTTACCTTGCCAAAGGAGCTGCGCCCGTTTTGTTTGTCGCCGCTGACGTGGTGCTGTTTGCTGTAGCTGGATTTGTGGATCTTGGGGGGCGGCGCTTCCGTCACGTTCCCCCGGTCCCTCTCCCGTTTCTTGCTCTCGCTGCCCATTATCACCTCTTTGGAGATTTTTATTTTGATCGGCGAGGGCGTCGCCGGGGGTGCTACCGCTGAAGATGCCGACGACGAAGACGACGGAGGAACCTCTCCGATGACATCCGCTTTTAACCGATCTTTCGGGATCTTGATCTTCAAGCCCACGGAAGGTGTATCCGGAGTGGGCTGTTGGATCTTGTCTTTGGATATAGTGATTTTAATAGGCGTCGGAACCTCCTCCGGCTTTTCCTTATCCTTATTCTTGCTTTTATGCCTTTCTTTATCCTTATCCTTATCTTTATACTTCTTCTTCTTCTCTTTATCCCCCCGACTTTTATCCTTATCTTTGTGTTTATGCTTGTCTTTACTTTTCTTCTTCCTGTCTTTATGATGGTGCTCCTTCTCCTTAGTCTCCGTACCAGCGGGTGCCACCGGAACCTCCTCGACCTGCGCGGGAGGCACAACAGAAGCCGCCACTGCCGGCAAGTGTGGAATAGAGGGCGCTTCTTTCAACAAATTACTAATTAACGTAGGATTAGTCTCGATCCCGTTGACTATAGGCTGCGATAAAGGCACGCTATTACTACTACTACCAGCGGGAGTCGATTCAACAGTCTTCACAGGTTGCTCAGCAGGTTGTTCGGGTACTTCTTGCTTGATTCCGATTGTGGAATCCCGAAGAATATTCTCGAAACCCTCGACCTGATCGATTTTCTTCATCACAGGCCTCAGCTCGGGTTCCGAACCACTGCTTCCGGTCCTCTGCCGGTTTTTGCTACCACTACTTGACCCGAACGACTCGAGTGGTGAAATCGGGGTTGGAATGTTTTGATCCGGCGCAGGAATTGAGCGCTGCTTCACACTAGTCGGCTTCCTAGGAGGGGATTTCTCGGGGGAGAACATGCTGGGCTTCTTCACAGCCGGTGGATGGAAAGGAGGCTCCTCCTTCACTTCCTGTTTCACTAAATCTTCGACAAGTGGCAAGCCGTAACCACCGTTACTACTGCTGGAACTACTTCCATTGTGTGATTCTGTTTTGATGGGTTTATTAGGGACGGATTTTGAAATAGAAGCATCTGGCGTGAAAGGCGATTTGATTTTCGGCTGCGGCTTCACATGCATGTTATTCTTATCGTAAACATTCTTCGGATCGAACCAATGCTTCCTGGCGTCGTTCTCCGAAGAACCAGACTTGTACCCCGATTTCTGCTCGTGCCTCGATTCGTGCTGCTTGTGCATAACCTTCGCATCGACCACCGGCTTCAACCTCTTATCACTGTAATGTTCCTGCTGCACACTACCATCACTCTGCTTCACGGGGTAACCGCGCTTATCCAAGTCTTTGCTCGACGCGTGCGAGTCTTTTTCAATCATATCACTAGGGCGGTGCGGCGGGTGACCCATCGAGGGAGGTCTCGAGTGGGGCTTCATCTGCGGGTCCACGGGCGGCCTGTGGTGACCGTGCGGTATGCTCGGGGGTTTCGCAGAGGAAGCGTTCGGGTGAGGTATCGGGGGTTTGCCGCTGGAGGAATGCTGTTGCTGCTGCTGTGCCATGCGTTCGCGTTCCTTTTTCTCCCGGTACTCCCTCTCGCGCTGCTGCTGGCTGCTGCTGCTACTCTCGTACGGGGGCCGGGATCTGTGCTTGTGCGGGTCTTCCATATCTAATTAAACAAAAAAAAAAACATTATCACAAAAATTCAAATTCAAACATGTAGGATTACAACAAGAAAGACAATTAAACAGGGTGTCCCGTTGTATATACAAATAATAGTTTTTGCAATTCTTTACATTCAAATACAAAAGATGTTTTAGTTAATTTTTTGTTGAAGTTGTCTTATGATTAAAATATTATGAAAGAGAAATAATAAATTTGATACTTACTGGCTTTTTCATGATGGTGCAACCTATGATGAGGATCTTTCAGGTCTGTGGGAGGGTGTAACTTGCGAGGTTCCGAATCCTACAAAGAAAATCAAACAGAACACCACATGAACACCCCATATCCCGTCTGCGGCTACTCACGAAAGGCGAGGCTGTCTGGGTCTGGCTCCTGCACATGCTGTTCCCGTCCCCGATGGCCATGATCTTCTCCTTGAGCCGCGACGGGCACCGCTCGAAGATCACCAGGAACTCCTCGGTGAGCTGCTGCAGCAGCTCGGCCGTCACCGTCGGGTCCACGTAGGAAAACCACTCCTTCTTCTCGTTGGAGAGCGGTATCTCCCAGTTGGACCACTTGCACGCCAGGTGTATGCAGAAGCACGCGACCACCGTCGGCTTGTATTGCAGGCACATTGTGGTTAGGTGCAAACTGCAAGACCACCCCCCCCAACACGAGATATTAACCAAATCCGAAAAAAAAAAAAAATACCTAGGAGAAAGAGAAGCCAAGAGACACCCACCTGGTACTGGCCATGAAGTATGACGTCTGCGCCAGGTCTTTACTGGCCCTCACCAGATGGCAGCACCTGACGACGTGGGCGTGCGGGTGGTCTATCGCCACGTCGAAGCCCAGCGTCTGCAGCAGGATGTTCTCGTTGAAGACCAAATCTTGCGATTGGACCTGATACCTAAAAACAAACAGTTACAGTAAGCTAGAGAGAAAATAATTAATTTACTAAATTAATTATTTTAATTTAATTTAAACAACCCCTCCATATTTTGATTACATTAATTTTATTATTAACAAAATAATGTTTATTTTGAAGCAATATTTAATGTTCATAAGAGAGTTTACGAAAACAAATATAATTTCAGTTATACATGAATCTTTAAACAAATTAATTGAGGATGTTTCGAAAAGTATAAAACCTGTTCCCTTCTTTTTACAATATTGTGTTAGGATTTAATTTTTTTTTTAAATCGGCTTACCTTTCTGATTGGACGTCTAGGGCGGTGTCCCGGGAGTTCTTGCAGATGTTGTGTATCCTGATGACGTGCTCGAGCTTCCTGGGCTGCTCCTCCACCTTTGCGGAGAGGAAGAGGGCTGCGGCCGCTATCGAATGCCATGGGAAGTGCGTGAAGGAGTGGAACACGTAGAACCGGTGCATGTAAACTGTCGCCGTGTTTATACATAGTTGTGTACTGAGTTTTACTGTCAAGGAATTATCTTTTTTTTTTTGTGAAACAATGATTAAATGTTGAAGAAGTTTGTTTGTTGGATGATGCACTTTTAGCTTGGTGTATATGCCAATGAAACCAATTAAGTATACAAAAATAATGATTCAAATACATTCTTAAGAATTCATATACTATGAAGAATTAATTAAGTTAAAAGTATTTTATTAATTTATAATAGACCATGTACAACAAAGTAGAAGCCTTAACAATTAACAAATTACAATGAAGAAGATGAATACTTTTTGCTACTTGGTATTTTAGTAATTTCATCCGGAAAGCTAAAGTGTTTTTATTAATTCAACGATGATCTGAATAAACAAAGTAGGAGCCTCAACAATTAATTTATTTTCATTTTTTTTATTAAAAATAAAACATATAATTAAATCAACCTCCGCATTACGTTACATACTCCCTCTTTCTCAACACACTGATTATTAAATGGGCACTTATCACACACGCACACGAAAAAAGAAAACATTAACATGATTCACAGCCGCTGATAAGAGTGCATTTTGTTGCCATTCAGTCGGTTAAATTCAGAATTCATTCCAGTAGTTAATTATTCGTGGATGTGTGATAACAGTGCGCGAGCGTGTGAAATAATAATGACGTTCGTTGTCGTAGAGTATGGTGCCGGGAATGCACAAACGATGGTAAGTTGATATGAATGCAGCTTGTCAAAACGAATTCAGTGATGTTGGAATTTGAATTTGTGAAACGTTTAATAACATTGAAACGAATTTGTGAAGTGTTTAATAATTTTGAAATAAATAATAATTATTTTTTAATTCAAAAAGAATTATGCACCAACTGTTAATTGAGAAAATCGGGTGCATTGTTTTTGAAACTAGTATATACTGCTTAGAGACAAACCAGAAAATTTTCTCTTTGCAAAAACAAGCTTCAATATTATTCTTGCTTTATATATATATATATTAATTTTTATAATTGTAGTTACAATTTGCATTCTCTTTTTCTCAATTTTATGGTCCCATTTTACATTGTAGTAGTTTATTTCTCGTACTCGATCTATTTCTTTAGACAGAATATTTCAGCCTACTTGGGTTTTTACGCGAGTTATCGGGCCTATTCTGTATGGACAATGTTAAGTTTAGGGTGTACGTTATTGTCTCTCATCACAATCTAAGAGGCTTTTGTACAATAATACATAGAATGTGAAGTTATTTAATAACGTATACCTTAAACTCAACATTTCCCGTATGGAATAGCCCCGTATGTATTAAATTATTATTATATATATGAGGATAAAATGGTGTCAAAAATTGTAATTTATCGATTCGAATTTTTATTTACTTATTCTATATTTAGGCTATCAAGTTTTACGTAAAACATCGCATGTCGTCAATTTTCTAATAAATAAATTTTGAAGGCCGTGCCGTCTCCTTAGCATCATGCTCTGTGCCCTTATTCCTGAATTTGATCGCACATTTCGGTCGAACACAACTGTCAAATCCACATGCAAATCACTATCTAAATAGGTGAATTTGCCGGCCAATGACCCTGCCTGTCGAAGCCAGTAAAGTGGGAGGGGTTTTAAGTCGGACAAAATCTGGGAGGAATCCGACACAACATCCGTAGATAGAATTTAATTAAAAAAAAAACCTGTGAATTTGATAGTTGTGTTTGATCGAATCATATCTGTTTCGTATGTCAGGGATTTTCATATTACAAATTGTAATCTCCTCACTTGTAACCTCTCACTAGAGAGAAGCAAGTGCTGGGTATTTACAACACTAAGTAATCATAAATAACTATCAAGTATTAAAAATATTTCTTAATTTTTCAGGTATAAAAATAACAAACAAAAAAAAAACAATAACAAAATAAAAACAGAAAAAATAATAAGAAATAAAACAAATTGAAGAAAACTGTTTTACTTGTAACAAACATTTTTTATTGAACAATTCTTTCGCTGGTGTTTACAATCCAAAGAGTGGTTACACGAAAACAGTCATTCCTTTTCGGATCAAATTGAAAATACAAGCGATTACTGAGGAAACTAATCGACCTGTAAGAGCGGAGAAAATTACGAGTTACAATGATTTGAAGTTACTGTACACCTGAAAAAATAAGAAATTGTGTTACTACTAAAAAAAATAAATAGAGAAAAAATCTATCGGTGTGATTGTTTTGTTTCGTTGGATTGAATAAGTAAGAAACGTCCTGAAATTGCATGTTTAAATAAAATAAATAATAAACCAACACTACACCCGTATGGGTAGAAAGGGTTATTGAATATATACATATAATAATAAAAAAGACAGAAAGATTTTCGAGGTTTCAGTGGCATGAATATTTCCTTTAAAGTAAAATCCACTGAAAAAATTCTTACTGATTTCTAATGTAGAGCTGGTGAAATGCGAATTAATCCGGCTGCAAGAACAGGGGCCTTATTCCTGAAATTAAGAGGACATTTCCGTCGTACGTAACTGTGTAAATTCCAATCTAAATGATAGAATTTGTACGAGCAATTTCAGGAATATAAGAATCACTGATCGGCCAAAAATTGCTGACAATACCGTAAATTTAAAAAAACTGCACCCTACATTACCGGTCCGTGTTATATTGCTCTGGTATGATTATTTTGCAAAGGGGTGTATATACATAATGAGGAATTCAACATATAGCCACGTTTTTATTTATTTTTTATTTAATCAGATGACGAAAGTCGTGTGCGTCTCTCGAGCGCCTTAACCGCGGATATTCCACGCGCAATCTCTTTTCATTTGTTTAATTAAATACCATACATATTAAAGCTATTCAAGTAATCGGTAAAATTTTATTAATTTTCGTAGGAAGTGTACTCTTTATGACAATGAAATTTCACTAATCATTCGATATTTAGTAAGCTCTGATACATAGACTTAGTATACCTAGATCAAACATGTGGTGGTAAGTTTAGTAGGCTCTGCATTTAAACATTCATTTATTCATAATATATTTATTACTGATAACCTAACTTTTTTCGTTTGATAATTTTTTTAAAGAAATTATGGCTAATACATTTATTCGATCTGATTTTGTCTACCAGAGGACTTACCCATGACCCGAATGGAATAACTTAATGGAGAAGTAATTTCCTGTGTACCCAAGGTTAAACCAGCAGTAATCGAACTCTTTGTAAGGCAAAGAAAAATAATAAAAATTTTGTAAACCACACAAAAATATTCAAAAGAAAAAATATTGTGTGTGAAATACAGAATAACACAAGAATATTTAAATTTAATATAAACATTATTCCCCGACACCAATTGGTAAAAGGGGACATCGATTATATATATATATATATAAACATTATTCTTATCTTCACAGTCGAAGCAACTTTTATAATTGATATGTTGTTATACATAAATTGTGAGGTTAAAAAATAGCATACATTATTTTTTAACCTCACAAAAAAGAATAGCACCGACGAATTTAATATTTCTCGTATGGAATAATAATGTTAGACCTATGACGGGATATATTTATATATGTTAATAATTGTCCAAAAACAATTCATGGTCGAATTAATTTTGTAACTCGTCCGGAAATTGCTACATTTGTAATCCCGTTGGAAATTTAAGTCCACTTATGGTAATAATTATTTAAAAACAATTGTTTTAGTTATGGTATTGTTGAAACATTCATAAATGTTATGGATTTAATTTCCTGTTAACCTCCCTTAGAATCACATGTGCCTTAACCCCAAATTGAAGAGCGCAATGTTTCTAGAAGTTATGTAACATAAAAAAGGGTTACGGTTTATTGAAAAGATGCATCCCCTATTGTTTTCGTTTGATAATTGCGCATATTTTAATTAACAAATGGCTTAAATTGCATGCCTCATACCTAAAGGAAGGTGTAAACATTTTTGCATCATCTCATATTAAGGATACACTCTGAGCCTCTGTCCCATGTCCTGGATAAAATTAGCGGCCTGCTGTCTATAAAACAATTCCTTGTAGGCATCGAACCCGCATTTTCTGGAGGGCGTGTTATCCAATTGGTCTTTTGTAAAATACCATTTTTCTTCAGAAGCCATTTACGAACGTCACACGGGCAAATAAGAGCAATCCGCAGATGTCGCTACCTGTCCCCCACGAAATGTACATTTATTATTCCGCTTGCGGAGGGCCTCTCGTGGAAATGTTAAGGGGGCACATCACAGACTCCAAAACCCCGGGCCCCACTGGCTCGCGTCCGCGTTTTTCCACAGAGCGAAAAAACAACACGGCTTATTAATAACAACGGGGATCGATCTCTTGCGTCACTAACAAACTGGGTTTTTAACAAGTCACTCGAGCGCTGCGCAATTCCGCCGATTTTCACAGGTAAATCTCCAGTCAAGCCCCGTTCAACTTACATCAAAACGTTCCTCATCATCCCCCCGTCGCGTTTCAGTATCCCTTTCTTATCTCTGAGGTAGTTTACTAACAATATTTGCAATGCATACAGAATTGTCGTAGATTTTGATGTTATTCACTGTTTGATGGCCGACCAACCACGCTGGTCAACACGGTAACGCGCGCGACCCGCTTTTTCACGCGAACACCCCCGATTTCACCACCGGCCCCGCTTTAATTAATCCCGCATTTTTTCCACCCTCAAACCGCGCTTTTATCCCATTAACGTTTTCCTGGACCCGTTTCCCCGCTGTTGTAAACACTCGCTTGACTCGAACATGGCCGGCCTTCCGTTTCCGCGGAGCGAGCGGGAGATTTGAAACGCGTAGTGGTGCCAACATTGTATGAAATCAGGGGTACCTGTTGTGAAATATTTGTTTACACCCAAATGCGCTTTGTTGTTGTGAATAAAACCACTCTCGCGCGCTCGTGATTATAATTTTTGCGAGAAATGCTGGTTAAAGCCACGAAAATTTCCGATTACGGCCAAACCATGTGAGTGATTTAATTTCTTCTGGAAATTAATTTAATTTTACAACTATCTTACCGTGTTGTTGGTTATGTGCGTCTTTAAGAAATTAAGGCGCCAACTATGTTTTTATTTTCAATAAAAATTATTAAATAATTTGAGTAAATTAATTTTTAATAATACATATTATGTATATCATATGGGTAGAAAGGATTTTAAATTATAATAATAAATGCAGGAAATTTTATTCGTTATTTTCGTTATTTTACCCGAGCTTTTGCTTGAATAAAATGCATCTGTGGGGAAACAATTAAAACTTATTCTCACCGGTATTTTTTTCCATCCTTCCAGAATGTCGGCAGTGAAAGACTTGGATCAGCAGAACGACTCAAAGGCTGCGATGAAGGCGCAACTCCGGAAGGAACTGCACAACAAAAAGACGTGCACGTACAAATCATTCGAGTGCTCTCTGACGGCCCTGGACGGCTACAATTACTGCATAAGGCACATTTTGAGCGACAAGAATGCTCCCTACAAACAATGTTCTTATATTCACAAGAGTAACGGGAAGAGGTGTAAACTACCGGCACCGAAATTGGAGGTTAAAGAACTAGGGTAATAATAATAATAAATTATACACAAATTAAATTGGCTTGATTAAATAGAGATAGTAATATCTCAAGACCCAATAAAGGAAAGAAAGATTATTGTTATTATTTTTTTAGATACTGCAATGAACACGCTTTGAAAGTGCATTTAACGAGAGCCAAACAAGCCACGAAACCACCGCCGCCTCGTACACTGGAGTTTTTAATGAATTCTCTTTCTCACTACGTTCTGCCTAAAAGATGCAGAAACACGTCGATGAGCTCGGAGGACAGTGGTAGGCTCACACCGGAGCAGCCGAATGATTCGAAAGTAACGAAATGTTTAGATCCATTTGGTTAGTAAAGTTAAACATTTTATAAGTCAACTTTTGCTTAATATTGGAAATGATAAATTTGAGTCTAAAAAAAAAAGAAAGTCACACATTAGTTCATGTAATTTTCCGTACAATGTTTTCAGAAAACGAGAGGGATTTCCCTATCAAATACTTGCTTATATTAAAGAAATTACACACACGAGTGGAGATTATTCTTCTTTTTTGCCACTTAGGACGTCGGGTG
Source organism: Philonthus spinipes (assembly GCA_963082785.1). Classification (NCBI taxonomy): domain Eukaryota; kingdom Metazoa; phylum Arthropoda; class Insecta; order Coleoptera; family Staphylinidae; genus Philonthus; species Philonthus spinipes. The sequence continues at coordinate 1,575,999 of OY720316.1, forward strand.
GAGATTATCCATATAATTTTTGTTTTGTTTTAGTCGATATAGACGTGGCTGAAATAAACGCATCACAGAGCGACATTCTGAATTTGTGCAGTGAGTCCGATAGCGATGTGGAGCCCTCGACATACGCTACCGTCTGGCAGGATGCACACGCTGATAGTTCGGAAGCCGAAAGCATCGATTCCGATCAAGAAGATCCTTTAAAGTAAGTCTTCAGATTTTTAATTTTTAAGCTTATAGCAATAACCACCTTCTTAATTTCAGACACGCTAATGTATATTCAGCTGAAGAAGTCACGATGATAACAAGAGACAAGTTGATACGTTTACAGTCTTTATATATCGACCAATACCAGCACTTGCAACATGTGTTACGAGAAAAACGAAGAAAGTATTTACAGGCATTGAAACGCGAGAAAGAAACATGTTGTAAGTTTATTATAAGAAAATAAGCATTCTGTAAATATTTATCTATTGATAATCGAAATTCTATTGGGTTGATAATGATATTTTAAAGATATTTTTTTATTGTAATTTAATTATCGGGAAATTGATTATAAAGAATTCTTCATCATTTGTATATATCTTGCAATTAACTACATGTCTTTAATTAATAGGTAGCATTAGTGATCAACCTCGTGACAATCCGAAAGAACAAAGAATGTACAAAAAGCTGAGGGCTTACAATCATTACCACAAAAAATTTGGCACCGATGCTATTTTAAGGAGAAAGTTGAACGAGATGAGAGCTAAGGTTCGTTAAGTTAGAAAGAAATTTTAGTGGTTTGTGAATTTAGGAAATTATGCTTAATTTAATCAAAAAAATATAATTTAGATCACAGAGGGCATCCAACAGAAACCAACGAACTTCCAAACAAAATGTGCATTTACAGAAGGTGGAGTAAAGTGCGCAGAGAGAGCACTGCCAGTTGCCAGGCATTGCAGAAAACACATTTTAGAGGTAACGTCATTGTAATTAAATTAATTTTTTTCTTTCTGAATCATACCCGTATTTGGTGTCAATTTAATAATTAATAATAATTTAATTTAAATAATCAATATTTGCAGTTTATTTACTGCAAATAATATATTCAAATTTTTTACTACATAATTATTACTTCTAAGCAATAAATCCATGTTATAGGATACGAACCAAGTATTATTCAAACCGTGTGGAAAGAAAAGAGCCGACGTGGAATGTTTAACCCCCGTTGAGGCAATTTTTGAAGGTCAAACCTGCCCACTTCATCAAGACATACCCCCAATACGATGTTACAATCAAATAAAGGTGAGTTCGATAATACAAATAAGTAATTGCAATTTCTCATTTAAAACTGTTCACACATGAATTGTCATTATTACAATTATCTTTTTATTTTTTACAGGATTGTGAATCCGATTATGATGACCCCGTACCACAAACGAAGAAAGTGAAAACAGAAGAGATCAACGATCCTCCAGATTTCCCGACGACGCTGATTAATAATTTGATAACAAACAACTCGTCGTTGAATATAAACGAGGATGAGATGGATATTTCTCTAATTAAAAATATGTGTGATCCTCCAAATGTGGATGAGATAAGCAAGATCATGGAAACGGATCAGTCAACATTGGGTTGTCCCGAAAAGACATTGGACTGTCCGAAAGGCACAGTAGATTGTCCGGAAACTACATTGGATTGTCCGGAAAACACATTGAATTCTTCGGAAACCACATTGGATTGTCCGAAAAGCATATTGGATTGTCCGGAAACCACATCAGATTATCCAGAGAGCACAATGGATGTGTTGAAAGCAACAGAAATGAGTAATCTGAAAGCCGAACCTTGACTACTACATGAGTTGATTTAGTTTAGTTGAATTGGGCTATTTATTAATAATTCATTAATGCTTTGTAAATGTCTGTAAACTAAATACATATGCTATTATGACTATCATATCGGTGTTTTAAATATTTATAAAATATATTATTCTTTACCTCAAAATTGAATGCCTCCGAAATCAAATTATTTTATCTAAATTACATAAAAATTATTCAAAATTAATTATTAAATTGTTTCCACATTTAGCTCTGTGACAATTTTGACTTGGGTAACATTAACTGTGAGCAAGTGAATAAATACTCTTTTCCATTTTTATTTTATTTAGTCTTTCATAACATTGTTGTAAAAAGACCTCTCTACTTCTCGGTGTGAGGTAACAAAATAAAATTGAAAAAACATCTAATAATTAGGATGTATTTTAATTAAGACACTTGGTTCTTCGTTTCACTAATATATTTAAGTTCCTATGTTTGTATTTTTAGTTGGTTCCTTGAAAATGACTACTAGTTTGAACTTAAATATAATATTAGTGAAACGAATAGCCAAGTGTCTTAATTAAAATAATTCATAATTATTACATAAAAAATGTTTCACCACGGGATAAGTGAGAATAAATTTAAAATATAAAAAAATCTATATTATCTTATATCAATGAAAATTAGCGCCATCTAACCGAACTCGGCAGAACTACTTGGTGCAGCGCCACACGCGACAAGAGTGATAACTAAATGGTCAGCGCCATCTATGTTTGCGACCCGCAATTATTTGATAGCGCCTCTAGTGGGATTTACACCAATTAAAAAACCCATTTGAAAAATCAGTCACAATACTTGCCTGTTTTTATTTATACAGTCTATTATAATGTGGCGCCATCTGTTTTTACATTAAGGAAACGAAAATTATTAGCAGAATTTACGGGAGTAAAGTTGGCACGTCAATTTTGTGTGTTGATTTGTCGCCACGTATTTATTGAATAAAAATAAGTAAAATTTATTATGGAAGGGCATTTATTGGTAAGTTATGTCGGTTTACTTGAGAGTATTCAAATTGTAAATTAATAATACACAGGATGTTATATTTAAATTAAAACATAACAGTTAACCTTACTTTCAATCTTCAGGAATTTAACTGAATATATAAATCGTGTCTTATTCTACAATTACTTGCTACTAATTGAAGAAAATTGTTAAGTTAATTCACCCCAGTAGATTGTGTTTAACGCGATTTTTGTAATTGAAGGCCGATTCATAATCACTTGTAAACGGCTCGTATACAGAAAATCCGATTTTGAATCGACACTTATAAATACTATGAATTATCATTCCTGTCCCCGAACAATTGTGAATTAAAAAAGCATGCGTGGTTAAAATTATTGTAAATATTATATTTTGAAAATTTTCAGGAACCAACACTTTACACAGTCAAAGGAATTGCAATCCTCGACAACGATGGCAATCGCATCCTCGCTAAATACTATGATAAAAACATATTCCCCACAGCCAAAGAACAGAAAGCTTTTGAGAAGAATTTATTCAACAAAACTCACCGAGCGAACGCCGAGATAATTATGCTGGACGGCCTGACTTGCATCTACAAAAGCAACGTCGACTTGTTCTTTTATGTAATGGGAAGCTCACAAGAAAACGAGGTAAAGAAAATATCGATTACTTTAAAATTGCAATAAATTTTGTTAGCGGCAAAAACCACTATTATTTTTCATAAGGATTTAGGGATGGGAGGGAGGCTTGGCAAGTATGCCGCACCCTCTAGCCTATAATAGTGCCTAGACCCATTTGGCCAGTCCGGCTGATTTCAGTATTTAATCGTGGGTCAATCTCCATTTGGACCTTTTATTTTTTCACTTAATAATACTTAAAAGAAATTATAAAATTTAATAAATCGATTAAAATTTCAGTTGATTTTAATGAGCGTGTTGAGCTGTTTATACGAATCAGTGAGCCTGATCTTAAGAAAAAACGTGGAGAAGCGCGCCGTTCTCGAATCGCTCGACATCGTAATGTTGGCGATGGACGAAATCTGCGACGGCGGCATCATAATCGACGCCGACACCAGCTCCGTGGTTTCCAGAGTGGCGCTGCGCACCGACGACATCCCATTAGGGGAACAGACCGTAGCACAGGTAACGAACGCAATTCACTCCTTGTTTTGGTAAAACGTATCGAGGTGGGATTAGCTAGCTTTATGTGCCAACAAGAAAGTATTATTAATAATCTGTGAATAAATGTTATTTTTTTTTATAAGTGTGCAATTATTTTTTTCTGTTTCTGAGTTTGACTAATGTTGACTATTGTATCCGAATTTGCAGGTGCTACAAACTGCAAAAGAGCAATTGAAATGGTCCCTACTTAAGTAAAAAAAAAAAAATGTGTATGTATTTGTTTTATATATTTTTTTTCTCTATTAAGTGCAAGATTTTTTTAAAAACAAAATTATTTGAAATAAACTGATCGTATTATTAGTTTCCTTTCTGTATAATAAAGTTAATATATTGAAAACGTGTGGGTTATTCTATTGCACCTACAGCTTTACAATAAAAATTATTAGTGGAGCTGAAAAATTAATGAAATTCATCAATTTTTACTGCTTATTTACAGAGTTAAAATTAACTTATCCAGTAATAATATTAAACAAAAATACAAGGGAAATAATGAGGAATAAATTGCGGGTGGCATCTTTAAAATTCAAGCAAGTTTTACTTACCACTAGTCACATTTCACATTTCCAACGGGTGTGAGTTTAAAATTAAAAAAAAAATATGAGGATAAGACTAAACGTTTATTATGTATGTACACTAGAGAACAGTGTCTGGATTTTTAAAAATGAGTAAATGACGCGCGGTGATTACAAAGTAAAGCCAGCTCATAGCGTGAGCTCCATAATTGCGTTTACTATATCGTTTTTGTTGATCTTGAGAGCTTTAACTGCCTTGGAACGGCTGACATTGGCCTGCGTCATGACCAGCTCCACGTCCTTTTCATCCACACCGGAATCGTCGACTTCCTCATCCTCAGATTCTTCTGCGATTGGCGCCACCGACGTCGTCGCCGTACCCGCAGCACCATCACCGGCCGGGTTGACCTCCTTGAATTTCTCAGCTGCCGCCACTTGGGCTTGTTGAGACAGATCCTCGATTTTGGCTTCACCGAACACGATGTAGGTGTCACTGACGGGGTTCTTGTATACGTCTGGTTTGTTGATGACGAACAGGATGTTTTTCGATTTCCTGATTGTTACTCTGTTTACTCCTTGAACCTTATTGAATACAATAAAAAAAAAAAAAATCCGTGAATCGAGACACTATATATAAAAACAATTTTTTTTAAATCACGAAATCATCAGTCTGCCAAGAGATTATCCTCATTTTACATAAATAGGTTATTTGAAACCATATTTGTTTATCATCATTAAAAAGATTTAAAAAAAAGCTTAGAATTACAATAATTTTTTTTTTAATTGAAAAATACACGTCACATTTATTCACTTGATCAACTACTTCTCGTGCAAATACCGCACCAGATATTGAATCACATAAGGAAAACTTGCCACTGCATATCAATAACATAGTGCATCATGCAACATTTTTTGATTTGAGAATATTGAATGTAAAGCGCAAAGAAAATATAATCTTTTTTTAACGTACGAGTTTCAATCCCAATTTTGACATGATCTTCCTGGCCTTCTTTTCACCCCTGGACTGTTTAGCCTTGGAAACCATATCCATGGGCAGACCGGCGGCGGCGGCTCCGGGGAAAGCCGCCGTTCCCGCGGCCGCACTACCGGGGTCCTCCAACTCTGGAATTTCCTCATCGGTGTCGCTCTCAGTGGAAGACTCGCTCTGTTCGGGTTTTGCTTCGGCCACGGTGGGCTTCTCGACTTCAGTCTGTTCTGGCATGTTTATTCTTAAAAACACACACTGGTAAAGTCAAACTGTTCGGGATTTATTCGAAGTTACAAGGGAAGAATTGGATAATCTCAGTCTGCCAAGAGTATTTCATCAAAGAAATTAGATTGCAGTTTTAATTTGCAAAACCATAATCTTAATCATCATGTAAAAAAAAGGTGTTATTTTTTAAATTTATCAATAATTATCGATTGAATCTATTTACTGAAAAAGATGTGGATGTCGATTCTATCATGAACAATATACTACGCATTTCGTAAGTACATTTTTACACCTTTCGTCAGCATACTTTAATTATTTCATTTATTCAACACTGGATACCGGTAAATGAGTATCGATTATGAATGAATGATTTTATTAATATTTAATTACCTGACACTCTTAAGAGTATAAAGGTTTTTTTTGATATTATATATAATATTTAATTACAAAAATTATTCAAGTCAACACGATGTATTCATTCGTTTTTCATTAACACCTTACCGAAGTTTCAACACTCAGAATGACTATCAATTAATCAAGACGCATAAAATTTACAAACTAAAACGAAACACCGACGTTTTCCGCATTGACGTGAAAAAAAATATAGATTGTAACACCCGAAAAAGGGTGACGCTTGTTTGTTCAATAAAACTCACCCCCTTAAAATAAAAAAAAAAATTATCCCAACAATACAACAAACCCCGAAAACCGAAATCGGCACAATACACACAAACGCCCACTAACTAATTTTACCCACCAACGTGTAGCTCGAGAATGTAAACCGGCTATTTTCGTTCGCGCCCGAAATCCACAATGGAGGTTGGCCCCAAAGCGCGGAACGAACTTATCGAGGAATTATCGGGAAAATACGGCGGCGAGAACGCGCGGGGCTGCTTCGCCATCGCGAATCGACGTTTTTCAGAAGGAATCATTGCGTGATGAGTATTATATTCGTGGATGTATTTACCTGTTCTGATACTCCGTCGGCGAAATATGAAGGAAGAGAATCTGCGGGGCAGAGAGGTTAGAGGCCGGCTTGTCACTGCCTGTATTGCCGGCAGGTGCGCCCTTGCTGCATCAACACGAAAATATATTTTTTTTAAATATAAATTTATATAACATAAAAATATACGATTAATTAGAATATTGTAATTATTATTTTATAAGAGGTAAATAATTGTAAATAATCATGTAATATAAGCGTGATTTATAAGAATTCATTCGATGTATTTCATGAAATACTTAATAGATGGCCTGAATCTATAAATCTTATATCTATTTTTTTAAATAAATTATTTATTAAAAAAAAATAATAAAAATTAGATTTCGTTTTATATTAAAATATGTGAATTAGAGATTGATTCGCTTATTCAAATATTTCACACATTTTTAATATAAAACGAAATAAATATAAGCAATAATTTTAGGTAAAGATTAATCTGATTAAACTGACGGTTTCAAAAGAAAGTAACTTTACTTTCTTTTGAAACCATCAGTTTGTATTCCTACGTTCCCAGAAAAGCGTGAATTACGAAAAATCACGCTTAATCTAGAGCAAATTATAGGGTTTGTTTGCATCAATAGAACTCATTTTTTTTAATTGCGATTTTTTTAATTGACACTGATTTCCGTAATCGGAGCACACCGGGCCCTGATTATTTCTAGAAAGTTTGATTTTCAAATTACCTGGTAAAGCTTAAATATTTAAAATTCTACTCGCCTGGAAATTTTAGCGCGTTTTAGTGCTATTTAGCGGTAAATAGCAGAACTAAGTGGATGTTACAGTTCACGGAATATCTCTATAGATGGCGCTGTACTTAATTAGCGGGATTATTTTGAAACCGTATTTTTTTAATCATTTCTGGATAGTTTGATTTTCAGGTAATTGCCCACTAGAAAATACGACTTAATTAAAAACAAAAATCTGCTTACCTTAAAAATGTCGCGTTGTGTTTCAGCGCCATCTAGCGGTTGCAGAGAATAGGTGCATGTTTCAGTTCACGCATATCTGTAGAGATGGCGCTGTATTTAATTAGTGGGATTTTTTTTGAAAACGTTACGTTTTTAATGATTTCTGGATAGTTTGATTTTCAGGAAGTTGCCCAGGAGAAAATACGGCGTAATTAAAAACAAAAAACTGCTTAGCCACGTTGTGTTTCAGCGCCATCTAGCGGTTGTAGAGAATAGGTGGATGTTTCAGTTCACGGTAAATCTGTAGAGATGGAGCAGCATTCGATTGGCGGGATTATTTTGAAAAAAATATTCTTACCTCCATTTTGTAAAATTGTGTAATTATGCAATTATTACATAATTCGATATTGTTATTGTTTTTTTATATGTATTAATTATTTTATTAAAATTCAAATGAAATGAATTTTGAATGTTTTAATTGTCTGTTGTCAAAAAAATAGTATTTGAATTCACAAATGTTCGTTCTTTTTTATTTACAAGCACTTATCCAGAAGACGAAGCCCTACTAGGGATGAATTATTGATCTAACGCATTTTTATGTCTATGTTGATTGCGAGTCAGTCTGTTGCTGTATTTTCTTATACGTTCTCCTCACTTATAAACAATCAGTATTCCGAATATTTTCGCGCTTAAACAATATTACTTATTATTGGCTACAAAATTACTAGAGATGATCCAAGTCGATCTTTTCGATTTAAAATTACTCATTTAGAAGCACTCGATTAGTAATATTACTCGATTTGGCCTAACACTAAAAATTACCATAAGCGAACTTGTTTTCGCCTTTTTCAATTTACCATTTCCAAGGTTAGCACATTAGGAGTGATTGTTTCTATGTCCGTGATAATTACCCAGAGCAGCAATTTCTCTTATCAAAAGTCTGTTTAACCTCAACGAGTTTGCCTTACACACAATACGAATTATTTGTGTGAGTAAATATCGAATTTAATCAAGATGAATATCGAAAAATAAATATTGCGAGATGCTTTAATTGGAATGTTTGGACTGCAAGTATAATCTGTGAGTAAAATTTTAATCTCTTAAAATCACTGGCGTGAAGCTTTAAACAATCTTAAATTCTTCAAGCCGTACGAGTTTTTAAATGGAAACTTTTAAATTTTAATCTCCAATTTATTTTTTCTTAAAAAAATGGTTGAATAATTTGCAACGTGATTATCATAAAAAAAACAGCATACATATCTTGCATCAACAAAACCAGATAACGGCAAATCAATGTGCGAAGTTGTTCGTGGGTTTCTGTTTGTGTGTGTGTGTTTTTAATTGTCATCCAAGACGGGTCCGTCCAGAAAAGTGACATTTTTTCGAGTTTGCGGCTCTTGAACCAAGTTCAACGTCTGCCGTCATCAGCCGGCAAGAACCATAAACAAACACACAATATAATCCCATCCCGAGAGTGTGTGAATGTTTTTCGCGCCGGTGGAAGGGGGGACCCCATAAAATACAAAACATTTTCGCCCGGCTGTCCTGTCGCTATTGCTTTCACCTTCTTGTGCGGGACGGAAGACGCAGAGTAAGTTTTCCTTTATTTATTTATATAAAAGAATTGATATTCGTATTGTTAAGGTTCTATCAAGAACGCCAATGGAGCAAAAAAAAAGAGAAAGTATTTGCGGATCTGATTAATAGCAAGGTTAATATTTATAAGGTCCTTCAAGCCGGTTTAAAATGTAACAGATAGTAGATTGTTAATGCAAGAAAAGTAAAAAATAAATAAAATGAATAGTTGATTAACTAATATAATATTAGAATTACAATTACTCACCCCATGAAATATCTGGAAATAAATTAAAATGAAAACATACCAAGACTCGATTTTTTTAAAATTGTGCCTTAAAGAAGTTTCTCGTTTATACTTTTTGTTAATGGATTGTTTTTAAATAACAGACCGAAAACTAATTGCTGCATGTAATTCAAATTCTCATAGATAATACTCCAATTCTTTAGCTACATTTTGGTGTAATATGAAGTCATTTAGCGATTTCTGGATTTTCGCCAAAATTCAACTTTTTTCCTTACGATATTTCGAAATTTTCAAGAAAAATATTTCCTCCAAAATTTAAAAAAAATTCTAAATTATTCTTGATGATACTAAAAATAACTTGGACTATTAAGTTTCTCTAATAAAAGAAAGTTTCAATTATTTTGAGCCCATTTGAATCGCTCTGTGAAATTAACACGGAGCCTTATGGAAACGGTTTAAGGCGGCCCCGTCGATTGGTCATTTTGGATGCGACTGCAGTTAAGCTTAGATTACGGCTTTCACGGAGGAGATAAACGAACGCGGTTTTCAGTGTTGCATTCTTAAAGAACATAGCTATATTTTTACCAAAGGTCATTTTTCTAGTTCATCCACGATCGACAGAAAAAAATCGCAAAATCGAACAAAATTTTCGCTCAATTTGCGAAGGCCAACTTTGCCAGCGGATTAATCGAAAACTAATTTCTCGATAAAGCTCAATTTCTCAGAGATTATTCTCCCATTCTTTAGCTACATTTTGGTATACTATGAAGTCATTTGGAGATATTTGCATTTTTGCCGAAAATCGACTTTTTTCCATGCATACCCCTTATGATATTTTCAAATTTCGATGAAATTTTTTTTCTTTCCAAAAATTTTGAAAAAAATCTCGAATATTCTTGATGATACTGGAAATAACGTGGACTATTGAATTTCCCGAATAAAAATGATTTTCAATTATTTTCAGCCTATTTTAATAGCTCCGAGAAAATAACACGGAGCCTTATGGGAACGGTTTAAGGCGGTCCCGTCATATAGACATTTCGGATGCGTCTGCAGTTAAGCTGAGATTACGGCTTTCATGGAAGAGATAGACGAACGCGGCTTTTAGTATTGAATTCTTAAAGAATATAGCTATGTTTTTGCCAAAAATCATTTTTACTAGATCATCCTTGGTCGGCAGAAAAAAATCGCAAATTCGAACAAAATTTTGGCCCAATTTTCGAAGGCCAACTTTGCTAGCGGATTAATCGAAAACTAATTTCTTTATAAAGCTCAATTTCTCAGAGATTATTCTCCCATTCTTTAGCTACATTTTGGTATACTATGAAGCCATTTGGAGATTTTTGCATTTTTGCCGAAAATCGACTTTTTTCCATGCATACCCCTTACTATATTTTCAAATTTCGATGAAAATTTTTTTCTTTACAAAAATTTTGAAAAAAATCTTGAATATTCTTGATGATACTAGAAATAACTTGGACTATTAAATTTCCCGAATAAAAATTATTTTAAATTATTTTCAGCCTATTTTAATAGCTCCGAGAAAATAACACGGAGCCTTATGGGAACGGTTTAAGGCGGTCCCGTCATATAGACATTTCGTATGCGTCTGCAGTTAAGCTGAGATTACGGCTTTCATGGCAGAGATGGACGAACGCGGTTTTCAGTATTGCATTCTTAAAGAATATAGCTATATTTTTGCCAAAGACCATTTTTCTAGATCATCCATGGTCGGCAGAAAAAAATCGAAAAATCGAACAAAATTTTGGCCCAATTTACGAAGGCCAACTTTGCCAGCGGATTAATCGAAAACTAATTTCTTTATAAAGCTCAATTTCTCAGAGATTATTCTCCCATTCTTTAGCTACATTTTGGTACAATATGAAGTCATTTGGAGATTTTTGCATTTTTGCCGAAAATCGACTTTTTTCCATGCATACCCCTTACGATATTTTCAAATTTCGATGAAATTTTTTTTCTTTCCAAAAATCTTGAAAAAAATCTTGAATATTCTTGATGATACTAGAAATAACGTGGACTATTGAATTTCCCGAATAGAAATGATTTTCAATTATTTTCAGCTCATTTTTAATCACTCCGTGAAAATAACACGGAGCCTTATGGGAACGGTTTAAGGCGGTCCCGTCAATTAGACATTTCGGATGCGTCTGTAATTAAGCTGAGATTACGGCTTTCATGGAAGAGATGGACGAACGCGGCTTTCAGTATTGCATTCTTAAAGAATATAGCTATGTTTTTGCCAAAAGTCATTTTTCTAGATCGTCCATGGTCGGCAGAAAAAAATCGCAAAATCGAACAAAATTTTGGCCAAATTTGCGAAGGCCAACTTTGCCAGTGGATTAATCGAAAACTTATTTCTCGATTAAGCTCAATTTCTCAGAGATTATTCTCCCATTCTTTAGCTACATTTTGGTATACTATGAAGTCATTTGGAGATTTTTGCATTTTTACCGAAAATCGACTTTTTTCCTTACGATATTTTCAAATTTCGATGAAATTTTTTTTCTTTCCAAAAATTTTGAAAAAAATCTCGAATATTCTTGATGATACTAGAAATAACGTGGACTATTAAATTTCCCGAATAAAAATGATTTTCAATTATTTTCAGCCCACTTTTAATAGCTCCGTGAAAATAACACGGAGCCTTATGGGAACGGTTTAAGGCGGTCCCGTCAATTAGACATTTCGGATGCGTCTGCAGTTAAGCTTAGATTACAGCTTTCATGGAACAGATGGACAAACGCAGTTTTCAGTGTTACATTCTTAAAGAATATAGCTGTATTTCTACCAAAGGTCATTTTTCTAGTTCACCTAATATCGACAGAAAAAAATCGCAAAATCGAACAAAATTTTCGTCCAATTTTCAAAGGCCGACTTTGTGAGCGTATTAAACAAAAACTGATTTTCCGATGAGGCTAAAATTCTCAGAGATTATTCCCCCATTCTTCAGCTAAATTTTGATGTAATATGAAGTCATTTGGATATTTTTGCATTTTAGACGAAAATCGACTTTTTTCCATTCGATATTTTTAATTTATTCTTTGCTTAAATTTATACATTTAGCCGTATACAAATATTTTATAAAACTTTATTTTTCTAATAGCCCTAATAAAATAAGTCTATAGTTAATACATATCTTCTTCTTCACTTGGTGATTTTTTTTACAATAAATGTATGTTTATTTATTATTTAAATAATTTAATCACATATCATGTTTTAATTGAACCCACTAAAAATGAGCCAAATTACTTTATTTCAATAATTTTCGATGGAAATAAAATATTTTAAAGCACACTTAAACAGACTGACAGCCGTTCATTCTCCCGTTTTAATAAAGTGTATTCATTACGGTCGCGTAATTTGTATTTTTAGTCCGCCAAAAGTAGGTTAGAATCACGCACACAAACCTACGATATCGATTGTAAACTTCCATCACGAACTAACTGACGATAGTCTCAATGCTTTATATCAACGAAAAGTAATGTAAGGCTCGCATATTATAAATCGCTTTCTCTTGCAGGAAAATGGGAGCGTTTTGGCCATCGGCGGCGATTTTGGCCTTTCTTTGCAGCGGAATACACAGGTAAGTCGATGGATTCACATTTAAATGCGCCTCGCTGTTTGTATACAATATGATATAATAACGAGTCCATGGTTTCACTAACCTGTTTGTGCTAAGTACTGCAGTTATTTACATACAAGTAATGATTTCACTTTCTTGTTAAACAATTTAGTTTGTAAAAGTGCGCCACAAATCGGATAATAAATTATTATTATTATGATTAATATTGTCCGATTAAAATAATGAAACGAATTAATGCGTTTTAGAGATTTACTCAAATTATTATATATAAGTATTAAGTATATTTGCCAGGGTATAAAGGTTTTTCTCGATAATATATATAGTTTGTACATTTTTTTAATAATTGCTAAAATGCTAGAAATCATTGCTTCGTAGTATCCTAAACACGTTAGTTTTTCTTTTTAGCTTTTAGATTTTTCTCTGTATTTTCGCTTTTGTAAAACACGAGATTTCTTAAAACGGTAGCCAAGTAATTAATTTTTTTCTCCATACATATTTTAACGGTAAATTTCGCAAAAACCAAAATCCAGTTAATAAATCATCCAGATGAATCGATTAATAATTCAGGCGAATATAAGAAATTTATTAGTATAACGGTGCATATTTTAATCGGTTCATTATTAAAATACACTTTGCACCATCTAAGGTTTATAATGGCAAACTTTTAAATAAATCAATGGGCTTGAAGCTGTATTTTAGCCTTACTCTAAGTGTGCAATCGTTTTATTCAAGCGAATCTAAGTATTTTATTTGCATATTTAAATCGGTTTATTATTAAAAAAGAAAACATTTTGCATGATTTTAACGCCATTATGAACTTTCAAATAAATGGATTTGAAGGTGTCGTTTAGCCTTGTTCTGAGTGTGCAATGGTTTTTCCCCGCAGTGAACAACCAACCGGTATTTCCTGAAATGAAAGATTCACGTTCTGTATTTCTTCGTTAATTCGAAAAAATAAATAATAAAACGAGTATTTAATCACTTCCGATTATCAATCTGGTTTTATCGTTGTTGGTTTATTTTTTTTGAATACGTAATATGCCTCTTATTATGCAAACGGGATAAAACTTGATTTCCGAAACAGAAAAAAAAAACAAGCTTTTAATTTTTGTGCCATTTAAGATGTTTCGTGCAATATTTGGGAACTAACAAAATCAGCAAGTTTATTTTTCTCTACGAGTAAAGCCAAAATCGTTCTCGTAAAGAAATCTTTTTTAATGGATATTCTGTGGCGATTCGAAACGCAAAAAAATGTATAGGAAAATTCTGTAGAATAATTAAAATCTTCTTTATGGTAATTGTAGTTACATAAAATAAAACTGTTTTTTTAAAAAAAATGCAAGATCCAGCTTAAAATCACAGAAAATAAAACAGTTTCAAAAAGAATAGATTTTTGCATTATTTTACACTTAATTATGTTTTATTATTTACTTAATTATTATCATTATTATAAATGGAGAATTTGTATAAATATTGATTAATCGATAATGCAATGCAATAAAAACTCGTAACAGCCAATCAATTTATTTCATATAAATTATTTCGGTTGTAAATCATAATATTGTTTTTTTTTTATACCGAAGGAGCGAGGTTCAAGTTCAATCGCCTTTGCATACAAACTCTAGTGTTACGCGTTTCTTGAAGTTCCAATTGCTTCAAGTCTGAATATAATAATAAAATATTCTTTTTTTTTATTCAGAATTCACGCGGCTGATGGAACGAGCGAATGGACTTACGAATGCCTGAAAGGCTTCTGCGAGAAGAAAAGATCGACCGATACGACGCAGGCGGTCAGTTTGGGGGTGTGCACCCTCTTCTGCTCGGAATACGCATCGCTATGGCCCAAACCCACCGGAAAGGTCACGTTCCAGAAAACTTTAGCGCAAGTCAACCTGAACAGCATCGATGTCCTGATGGCGATCTCCGATTCTCCAGTCAAGAATTTGGTAAACGAAGCCGCCAAGCGTTTCAAGAAGAACATCGACGATTCCGCCCCGCAGAAGGGAAGGAAGGCCGGAGGAAAGACTCTGGTGGTGAATTTGAAAATCAGCGATGATACAACGAAGATGCTTTACAAGCACGACGAGAGCTACAAGATGAATATCAGTATGTCTTCTGATGGGAGGATAATCGCTGATATAAGCTCGAAGAACTTTTTCGGAGTCCGCAACGGAATGGAAACCCTTAACCAGTTGGTCGTTTACGATGACATTCGTGGGGAATTCCAAATGCCCGATAATTTCTACATAGAGGATTCCCCCGTTTATCCCCACCGAGGAATCTTGCTGGATACTTCGAGGAACTATATCAGCGTCGCCACGATTAAGCGTACCATCGAAGCCATGGCCGCTTCGAAATTGAATGTATTTCATTGGCACATCACCGACAGCCACAGTTTTCCCTATGTTGCGAAGTCTGTGCCGCAGTTATCGAAACTGGGGGCTTACAACCCGCATAAAATCTACACACCGCAGGACGTGGCCGAAATAATCGAATTCGCGACGGTGAGGGGTGTTAAGGTTCTGCCGGAATTCGATGCTCCCGCGCATGTTGGCGAGGGCTGGCAGGATACGGATTTCTTGGCTTGTTTCAACAAGAAGCCCTGGCAAATGTACTGCGTGGAGCCACCGTGTGGTCAACTGGATCCCACCAAGGAAGGAATGTATGATTTGATTGAATGTAAGTATTCCAAACATATATTTGATATGCAACAACTGTAATTCAATGTCTGGCGGGGGGGTTTGTCCGAGAAGTAGTTGTTTTAATGTACATTTGTTTTAAAGTACTTCCGTATTACTCATTATATAGTTTACATCAATGTTATCTGTGATTTCCAGTGATTTACAAAGACATGATCGATCAATTCGACCCGGACATCTTCCACATGGGCGGCGATGAAGTCAACGAGAACTGCTGGCACTCGGAGCAGCACATCGTCGACTGGATGAAGGCGCGCAACTTCACGATCGACCAAGCCGGCTTCATGAAACTTTGGGACAAGTTCCAAACCGAGGCGCTGAAGAGGTTTACCAAACACAGGGGACGGGACGTGCCGATTATTTTGTGGACGAGCACGCTCACCGGGGAGGAGTATCTGGAGAAGTATTTGCCGAATTCGACGTACATTATTCAGATTTGGACGACTGGGGAGGATAAGCAGATCCAAACGCTCCTGGAGAAGGGCTACAGGACGATTTTGAGTAATTACGACGCGCTGTATTTCGATTGTGGTTTCGCCGGATGGGTGCAAGGCGGGAATAATTGGTGTTCGCCTTATATTGGTTGGCAGAAGGTTTACGAGAACAGTCCAGCAAAAATTGCAGGTGTGTAAAAATGGAGAGACACTCCAAGAATCAAATTTAATTCTTGTATTTTCAAAAATTGTTCACAAATAACGTTGCCACAACTTTAAAAACAACATTCACTTCTGCTGCGATCTCCAAAAGTGAGTCTTTCTTTTATTTAACATCATCACTTTTTGGAGGAGGACAAATGATATGCCATACTTCGTCCACAAATGATATGCCATACTTCGTCCACATGGCAATGGTAAAAGATAGAATAGCCATCGCTGCTGTACATTCAAATTAAGGAAGAAAAAAATAATAATTGTTTAGAGTAAATTTATGTTTTTTTTAATCTATCGATTAGAATTAAGACTTGTTTTTTTTCTTTCTTTGTAGGAAAACATAAGGATCAAATGTTGGGCGCCGAAGCGACATTATGGACCGAACAGGCCGATGATTCCTCGGTAGATGGAAGACTTTGGCCCAGAGCCGCAGCCATGGCGGAGCGTCTGTGGGCTGAGCCGGAAACCTCGTGGAAGGACGCGGAAAGCCGCATGTTGATCCACAGAGAAAGGCTGATCAACATGAAAGTGTTTGCCGATTCCCTCGAACCGCAATGGTGCATCCAGCACCAAGGAAGTTGCCCGATCGATGGGCCCCGCAACCAGCCTTTTTACTAAGATTAAGTTTTTGTATTTTTTAAGCTGAAGTAAAATATATTTTTTCAGTATTGTTTTTCTAAGATGTGAAAATTGTATTCGTGAATTATCCTTAACGGTTTCGCAGAGTTATTGCCGCACTTATTTCGATGCACAGATTTTTTTGTATTTTTTCAATAAAAACAACAAGAAATTATATAGCTTGTTGTTTTTGTTAAAAAACAAGGACCTAAATTTTAATAAAATTAAACAAGAATAAAATACTGGCAATGATCAATAAACTTCGATCAATCCCTTTTTTCCAACTGCAAAAATTCTTTCTTTCTTAATCTTATCCTCTTTTACCCGTATTAGGAGTCGAGGTTACTGCAAAAATTACTAACACTAAATTTTATTGATCATTGCCAGTAATTAAGGACCTAGATGGTTGATAGAAGAGAAGCTGTTGTTGAGATAACTTAAAAAAAATACGCGAGCATACTCCAATTACAAAATTTACTTGAGCATACTGTATACTAATAACAACAAACGTAGTTATGACGTTTGTTGTTTCCCATGTCAAAACATTCAAGTGAAATATGTTGTTGTGCAAAAGATTATTCTTGCTATTCATTCTATTCAAACACACGCATTCTTATTGCGAACCAAAGGTAACAATCACCACCTGGTAAGGCACGTAATATCTATTCGTTTAAGATTATTGCAAGGGGGGAATTTTCAGCGAGAAACCGGGACGTAAGAATGAAAGGAGGACTTATTACTTCTACGAAGAAGAAGCTTCTTATAAACCTTGCCCAAACACCTACCTTTCACGACTTATATATTCACTCTATGATGGTAAGACACAAATAATTCTTATTTATTTATTTAGTCTTATATAACATCGTTATATGTTCCTCTCTACTTCTCAGTGTGAGGTGCACAAATAATTACTTTGATTAAAAAAAAAACCGAGGTAAATCTACACAACAACAGAAGCAGAAGATCTATAGAAAGACAATTTCAAACCTAAATAAAAAAATGAGATTAATATAATTTACATTTAATTAGGCAAAAGGTGGCGCTTGCGTCGTCTTTAATTTATTATGATTAATATAATTTTATCATAAATTTATTTATACTCCTCAATATCATTCGTAATCGTTGTTTAGGAGAAAGTGTGCAGGATTTAGATGAGTTTACTAATAAAAATATCGCGGTGCTCGGAAAGTTGCCAAAACCCGGAGATTATTCCCTCTTTGCACAATTTACTGATAATAGAGGAAATAATGCTGCATACGAGGTAAGTATAAACAAAGATTACTTATGATCGAGAACTTTTCTCTTCTATAGTGCTTTGATTTTTTTCATTAATAAAATTACGTTGGCAATAATAGTATAGGTTTATTTAAAAATTTGTAAAGTCACAGACTTTAAAAATGAGGTTAAATATCTAATTTAATAAGAGTAAAATTTTCATTATCTATCTATGAAGTGAATACAGATCCTTTTTATGGCTCATTTTAGTGCAATTACATATTCATATCGGAACCGCCTGTGATTATATTCAAAGGCCAACATTCTTTGACCGTCGATGAGGGCTCATCTTTTGTTGTCGACGTCAGTGGATCTAAGTACATATCAGGTTCACCCACGTGGAATCTTACATGCGCAAGAAAACCTGGCACCAGATGTCAATCAGTGCCTTGTAGCACCAACATGCGAGGTGAGTGCAAACATAATAAATATATTAAATAAAAATGAATGAATACTCTTTTCTATTTATATTAAACATAATAAATAATATAAATAACACATGGTTAAATATGTTTACTTTCTCCGATTAGTTTTTGATGTCGAGATTCTTTAGATTACTTCCTGTACAAAATTAATGGATTTTACAAATGTTTCTCAGGATTATTTCTAAGGTATCGAGATAACGATTTTTTTGATTATTTCTTGTAGCTTTACTTAAGTTTGAAGTGATTAAACTTGCAATCACATTTTAGGGTTGACATTTTCTTCCACGCTCAATCCCTGCTTCAAATCTATGACCTTCACTCCGTCGTTTAAATACTACAAGTATCACGTGAAGGACGAGTTTACAGTGTATGCCACTGCGCCGAATACAAATATTAAAATCGTGTAAGTATGTATTTAATTGTCTTAAAATGAGTGAAGTATGCTCGAGAACTAATCAGGAGATAAATATCGGGCGCTCAAAGATGTAATATTTGGAAGATATATGTTTCTGGGTATCATGGAGTTTGCTTTCTTTGGCATATTCTGAGCGGGTAAGAAGTAAGCACCATTTCTATGGGTGTAGCCAGGAAGTATTATATTCTAAAAAAAGTACAGAAAGAGTTTTTACCGTAGTAAGCATCGGTTGAATGCTCGATGCAACAAATTAAATCCCTTTTTTTAGATGTGTGGAAAATTGTAATTTGCCGAACGGAAAAACCAATCCGAAATACAAAGTCACCCTGAAAGCGGTTTGCGAAAGCAATTGCGCGAGTTTTCCAAATGTGGCCGTTAGGTGGTCTTTGAATGAAGAATCGTCAGGTATACACTTTTAAAGCCACCAATTATAAGCTTAGACGAAACGCTTTTTAGGTGCCAACGTAGTTATAACACGCTCGAATAGAATACCGAAATCGGCGACGATAAGGGCACTGGCACTGCAATTTAATAAAAGATACTTAGCCAAAGCCGTTTCAAGTAAGAGAAAGTATTATAATTTTAATAATAATTTTTTTTAATGCAAATTTTTGAAAATTTTGAAGTAGAATATAGCTATATATATATATATATATATATATATATATAAAGTCATCTGCAGATCCCTGCTTGAATACATATCTATATTTCTCCATAATCCTCATCCCTCAGATCTCCATAATTTTCTAGTAGCAGAGAGATCAGCCTTGAGAGTGTTAACTTAGCTTCGACATCCCTTAAACCCTCTTCATAATCCCTCAACGCTCTCTATCAAAAAAAAACATGGTTATTAAAAAAAATCCTGAGAATGTCAAAACCCTTCGAAATCACAATTAAAATTCCCAAACATGACTATTCATGAATTCAACTCTTCATTTTATTAGAAGGAATTAGTGATCATAACGTTTAATTGACAGTATCGAGATAACGATTGACAAGAACAGACGAACAAACAGAACAAAATTAAATATTTTTTTGAACATATCATTTATTGTTTTTTAAAGGAAATTACAGAGGTTATTTCGTAATCAAAACAATTGAAGACTACTCGAAGATCTCGTGCGAGATCAATCCCCGATCGGGGTACAGCCTGAAGTCGTCTTTCACGATCGAATGCACGCCGACGAGCGATTACTACAAAATCCACAAACCGTTTATCGAGGTCTATCAAAAGACGAGTACCAGACGTAAGAGTGGCGAAAAATGAAAGGGGTATATTTGTTGAAATTCAGTCGTGCTTTTCCAGGCGAGCCAAGCGATGAAGTTCACTTTTCCCATAGATGACGACGGGCTGGGTGAAGCGGTTCCGGTCGTACGAATCGGCGATGAGTTGAATAATATTTATGAAATTTTCATAGATCCGTTTCCGGTAAGTGTGGAAACTAAACTTGCAAGATTATATACAGAGAGTTTTTTTATCAGTATACATTAGGGGAAGTGTATACCTGCAAAAAAACGCGAGTCAAACGCATTGAACCGATTAAATGTGTATGTTTAGTTGACTATTTGACATATATTAATGCAATTAACTCGCGTATTTTGCAGGTATACATAGGGGAAATGTATACTGATAAAAAAAGCTCTCTCTCTCTCTCTCTCTCTATATATATATATATATATATATATATATATATACATATATATATATATATATAATTTAAAATCCCCATCTACCATAATGGTGGTATAGGGGTGCAAGATTATATAGTTGTTTAAAGTTTTTATGATTTTTATATAGAAGCTTTTATTACCAGAGGTTTGATCTTCAAGCTGTACATCGATTGATCTCGCATGAGAAAATGGAATTAAACAAGGAAAAAATATTTAAATAAAAATATTTGTCCTTTCTCACACTAAGTATTTTTATTTAAATAATTAAAGTCTCCACAATCAACAACCAACGTAAAGAAGATTAAGGAATGATCAATAAAATTCGATCATTTCCATTTTTCCAACTGCCCTCCGTTTTATTTTATTTTATTTTATTTTATATTAAAACATTTATTTATTTATTTCGCAGATAAAAGACGTACCATTGGATGAATCCCGCGTTAGGGATTTAATACAATACGCGACGAATAAAGTGAGGGTGGGAAGAATTGTGCAAGCCAACTTAATACTCACCGGATTGTTGGTTAAACTCGAGGCGTCGAATTTACCGACTGAAACAAAGAACCGTGCGTTTTTGAAAGCCGCTGGCATTATTGGAAGTGTAAGTATATAAATTTCGTGTTTTAATATACATACATTATTACCAAAAAAAAAATGTTCATCCTGGGTTCAGTGAGAAATTAATTCATCATATTTAACACTTCTTATTATAAGATTAATTGGATTAATTAATCTTATAATAAGAACACTGTATACTTTTCTTCAGTAAATTTATTTTTGTCCAGATGACATTTCGAACACGATGTGTTCATTCTCACTTAATCTTCAGCAGCTTCATTTGAAATTTTTGTATGAATTTTTCCATAAATAATTATAAACATTTTTATATCATTTTTGATTATCCATTATTTCTATTTGGAATATTTTATGCCTCATTGGCCATATAAGAGATTTTTTTTGCTCTAAAAAAGAGACTTTCCTGTCTTCAGCACACTTCTCAGAATTGAGTACATTTATTTCATTTACCTTACCTTACCTTACCTTACCTTACCTTACTCTTGGCGAAGTTTTCACTACTCACTCACTTATAGTGATTTCAAAGGCAAATAAAAAGGCGAATCCGAATTGTCGTTGATGATATAATCGTGAAGTATGCATTCTGTATTTTCAGATGAAGGTGCACACGATTTACGATTACAGGACCTCGATATTTGCCATACAAAAGCTGCTGCAGGTTTCATCCAGGGACGACATATTGAAGAACAAAGTGGAAGACGTTTGCAACAATATTTTGGACGTGACCATCTATGACCTGTACATACAAAAACCGAACAAGGCTTGGTCCGATGATTTGAATTTGTATTACGAGTAAGTTACCGTTTTGAAAAAAAAAAAACTTGAAGAAATGAAATAAAAAAAATATATAGTGATACATATGATTATATTATTGCACATATTATTTGTACCGTCTTGAACCACTTCTTAACGTGAAGAGTACCCCATGTGAGCCCTCTAGATTTAGTTATAAAGTTTTCATTAGTGGATAATTGAAAAATCATATGCCAAAAAAAAAAGAATATAATTAATAAATTATTATATATATATTCAATGACCCTTTCTACCCATTTGGGTGTAGGGTTTAGTAATTTATTCATTTACTAAAAAAACAGAGAGATGGTTTACACTTTTGGAGTTTTTATGGTTTACTTTTGGAAACCACTGCTCTCGGAAGGTAAATTTACAATGAAGAACAATTTTCAGTGTTTCATAATTTATCTATCTAAGTATTTCAAATGATTAAATTAGGCTCAATTAGTTTCCATTTAATTTTATTAACTTCGGTCCGGTGTCTGTTTTGTTTTTAGGGAACTCGATAATTGCGGCGATTTTATATTAAAAGTCGATGAGATGTTAACGGTTAATCTTTTAACTACGGTACCTGACGATTTTGCTGATGATCCTGTGATAACTGAAGAGTACGATGACTATGAGGACGACTTTGAACCCAGTCAGGTGTTTGATTACATATAACAATTAAAAATATTAAATGAAATATGCGTAGAATTAATTTATTTATGAAATAAAGTTGCATCGACATTAAAACAATATTATTAAATATTGATTTAATGTCTGTATAATTTACTTGTATAAGTTTAGTTTATCTTATGTTCAATTCAAATTTGGTTTGTTGTATATTTCTAGATAACCAAAGAAAAAATTAGCGGCATCAACATGCTGGCAAAGACCGCGAAGATGCTCTCGAAAAGCATTCCGCGTGGAACTATAACCAAACCGAAGAAGAAAGGATGTGATCGTAGCATGCTGCGAGAATCCGCTGATCAGATGGATAATAAAATTTTCCACATGCAAAACGCCACAGTTGAAACAAAAGCTTTCGAATACACCGAAGCGGATTTAGTAACCACAATCGTAATAAATAATTTCTTTATAAATATTTTGAATGAAAGTATTTTGCCCTAAAACCCACAATTTTTTTTACCAGAGGACTTTCCCACTGTTTCTTTCTTATTTATCAATAAATGAAAATATACATTTTTTTGTTCCATCTATAGATAATGTCGTGTAACAGAAGCCTCTTTGATCCGAAGAAGATTTCCTCGGATGTCGTCAGCGTTAACTTTTTCGGAAATTACGACAAAGTCATAGCCGGGGGCGAGTTTGTTATTGATTTCATCGTGGATGTGGACATGGACAAGTACGCGAGTTACAATTATTCGATTTCCGCGGATTATTCCGGATGGTCGGCGAATGTCATCGATTACGAGTACAACGTTCACCGGATTAATATATTCAGCGGGATAACTTGTTTCGTCAAGTTTTTTAACTTGACTAATACAGATAAGTTTATGGTAGGTATTTAAGTAAAATTAATTGCCTTTTCTTTTACTTATTTTTTATTGAACTAAATATAATAATAATCAACCCCAGAGTGTGTATATATATATTTTCAAATAACACATTTTACCCTCCTCCAAAGAATAATTTTAGAGAAAGAATTCCAACGCGTTCTTACATTGGATTTTAGGTATTGTGAGTATGGTTTAAAGAATAATTTTGATACCGAAATATTTAACGCACACCCTGTTAAATATTTCAGTATCAAAACCATTCTTTCAACCATACTCACAATACCTAAAATCCAATGTAAGAACGCGTTGGAATTCTTTCTCTAAAATTTGCCACAAACAAACAAAGCTTTCAAGTAGATAATGAATGGATCTACTCAAAAGCTTTCTTTTTGAGCAAATAAATCCTTTTTTTTTCTTGTAGATTGTTTTCACGACTAATATCAGACCCACGTATGGTGACTTCAAAGGCAAAATCGACATTGTTGAAAAGGCGAATCCCATTGTCAATTGTCGTTGTGACATTGATAATGCAAACGACAGATTTATTTATATGGCCATATTACCACATAAGGATATGATTGCGGTGAGAATTTTCTAATTCCCTACACATTCGCGGAGAATCTTTACTTTCGATAAACACAAAACACACATTATTGGATTATTTTATAAATGTGATTTGAATAAATAAAATTCAATAATAGAAACAATTATTACATTTTCATATTTATATATCTTTTTTTGTAGAAAAGTCAAGCACAGGGAAGGTTGAACATTGCTTACCACATTCAGATTTTAGAGCAAGCATGCTACGCTTATGATGAAAATTTGTACAAGTGGAGTAATTCATCATGCAAGGTGTATTAAATATTTTATATTGCTATAATTCAATTTTTATAAAAATAAATAGAAGATTTTTTTATATTTGCTCCAACTAGTTTCGACCTTTAGTCGATATATAAATAAATAAATAAATAAATAAATATGTTTCCTTGAAGATGACTGCTAGTCGGAGCAAATATAAAAAATCATAATAAATTAAAGACTACGCAAGCGCCATCTTTTGCCTAATTTCAAGTGGTAGACGATTTGGGTCTACAAGGTAGACGACCGAGAATCATTGGAAGGCGAGAACTTGTCGTGTTTATGAGAACAAGAAACGAAATGCACATTTAATGAAATGTTCAGCCATCATTCACCTAGTTATCCATACTCTAGATGAATGGAGGCTGAATATTTCATTAAAAAAAAATAGCATATGGTCCTGACTGAATGATAAAAGTCTAAGCCAAAAAAAAAAAATGTTTTTATATTTTGATTGAATACATTAATGAAAATTAATTATTTTATGTGTTTATTTTTCAGGCTGATTATTTGCTTAACAAACCAAAGCCCACGGTGCAATGTGTTTGCAGCCACACGACGCTTTTCGCCGCCTCCGTCAAAGAGATCGAGTCCAGATTGGACGTAGTCTATGTCATTAAATACGAAACGGGGCTTGTATGGAACTACGCAATTTTCGCACACGTATTCTTCGTTTTGGTGTGTTACATGATCGCACTTTCGTTTCTTGGGTTTCGTGCAACTGCAACTTCATATGGAAGGGTAAACACATATTCTTTACTGCCTTCGATTTTATGTTAAGTTTCACTTCCTCGACATAGTTAAGTTAATTTTAAGGATAAATTAAAAATATATTCTTTACTGTCTGATAAAGCTCTTCGACAAAAATATATATTCTTTACTGCCTTCGATATTATGTTAAGTTTCACTTCCTCGGATAAACAAAAAATATATTCTTTACTGTGTGTTAAAGTCGAAACGTTTTATCGAACAGTAACCAATATAAATTATTTACTGTCTCTGATGTTAGTTTCATTCTCTCGACAAGTTATGATTAAATAAACTTTATATGCAAGGATGACTAAAATAATAAAATGCTTCGATGTTATGTTAAATTTTATTTCCCTAACTAGCTATATTTAAATGTCCCATAGGTAAGGATATTTATGGATTACAGTCGTCCCAGAGCTTTATCAAAGTACGTCTTGTAGGGGACAGTCTCTTTTAATATCTGTTTCTCAAGAAATATTTAACTCCCTTAAAACTAACCCCCACTAAGATGGTTTGTTCTTTTTTAATCTTATTCTCTTTTACCCGTATTGTTGAGGTAAGAAGGTTTGTATTATTATTAAATTATCCTCGTAATTTATTTCAGGATAACATTATTTATTTATCCGATAACAGAAAAAACGATAGATACGCATATTTTCTAATAATCAAAACCGGAAGTTTTCCATTTTCCGGCACAACTTCAAACGTTACTGTAAAATTGTATGGAGAACACGGTGAGACTTTAGTGAGTAATAAAACCATTATTATTCTTCTTCAATTATGATTAATTTTATAAGAATATTTTATAAAAATAAAACGTTTATTTTCGTAATTGAGGACAGTCTGTTTTTTTTTTTAATTTATTGCCTAAATCTGTGAAAGTGCAATGAGTTTTGTTTCTACTCGCTACAAAAAAATGGCACTTGAATTGATAGGAAACAGAGGTTTCGTTGCATTTTTGGAATCACTGTTTTTTATTTGAATTTCACTATGCTGATTATTGTGTTGTGTTGTGATTTTATTCCAGTGCCACGTTTTAAATTATCCCGACCCGAACAAAAGGTTTCTCCAAAGGGACAAAACGGATTGGTTCATTCTGACCAACAATTCTTATTTGGGATACGTGACCATGATTGAAATTTGGATTGACAGTATTGGCTACAGACCCTCTTGGTAAATACATTATTATTTATCTATCGATCTACTATTAATTCACCTCATATATCTTTATTATTATTTCTTTAATTTTGTTCTGCAACCACTATACATAAATATTATTAATTATATTGTAGATTTGTAAAAAAAGGTAATCCGTTAAGTAAATATAAATAAATAAATAACATTAGGAATTAATAAACATGTAAACAATAAGTTGGTGTAGTATAAAGTAGAGATGTTATTAATCAATTAAATTGATATTCCTTTCAAATCATATTTATATCTACGAATTGAAGAAATTTCAACGTACAACATTGAGATGGGTTCAAATTCCATCATAGATGTTCCTTTTCCATTTATATTTAATTAAATTTAATGAAACGTTCGATTAGGCAAAAGGTGGCGCTTGCGTCGTCTTTAATTTATTATAGTTAATTAATTTAAATTACATCTCAGTAAAATTTCTTCAATTCGTGGAGATGTTATGTTAACGGTTCAAATAAATTTCAGGTATTGCGAAAATGTGACTTTGATAGACCTGCAAAGGAATACGCAACTCTTCTACAAAGTCGACAAATGGCTGTCAGTGCTGGATGGTTCGTATTTCGTGGCCACGGCGAAAATATCATCGACCGCAGTTAGTAAAACGGGTTTTGTAACGAACGTGAGGAAAAATTGCCGGCTACACAAAGGAGCGGAAAATACATGGAATATATTTTCAAGGTATGACTTCATTTTTTAATGCTTATTACCATTTTGCTGTTTTTTTTTTAATTCCAAATACTTTATACGTAACTTTCGCTGTCCGTTTCCTTTTAAAGAATTGAAGAATTTTCATAAATTAAGTTGTATTTTTTTTAATAAAGCTGCTTTATAATTATTTGTGTTGTTTTTAGAACACAAGACGATTATTTATCGTACAGTCAAAGAATAACGGTAATTCTCTCCATGATTTACACGACGTATGTCGTAAACATTTTGTTGACTTCGATTCCGCTCTTGAAAAAATCGGACGCGTACGGAAAAGGATTGTACCATTTCGAGAACTACATGGTGCTGCACGCATTTTACGCGAGCTTGGTATCATCAGCGATTAATTTACCATTCGTTTATTTCTTCAGGTAAGTATTTTAACACACTATACATATATATATATATATATATATATATATATATATATACTATATATATATATATACAGAGAACTTTTTCTATCAGTATACATTTCCCCTATGTATATGTATACTAAACATACATATGCCAAATTAATTAATCGTGCTAGACTTCAAATTATGTTCAAAAAACCTCTCTGTATATATATATATATATAGGGGCTGTGCCGCTCCTTTTCGAGGCTTGAGGCTGATCAAACCCTTTTTCTCTGTCTATATTCGTGTGCTTGTTAACATCCTATACATAATTATTAAATACTTAGTATTTTTATTTAAATAATTAAAGTCTCCACAACCAACATAAAGAAGATTATCCTAAACATAACTTAAAATTAAACATATTTTTTCATTAATTACTTTCAGAAATAGCTATAAATCAAAGAAATCCCGCTCTCTGTTGGTTGAAGATGTTATTTTCGGAATGAAGGTTACTTATATAATATGGTATTTTATTTCAATTTGTTTATATCGTTTTTTTATATGCAAATTAAATCCCCTCAGGGACGTACTAATCGGATGGATCCTAGCCTGCTTGATTTATCTAATCATCTGCGGATTTTGGATAACGTACAATTCCTTCTACGTATGGGCCACTTGCACCGTTGTAGCTATACTTTTCAGCGTGTTTATCGTCGAGAATGTTTTCATACTGGTTTTGAAACTCGTCTCCATTTATTTTGTGAAAGTAAATATTGGGGTTTTTATTTTTTGTTATTTTAAAAGAGAAGATATTTTTTTTTTCTAAAAGTATATAAAACAGACCGAAGAAGAAAAGATTGCCAAACTGTTTTTATCTATTAAAAAAATATAATAAAAATAAATAAATAAATAAAATAAGAGATTGTAAAGAGGAGATAAAAAAAAGTTATCCCCACTTTACCATCTCTTATCATTTTTTTTCTAAGAGATTGGAAAGTGGGAATAACTTTACAATCTCTTATTATTCTTTCTTTCTTTCTTTCTTTTTTTCTTTCTTTCTTTCTTTCTTTCTTTCTTTCTTTCTTTCTTTCTTTCTTTCTTTCTTTCTTTCTTTCTTTCTTTCTTTCTTTCATTCTTTCTTTCTTTCTTTCTTAATTTTATCCTCTTTTATCCGTATTGGGTGTCGAAGTATTATCTTTTTCTAAGAACAGGTAAAGGAGATTGGTGAAGAGGATATATTTATTCTATTTTTAGAGGAATATATATATATATATATTCCTCTAAATATATATATATATATATATATATATATATATACGAGTTTGTAAAAATATTTTATCCATTTAAAGTCTTTTTAATATTTACAGATAAAATTAAGAATATACAATCTCCCTAAAATAGTACTCGAAGTTGAAAAACAGAGGAAAATGCTCTACAGAAAATTCGGCGAGATGCTAATGAGGCCGTACTTTCGGAAGCACTACAACAAAATGTCCTTCTTGGTTTACATAGTGGGTATTGGATTAAATCACGAAAAAAAAAAATCCATTCATTTCCGAAATCTCCCAAATTCCAGCGCAAGAAGAAACAGGAAATGCAGAGATCCAGAATCTCCGAGTTATTCCGGGACATGTGTCTGTATTCGGTCTTTTTGGCCAGTCTGTATTCGATCGTCTTCTTGGATGACAATGAAATCAAGCACAAGTCGAACGTGTTCTTTCGGAAAATGATCTGGGGCGAGTTTTTGAAATCGGAATACCAACTTGGCGATGTTAGTTATAACGCAGAGTGAGTACCCATGGAAGAAATTGTAGCAGATAAAGTTGCGTCAATATTAAAACAACATTAAACGTTAAGAGTGATTTTTATATCGGACACTTTTTTCTCATTCTTGATAATGGCATCAAGCCGAAACTAGTAGAAAATAATATACAAATAAGTGAAACAAAACCAAGTGAATTTAATTTACAAATGAGTGATTTTTATTTTATTTCAGAATTTTCGATTTCGTGAATTACAGCTTGATTCCAATTATTCACGCTTCCGAATTTTACGAAGGCTACAAATTGAAGGATCCCGGCCTGGTTGCCGATTTTAATTCGAAAATTTTGGGCGTGGCGAGGATCAGACAGCAGAGGAAAAAACAAACGTGCGATCCGCCGGAAGCTCTTCGCGGTTTATCACTCAGGTGCTATAATAAAGAACTGAATGCTTCGAAACTGGTTGAATTTGTTCCAAGTATTAATAAATATGATTTCATAGGTATGATTGAATATATTTTAATAAAAATGTAGCCTGTAGCTGAATATTTTTTCAGCCTACTTTAAAATTCCATTCAACTCAAATAGATTTACATAAGGATTAAAAGCGGATTCTATTGAATTATTCATTGAGTTTTGTTTTGTTTACAATGGGCTTAAGTGGGCCTAGGGCTGCTGTCACTCGAACCTTTCTTTGGTTTAAATACTATTAACTATTAAATCCTTAATAGCTTAAGTCTACACTAAAATTGCTTTATGTAATTTTGTGAATTATTATTATTTTCTATTATAGGAGTATTAGAGATATACCAAGAGGGTGGCTACATAACAAACCTAGGCCGCACAGAGAAAAACTCAAAATACCTACTGGACGTAATCGCGGAAAACGAAATAATCGATCTCAACACAAAAGTGCTTTTCATCGAATTTTTAACGTACAACCCTAACTGCAACGTCTTCAATTCAATCAGGATCAACATAGAGCGGGATTACAGCGGGGATATGATAACATCAACGCATGTACTTTAAAAAAAAATCAAACTTTTTTTAAAAACTATTTTTTATTATTATTTCCAGATTATTTCCTTCGAGATTCTGTACACAGTAGAAACGGAAATCTTCTCGATGATTTCAATCGGAATTTTTATAACCGCGCTTTCATTCATGGCGATGAATATCTTCTGGCGGATCGCGAAGGATAAGATTAGATTTTTTTTGAATTTATGGAATGTTTTAGAGGTGATTTTGGTGATGCTATCGGTGAATATAACTATAATTTTTTTCGAACGGAAAAGCTCGACGAGCGCAATTTTAGAGCGATTACTCGATGCGAACAACAACGAGAGTGTTAATTACAACAAAATCAATCATTTAACGGAATGGCTGCACATCCACATAGCGTTTTTAACATTGTTAGCAACTGTTTACGTGTGGAAATATTTACGGTTTATGTATATATTTCAAATAATGGAGCATAGTTTGTATTTAACGGCTTCCGCTTTGATTACCGTAATTTTAGCACAGCTATACTTGTTTTTGATGTTCTGCATTTTTTACTATTTGACTATTGGTAATTTCATCTGGCCTTTCTGGACAATAGCTCGATCGATAACGTCAATCGTCTTAATTTCCCTGAACTTCATGACTGGCTACGATAGAGGCCAGCTTATTTATTACGGGGGAATCGTCACGGTGGCTTTCGGAATATTCATGCTAATTTCAATAATATGCTTCAGCTTATACTGCACGATCCTAATGGTGGGTTTTATAGAAAGCAAAGAGTATTACTCGAATAAAGAACCGGCCTACACGCTCAAAACTTTCATTAAAGATGAGCTTAAGTTTAAAAAAGAGATTATTAAAGCAGAACGGGATTTATTAAGGCTTAAAAGCGGTGGAGGTGAAGAGGAGCCGGTTAAATTCGTTACACCGAAAGAGCCCGCAAAACGCTACGCGAATTGCGTTTTGATGACCGACGAAAAGCTCGATTTAATGAAAATAATCGCAATTTCCGTCGTGAAGGGCTTGCAACGAATAAAACACGAATATAAATTAATTGATTTCGATAAATTAGCGCTGAACGTAATCAAACGCCTCAAATACGTCAACAGCGTTCCCAAAACTGACAAACTCCAGCAAAATATTTTTTTCCGCGAGAAAGACCCCGTTACAGGTCGTGTTAAATTCGTCAACAATTTAAAGCTGCTGCAAATGGAATACGCTTTGGAGGAGTTGCTGCATCCGTCTGAGAAAACTGAAGAGGTTTACAAGGCGGATATTTTGCACATGACCGGCGATTCGAAAAAGTTGAGGGAATACAGGGACACGCTTTTGGCTATTTCCAGAGTTGTGCGTAATATAGAATTAAAAATAAAATAATTAGCTCAAAACGTTACGAGTTATTTATAAAATTTTTGGAACAATTTATTTTCAGCCTTCATTACTTCTAACTAAAATTAAACAGAACATTCAGGACAATTCTGTATTTTATCGTTGCTGTTGCATCGCGCATTGATCTTCAGTATTGAATATTACACCCATTATAAGAGTATTATTAAGTTTATTTACTATATGCAATAATTTGATGCAGATTTTTGTTGTCTTAAAAAAAGGTGTGATAATCTCCAAGTAGGACATGATCAAATGGTTAATGCTTATTTATAGAATTTTAGCAGCATACTTACAGTGTAAATATTTTTTTGCAATTGGAAAAAGGGATTGATCGAAATTTATTGATCATTGCCAGATATTTTCCTTGTTTAATTTTGTTGTTATTTATTTCGTTATTTCAGATTGTTGTTGAGAATTCTCACCGCTTTTATCACTATCAAATTTATTATAATTATAGCTATGTAAATGTTCACATAGCTATAATTATTTTGTAAAATGTTGATAAATGATAATGTGAGTAAATCGTTTTCTTCCATTATTAAATCTGCAATAAAAAAAGAAGTCGTAATTGTATTTACAATAATTTATTTTTATAAATAATTTCCTAAAAGTATTGAGTTTAATTAAATGGACAATCTCTGGTGTTGTGCCTTTCTACGCAATAAGTTCCCCTTGATCTAAAAAATAAAAAAAGATCAATATGACTAAATTCTTTGTGACATTACATGTTTGCATTGTATCTCTTGCGAATTGTATTTCTTTAAACAAAAATGAAATTTAATTATTTTCAAAGTATTTTTATTTAATTAATTTAATAAACTGTGACCAAGTGAATGAATACTCTTTTCTATTTGTATTTCTTTACTGTGATATTATATTTCTTCTTCATTTTTTCTCTTATGAATTATATTATTATTTATTATATTATTATTACATTTCTGCATTTCGTTTTTCGTGAATTATATTCCTTTATTGTGACATTATACTTTTTCTGCGTTTCATCTCTTGTGAATGGTATTTCTTTAATTTTTCTTGTTTAGTCCATGGAATACACCACCTGGTTATTACTAGCATGAAAAAATAATTCAACTTTTAGGAAATACAATTGGCAAAAGACGGAATCTTACGAAAACGGTGTGTCGTGCCCCATGGGTACAGGCTTTCCGGGGATCCATCCCCAGTGTGTGCTCCTTTTCGGGCATTCCGCCGTGCAGGGTTTGCCGATGATCTGCTTCCCGAAACGGACGCTCCTGGCGAAATAGCAGACACTTTGGAAATGACTGCACCTAGCAATTCCTGAAACGTCATGTTAAAATATTCTATTATTTTAGAATGAATAATTATAATTAATAATTACAATTTTATTTTCGAATAATTATTGTAATAGTAATAAAACTTACGCAATCTATGGCCGGTACATCCGGGCTGCTGGCTACCGCCATTGACACAGAAGTCCACATGGCCGACCTGATTCTTCTCGCCGAGGAAACCGGAATTCGTGTGGATCACTTGCACTTGATAAGCGTCTTCTCTGGACAACCGGAATTCGGGCGTCGCGTATTGTGTAACCAGCGGTCTGGCTGGATCTAATCCTAAAGAAGAATTTAAACAAATAAGAACTAATAAAATTCCTTACTTTACTTTTAAAAATCAAGTATTTTCAACTACATCAGTATGCTTCACATTACTCAACCTAAATTATTAAGAAATAAGAACTATAAAAGGTAAAAAGTGAGATACATCAGTTGTCACGTGACTCCAAAACATCCCTCTGATTTAAAATATCACTGCATTTCAAAACAGCGATTGAGTAAGTTACTAATAATGTTCTTAATTTATTATTATGTAAGAATATTTGTCAAAAACTTGCAGTGTAAGTAATTTGGAAAAAATGATCAAAATTTTATTGATCATTACTAGTAATCTTTATTCTTTAATTTTATTGTATTTTAAATAACTGCAAAAGTATGTTTTATTTTATTCTAAAATGAGCAGTCTAGTCAGACTTAAAAATCAGCTTCTATGACGTATATACTACATGCAGTAAAAATCTTCCAGTCGTATAATTAAACACCCTTCTTTTTTTTATGTAACTCACCCACAATCCTATGTTGTTTTTCACTCAAATGATTGCTGACCATTCCGCAAATGTGAGCACCCAGGGAATGCCCCACGCATGTAGTTTTCTCGGCGTCCCCTCCGTGGTCCATTATGTAGGCGTACAATTGGGCAACGCATCTCGCCACCAAACGCGTGTTCGAAAGGGATGACAAGTAGCAAGGAAACACTGCTAAAGGCATCCAATCAACGCTGAATATATTGTAATCGGTTCTCGATAAATATGCTAAAATTTAAAGATTGATAATTATAAATTATAGAAATTACATTTGTAAAATACTGAAGGGAATAATATTTTATAAAATTAATTATAAAATAATAATGAATATTATTTAAATAAAAACAGTTATCCTTTCTCCTACTTATTTTTTTTTTATTAAACTAAATATATTTCGGAAACAATTAAATTAAATTAATGTACACTATTTTAAGATTAGTTTACTGGATGATCCATTTTTTTTCAGAAATGTGGATCAATTTATTCAAATCAAAAATATTGATTCAAACAATGAATCAACTGCTAGGATATTTTCTTAGCCGAAAAATACAGATTTTGGAAACGTTAATTTATATATTTACGACGGGTGACAGCATCAATATTAATTTATGTTCTGAACAACAGATGTCAGTATCACTAAAACATTAATTTATGTTCTGCACAACAGATGTCAGTACCATAAAAACATTAATTTATATTCTGAACAGCAGATGTCAACACTTAACATGGAATTATATTTGATTTTTTCTAATCGTGAAGAAAAAAAGTCGTTCTTAGTTTACCTCAAGTTAATCACTTATTAAATATTGTTTAATTAATATTTACCACTTCGCAATATAGTCATTGGGGTTTTACTTTCAGTTCCATTAAATCCGTGTATTATTATCACATTGTTTTTACTAGGATCGTATCCGCTGTATTTCAAAGCCAGCGGATTTCTTACGTCGATTCGCTTGCGCTTCTCTCCAGATTCGCTAAAAATATATCAACTTTATAAATCTGCACAAAAATAGAAGCCGTAGGTGCTACTATGCAATATCATAACTTTTTTTTTCTGAAGTAAATTTAATCAAAAAAATCCTTCAACGAATGCATCCACAAGATCCTCTTGAGATCTTCGTTTATTCCAAAATTATCTCTCCCCATAACATATCTGCGTTCCCGGTAATTTAGGATTGAAACCACTCAAATGTTTTACTTACTGTGTATACAGATAAAATCTGATATCATTATCAGGGCATTGATAATGTTTTTTAAGGAAACATCGCCAATATCGCAAATCGAACATGTTTGTTCCTCCATCTGAGAAATCTGTAAATGAATTCAAAATTGAAAAGGTGAAACTTAATAAAGTGAACTGAATTTACAAGTTCAATTTAATATGAATTAATTCTAATATATATAATCATTATTAGAAAAGATTTTTTTATTCCATTTTAATTTTATTTTGAAATAATTATTGAATCTATTTTTGCTATACATTTTCATTTAACGTTAATTTCAATTTTAAT
The DNA here is from genome assembly GCA_963082785.1 of Philonthus spinipes. NCBI lineage: Eukaryota > Metazoa > Arthropoda > Insecta > Coleoptera > Staphylinidae > Philonthus > Philonthus spinipes. The sequence continues at coordinate 1,611,322 of OY720316.1, forward strand.
TAGTTAAATTATTGTTTGTGTGTATTGTATCAATATTATGTTTATTTTACTGCTTTTGCTATATATTTGCATCTTACCAAATATAACTCACCCATGAATGTATTATTCTATTTGGAAATAAATTGAATTGAAACTCAATTAATATTTTTTATATTTTCTATTTGAGTCTCAATAATCACTTGTTAAAACATTTTATAAATAAAATAATTTATAATTAGTTACCATTTAGAATTAAAAAAATATAGTTGCAGCATGTAACTTCCCCAACAATTGTATTTTCAATCCTCGAGTATATATTGAATAACAAATGGTATACGTATTTGAAAAGTAAAAGTGGATATGCAGTTTTACGAGAAATAGAAAAGTAAACAAAAAATAACGCGCTCTAATGTTAAATAGCATGCGATTAAATACATTCTATTGTGATGTATAATGCGAATGTATTAAGAAACCAAATTATATTGTTTACGGTTTCCGCATCAGTAAATTGTATTCTATTGCTTGCGGCATGAAAGTAGCTGAAGGTGATAAATTGGCAAACGTTTTAAATCAACCGGAATAAAAAAAAAACCGCGATAAATTCACTGAACGTTCCAGATCCACGAGGTTTATATAAAAATAGTTTTGCAATTATATGAAAATTTGCATTGTCTTTAAGTTTACATGAATCTTGTTACTAAATATATTAATTAGAAGTTTTTTTTATTTATAAAACCTCGCCATACTTCACGTGTGTCGTAAAGTATGGCAAGGTTTTATTTCACTATTCACTTTATATTTAATAAATTTAATAAGGACACTTGATCATGTTGGTGAATGAATTTTCTATTAAACCATTTAAATTGTAAGTTAATATCGAATTTAAATTCTTTGAGACGTAAATTAATATTTTTAATTAAATTAAATAATTCAGGGAAGAAAAACCTTTAGTCGATAGCCCAGACAGACTAACACATAAGAGCATTTATATAAATGTAATTGTAATTATACCAAATAATTATCTGAATAAGGTTGTTCGTAAATATAAAATAAATGTATATGTTGAATATTTATACAATTCTTGGATTTCGTTTTATAATAATAATAATCTTTATTAACAGATATATACAGAAAGTATACAAAATAAGTAATAAACATTAACAAACTCAAATGTATAATTTATATCTGTTAATTGGCTATCGACCAGTGGTCTTTCAGCCTGATTTCGTTTTAAATACGCTTAAAATTAAATAAAACTATGTACTTACCTATACTAAAACAAAACAAAACTACAACAAGAAACAAACAACCATAAAACCTCGCCATAGTTCACGACACACTATCTCACTATTCACACAGCATCACAAATTCATTACAGAAAAATTAAATATTCGCGTCTCATCTGTTTCCTCTTCCTCTTTTTCCGAATATACTCCATCCGTAAGCGAAACAAGAATGTCGTATCCCCGCAATTTTGAGAAGGTATATACCGTTAGATGAACTCTTCTTCTTTCACCACTTTCTGGCGTTAAAGTGGAGCGTTGTTTATCGGATGAATAGTTTATGCAGAAAAAAGTGTGGCTCGTATCCAGGTCAAAAATAAAAAAAATGAAAATGAGTTACTCGCTAATGGTTTCATCGATAATTAATGCTATTATTTGATGTATTAATAAGTTGATTAAAAAAACATTGATAATCGTGTAAATAAAAACGAACGTTATTTTTTTTAAGAGATTTTTCTAAATGGAATCGACCCAATAGAAATTAAGCCTAATTAAGGGTGCCGGTGAGGGGTTGTACGGTGCAGCAAATACAAACAATTGATATTGTCTTACTACCTGGAGTTTACTTAAGCGATTGATGTAGTTAAATTAGACTTACAGTGGTTTTTGAATTTTTTGAGAATTTTTTAATTGGAGCCAAAACTGTCGACCCATTCGAAATTACCCCAAATTAAGGGTACCGTGGAGGGGTTGTACGGTGCAGCAAATACAAACAATTGATATTGTCTTACTCTTTGGAGTTTACTTAAGCGATTGATGTAGTTAAATTAGACTTACAGTGGTTTTTGAATTTTTTGAGAATTTTTTAATTGGAGCCAAAACTGTCGACCCATTCGAAATTACCCCAAATTAAGGGTACCGTGGAGGGGTTGTACGGTGCAGCAAATACAAACAATTGATATTGTCTTACTCTTTGGAGTTTACTTAAGCGATTGATGTAGTTAAATTAGACTTACAGTGGTTTTTGATTTTTTTGAGAATTTTTTAATTGGAGCCAAAACTGTCGACCCATTCGAAATTAACCCAAATTAAGGGTACCGTGGAGGGGTTGTACGGTGCAGCAAATACAAACAATTGATATTGTCTTACTCTTTGGAATTTACTTAAGCGATTGATGTAGTTAAATTAGACTTACAGTGGTTTTTGAATTTTTTGAGAATTTTCTAAATGGAGCCAAAACTGTCGACCCATTCGAAATTAACCCAAATTAAGGGTGCTGTGGAGGGGTTGTACGGTGCAGCAAATACAAACAATTGATATTGTCTTACTCTTTGGAGTTTACTTAAGCGATTAATGTAGTTAAATTAGACTTACAGTGGTTTTTGAATTTTTTGAGAATTTTTTAATTGGAGCCAAAACCGTCGACCTAATCGAAATCAACCCAAATTGAGGGTGCCGTGGAGGGGTTGTAGGATGCAGCAAGTACAAAAAAAATGATATTGTCTAACTAATTGTATTAAAATTCCGTTTGATTGAATCAATATTATTTGAACAGGTACTGTGCGAATGTCCCAGTTACTCTACAAACTTCCCGAAGAGATAAAACAGTGTATCTTATCTGTTTGCTCAGCAAATATTATTCAATAAAATACTAGGGAAACCGTGATATCGATTTTACGGAAAAATGTGAAGTTTTTGTGCAACAAAATAATTTAAGGCAAAAATATGAAACGAACTTATTTGCATATTAGATGGCATAGACATAACGAGAGCCTACAAAAGAAGGGAAGTCGACTCAGGGTTTATATAATAATACTATATACAAGTTTGAGTTAGTAAATGGTCATTGCATTTTAGTTACCTTCTTCAAAGTTCTCTGCATTTGTGTACGTTGAATATGCAAATTTATAGATGTGATATATCTAAAAAATTGGATTCTCAGTAATAATATTTCCGTTTCTTTATCAAAAATTCATGTTTCATCCCGAAGAGTTAGTATTTAATTCATACACATTTAATTACTTTATTGTTTCAAAGTCGTGGTGATAATTCAGTGAAAACATCAAAGTTTTCAACATGCGACAATTTACATCATTACATAATTAATCCCGAGTGCAAGACCGCGTGTTGTTTGTTCCTGCACGGAATGGAACACCTGTCTTCAACAAGAAATAATTGCTCCACTTTCTTGGCTTATTATAAAACCCAGACCAACCATCGCTTAGTTTCCATTTTTAAAATTCGAAATTCCGTGCGTGTTGATTAAACCTAGCCAACTAATTAAACGCTAAAATCGATCTGACGATATCCACTGAGTAATTTTTATAAATGCACGTGTCCTTGGCGGTGCAGGATTTTCCTGGTGTACGCGAATTTTGACCGGTGTGTGTGTGCCAGTCGGCATTCAGCAGTTAGCGCCGCAGTTCGAGATAAAGTTTTATCGAGGACGATGTTGATTTCGGTGTCGATACGCGAGTTTGTTTTGTGAGGAGTCGGTGAGAGTGCGTGCGATGTTTGTTGCGTTGGTCGTCGCGACGCTCTTCTTCGGGGGATGCTCGGCGGGAATGATGCGCGGGGTTATCGGCGAGGAGCAGAAGATTGAAGTTAAGCATGATGTTATAAAGGATATCGCGTATCCGCCTCCGAATGTGAGTTTTGTTTTAAAATATTTATTGTGTGGTTTAATGCATGGAAATCGTATCCATTTAATGTATGGCGGGATGTTTGTCCTGGAAATAGTCGTTTCAATGGATTTTTCTCGAAGTACTTACCTTATGTAAATCAAAAATGGTATAGTAACTAAAGAGAAAGTAAGTTATATATCAAAAAGATATATTAATAACTGACGTTAAAAAAAAGTTGTAGCTTCTTCAAGGGAAGAATTTAAATACATACATTTTTTTTTCTCAGTAATTAACAATAAAGTTATAAAGTTATATATTAAAATTTAATGAATGAAAAATTCTTGTATTTTACAATTATTTGTTTCTTACTTATGCTTGAGTAGCTAAATTTAAACGTTTCTTTAGTAAACAATGTATACATTTTGACAATGACATATAATATTTTAATTAAAAATGTGTAAAATATATATTTAATATAAGCGGATAATAAAATAAAAATTATTTCATTATTACATATCTGACCTCGTCTAAATTTAATTCGCTGCAATTAAGGATAATTAAATTAAGCTTAATGAAGACTTAATTTAACGAGTTGTAAAAATTGGCCGTCGAATAACCAAAAATTTAATGGATTTTTATTATAATTAGGTATTTAAATACTGATTTCGTAATTTATAAATAATTAATAAAACAAAAGGCTTCATCAATTAATCCCTAATATATTTTTAATGAAGGTTTGTCTGTCTTGGGCTATCGACTTCTTTAATTTCGTCCTGTATTGGATCGATGGTGATGTGCAAAAATGTCTCAACTATATTGGATGAATTCATGAATGGTGAGAGTTTTAGATTTCGGGGAATGCAGGATTTTGTAAGGCAAATAATTCCTATATTAATTAATTAAATTAAATTGATTTACTTTTTAAATTATATTTATATCTATGAATTGTAGAAATTTCAATGTATCAGCATTTCCAACTGCAAAAATTACTTACACTGTAAGTTTTACAAACATCTATTGATACAACTACTTCCCGAGCATATATCTCGATAAAAAAAAACGTATAGTGTTAAGAAAAAGTTGGAAAAAGGGATTGATCGAATTTTATTGATTCAAATTTCCTTATATTTTAAAATTAATGGTTTTCATACTCCGTGTAACGACATTCTTCATTATTAAAAATAAATTAAATACGACAAATAACGAAATGAAATCGTGTTATCAACAGCGTTTAAATACAAGGCAATATTAGAATTATCAGAATCACGTAGATATACAGATTCTAAGACTTGTTTATAAATCGGGATTTAGGTAAACCGCGTTGATAATGAAATAAACACATGAGGCTGGTTTTAATCGGGAGCGAGGTCAGTTTATATAAACTGATTGTTCGGAGCAGAGCCGACTAGAAATTCCTAGCCATCAAATTCCACAAATCGCAATGAATTCAGTTTACTTGAATCGCTTTAATTCGGGAATTCCGACATCAAATGGAATGTCCGCGAATAAATAATGCGTAAGAATTTTACATCCTAAATGTATTAAATTATGACAATTATTAATCGATGATTAGTTTTGAGTTACGTGAAGAGTATATTCAAAATAAAATAAATAAATAAAATTATGAATACTCTCACGCATAACAAATTTAAAAAAAAAATAGTTTGTGTAATCAAAATTCTGTATCCCACGAAATCCAAATATCTCTCTAAAATCCGTGCATTATATACCATTACCTTCTTCTGCGGAAAGGGAAATTCAGTAACGAATTTATTCAATTTATATAATTACACAGAAGCCTTGTATCTCGAAGTGGATTACCGCTTAATTGCTTTAATTGATTTGCTGGAAAATGCAGCAGCCTCGTTTAAACATTCAGCTCGGAACTCCAGACCCCCATAAATATTTATTTCCCGACAATAACTGAACCAATAATAAAAACGACTCTTATTTACTCATGTTATCACCATAAACTACTTTCCAGTAGTCGGCGTGAATAAATCATGTGTGTGGGTATCCGTCTGCGGATACATGTTTTCGGTTCGCCTCATCAAAAATTCATTCCGATTTGATTAATCAGTAATCAATAATGTGTTGAATTACAGTTTCAAATTTATTCAGGATTTTTCTTTAAAAAAATGACTCTTGAAATTAGCTAACTGAAACTTACTAAATTTATATTATGAATAGTAGAAAATTTGTTTTGTTTATTGATGATTCCATATATGAAAATAAATTTAATTGTCGCATTTTATTAAATACCACAAAATAATAATTAAGTCCGATGATAACTTCTGAGATAGACAGTTAGATATCATTATACATTTTGCACGACAAAAACATAAAAAATAAGGCGGAAAGACCAATTAGATATAAATTATACATTTGATTTTGTATATTTTAATTTTTGTATACATTCGTTAATAAATATTTTTTTTTGTCTTTCTGGAATTGCAAAGTCTATTTACGCAGATTTTATCTAGGAGACTACCGACTAAAAAACCCTATCACTATGCCAGAATATTGGCCGGTCTCTACATAATGTTAAACTGGCTAACTGAAATAACTAATTAGCTTATTATTATTTTCATTGTATTACTATGTCTTACTTTCTATTATATTGTCCTGTAAGTAGGAAATCCTGTTGGACAATAAAGGCTATTATTATTATTATGTCTCAGTGGGGTTGTCACCCTGATTTTATAAAAAGGTAACGGGCTAAGTCAAATTATTATTATTAATTCAACATTCTGATTTTTTTAGAATTCAAATCCATACCGGATCCAAGTATGGAGCCAATTCGCAAACGTCAGTCTTCCTGTTCTAGTTGTGGTGAGGCAACAACGGAGGGTGGTTTCGTGGCAGGTTCCTTTAGTCGTCGAAACCCCACAAGGACAGACGATTCATCAGAGCACCGCGAGGACTATGTGTTACGATAATGATGAAATTATTGAAGATGTAAGCAAAGGTAATAACAAAAAAACGTACATAATTTATGTTTCAAGATTACTATAATATTTATAGAATTCACACGTTCTAGTATAATCTTTGAAACACTTGGAATTTTTAATAAAATAAAATTTTATGAAACACACTTGGTTTGTTTACAAAAAAAAAAGATTCTGTGAAAGAATGGAAGTGTTTTTTTTAATTATTTTTAATTTTAAAGATTATTCAAAAATATTTTACCGCGAGTCAAGTGATAAAATAATTATAACGTGTCGAGGTTATATACATATTTCCAATATTACATTATTTTCAATTGTAGTCGGTGTCTTCAATATATTCAGAAGAGAAAAAATCGCGAGGAACTTCACCCTATCCCTTTCGACGTCGTCGCCTCTGCCGATTTTCGTCTTCGTAAAAGTCGAAGAAGTTAAAAACTTCTTCATCGAAGGCGACACCAAATACACGACAACATTTTCCGCCAGTGAGCCCGTTTACTACTCCTACAATTTCCCGGAGGCCGTCATGAAAGGCAACGATATTAAAACCGTGCTGATACACATCACGTCGAACGACGAGACTTGCTTCGTTGTTTCGGTTCAACCAAAATTTGTAAGTGATTTTATTTTTAGTTATTGTTACTGTAATGAAATAAATTAATGTAAAATTAATTTATTGTATTTTGTTTTTAGTGTCCAGTGAGAGACTTGAACGATGATATATCATACGAAGGAAAATTCCAGACTGTTAATACGAAGGGAGGATTAACAATTTCTGTAAGTTTCGATTTTTAAAAAATCGCATTAATTATTATTTTTGAGATATCTTGATGAAACTTCTTGGGGATGTTAATCAAAGTTTGCTCTTTCAGAATATGTAAAAAACAAAAAATACCCCATCCTTAGTTTTCGAGATATATTTAATTAAACGCAAATTGCGACGAATTTTATTGAAATTTCCAGCAATTTGCGTTTTTAAAAAATCACAATAATTATAATTTTTGTGGTATCTTAATGAAACTTCTTGGGGATGTTAATCAAAGTTTGCTCTTTCAGAATATGTAAAAAACAAAAAATACCCCTTCCTTAGTTTTCGAGATATATTTAATTAAACACAAATTGCGACAAATTTTATTGAAATTTACAGCAATTTGCGTTTTTAAAAAATCACAATAATTATAATTTTTGTGGTATCTTAATGAAACTTCTTGGGGATGTTAATTAAAGTTTGCTCTTTCAGAATATGTAAAAAACAAAAAATACCCCATCCTTAGTTTTCGAGATATTTTTAATTAAACGCAAATTGCGACGAATTTTATTGAAATTTACAGCAATTTGCGTTTTTAAAAAATCACAATAATTATAATTTTTGTGATATAATAATGAAACTTCTTGGGGATGTTAACCAAAGTTTGCTCTTTCAGAATATGTAAAAAACAAAAAATACCCCATCCTTAGTTTTCGAGATATTTTCAATTAAACGCAAATTGCGACGAATTTTATTGAAATTTCCAGCAATTTGTGTTTTTAAAAAATCACAATAATTATAATTTTTGTGGTATCTTAATGAAACTTCTTGAGGATGTTAACCAAAGTTTGCTCTTTCAGAATATGTAAAAAACAAAAAATACCCCTTCCTTAGTTTTCGAGATATTTTTAATTAAACGCAAATTACGACGAATTTTATTGAAATTTCCAGCAATTTGCGTTTTTAAAAAATCACAATAATTATAATTTTTGTGGTATCTCAATGAAAATTCTTGGGGATATTAATCAAAGTTTGCTCTTTCAGAATATGTAAAAGCAAAAAATACCCCTTCCTTAGTTTTCGAGATATTTTTAATTAAACGCAAATTACGACGAATTTTATTGAAATTTCCAGCAATTTGCGTTTTTAAAAAATCACAATAATTATAATTTTTGTGGTATCTCAATGAAAATTCTTGGGGATATTAATCAAAGTTTGCTCTTTCAGAATATGTAAAAGCAAAAAATACCCCTTCCTTAGTTTTCGAGATATTTTTAATTAAACGCAAATTACGACGATTTTTTTTGAAATTTCCAGCAATTTGCGTTTTTAAAAAATCACAATAATTATAATTTTTGTGGTATCTTGATGAAACTTCTTGGGGATGTTAATCAAAGATTGCTCTTTCAGAATATGTAAAAAACAAAAAATACCCCATCCTTAGTTTTCGAAATATTTTCAATTTTAATCGCAAAATTTATTGAATTGTGTAAATTAATTTCTTTCTATTTAATTTAATCTAAATAACTATGAAAAACTGAGAAAACACTCTTTTCCCATTATTGTTTTATTTCCTTTTGTTTTATTAAACAGAGGAAAATATTCGGCGATGGCTTCTACTTAGTCCTCGTGGCTAAAGGGAACAACTTCGAATGCAACGAAAGGAACTCTTTGCTGCCGCAACCGAGGGAGAACAAAATGTCCAGGCCGGACCAATCGACCACCATAACGTTCGAAGTGAGGACGGGCAAAACCGGAAAGCAGTACATCAGCGCCATTATGGCGGTTTTCGGAATTTGCATGGGCGTCTGCTTGCTGTTCGTACTCATCACGTATCTCTTCTACAGATTCGGAAATTACAGGAAGGTCAACCTGAAAGCCGCCCAGGAAATGAGAGGTGATAATTTGTTTATATACACATCGTCAGTTTTTTTTAAAATAAAATTAATACAAATGTTGTATTATTTAAAATGAGTCTTCAGTCCCGGCGCTTCCACCATACTAGCGGTGCCGATTGAAATAAATCGTGGCTGGGAAATATTATAATATTATTATTAAATATTAATATTATATTATTAATATTATTAATTAAGGTAGAACGATCGATGGTCGATAGCCATTTTCTGAGGCTTAACTAGATGTTTATGATTCTAATGTAATTTAATGTATCTCTCAGAAATAAAGATTTTCTATAAATATTATTAATATATGGTTTATTTTGAGATCGGTTTAAACTCAGTCGGTATTTTCTAGAGCACCAGCCCAGAATCGCTCTGTTGGAGTTGGAAGAAGACATTCCGGACACATTGATCCAAAAAACCGACCTGAAAGTCGCCGATTTCGTGAAGCGTGGAAAACGGAATCAAAAGAAGGCGTTCAATTATTTCTACCACATTGCCAATATTGCCATTTTCTATGGAATTCCGGTTATTCAACTGATGGTCGCTTACCAGAGGGTATGTTAAATAAAACAATAACAATAAAGTTTTAAAAGGTTGCTTCAACAATAAAATTGCCATTATTTATTGTAACGATTTTCTTGTTATGTTTTCAGGCCGTGGACGCTTCAGGAGATTTGGATATATGCTATCATAATTTCCACTGTTCTCAACCGTATTACTTCACCGATTTTAATCACATCTATTCTAACATAGGATACATAATGTTCGGGCTTTTGCTGCTGTTAATAACGTTGTTCAGGAATTCGAAAATGAGAAACGTCACGGTAATTATTATCAAATTATTTGTTATTTTCATTCCAAGGTGGCCTTTTTACGGTGCGCATGCGTTTCATGATATACACAAGCGATTCTACCCGGCATGCACATATTATATATTGTATTGACAGCTGAAATTATCATGTTAATACAATAATGAGACAATTTTAAAAATATAAAGATTACATGTATTTAATTATTTTTGTCATTGTATTTTTTTTGCAAATTATTTCGTCGTTGATTATGTTGTTTATTCGTGTTTCAAATGATACATTTTTTATATATTTTTCCAATGGTTAATTATGTTTTAGACATGCGGTATCCCGAAACATCATGGATTATATTACGCCATGGGGCTGGCTTTAATTTTCGAAGGAGTTTTATCCGGTTGCTATCACATTTGTCCAACGCAATCTAATTTCCAATTCGGTACGTTAATTAATTTTAGTCAAAACTTGCGTGTTCTCATTTATTACAAAATATAGAAAAAAACAATCGAATCCCTGAGCTCTTCTTTTCTAAGACAAACTCAACGGTGAAAACAGAAACATTTCGAAACATTTATAAATTTCAGCAGGCATATTTCAACGCTGGAATTAATGAAAACATTTTTAACTTATTAATATTTTTTAAACATTCCAGATACGAGTTTTATGTACGTCATGGCCGTCCTAATCATGGTTAAATTGTACCAAAATCGCCATCCGGACATAAACGCCAGCGCATACACAACTTTCACAGTATTGGGAATTGCAGTCGTTTTAGGTATTCTTTTAAAATTTGTTTTAAATAAATCTTGCATATAACTGATTTATTTTTGTAGCTATGTTTGGAATTTTGTACAACAACCTAGCCATCATGATCATCTTCATCATGTGCTACATTACCCTCTGCATATACATGGCGTTCAAGATCTACTTCTTCGGTCACGTTGTGATCGGTTGGAAGAGAATTTACAGGGCTTATAAGAACAGAGAGTCGAAAATGGAAGCAATTAAACCGATTAGAATGGGTTTGTGATTTTGATAATAATTAAACTAAATAAAAATACTTTGAAAAAAAGTAATAATTGAATGTATTTTTTGCAATAATAAAACACTTTTACTTTGTATTCAATACATGTTCTGTTACTTTCTTGATGGAATGAAAATATCGAATGCATAGATTTAATCTCCTGTTAAATCTATGCATTCGATATTTTCGTTCCATCCATTTACAAAAAATATCGTTATGTATTCGATATTTTTCGTAAATAAATTTCCTATCAAATCTGCGCATTCGATATTTTCATTCCATCAAGAAAGTAACAGAACATGTATTGAATTCAGATTGATGTGAGAGGAGTTTTTTTTCCATAAAAAAATATTGAATTGATAATTTGACAAGAAATTTATGTAAAGAATCAGTCTAATATTAAATAATTAAAAAATCGCTGGTTCAATCTATATATTTTTTTCAGCAATTCAGTTTCAGACAAAATAATTCCTCATCCTGTAATTAATTTAATTCAGAATGTTCTCACTTAAAGCTTCGTTAATTTAACTAAAACAATCTTTACATTTCAGGGCAATTCATAATGTTAACAATCGCAAACATTTGCAACATTTCCATCGCTATAACCGGATTGGCCCTCTATCCCAACCAGGTTGATTTCGGAACGTTCCTCCTGGGAATTTTGATGTTGAACGCCATTATGTACGCAATGTTCTACATGATAATGAAAGTGAGGAATTAAACGAACTTCATAATTAAATCACACCAAAAATAATTACTCCTTGTATTTTACAGCTAATTTGCAAAGAAAGAATATGCATTGAAGCCATAATGTACGGGATATTAAGCTTGATATTCTGGATTTTCGGTAGTTATTTCTTTGTGGATTACGCAACAGTGTGGTCCGTAAGTATTAAATATAATAAATGTACAAATTAAAAAAAAAACGTAAACCTTAATTTGGTAGTACAGTATAATTTCATTTAATAGAAAAAATGATCATCAGGATACCGAAAGGTAAAAGGGTCAATGAATAAAAAAAATGATCATCAGACAGAACTGTACTGACGAGGGATAAATCTCGAAACGCGTCTTCTGCTTTTTTTTTAATCAGCAAAAAGCAGAATTTTATTTTATTTATTTATAAAACATAAAGATTATATAAATTAATTAAGACAATTCTGCTTTTTGAAATCAGACACGTGTTTCGAGATTTATCCCTCGTCAGTGCAGTCTGATGATCATTTTTTTTATTCATTGACCCCTTTTTCTTTCGGTGTAAGGGTCCTGATGATAATTTTTTCTATTAAATGAAATTATACTGTACTACCAAATTATTTTTTGTGTGTTTTAAATATTTTTTTTTAATTAATATTATTTATTAATCTATTATTCTAGTTGACACCGGCTGAATCGAGAAAATTGAATCAAGAGTGCATCCTCTTCGGATTCTACGACACGCACGACATATGGCACTTGCTCAGCGCGCCCGCCCTGTTCTTTTCGTTCATGTTCCTGCAAACCCTAGACGATGATCTCTTTGACAAACCACAGAAGGAAATCGAAGCCTTTTGAAAGCCGTGTAATTATTATTATTAAGTGTTTTATACGTTTGTACATTTTTTTAACATTAAACGATTTTTAAATAATATAAAAGTGATTTTTTTTTTCTTTTGAACAACTTTTCCTTGTATTGTGATCGTAAAAGTTTTTGAATCGCTAATTAAAAATCGCAGTCGTGAGATGTTATGAAATTGAAGAATATTTGTTACTTCCCTTTTATACTAGAAATTAATCAATGCACTTTTCTTTCACCTTGAAGCTACTCCGGATTTACGTGACTTATATTTTATTACTGATTTACGTTTTTTTTAAGGTTCTTAAAAATGCAATGTAAAAATACGACGTTGCTAGTGTGAAAAATTATTTATTTTTTTCACAGACTAATCAGTGATTTTTTTTCTTGACTTGAATCGACAAAACTCCCCAGATTTTTCTACGTGAAATTTAACTTATCTGCAATAATTGTTAATCACTCTTTATTAACCTTTTTTTAATTTGTAATTATTAAACATACATCATAAATTTTTTTCTGTGAAATTGCGCTCTATTTACAGCAACTTCCACAAAGAAAACGACTAAACCCAGCGCCATTCCAACACCGTACACTAAAAAAATAAAAAGCAGATGCGACAAATCAATCGCCTGAAACTCCTTGCTCATCTTGACGGCAACATTAAAAAAATCCTCGGGGATAATTTGAATGTGTATGTAAAAAAAATGACCTTAATAAAACTAAGATTTACACCGTGTAATTAAAAACGTGTTTATTTCATATTATTTATACGAATTAATCAATTAATTTGACGTAATAATGTATTGCTATAATCAGGTTTTTTTTAATATATAAGAACGCATTTTATGTCAAGAGAAATGAATTAATTACTATGATTTATTGTTCGGGTACCAAAATAATATTTTTTTTGTAATTGATGTCTTGTAAATGATTTAATCATTTTTTATTTATTTAAATGATATTAATAAATAAATAAAATGTGCAACCCAATTATAAGAAATCATTACTCGAACATATATAAAGAGAGATTTTTTTAATCAGTATAAATTTCTCCTATGTATACCTGCAAAATACGTGAGTCACATACATTAATGTATGTGTGTTTAGTTGCCTATAACACGCAACTGAACACACATATGGCAAATAGTCAACTAAACATACACACATTAATCGGTTCAATGCGTTTGACTCGCGTTTTTTGCAGCCTCTCTGTATATATGTATATATTATACAGAGAGGTTTTTTATCAGTATATATTAGGAGAAGTGTATACCTATATATATATATATATATATATATATATATATATACATCTTTATTTCTGAAGTTATAGATAGAATTTTTACATTTAATATTTACAATCATGGTTGATAAATACATCAGAAATTGGCTATCGACCATCGGTCTTTCTGCCTCTCGAACATAAATCATATTATTTAATTAAATATAAGAAAATTGTTTGCTTTTTTCGGTGGGGAGAAGTGTGGATGGAAAATAACTATAACAAATTGCGATATTTACCAAAATGTTGATTTGAAATTTTACGACCTTAAACTATTGAATTTCTTTTATCCTGTTTCTTCCCACTCCTCGCCAAATGACGCAAAGCCGCTTCCTCATTCGGGCAAATAGTAATAACCCTACTCTTATACAAATAATAAGAGCAAGTCTCGTAAAAACCATAATCCGGTTCCGTTGTGTCTTCCCGGCTGTCAGGAACCGTCACGGTTTCACCATTTGTAGGATCCGTTACATTTCCATCATCACTACCATCCGTAAGAGTCGTCACGTTTTCAACACTTTCCTTTCCAGAATCAGCATTGGACGGAATTTGAAACTCGATTTCATTGACATTCTTCTCATTCACCATTATAGGCATATGCACCGAATTCACGTTCCTCAACTTGTTGGTGATTAATATATTCGTTAGAAGATCGGCTTTGTTTGCAGCCTTTTTATCCGAATGAACCGAGTTGTTGTTCTTGACGCCAGTTTTCGAGTCTCTCGAGACGCTTGGTTTTGTAATTGTTTTCGGTTTGGAGGTTGTTGGTTCTTCATCATCTATTTCACATTCGTCTTCATCCGTTTTTGACTCGACTCTTTGGAAACGCACGTCAATGTCGTATGGATTGGATTTTCCTTTGCCCTTCTTGCATGGAACCTGTAAAATTCAGAATTGCGTTTATACACAAAATTCCTTGTATATTTCGAAGAAATCTGTCAGTTTTATATCAATTTTTAATGTATAGTTTTAGTAACAAAAAACGTGCTTAATGAAAATTTTAATGATATCACTAAATTCTTCATTACAATAACTTTACACTACACTTTATATATATATATATAAACTCACTTTTTTATCAGGACATCTATTTTCACAATTCCGGCTGTCGTCGTTATCGTTCAGTTGTGGAAAAAATATACGATTAGCATCTTCGGTAACGCTAACATCCTCATCACTCGCAGGGAAAGAAAAGGTCAACGAAACGAGAATCGAAAACGGGATTAAAACCGCGCACTTCATCTCGCTATCATTCACTGATTCCGCAATGTTGACTCTTTCAATTTTTATATCGGCCGTGTTGAGTAAACCGCAAAAAAACACATTCTTGAGAAACATAGCACAATTGCGAGATAAGTGATCAGGGATTGTTTTTATTATGACGAAATGTTGTTTGTTAAAAATATATAAGATTAGTGAATGTATCCCGCATGTGTGTGATAAATCTTGTTCAAATATACAGGGGATAGCAGCAGAAGGTCGGTATTCTTATTTTTCAAATTTAGTTGAAGTTAAAACACTGGTATAGATAAAAAAAATACAAGAACTAATATTTGAAAGTGTTTCAATTCTTCCAACAAAAAAATTGATTGCATTTTAAAAATGATTGCATATTTTAAAAAAATCATGTAAAATTAAATTTTAAAATAAAACAAACATGTGAAATATTTGTGGCAATGATTCCCGGCGCTTCCACCATATTTTAAAATATACTATTTTGAAAATTATACTTTAATTTCCAACAATATAACGATTTAAGAAAGAATAAAGTAAAGTCACGTGATATTTGTTCATTAATAATAGTTTAAATTATTAATAACTGAGGCTTCAACTTTGTTACACAATCTCAAAAACTATGGATGGGGTATTTTTGCGTATTGCGTATTCTAAAATAAGAAGACTTAACTATCGAGTGCGCAGCGCTTACCAACTGGAGAGAAGAAAACCTGAATCAAGGGTATCCACAAAATTATCAAAAGGATGCCGAAGGTTGCAAAAACCGCAAAACTCTTTGATTAACTATAAGAGCGGAAGCAATACAATAAGCCAAATGGCTGCAGTGCTTGGAGCTAACTTAATTTTTCTCCAAAAAAAAAAATCTGGCTAGTTGCAGGTGGATATCGCTACTTTTTTTGAGTGTATTTCGTAGCTAATTAAACAACGGTTATACGGATGTGTGATTGAGGGGCTCCTTCATGCCTCTATCATTTTCACGGAATCGGAGGATATGTTGCGACATAAGGATATACGTTTGATTATTATTTAAATCCATATAAATATTTTTTTAATATAAAAAAATCTATTTCTAATTATACAAATCGCCTAAATTTACTTACAAAATTTTCTAGTTTAAATATAATTGAATTAATTGTTATGTTGTTGAAAAATTGGGGTTGTTAAGAATTTCCCTGCAATAATCCGGACATTTCGGGTCGTACATGCAGGCGTGTGGATTATATGATCCTTGGCAACTCAAACAGGAAGCGCAAGCTGTAATAATCAATATTTAGAGTGAATGTTTTTTAAAGGCTTTTATTTTTTACATAAAATATTACAAAATAAATTTAATATAAAAAAACACACTTTTTTGTTTAATTTAATAAAATGTTCAAGCAGCGTTCATCTAGAATATTTCGGATCATTGCAATGTCTTGATGAAGGCGGTTGAACGGATATTATGATACCTTTTTTTTTCTTCATTTATTTACGATTATATATTTTATTTACCATTGTATGCAGAACCGCCGCAGTTCAGCCAAGGATATTGGCAGCTATTGCATCCGGTTCCTCCGTTGTTTTGACAATTCGGATACTGTATGTGTACTGGGTATGGAATGGAGTAGGGCACTCTGACTGGTTGAGGGTACGGCACATGGACGGTTTTTGTATAAGGCACGTAGACCTTTTTCTCGTAAGGCACGTGGATGGTCCGATACTCAGGAATCTTTTGTATTACAACCTTTTCAATTATTTCCGGCTTGGAAGTTACGACCACCGTTTTCGAGCTGTTTACCATCCTCATGCTTTCCGGATGTTTCGCTTGGTGAACGGTGATTTGATTGATGTTAGTGCTGTTCAAATGAATCGGGATGCTGATGTTGTTGATATTCTCGATCTTATTTTCCAGCGTTATATTCGTGAGAACGTCAACGTCGTTACTCGTGTGCGAATCAGTTTTAACATCATTCTTCGTATCACTTGAATCTACACGGGAATCGCTCCTTCCTGAATCATCACATTTTTCCGAAACCTTCCTGCAACTGCTCTGGCACCTCCTGCGGCAGCCGATGCTGTTACAGTTATTACAACTACAGCAGGACGGTGCAACTCGGTTGACGCAGTTATTCACGCAGCCCTGGTAGCAACCCGTCTGCTGGCACCCGGAACTGCAGCTCCTGACGCACTGGTTGCAGCCGGAAGTCTGGCAGCAGCGCGAACCGCTGCAGAAGTTGCAACTACCCTCCTCGCAACTCTCGGCGCAGTCCTCCCCGTAGCAATTCGCTGAAGCTCGCTGGATTACCACCAGGAAGCACAAAAGTACGGCCACTCGTAACGACAGCATTGTTTATTATATTTCGAATGATTCTTAAATTGTTTTGCGTGTTTTTATACATTGTGCCGAGGCCTTGGTTGTTTTCTAACGCGCGATAAAAATTTTGTTTGGGCAACTTCACCTAGACCTTTCCTTCGGGTTAACGATTCGTAAATAGTTTGGGATTATCGTAATGACAATGAATATTTTTTAATAACACTTGATAAGTATTTTTTTGAAATTACAGCGTTTCTTTTAAAAATCCAAATTAATTGAAACGGCAACTTTTATCAAAAGTAAAAAAATATGAAAAGCGCTCTTTTTTATAAATAGAAAAAAGTATTTATTCACTTTATTTTATTGTTTGTTATTTAAAAAATAAAATATTTAGTTTAATAAAAAATAAGTGGGAGAAAGGACAACTAATTTTATTTAAATATTTAAATAATAAGGAGCGCTTTTCATATTTTTTTTGTAATTGGAAAATAACGCAAGCGCCATCAATGACACGATAAACTACGTTAATATTTATTTATTTATTTAATCAACGGAGGCCATTGCATACGGTAACAATTTAAGGGAAGTCCGAAGTGGTTCAGATAAAAAGAGACAAAAGTGGAAACAATCAACCTGATTGGGACAACAAACAAAATGAGAATATCTTTCGGGATAGGAGTAAAATAAATACATGATAAAATGAATATTTTATTCTAATAATTTAATTGACAAAATAATTATTTCTGCGGTTGGATCAAGATTACAAGTTTCACGAAAGAGATAAGCGGATGCGGTTTTCAGCATTATATTTTTAAAGAATGTAGCTATGTTCCTAGTTAAGATCATTTCAATATATCATCCATAGTCGACAGAAAAAAATTGCAAAATTAAGCAATATTTTCCCCCAAATTGCGAACATCAATTTTGCAAGTAAACTGATCGAAAACCAAGTGTTGGATGAAGCTCAAATTCTCAAGGATTATTCCTAGATTCTTTAGCTTTATTTTAGTATAATATGAAGTCATTTGAAGATTTTCTGATTTTCGCCGAAATTCCACTTTTTTACGATTTTTTCAATTTTCATTGAATTTTTTTTTCTTTCAAAAAATTCTGAAAAAAATCACGAATACCCT
Organism: Philonthus spinipes; assembly: GCA_963082785.1. Taxonomy (NCBI): domain Eukaryota; kingdom Metazoa; phylum Arthropoda; class Insecta; order Coleoptera; family Staphylinidae; genus Philonthus; species Philonthus spinipes. The sequence goes on from OY720316.1 coordinate 1,630,071, forward strand.
TGATTATATTACAAATAATTCTGAGTATTTAGTTACCCCAAAAATACTCATTTTCAGTAATTTCAAACCATTTCAATTTGCCCCTTGAAATTAACACAGAGCCTTATGGGAACGGTATAAGCGAAGCCCGCCGATTGGCCATTTTGGATGCGTCTGCGGTTGGATTAAGATTACAGATTTCACGAAAGAGATAAGCGGACGCGGTTTTCAGCATTATATTCTTAAAGTATGTAGCTATGTTCCCAGTTAAGATCATTTCAATATATCATCCATAGTCGACAGAAAAAAATTGCAAAATTGAGCAATATTTTCCCCCAAATTGCGAACATCAATTTTGCAAGTAAACTGACCGAAAACCAAATGTTGGATGAAGCTCAAATTCTCACAGATTATTCCTAGATTCTTTAGCTTTATTTTAGTATAATATGAAGTCATTTGAAGATTTTCGGATTTTCGCCGAAATCCCAATTTTTTACGATTTTTTCAATTTTCATTGAATTTTTTTTTTCTTTCAAAAAATTCTGAAAAAAATCACGAATACCCTTGATTATATTACAAATAATTCTGAGTATTTAGCTACCCCTAAAATACTCATTTTCAGTCATTTCCGACTATATCAATTTGCTCCTTGAAATTAACACAGAGCCTTATGGGAACGGTATAAGCGAAGCCCGCCGATTGGCCATTTTGGATGCGTCTGCGGTTGGATTAAGATTACAGATTTCACGAAAGAGATAAGCGGACGAGGTTTTCAGCATTATATTCTTAAAGAATGTAGCTATGTTCCCAGTTAAGGTCATTTTAATATATCATCCATAGTCGACAGAAAAAAATTGCAAAATTGAGCAATATTTTCCCTCAAATTGCGAACATCAATTTTGCAAGTAAACTGACCGAAAACCAAATGTTGGATGAAGCTCAAATTCTCACAGATTATTCCTACATTCTTTAGCTTTATTTTAGTATAATATGAAGTCATTTGAAGATTTTCGGATTTTCGCCGAAATTCCACTTTTTTACGATTTTTTCAATTTTCATTGAATTTTTTTTTCTTTCAAAAAATTCTGAAAAAAATCACGAATACCCTTGATTATATTACAAACAACACTGAATATTTAGTTACCCTAAAAATACTCATTTTCAGTAATTTCAAACCATTTCAATTTGCCTCTTGAAATTAACACAGAGCCTTATGGGAACGGTGTAAGCGAAGCCTGCCGATTGGCCGTTTTGGATGCGTCTGTGTTTGGATCAAGATTACAAATTTCACGAAAGAGATAAACAGACGCGGTTTTCAGCATTATATTCTTAAAGAATGTAGCTATGTTCCCAGTTAAGATCATTTCAATATATCATCCATAGTCGACAGAAAAAAATTGCAAAATTAAGCAATATTTTCCCCCAAATTGCGAACATCAATTTTGCAAGTAAACTGATCGAAAACCAAGTGTTGGATGAAGTTCAAATTCTCAAGGATTATTCCTATGTTCTTTAGCTTTATTTTAGTATAATATGAAGTAATTTGAAGATTTTCGGATTTTCGCCGAAATCCCACTTTTTTACGATTTTTTCAATTTTCATCGATTTTTTTTTTCTTTCAAAAAATTCTGAAAAAAATCACGAATACCCTCGATTATATTACAAACAACACTGAGTATTTAGCTACCCCCAAAAAACTCATTTTCTGTAATTTCGAACCATTTCAATTTGCCTCTTGAAATTAACACAGAGCCTTATGGGAACGGTATAAGCGAAGCCCGCCGATTGGCCATTTTGGATGCGTCTGCGGTTGGATCAAGATTACAGATTTCACGAAAGAGATAAACAGACGCGGTTTTCAGCATTATATTCTTAAAGAATGTAGCTATGTTTCCAGTTAAGGTCATTTTAATATATCATCCATAGTCGACAGAAAAAAATTGCAAAATTGAGCAATATTTTTCCCTCAAATTGCGAACATCAATTTTTCAAGTAAATTGACCGAAAACCAAATGTTGGATGAAGCTCAAATTCTCACAGATTATTCCTACATTCTTTAGCTTTATTTTAGTATAATATGAAGTCATTTTAAGATTTTCGGATTTTTGCCGAAATTCCACATTTTACGATTTTTTTCAATTTTCATTGAATTTTTTTTCTTTCAAAAAATTCTGAAAAAAATCACGAATACCCTTGATTATATTACAAACAACACTGAGTATTTAGCTACCCCTAAAATACTCATTTTCAGTAATTTCGAACCATTTCAATTTGCCCCTTGAAATTAACACAGAGCCTTATGGGAACGGTATAAGCGAAGCCCGTCGATTGGCCATTTTGGATGCGTCTGCGGTTGGATCAAGATTACAGATTTCACGAAAGAGATATGAGGACGCGGTTTTCAGCATTATATTCTTAAAGAATGTAGCTATGTTTCCAGTTAAGGTCATTTTAATATATCATCCATAGTCGACAGAAAAAAATTGCAAAATTAAGCAATATTTTCCCCCAAATTGCGAACATCAATTTTGCAAGTAAACTGACCGAAAACCAAATGTTGGATGAAGCTCAAATTCTCACAGATTATTCCTACATTCTTTAGCTTTATTTTAGTATAATATGAAGTCATTTTAAGATTTTCGGATTTTTGCCGAAATTCCACTTTTTTACGATTTTTTCAATTTTCATTGAATTTTTTTTTCTTTCAAAAAATTCTGAAAAAAATCACGAATACCCTTGATTATATTACAAATAATTCTGAGTATTTAGTTACCCCAAAAATACTCATTTTCAGTAATTTCAAACCATTTCAATTTGCCCCTTGAAATTAACACAGAGCCTTATGGGAACGGTATAAGCGAAGCCCGCCGATTGGCCATTTTGGATGCGTCTGCGGTTGGATTAAGATTACAGATTTCACGAAAGAGATAAGCGGACGCGGTTTTCAGCATTATATTCTTAAAGTATGTAGCTATGTTCCCAGTTAAGATCATTTCAATATATCATCCATAGTCGACAGAAAAAAATTGCAAAATTGAGCAATATTTTCCCCCAAATTGCGAACATCAATTTTGCAAGTAAACTGACCGAAAACCAAATGTTGGATGAAGCTCAAATTCTCACAGATTATTCCTAGATTCTTTAGCTTTATTTTAGTATAATATGAAGTCATTTGAAGATTTTCGGATTTTCGCCGAAATCCCAATTTTTTACGATTTTTTCAATTTTCATTGAATTTTTTTTTTCTTTCAAAAAATTCTGAAAAAAATCACGAATACCCTTGATTATATTACAAATAATTCTGAGTATTTAGCTACCCCTAAAATACTCATTTTCAGTCATTTCCGACTATATCAATTTGCTCCTTGAAATTAACACAGAGCCTTATGGGAACGGTATAAGCGAAGCCCGCCGATTGGCCATTTTGGATGCGTCTGCGGTTGGATTAAGATTACAGATTTCACGAAAGAGATAAGCGGACGAGGTTTTCAGCATTATATTCTTAAAGAATGTAGCTATGTTCCCAGTTAAGGTCATTTTAATATATCATCCATAGTCGACAGAAAAAAATTGCAAAATTGAGCAATATTTTCCCTCAAATTGCGAACATCAATTTTGCAAGTAAACTGACCGAAAACCAAATGTTGGATGAAGCTCAAATTCTCACAGATTATTCCTACATTCTTTAGCTTTATTTTAGTATAATATGAAGTCATTTGAAGATTTTCGGATTTTCGCCGAAATTCCACTTTTTTACGATTTTTTCAATTTTCATTGAATTTTTTTTTCTTTCAAAAAATTCTGAAAAAAATCACGAATACCCTTGATTATATTACAAACAACACTGAATATTTAGTTACCCTAAAAATACTCATTTTCAGTAATTTCAAACCATTTCAATTTGCCTCTTGAAATTAACACAGAGCCTTATGGGAACGGTGTAAGCGAAGCCTGCCGATTGGCCGTTTTGGATGCGTCTGTGTTTGGATCAAGATTACAAATTTCACGAAAGAGATAAACAGACGCGGTTTTCAGCATTATATTCTTAAAGAATGTAGCTATGTTCCCAGTTAAGATCATTTCAATATATCATCCATAGTCGACAGAAAAAAATTGCAAAATTAAGCAATATTTTCCCCCAAATTGCGAACATCAATTTTGCAAGTAAACTGATCGAAAACCAAGTGTTGGATGAAGTTCAAATTCTCAAGGATTATTCCTATGTTCTTTAGCTTTATTTTAGTATAATATGAAGTAATTTGAAGATTTTCGGATTTTCGCCGAAATCCCACTTTTTTACGATTTTTTCAATTTTCATCGATTTTTTTTTTCTTTCAAAAAATTCTGAAAAAAATCACGAATACCCTCGATTATATTACAAACAACACTGAGTATTTAGCTACCCCCAAAAAACTCATTTTCTGTAATTTCGAACCATTTCAATTTGCCTCTTGAAATTAACACAGAGCCTTATGGGAACGGTATAAGCGAAGCCCGCCGATTGGCCATTTTGGATGCGTCTGCGGTTGGATCAAGATTACAGATTTCACGAAAGAGATAAACAGACGCGGTTTTCAGCATTATATTCTTAAAGAATGTAGCTATGTTTCCAGTTAAGGTCATTTTAATATATCATCCATAGTCGACAGAAAAAAATTGCAAAATTGAGCAATATTTTTCCCTCAAATTGCGAACATCAATTTTTCAAGTAAATTGACCGAAAACCAAATGTTGGATGAAGCTCAAATTCTCACAGATTATTCCTACATTCTTTAGCTTTATTTTAGTATAATATGAAGTCATTTTAAGATTTTCGGATTTTTGCCGAAATTCCACATTTTACGATTTTTTTCAATTTTCATTGAATTTTTTTTCTTTCAAAAAATTCTGAAAAAAATCACGAATACCCTTGATTATATTACAAACAACACTGAGTATTTAGCTACCCCTAAAATACTCATTTTCAGTAATTTCGAACCATTTCAATTTGCCCCTTGAAATTAACACAGAGCCTTATGGGAACGGTATAAGCGAAGCCCGTCGATTGGCCATTTTGGATGCGTCTGCGGTTGGATCAAGATTACAGATTTCACGAAAGAGATATGAGGACGCGGTTTTCAGCATTATATTCTTAAAGAATGTAGCTATGTTTCCAGTTAAGGTCATTTTAATATATCATCCATAGTCGACAGAAAAAAATTGCAAAATTAAGCAATATTTTCCCCCAAATTGCGAACATCAATTTTGCAAGTAAACTGACCGAAAACCAAATGTTGGATGAAGCTCAAATTCTCACAGATTATTCCTACATTCTTTAGCTTTATTTTAGTATAATATGAAGTCATTTTAAGATTTTCGGATTTTTGCCGAAATTCCACTTTTTTACGATTTTTTCAATTTTCATTGAATTTTTTTTTCTTTCAAAAAATTCTGAAAAAAATCACGAATACCCTTGATTATATTACAAACAACACTGAATATTTAGTTACCCCAAAAATACTCATTTTCAGTCATTTCAAACCATTTCAATTTGCCCCTTGAAATTAACACAGAGCCTTATGGGAACGGTATAAGCGAAGCCCGCCGATTGGCCGATTTGGATGCGTCTGTGTTTGGATCAAGATTACAAGTTTCACGAAAGAGATAAGCGGACGCGGTTTTCAGCATTATATTCTTAAAGAATGTAGCTATGTTCCTAGTTAAGGTCATTTTAATATATCATCCATAGTCGACAAGAAAAAATTGCAAAATTAAGCAATATTTTTCCCCAAATTGCGAACATCAATTTTGCAAGTAAACTAACCGAAAACCAAATGTTGGATGAAGCTAAAATTATCACAGATTATTCCTACATTCTTTAGCTTTATTTTAGTATAATATGAAGTCATTTGAAGATTTTTGGATTTTCGCCGAAATCCCACTTTTTTTTATTTTTTCGGTCAATTTTTTTTATTTCGAAAAATTCTGAAAAAAAAAATACGAATACCTTTGATGATACTACAAACAACACTGACTATTTAGTTTTCCGTTAAATCAGCCAAGACCAGTACAAATTGAACAAATGTTTCGCCCATTTTACGAAAGCCAAAAAAATGTTTTCTTGATGAGGCTCACATAATTACTCCATTCATTAGCTACATTTTGGTATAATATGAAGTCAAGTGGAGATTTTCGCCGAAATTCCACTGCTTTTCCATACGATTTTTTCAATTTTCGGCGATAATTTTACAAATCTGTGAAACAAAAAAAAAACGAGTGTTTTAATTTCCTATCATTGATTAAAAATGTTTCACCACGGGTTAAGTCAGGATTTTATTCAGAATATAAATAAAAAAACACTTAATTTATTAATAAAAAACAAGTCATATTAATAAGTTACCAATAATTTAATAAAAATAATAAATTTATTTAAATAAATACAACGTGGTATTTAAAAAAAAAATATATTTTAAATCGAAACATATAAAGAACACATAAGAATTCATTCAGCACAAATTAAATCCTAGTTTTATTTTGCAATTTCAATAATCCACTCTGTTCAGCAAATAGTGCAACCGTGATTTAAATTAAAAGTAATTAAATCCTAGTTTTATTTTCAATAATCCACTTTATTTAGCAAATAGTGCAACCCTGATTTAAATTAAAAGTATTGCAACACCTTCCGTATCCACCAAAGTGTCCGCCACTTGGTTGCACTGCCAGCCCTTGTATTCCCATCAACCCTTGTACTCCTTGAAAACCTTGAAATGCCAAGTTGCTTCCTATTTGTTGCGGTTGGAAATTTGTGCATGGGTATTGACAGCCTGAAATTTAAGAAAGTTAAATCATGAACTAACTTGTTTACGATTTTCAACTTTTTATTAATGTTTCGCGTAGTTGAAAAATCGTGAATAAATTTGTTAAAAACAAAAAGCAATTTTCGTTTTTCATAAATTACTTATCTCAGGAAGGAACAATTTCTTGAATGGTTTTCTCGCTTACCACTCGGTGAAGCATTTTGAGCTATTACTGATGAAGTTTTAAATTAAATTCCATATAGAAGTTTCTTTTGTAGCTTGATCTTAATAATGCATTAAGAGTCGAGTAAAGCCCAATTTTACAATCCGCAAGTAAGGCGTAAGTAGCGTATTCGCGGAATAAAAGTTCGGTTGGCATCACATTTGTCCATTTGATTTTACAAACCTTACTCTTGATTTTTTCATTCAGTTGGCAGCACTGTTTCATTGATAATCAAATGGAGAGAATCATTTATTCCGCGAATACGTTACTTACGACTTTCTTGCGGATTGTAAAATTGGGACTAAATAGAAACAAAAAAGTGTGAAACGTTCAAGTGTAATTTATTTTAAACCTCCACCAGAAATTATAATTGATATTTGTGTATGCTTACTCTTTTTAGATGGATTTAATATTCTGGAGATTATGTAATTTTGCTTCGGTGGAAATTCTTCCATAATTCAACACGATCTACTTGATTCGTTCTTTTAAGCACAAGAATCGAACGGTTCGTGAAGAATTTTGTAAGGAATTACAGCATTTCAAAATAGCAGGAAAACGTTCTGCAGGAGTAAAATTACACTTCTTTCAAAATATTATTCTTAATTGATCTTTACGAGAAATGTTCCTTGTTTAATTTCATTGTAATTAAATGTGTGAATTGTTTAATTTTATTTAAATGAATCTTAATGTTAAGCAAACATAAAAAATAGCAGTTTCCATTATTTCCTTACCATATTGACACCCTTGACATCCGATACCGAATTGCGATTGACATCCCGCGCAAGAGGCGCCCGGAAATCCCGCGTATTGCGGCTTGCCTGTCGCCGTGGCGACCATGTAAACCACGAGGATTGCACCCAACTTAATCAGCAACATTGTAATAATACACTTGTGGCCGATTCGCAAAAACCGGCTTTTATAAGACCTAGATTTGATAAGCCAAAGGTTATCGGCTAACCTTTTTTTTCAGCCTATTTCTAAATTAAAACAAATCTGGAGTTGCGTTAATAGTGGCTGATTAGGGAGAATCCTATAGCATTAAAAATTATTGTTTAAATAATTTTATAAATAGAAAAGAGTATTCATTTCCTTGGTCACAGTTATTTAAATAAATTAAATAAAAATTATTTTAAAATAATTGTGAGAATAATTTATTAATTATTTTCAAATAATTTTTATTTTGAAATTATTTGAAAATAATTGTGAGAATAATTTATTAATAATTTTCAAATAATTTTTATTTAATAATAATTTTATATTGTTAAACAAAATATTTAGATGTATCCTATAGCATTAAAAATTATTGTTAAACAAATACAATAATTTTAAAATATCTAAATATTCTATTTAACAATAATGCTTTGATTAAAATTATTTTGTTTTAACAATAATTTTTAATTCTCCCCAAGCACCAACTAATGAAAAAATATATAATTTTAATTCGCTTCGCATTGATCTAATATTTAAAAAACAATCGAATTAAACACTTGTTTTTGTTTAACTAAGTTAATATAATTTAAGTAAAATCTAAAGTATTTAAGTTTACGCTAAGAGGCGACTTTAAAATAAACAGAAATACCACGGCGCAATTTATTTAATTACTTATAAATAATCGCTTCTAAATTCAAACTTCACTCAAACGTAAATGGTTTGAGCCGTATTTCTATTTCAACCAGTTTCAGAAGTGGGAAAGAATTTCCTCACAGGGAGGTAAGGAGGTAAAGGGCAGTCTTTAATTTATTGTAAAATATTATTCGATTTCTTCTTCAATCTGCAATAAAATTAAATTAAAAAAAATGATAATTATGATATTTTACCCCTACACCACCATTATGGTAGATGGGGATTTTAAATTATTATATATATAATTATGATATTTTAATTAATACATTTGTTTGTTAGTTTTGACGAGCGATCATTTAAAAAAACGCACAAACATGCCGATATAAATATAGAGAAGATTGACAATGGCATTAATTAATACACTTAAGAAACATTAAAGAAATTTGCATTACCGGACACTACTTGTCAGATTGTAGTAGCGTCAGGTCGCGATGGGGGAGCTGCAAATTTCTTCAATGTTCATTAAAAGTGAATTTCTTCAATGTTGTTAAGTGTATTAATTAAAAAAAATCCCAATTTTTGTTTTACGGCGAGATGAGTGAGAATCTAATTCAAAATATATAAAAAAAATATGATATTATATATACTTTTTTTTATTAATACAAAAGAAACTTAAATATAAAAGCAATAAAATTATCCATGCTGAACATCAGCGTATGGAACACCTTGCGGGGAAGGTTCGATTTGCATCATGTTTTCCATTGGATTCTCACCCCCGTAGTAAACTGGCTGCCCAAACCCGGAAAACCCACCTATTTCGCAATTCCCTGAAGCACACTGCGACATCCCTCCGAATCCCCCATACATCGGCTGATAAAACGGACCCGGCCTGTAAAGAGGACCTACATCAAAACCTTGATCGTAGCACGACTTGTGGCAACCGGCAGGAGGAGATCCTCCTTTGACAATATGCCCGTAACAGCCCCCGCAGTTCGGAGGGATTATATTGCAGGAAACATAGGGCCATTGCGTTGTGTAGGTGCAGCGGGGTTGAGGTTGGGGAATATAGGCTATTTGCTGGTGGCAGGAGGGTGAGCCAGTGCTGAACTGATCGCAAACCTCGTGAGGTTCCGCGTGCATTATGGCTGTTTTGCAAATTTCCCCGCAGTGCTGCTTGCGGTAATGGAAGCACTTCATGAAGGGGTAGGTTTTAATCTGCATGCACTGCCGCGGTCCTACTATCTTACAGCAGTTTTCTTCCTTCTTCTCCTCCTCCTTTTCCTTAATAACCTCCTCCGTTTCCACAACATGAACATTCGATTCACTCCTTCCTTCAGGAGTCTCCACTGTAATATTATTTATATTAGTGTTATTCAGCGTAATCGGCATATCGATTATATTAGTGTTATTAATCACGTTATGCAGATTAATAACGGTCGTGATGTTATGCTTGGCTTCCGTTTTAACACCGGCCGACACATTCGCATTCGTATTCGAGTGCGTCTGCGAGCTTCCCGAAATCTTCGACTGGCACCTGCTCCTGCACCTCCTCCTGCAGCTGATCGTCCTGCACTGCGTGTTGCAGGTTTGGTGGCAGCAGCTCCTCGTGTGGCAGGGTGCCGGAGCCGATTCGCAGCAGCTGTTGCAGTTCGAAGAGCACTCGTTGTAGCTGCAATAGTTGCAGTCGCATTCGTTGCAGTCATCCGAAGAACCGCAGTCGTCGCAGCTTCTGTTGCAGTCCAAGCTCCTTTTCGACCGTCTCCGGATGCATTCCACGTACGAGTTGTATTCCGTATCGGTGCATTCTTCCACTTCTTCCACGCTGTTCGTGCACTTTTCCGACGATTGGGGATGCGCTGTTGCGGAGAAGAACAGCAGTAGGCACAATATTAATTTGATCTAAAACAGTAGTTACAAAAACACAATAACTAAAATGTAAAAAACAATTACTATTCGTTATTTCCATGAGAAAACAACTCATAGCCTACTAGAATGAAATTTCAACAACTGAAAGCCTACTAGAACGAATTTTCAACCAATGAGATGCAAGGAAAGCCATGTGTATCACCCAATGATAAAAAAAAAACAAACGCAGCGGTGATAATTTGTTGTTATTCAGTCCTTAGAAACGTAAAAATGGGGAAAAGTTTCATTGGGTGAAATAAGTGAAGTTGTGAAAAGTGCGACGCAAAAAAAAAAAAAACACCATAAGAAATGAAGAATCCCAAAAAAGTTTACAAACTTTTGCGCCATAAATGAGGAAACGACAGCTATCAATAACATTGAGGGACTGGTGTAATCGAAACGTATTTATTTTTTTGCGAGTAAAGATAAGGTTTCCGAATGGTGTCACGGGATTTTTAATATTTCGAAAACGGAATCGTGTGGAATGAACGAATCCGAAGTCAAAGTCTGAAGGAAACTGACCGCTTGGTCACAATTCGCATTTAAAGTCCTAATTTTGAGGTTATAATTGATCCGATTTTCGACTGAATAAGCACACTGCGTAAACATATTAAAAGATCCAGGATTTCAAAGAAAAGCGAGAGATACAAAGGGAAAACATCTGCGAGGAATCGATGAAGTGTGAAGTATCCGCCTTTAGAATTTTTATGCCGATCTTCTATGTGGTAAATGACTTGACTGTTAGTGTTACATAACAACATTTTCAACAGGAATTGAATTCTTAATTATGCAAACAAATAGAAAACATTTGTTTAACGTATTTACGTAGGTAAGTCAATAGTCACAGAGCTAAATGTGGAAATAATTTATTAATTATTTTCAAATCATTTTTATTTAATATATGCAAACAAAATTAAAAAAAATCATTTATGATTAATGTCCGTTTGCACCACCTTTCTTTAATTTTTTTTAACTCATGACATTTGGTTTTCACCACGTGCACTCGACGTCGGTTGATGTTGGCGGTAAGTAATTTAAAACAGCTTCCTTCTTGATAACAGGCTATCGACCCGGTGTATATTCACCAAGGATTTATGAAGTTGACTGATTTTGTAAATTTGTAGGTATAAATAAATTTCGGACTACAGCGTTACTAAGACGTTATTTATCTTTTTTTTCAGTCAGTCATTAAAATTTCAGGTGTTTATAATCCTCTAACCACACAATGTGCAATAATTGTTAAATTCGTAACAGTGGATCGTTATCTACGTCACTGATCACAAGTGATATTTCAAATAGGAATTTGTTTTTGAATACTTTTATTTAAATATGATTTAAATAATCTTCTCTATGTTGGTTGTGGGATGTGGAGACTTAAATTAAATAATTACTTACGTAAAATAAATAAATAAACAAATACATACTTAAATAAAAATAGTTTAAATTATTTTACGTAGTGTAATATGTTTCACCAAGTGCCAGATGAGAAATTAATTCAAGAAAAAATAGTTGATTTAATTTAAATAATTTAACAGTCTCCAAAATCAGCTGCCAGAAAAACATTATCAATGCAGTTTGTTGATTTATAGTGTATTGATTATTGTGTGATTATTACTTACTGTATTTTTTATATATATATATATATATAATCGATGTCCCCTTTTACCAATAGGTGTCGGGGTTGCGTATTTATTTAATATCGGATATGAAGAAAATAAGATAACTATTTTAAACCACATAGATTTTTTTTATAAATCGTGACTAGTTCCGATTACACGGCAATCATTTTCAACCAATACTACTGAAGATGGAAACATAGTTTCAGAAATATATCTAGTTTAATAAAAAAAAATAAGTAGGAGAAAAGATAACTATTTTTATTTAAGTAATTAAAATCTCCACAACCAATATAAAGGAGAATACTGTTACTATTGTTGTGGATTTTCTTTTATTAATTTCGCAGTTTTCCATAGGGTTGAGCTTCATTCATGGAAAACTGCGAAATTAATCAAAGAAAATCCACCCGAAACTTACTAAAAGAACATTACATGAATCTTATCAGGTAAATATACAATTATGGTACAAGATTTTAGTTGAATCTTGTACCATCCCGCCCGCCTGATAAGAATCTCGTAATGTACTATTTATTAGCCTGAAGAAGCCACAGTGTGGCGAAAACATTGTGACTTCTTTAAGTAATTGTAGCAATTATACAATAAACAATTTGAAAATTATAAAATTGGTATACTTAATTGTAGAGGCTGTTACTTGGTGAAACTACTATAAAATTGGTTTTACTTGAACTTTCAACACTTAACGGCCTCATCAATCAAAATCTGTTTTTAATAAAAATGATTTTAAAATAATTAATATTTTTTTTAATTAATATTTTCAACTTTTATTAAATTAATAATTACACGCTCACACTATTAATTACATCTAATATTGATTTAAATAAAACACGATTCGAGTACTTACATGACGCATGCTGCAGACTGGAGCACGGATAGTTCGCACGGTACGCAACTAGTTGTTCAGGTGAGGTAGTGAATGAAGGAAATAGGGTCATCCTAGTTTTTATAAGATCCCTACTTCGGTTATCAACCGTGCCTCTCCCGTAGATAAAGATTTTTCGGAATAATTCAAATACATAATCTAGGTATATATTTATTTGGCCTAAATAGTGCTATACGGCTCCACTGCAAATAATCGGCGTTTACGATGGCTGTGGTCACGTCTGGGCACGACCAAGAGGATAAAGAATACGTCGCGTTGCGCGATTCCGTTTACCCGGCAAACACACAATTGGGAAATTGATTGTTTCTTACACGATTGGAAAAATATCCGCTATTTTGTTCTTTTCATTTATATAATGAAAATTATGTTTTATTCCTTTACTAATTTTATTACCGAATTACATTTTTTTTAAATAAATACCAACTTAGTTTGTTCCACTAAAATATGACGCAATAACAAAACGATAAAAGAAAATGGTTGTCTTTCCACAAATCTGGCCTCTTTTGATTAATGAATACATAATGCATTAAGCGAACTTGAAGTACTGAATGGATATTTGTCATCACATGTCTTTGTGGTGTAGTTGGTAATACATTTGGCTTGAAATCTGGGGGGACTTGGGTTAAAATCCCATCAGAGATAACTCTTGAACTAATTTCTCACTTAACAGTTGGTGAAATATGTTTAAATCCCTCCCTCAGGAGTTCCATATTTGACCTCTTTGCTCTTTAATCTATTTATTAATGATCTTGATTAATAAATATATTGAAAAGTAAAAGGCCCAAATGTGGAACCCCTGAGGGAGGGATTCCACAAGGATCCATTTTGAAACCTTTGCTCTTTAATCTTGATTAATAAATAGATTAAAAGGCAAATGGCTCAAAATGGATCCTTGTAGAATTCATATATGCCATGCTCTTTAATTTATTTATTAATAAAAATCATTAATAAATAGATTGAAGAGCAAAGTTCCCAAAATGGATCCTTGTGGAATCCCTGAGGCAGGGTTGCATTTAATTGTAAACACCTATTATATGCTGATGATTTGAAATTATATTTCATCACTCGAGTCACAACGATCAGTTATTTAAAAAATAATTAATTAAAATCTCAATCGAGTAATTTTTTTTTTCAGTTTTTTTATATTCAATATCAAATAAATTTTCGTAAATATTTCATATTTCAAATAATCCGATCACACACCTCGACCCAATTTCAACACCACTTATCAGCGATTAATTTTTGTATTTATCCTCCCCGCAGACTGGCTCCTTTTCTCAATCGCCCATTGTGGAAATTATTGATGAAAATACTCGTATTTTCGATAGATATCTTGACCCCTTTTAGCTCCGATTCCGTTTATGAATACCCGATAAGTTTAATCTGAAAATGGAGGGTAACGCACCGTCGGATCAATCGAAATCCTTCGAAAAGATTTCGAAACGGGCCTGTTTGGATTTCGGAATGGTGTCAATGTCGCGTGCCGCCGCTCTTGGAATGTGCAGCTTATCTGCGTCTGTATTCATGGATTTGTGTTTTGTTCGGGGGGAAAAGGGTAGATCAGTGTTTGCGTGAATTAAATTTTTGATAATTGGGATTATTTGAACAGGAATAATAGGTTTCACAGAATTTTTCTATCAATAGAAAATGAGTATTTATTCACTTGGTCACGATTAAAATAAAATGAAATAAACGATTTAAATAAATTAAATAAAAAATGTTTTAATCATCAAAAAATAAATTTGTCTCTCTCTCTCTATATATATATGTATATATTTAACTATTTTCTCATTAATTATTTCGCGAAACATGTAATTATATGTAAGAATATTAATTTAAACCCCGATACCAATTGGTAAAAGGGGACATCGATATACATATATATATATATATATATATATATAGATATCTTGACCCCTTTTAGCTCCGATATATATATATATATATATATATATATATATATATTAATATATAATATTAATTTAAATAAAAATCGCTTGATTTGTCTTAAAAAATATAATAGATAGATTTAAAAATGTTTCACTATGAAATTAATTAATAATAATTAATTTCTCATTAATATTCGTATTCATTACAACAGTAATTGTAATGGTAATATCTTGAAAAGTGACTGAATCGGACCTTTTCTTTTCTTGATAAACATACAGTTCAAATTCTCAACTTGCTATGAAAAAAATATGAATAAATATAAAAAATATATGAATGCCTGCTCACCCCGTGTATTATATAATAATAATATGCAAACAATTTGATAAATTTTGTTTCCACATGCCTTTTTATCTGCACGGTTCAGCGTAAATTACAATAAACAACACGTTAGCTTAATGAAATGTTATTGGAATGTGTACAGATAAGGAAGTGAATAAATTACAAAAAATTATCTATTTTCGTTCGTAATTAGCCCATTTTATATCGGCGTTTATTGTTTAGTAACGGTTTTCATTGGTTATTAATGTTATATTATTATATTATATTGATATATTTTCAACACAATTTAAAATTATGAGAGACGGTCGATAGCAGAATATAATTCTAATTTTATAAATTATTGTACATACATATACGCATTTGAATAAAGATGGTCAGTTAGTTATTAAAACTTTTAATTACTTCCAATACAATTTTTATATTAATAAATTCATGAAAAGCTATTCGTATTGATATTCTTTTAAATAATTAAAAAATTGTAATTGTAACTATTCATTTTATCATGTATGTATGTTACTGTATGTAATGGCATCCGTTAATTAAATAAATAAAATCAGCTGCATTAATATTTTGTAACACACTATATTATTTTTTTTGTTCAAGAATAATCCGTTACTTTAATATTTTCCAATAAAACTAATGACTTGATTTATGAATATAATATAGGCAATATAATATGCGAATCTTTTTTTTTTTAAGGACAGGGCGTCACTTTTACTATTGTCGTATTGTCAATTCGAGGATGCCAATAAGCAGGATATTTTGAGACTTTCAAGTAGGAATCACTGTATATATTTTATCTGCAATAGTAACACATATATATTTTTAAATAATTTAACTCTCAGAAGTAAAGATTTTCTATTGATTTATAGTTTGAGTTCTCTTGAGAGAATTGAATTGCCTATGTAATAACCCCATGGTTTAATATTTATTGATGAAAATTTGATTTGTTGATTGTTACGGCTTTCACCTAGTTATACATTTTGAGTTTATTAAGGGCAGGTTCTCGCCCGAAAATCGACATTTTTATTGCATATATTTGAAGCCTCATTTGCATACAAGAGTGTGCTGAAAGAAATTGTTTTCGATATATAAAGCATTGCACAAGTTGAATGAAACAATGCCTAGGCATTTTCCTAGAACAGTTTCAATTTTAACCGCGTTTTTACTCGAAATGAGACAGGATATTCATCTTTTCCATAATTTGAAGTAAATTTTATTGAAAGCTTTAAAAAAAATGCTGATTTTAGTTTTTAAAATTATATTTATTTTATAAAGCTTGCTAATCTGATATGAATCATGTAGTTGGAAAGATACATCTTACAAATATGCTATCTTTCCAATTACAACAAATAATTTACCTTTAACACCCATTATCAATAAATATTATACGGTACGATTAGAGTAGCTATGGTTTTGGAAATTGTATTTATTTATTATTTTAGAAGTTTCTTAGATGTTAGGGATGGTCCTCCTGGTTCTTTCCAAGGCTACTCCCATGGATAAAGGGAATTATTATTATTTGATTTATGGGGCTGTAGTGGTATTTCGACCTAAAGATCTTTTGCGCCTCTCCTACGCGAAATAATTAAGTTCTGATAAAGGAAAACATCCTGTGAGGTGACAATCACAGGATGTTTTCCTTTATCAGAACTAATCTTAGAATTCGTTTATATTTTTTTATGTTCTTGTATTTTTAGTTCTATTCTGGAAAATAAATATAGATATTATTATTATTATATACATCTCCTTTTGAAGGGTTTTAATTTCACTATATTTTAGGGAATTATATTTGAGATATACAAGAAACCAATTTAATATATAGTGAAATAGAGCGTGTTATGAATAATAAAAATAATTATAAATAATTTATTGCAAAAAATGATTGGAGTAATTGATATTAAATAACATAATAAATGCATTAATGATTTACGCAATCAAATCGCACTTAATTTTTTCTTCTCAGTTCAAATTCGAACGAGAACCCGTCCCCGTATTTGAACGCCACTCAGACGCTATCACCTCCGATAAGATAACCGTCCGAAAAGCCCACCATCACATCAAACAATTACAAATGCACAACGGCAATCACTCCTAATAGCGCAAATTAAATTAATAATCCACTTTCTACGCAATAGAACAAACAGCCGAGCCAAGGACTCGCGCGCGCACCGGTGTACCGTTCGCCAGTAGTTTTCGGTGTTCCGCTACGAGAGGAGGTGAGCAGAAACGAAACGGGTCATCATGTCAGAGCCGATTGTTACCGTGAAACAAGGACAGTTGAAAGGAAGAACGGATACGAACAGCGATGGAGGAAAATATTGCTCCTTTTTCGCGATTCCTTACGCAAAACCGCCGCTCGGGGAGTTGCGATTCAAGGTGAGGGATTCGAATTGGGTACATCCTTGTTTGTTTTTTTTTGTGTTGGGTAATCACTGTGGGTATGTCAGTGAAACGAATACCAACTGTTTTGATCAGTAGTTTCTTTAGCTGTGAGTTTTTGGTTGCAGTTTACCAAATAGGAAAGTAGGTGTTCAGAATAATACCATGTTCTGTCATCATACAATTAATTAAATAATTTTTTTAAATAACTGTAATCAAGTGAATGAATACTCTTTTCTATTTATATTAAATAAATTATAAAAAAATATTGTTTTATCTGTTAGGCTTTCACTTGCTTATACATTTTGAATTTATTAAATAAAACACTTTCTAACTTTGTTTGTATAACTTCTTATTTTATTTTAGTGACTATAGTTTCGAAGCATATAGCTTTATTGTCAAACTAAAAGCCTTTAATAACAAGTTATGCAAACAAAGTTAATTAATTGTTTTATTTAATAAAAAATATTGTATTTTGATGTTCTTCTAAATTAAAAGAAAGTATTGTTAATTATAATAATTATATCACATTAACTGAATGTTAAAATTTGTTAAGTTTTTATACTTCAATTATTTCTTATTAACATTTCAACAGGCTCCCCAACCAGCTGAACCATGGACCGGCTTAAGAGACGCTACTCAAGAAGGCAGCGAATGCTACTCGAGACACATGATTTTCCAAAACCCGATCGGCTCTGAAGACTGTCTCATCCTCAACGTCTTCACGCCGGAACTACCCAAAAACAACGGCGGCAACCCGAAGCCGGTGATGGTTTGGATCCACGGGGGCGGTTTCTCCGCTGGTTCCAGCAAGACGGAGATGTACGGCCCGGAGTTTCTACTCTGCGAAGACGTCGTCCTGGTTTCTATAAATTATAGATTGGGAGTGCTCGGTGAGTAATTTTAATAGGATTATGCAATGATTGATCCGAGGTGTGAAGCAATGACCATTACAGGCGCATATCTACAGTTTAATTTAAATGGTCTGCATACACTTTTCCTTTCAGAAAACCTCAGAGTCATAAGTCTAATAGCCTCAAATCGCACGATCCCGATGGCCAATTCACATGGAACTATGGAACTTTGTCTGCAATAACTGCATTGTTTCGTTAGCAATATGTTCCATCTTGTTTCCGTCAAATTTTTTCCATAAAAACTTGGTTATCATGCCACGATAACGAACACGCATTTCTATAATGAACTTTCATAATTTCTATGCGTTGCTTCATCGTGTTCACATCAATACTTCCTGGTGCCAGTTGTCAAAGATTTGTAGTCACAAATAATATGCTGCGCAATTTAAAATTTCACACAATTTTTTCTTACACTGTAAACTTTTATTTTAAATTATTCCTTATTTTTTTTTTCTAAGGTTTCTTAAGTCTTGAAGATCCATCCTTGGGTGTACCAGGAAACGCCGGTCTTAAAGACATGGTCATGGCTCTGAAGTGGATCCAGGAGAACATCAGCCAATTCAACGGAGATCCCAGCAACGTTACCATTTTCGGCGAGAGCGCCGGTTCTGCGGCCGTGCATTACTTGATGCTCTCTCCCATGGCCAAGGGTTTGTTCCACAAGGCAATCATGCAGAGTGGAAGCGCGACGAATTTATGGGCGCGTGGCTTGAGATGCGGAAAAGAGCTGGCTGGGTATCTCGGATGCACAAGTACTGATGAGAAGGAAATCTTGAAGGTCTTGCAGGACGCCACGAAGGAACAAATTTTGGAAATACAGTACAAATGCAAAGATGTAAGTGTCATACTATCATGAATTCATCGGTGCCTTTCTTAAATTCATGGATGTCTCTCTTAAATCCATGCATGCCTCTCTTATATTCATGGAAGCATTTCTTAAATCCATGGATGCTTTGCTTATATTCATGGATGACATTCATAAATGCATGCAAGCCTTTTTAAATTCGTGAATGCCATTCTTAACTACATGGATGCTTTCCTTAAATTCATGGATGCCTTTCTAAAATCCATGGATGCCTTTCCTTAAATTCATGGATTCTTCTCCTAAATCCGCGGACGCCTTCCTTACATTCATCGATGCCAAATTCATGGAAAGGTATTAATTAATTTATTAATACCTTTCTTAAATGGATACCTATCTAAAATTCATGGATGTTTTTCTTTAATTCATCGATGACTTTCTTAAATCCATGGATGCCTCTCTTACTACTACTACTATAATATCTTTATTGAAAAAAGGAATACATAGATTTAGCCTTTATTAAATGGATGCTTATCTAAAATTCATGGATACCAATTGAAATTAATATTATTTCAGCCTCTCCTGGCTACAGAAACGCGTCCCCACGGTCCGATCGTGGAAAAGGAATCCCCGCACGAACCCGCCTTCATTTCCGACACTCCTGCAAACATCATGGCTTCGGGCAACTACAACAAGGTTCCCGTTTTGATGGGCTTCACCACAAGAGAGGGCATGCTGTATGAAATCATGGAGAGGCGCATGAACATCGATTTGAAGATCCGCGACTTTGAAAACGCCGTGCCGCATACGCTGCACCAGCAGAAGGGATCGACGATGTCGAAGAAAATCGCTGCGATGATTAAGGAGTTTTATTATGGAAATGAGGAACCTAATCCTGATAACGTTGACGCTTTTTATCAGGTAAGATGATTGTTGCTTTTTTAATTGCATACCTATTAAAATTGCCAGGGAAAATAATATTCTAATATTAAGAAATTCAAGTCTATCATATTATGGTTTTACAAATTAATATTGTAATGAAAGCGGAAAGACCACTCGCCGATAGCCAATTGGTAGAATCTTAAAGCATGTATTGCAATATTTTAAGTTATATGTTGATGTTGTATTACGTTTGCTAATAAAGATTATGTATATATATTGTTACGAATAATAACAATAATAAATTGCACTACTAGACACTACCCCTACACCACCATTATGGTAGATGGGTATTTGATATTATATATATATATACTACTAGACACTTCTCATTTAATTAGAAAAATACTTTCAATTGGAGACTAAAATAATAATATCTAAGGACTCAGGTAGAGCCTCGATTATTCCAGGAACCAGCGAACGACTGAGAAAATTAAATATAACAATAATAATAATGTTTTACTTACGGACTAGTCATTCACAGATCATCAAAAATTTTGTAGTTTCATAGATGAACTTTTCTTTTTATCTCTTTTTATTATAACCAGCTTCCATTTTTTTTTTAGTTACAATCCGACAATTTCTTCGTACGAGAAATCTACACGGCAGCAAAGAATTTCCTGTCGATGTCGAAAGAACCGCTGTATTTCTACATATTTGGCGTTGAGTCTGAATTGAATCTTTATAAAATCATCGGAAGAGTTCAAGCTGAAGGTGAGTGAAACCTAACAAATATGAAACGTACATTAAGCGTTTGAAAGAAACCGGTGAATAAAAAGATTTACTAAGTGTTTCATTTAAATAAATCAATGTATAAAGGCCATAGAGATAAAGATAAAGGCCAGATCCGTATATGATTATTATGTGGAGCAACCTAATATACATGTATATTTGGTTGTCTATATTATTGTGTACCCGGCGAATCCACCATTATTTCATTTCATCGGAATACTTTGTATTTTGATATATTATTGAAACACCCTTCAATTCCCCCAACGCTCCTTACAAGCTAAATAACCTAACACCCTGTATATTATATTACAAGAAGATTGAAATGAAACACTTGATAATTCTTTTTCTTGAATTAATTTCTCTCAAAACGAAGAAAACAAAAAATAATGACAAAGTGTTTCATTTATCGGAATATTAGTTTTATCATCCTTTTAATTTTTACCGAATTCCTAATTTTAGGTGTGTGCCACGCCGACGACTTGGGTTATTTATTCAAAACCTTACTCACGCCAGCAATCAAACCAGGTACCTTGGAAGATATCACGATAAAAAGATTGACTAAATGGTGGACGACTTTCGCCAGAACGGGTAATCCGAATCCAAGCGAGAAGAACGCCCTGTTTCCGGTGGAGTGGCCTGAGGCCAAAGCGGACGATTTCAAATACATTAAAATCTTGGAAAATCTAACAGTCGAAACGAATCCGGAGGAAAAGAGGATGAAGTTCTGGGAGAATATTTTCTCGATGGCTTCAGCCACGAATAAATTATAAAATACAATAAATGCTGAATATTTATTATGAGAGTGATTTGATTTCTTGTATAAATATTTTTTTTTATTAATATTACTTTAAAATATATACTAGAAAATTAATGTAAGTTGAGACAGGCTAATAACCTCAGCAGTCGATGCAGATATGTTGCACCATACCGACTGGAAGTAGCCCCACAAATAACTGGATTTCCCATTCCTTCAAACCACATATTCTTTCCTCTAAAATCAAAATCCAAAACAGGCCCTGGCATTAGATATCTTACATTCAAGCAACAAGGTAAGAAACCAACAATACAAATATATTTGCTGCTCCCTGCAAGATTGTAATTTTGTATGTTAAATATTTTTGTATTATTTGTAAAAAAAAACTGTGTGTTATTCTTGTTGGATTAAGAATAATTTGAATAACATTCGGGGCTATTCTGTAAGGGAAACGTCAAGTTTAACACGTAATGTATTTTTATCATCACATTCTAATCAGCTTTTGTAAAAGAATGTGAGGTTATTAATAACGTTAAACGTAACATTTTTCCAATGGAATGGCTCCGATGATGTAGTGGAAATTTAATATGAACAACTGAAAATCATAGAGATAAAGGATTAAGCTGAAAATACATCTACATTTAATGTAGGCAACTAAATATACAAGCGCATGCATATTTGGTTGTCTGTATTAAATGCCTGCTATTTTGGTACCCGGCGCATTCACCATTATTTCACACGAGCGTGCATCTTGTATTTTAATATAATATCATTGAAGTCCTTCTGAATGATGAAAATCTTGATAAAATAATGCTTGATTAAGTTGCAACTTATTACACGCCACAAAAAGAAACGTAACAAGCCGAACATTAAAAAAATTGCATTCTAACCGAAAACCAAATTACCTTAATAACGATCCCACCGCAGCTTAGACACGTAATTCTCCCTTGAATCGGGGAACGAGCACACTTGTTTTAATTATAATTATTTAAGGCGACAGACGGGGAGAACTGGGGTGCGCACAGCCCGGGCGGATTGAGCTATTATTATTGTTATTATCCTGACAATTTCGCGAGGATTAAGGATTAAGGTCTGAGGTGGCCGTTACACGCTATAATCTGTTTTACGGCGGCCCGGCACGGCAATATATTTCGTGTTTGGGAATCGTAAAACACACAAAACGCAGATGATGGGAGGGAGAGGGATTGCTTTTTGTGGATTGTTGATAATTAGAAATATATATATAAAAAAACACGAAATTAGAGATAATAGAAATAGAATATGGCAGAAAGACTCCAGGTTAATAGCCCGTACAGACTACCACAATATTTATTCTTGTTAAGTAAAAATTAATGCATGTATAGGCTTATGTAATGTCTGAAAGAAGATGTTTGTATAGAAACAGAAAAGTTCGTTTCTTTATTTTTTTAATGATGGATGTGGTTATTGCCTACGTTTTCAAAATATTTAGAAAACAAATGCAAAGAGATTTACTTGTTGAGCATGAAATTCTGTGTCAAATCAACACTTATTACCAGTTTTAAATTGAATAAAACAACTGTTTAACTTTCAAAATATCATATTGAAAGTTAAACAGTTGTTTTATTCAATTTAAAAGTGAATATGAACTTTCAACAATTAACAGCCGATTCAATTAATTACTTATTACCAGAATCAAAGGAGTACCTGGGATTATAATACGAAGGATGATTAATACTGGGAGATTAACAGAAGTTCGCAATATTTGCTTAGATAACGGATGTGTTGTTGGGAGTTACGTGAAGAGATTCGAACAATTAAAAATAAAACACTTTGTATTCCTTTCCTTACTATGAACACATAGTGTACATATAGCGTACAAATAAATAAGTGAAGAAATGAATACAAAGTGTTTTATTTTTAATTACTTAAATAACGGGTGATCTGAGTGTGATTTTTTTAACTATTCCAATTCGATTAGTTTTATAATCTTTAGAGACAAGTTCAGGGTTGTAGCTGCTTTTATCATTAACTATGTCATTCTTCACGCATTCTTCTTTTCGTAACATCCATACAAATTTAATAAACCACATTCTTCCCACAGCCTCGATCAATCTGTTTCCCTCTATTTTATTTTTTTTACTCCTCTTCCTTTCATCCGTACACCCCGCATTTCGTCCTCGATTGCCCCGGAATGAGTTTTATTTGTTTTCGTCCGAGATTCCATCTCTCGATAATTCGGCGGGCCGCGCTGATGAAAAACAAAAGCCGGCGTTCGTCACGTTTCCAACACGAAATTACACCTTTTGTCCCTTTTTCGTTTTTTTTTCTTCTACTCCGTCTTCCCCAGATTGAGTTATTATTTCCTCACCTGTCCCGATCCGGATAATCATAGTCCCTTGTCGGCTTCAAAATAAAAAGAAAATAATAAGTGGAAGTGAGGATGCACGAATGCGGCCGTCGGCGAATTTTCGGTCCGGGATGATGGAATTTCATGGCTACCGGATTGATGGTCGGTCTCGCCTTTCAAGGTTATCATTACGTGTTTAGTCTAATCTAAGAGAGACTTTAATTATAGATTTGTGGAAGTGATGATTAAAAAAGTTCGTCTTGTTTCGGATAAACGACGCGGATTTTTATTCTCAGCGGGTTTTAATAACCCGAAAGTCCTCCATAATGACTCGATTAAATAAAATGAAACAAAAATGATGAGTTGGATTAAGAGAATTAAACAAAAAATAATAATCTCTGGAAGAATGTCACTTCACTCCGAAATTTCAGCCTGTGTATTTAATAGAAATTGGTACACCTCAATTTGTCCCTTACGTAAGCGTCCGTCCGTCCTTGTAGCCATAAAATTATACTTCTTACCCAACGAAACAAAAACGAGTAGTGCTCCAATACGAGGTGTATACGCATCCGGAAGCCTACAAAATACACAGGATATAATATACAGATATTCTAGCGATACACTGGTATGTATCGCTTATACAACGCACATCCTTGTATACTTCTTCTCCCGAAGCAACGAAACAAAAACCGAGTGGAACAATTATCGTTTCAGGAGATGATTGATGGAACGAGTGGGATAGACGTAATCTTCAGGTATGTAAATTATACGTGTCCGCACCTAATTCGTTTACGGCCGTTGTAAATAAAGAGGTGGAGGAAAAACATCGCCCCGGCAACAAAGAGTTCTCACACATTTTTAAACGCTCGTTAAAAGGCCTTTTTTACAACTTACTAAATATTTAATAACGCGTATGAATATTCCGATTTTATGCGCCACGCATCGTCGTAAAAACTCCTCCGTGTGTTCATGCGATAAAAAAAAGAGGAGAGGAAAGTGAGGGAATAAATAAATGTTGAAATGTTGAAATTTTATTAGGAGCCGCGTTAGGGGACGGTTTTAAATTCTAATTTTATTGCGCGGGGAAAAATTAACGAGTTGATTTATTATTAAGCAACGTCGACTCGTTAATCGTATGGTTTCGTCAATGCATGAATAATGGAATTATAAAAACATACAACAAATGGATTAAAAAATTATTAGTGTTTAGTTTACATTTATTTTCTTTATATTTTTTTGTTTAATTCTGTCGAGGGAATCAGGGTTTTTCTACCAGTTTTTAGTTTACATAAGTGTAGAGGAAAATGTGTTTTATTATTTTTTTATATTTTTTTATTTAATTCATCCCAGGGAATCAGGATTTATGGACCAGTGTGCCATGTAGTAATTAGTGTTTAGTTTACATTTATATATTTTTTTATTTAATTCATCCCAGGGAATCATGATTTTTGGACCAGTGTGCTATGTAGTAATTAGTGTTTAGTTTACATATATTTTTTTTTATTTAATCCATCCCAGAGGATCAGGATTTTTCGACCAGTGTGCTATGTAGTAATTAGTGTTTAATTTACATTTATTTTTTTTAAACTGGTCGAAAAAAACTGATTCCCTGGTCTCAATTAAACAAAAAAATATAAAAAAAAATAATAAATGTAAACTAAACACTAATTACTACATAGCACACTGGTCCAAAAATCCTGATTCCCTGGAATGAATTAAAAAAATGTATATACAAAAATAATATTCTTACATTCAGGATGATTTAATTGAAATTCTTATAAGTGAATAAGTGAAACAAACCAAGTGTTTTAATTTCAATTAAATCATCCTGAATTAATTCAAAAATGTTTCACCACGGGTTAAGTGAGAAATTAATTAATCATATTCTTACATATAAAAGTAAGGGAAAAGTAAAAAAAAAATATAATCCAAATTATTAAGTAATTTAAACATTACGAAATAATGGACGCGCGTTATTATTATTTATATAAAATAGAGGGGTGCGCCGTAAAAGTCCCATTAGCCGAATCGGACGCGAGTCCCGGTATCATTAAGTTAAATTCTGGGGTCGGAGCACGTGAGTCCGGGTTATTACCGAAATGAAATTCCCAATTATTTAAGGGACCGTAAGGTCGGGCGCACGGCACAATAAACACCGGCCATCTGCAATATACCTGGTCATTAAATGACCCAATCGAAGGGCGCCTCCTCCATTACTTCGCCCATTACTTATGCCCTTCGTCCGGATCGACAAATTGAAACCGAGCCCGAAACGCTGGCCCTCTCTCGTCCCTAATTAAAATAACAGCCATATTTTCGCGCGTGTGTTGCTGCTGGCTTCGAGTGGAATACGTGCGTGGAAAGTGGGAAAGCTTTTCTTGTTTTTTAGTGATACGTGTGTGTTTGTGAGTGGGTTTCTGTAATTTCATAAATGAGGGTTGGGGATATAGGCGTTAATAGTTTTAATAGAAATAATGTTTTTTTTTTCGAAATACATTCATTTTATTTTAATGCTTTTATGTATCAAATAAAAAATAAAGGGTTTATATTTAAAATTATGTAATTATATTGTTAAGACAGTCTTAATAACAGAACATATATCTATTGTTAAGACTGTTATTAAATATAAAATTCAAAATATTGTTTACTTTTTCCTCATTTATCACTTGGTAAAACATATTTAATAAGCATTTGTTATAATGAAATCACTTGGTTTTGTTTTACTAAAATTTTAGTAAAACAAAACAAAGTGATTTCATTATAACAAACGCTTATAAAATCCAAAACTTGTATTTTATTTTAAACAAAAATCAATTCCATATGATTCAGGTAATTTGTAATAATAATGTAATTATTATTTTTTTACAATGCTTTAGACAGAACTTTTTTCGACATTTCGGTCTGTATATTTAGTAGGCACTGAGTATATATATGAATAAGCTAGGGACCATGTAGGTGCAATTTGTGATGTTTCGAACAAACCGTGGGGGTTAATTATGCTTTTTCGAAATACCGATCGGCGGTGCGAAATATTCCTTTGGCGATCTGCCATCATCCGGGCGGGAGGATTTGCATGAGGAGGCGCGGGCGGGGATCTTATTGTCCGCCATGAGGCGCACGAAGAAAGGGCTTAATTCGGGGTGGAAATTATTACCCTCGGCCGCATTGTGCAGCCCCGTTTCATTTACGCTATAAATCAATGCTATATTCTTCGGGTTAAATTACACGTTTAAAATATAAAGTTTTACTTTATATTCAATTTTACTCGGCGGCGGAGGATATTTTCTTTTCGGGTGGGGACGGCCTTTTGAAATTGCGATTGCATTAAAATGACACGGCCATACACTGTTGAATTTATAACGCGCCATTCTGACAACTTTGGAATTATTTCGACTGTTTAAATTTTATATAGAAATGCTATAAAAGATTCAAATCATTTTTATTTAATTTATTTAAATAAATGTGACCAGGGCAGAAAGACCTCTGGTCGATAGCCCAGACAGACTAACATCTACATGTATTATTATTATTTATATTGTTAAAATTATCTATATAGTCTGAATAAAGGTATATATATGTATATTAATGTGACCAAGTGAGTAAATACTCTTTTCTATTTATATAAATGCTATTCCTGGTATATCAAATGGCAACGAATAGAATCAGCTATTAATTATTTTGTCATTGTAAATTAAATTATTTATTTTATTACGCCTTCTGATAAATAAAATACACTCATTTTGACGGTTGAGTCAACATTGATCTAAAAAGGACGATATAGTGTAAAAGGTAGTTAAATAATCAGGCTCGCGTTTGCAAATATACCCCCGGCAGCATTTTGTTTCCCAATTTTTTTTCTTAATCTATAATTTCCCCACCACTTATTAACAAATCCATCATGTGAAATCCTTATTTAATCACGACTGAGTAATTGAAGATGACACCGCAGAATGATGGATGAGCTGCGGAAGTCTGCGGTGCTGCACGGTTATCCACTATTTTTTCCCTTTCTCTCTCTCTCTCTCTCTCATCGACATTGCATTACACACGGAATCGTAATTATTTTCGAAAATTTCTAGACTTCTAGGCAAGGGAGAGGGAGACTTCCCTCCCCTTTCCCCTTGTCACTTCAATTATTATTTCCGAAGCCTCACTAGGAACGAAATTAGCTCACATCTTTCATGCGGAACTACGTAATTGCAGCGCTCTATTATATGGGTAGGTTATTATTTAGACTTGATTTTAATTATAGGGCTGTGCGTTTAATGTAGTTATTGCGGGCGGGGTTAATTCCAGCCGGAAATGCGAGCTCGGTTGGGGAGGAAATACGAAATGTTGATTTGTCTACGTTGCTGGCGGTTTATTCTAGCTTTCACTTAAAGTTAGGTAATTTTCTTAGCTGTAAAAAAAACCCAACTCAAGTCCTTGATGCTGCCACATTAAATTAGGCAATAGATGGCGCTTGCGTTATCTTCCATTTATTATGATTCATATGGTACGTAATATTAAATGAAGACGTCTTCATTTAATATTATATATTCTGTTTCTGACCATTTCTGTACATATCTCCTCGTTTAATTTCTTTTTTTTTTCAAATTCCAGATTTTTTTATATATACATATAACTTAATTCAGATTATACAGATAATATCAACAATATAAATAATTACAATATTTGTAGCTTTCTCTATTGAGATTTCTTCATTGAGAATGAACACATCGTTTTCGAAATGTCATCTGGACTAAAATAAATTTAATAAAGGAAAGTTTACAGTGTTCTTATTATAGGTGTCTTTCGGGGCCATCGAGCAGGGGTCCTCCTCCCAGGATTTTTAAAAAAAAATTTCAAACTCGCCCCGTATAATTCTCACACGAATCCCGCGTGGCTGTAATTAAAACTAATGACCGTTTCCATAATCCCCGCGACCCCTCCTCGAAACCCAAGCTCCGTGTTTATAAAATGTGCAAATTGAAGTAAATTGCCGTTCGCAGATTGAACAACGAAACGGCAGACGGACAGACACAGTCAGATGGGCAGCGGCGAATATGATTAAGTCATTACCCCGGAGCACCATCCGCGAAATAACAATGCGACCAAACAAACTTGAAGCGCAATAAAAAAATAATGATGATGATGATGAGCAAAAATACCGGTTTCGTTCGTGCGAGCCCAGATAATGCCGAAGAGGAGGGCCTTCGTTTGAAACAGTAGCGCGGTCCTTACATACGGCCGGCGGTCAAGTTCTTCGCAGAGGGTGTAATTATGTTCGCGATTTTTTTTTTAATTTGTGTAACTGGAAATATTGTTTGAGTGGTATTGCGAAATGAGTAGGCGGCATGGGAATCTCGGCGCTCTTTTATCGCTAAATTACACACACTTTCGTGATTTTGTTATTTATGTCTAACACTCGAAGGATGTAAGAGGTTAATTTGTTAAGCACGCTGTACTTGCGATTTAATTTAAACTTCTCACATTCATCTTCCAACAAACAAAAAAAGACGATAAATGGAATTAATGATGATTATTGAAAAAGAAAAAATAACATTGAAATGCGTGTTTTGTGCTTGTATACAAAAATTCCCAAAGCTTGAAGTTTATATTGCTCAAATTCCCAAATCGCAGCCGTTGTACAAAAACTATTTGCTTCAAGTTAATCAAATTCACACAGTCAATGCTCCCATTTATTGAGTACATTTTGGTGTAATTTTAAGTCAAAAATAATTATTATTGTAATTTGAAGATTTTTAGTGGATTTTTAGCGAAAAACTATAAAGTCTCCAATTTATAGTTTTTCGCTAAAAATCCACTAAAAATCTTCAAATTACAATAATAATTATTTTCTTAAAAAAAAAAAAAAAAATCAAGAACACCATTGATAGCATTAGAACGAACATAGAATAATTATTTTAAAAAAGAATCATTTCCGGTTTTTTTACAGCAAATTTTAAATGAGTCCGATTTACAAAGTCCCTTATGGAAACGGTGTAAGCGAACCGCGCCGATCGACACTTTCGGAGGCAACGTTGATTTTATTAAGATAACTTTATTCACAGACAAAATAAACTATTTATTCTTATATTGTAATTTTCAGGAAGACTTTACCTACATTCCATCCTAAAAAATATTAAAATTGCTGCTTTGTGCTTGTTTATAAAAAATCGTAAAGATTGGCAATTTTTTCTTTAATTTTTTAAAGTCTAAATTTACACGATTGCTGCGTAATAACTCTCTGCTTAAAACTGCTCAAATTTACACAGTTGATGCTTCCATTTATTAAGAACATTCTGGTGTAATTTGAAGTTAATCCGCGACTTTTGCATTTTTCACCAAAATCCTTGAAAATCTTCAAATTTGGATGATTTTCGGATAAATTTTGAAAAAAATCGCGAAGACTCTTGAAGATATTAAAAACAACGTAAGGTATTTATTTTTTCATAAAAAAATATATTTCTGGTTGTTTTGGGCTAGTTTTAAATAACACGTCTAATTTACACGGGTTTATATGGAGACGGTTTAAACAAACCGCGCCGATTGATGCTTTCAGACGCACCGCTGATTATACTAAGATAACTTTGCTTACAGATGAGATAGAGTATTGGAATTTAAAGCATTGAATTTTTATTAAATTTCTCTACGTATCACCTAAAAATCATCGATCAGTTTATTGTGCGTTCTTCTACAAAAAATCGCAAATTTGAGCAATTTTTCAATCGATTTTTCAAAGCCCCACTTTAAAACCCAACCGTTCAAAAACTGTTTGATTGAAATTCCTAAAATTTACATATTTGATGCTCGCATTCATTAGTAACATTCTAGTAAAATTTTAAGTTAATCCGCGAGTTTTGTATTTTTTTACCAAAATCCACTATTTCCCTTGAAATTCTTCAAATTTCGATACATTTCTTTTTTCTCCAGAATTGAAACAAATCACGAAGATTCTTGAAGATTTTATAAAGAACGTAAGATGTTTATTTTTTCATAAACAATAATATTTCTGGTTGTTTAGAGCTAGTTTAAACTAACCAAACGCTGATCAATTGACACTTTTTTTACATGTTGAAAAATGTATGTTATTCAATTGTATTGATTAAAATTAACTTGCTCATACCAAGAAAGTATTATTCCTGCTCTGAGGAAGTTGATATTGTAACGAAAGTGAAAGAATAAACTGGAAAGATCACTCTGGAATGTTCCACAGAGCGCGCGACCGTAAACGCGGCGTCATGGAAAGTTCGAGAAACTAGCACGCTATATAAGCGCGCGCTAGTGGCGCTAAAATCAGTGACGCGGCGTCATGGAAAGTTCCGGAAAGTTCGAGAAACAAGCACGCTATATAAGCGCGCGCTAGTGGCGCTGAAATCAGTCAGTCTATCGCGAACGTCCGAGTGCTCAACATCTGGTTGTAAATAAATAGTGATAGTAAATAAATAGACATTGTGTTACTTATTTCCGAGTCTGATTAAATCCGATTTCGTAACAATACTAGCTTATAAATGAGATAAGTCTTTGTTTCATGTGTCAAACGCGTCTTATGTCAATTGAAACATATATGTTAACCTACAGAAACTACTAATATGAACCATAATAATTGGGTTTAGTTATAATCGCAAATATAATACTATTTTTTTTAAAAGTCAAGTCTAGAGTAAATTATTGATCTTATTAAAAAGAGATGATATTTAAAATGCAATATTTCAAGCGTAAATCAGTTCAGAAAGAGAAAAAAAAGAGCTGAATCGCATTGAACCAGAATGATGCAAAGCCTTAGCCCTTCTCTCGCGCCGTCACGTGACGTCTCCCCGAGCAAATGCAATTCGGAATATAAAAGAAGGGGATTCGGGGGCTGAAAGGTTCTTTTCCGTTCTCGCGGTCGATAAGTGATTTCGCATCTCGATGCACCGCTCCCGATGGATGATGCACCGCCGCCGCCGCCGCCGCCACGACCTTCCCGAAACACGACTAAAATAATACGCGGAAATTTCCATACACTTCCGGCGTGCAATTCCCCGATCAAAGAGTGCCGCATTCGGGAAACACAAAACTGCACTCAAACTACTTAACGCCTCGTAACGGTCGGGCTTCCGAATCTCTGGAATTATTTTAGTTTGTCGCGCGAAAAGTTTATGTTCCATTGTGCATGTGCGACAGGAGTTACCGTCGCTGCATATAATCCCACACCGGATGCGCCCTACTCGGGAAAGTCGGGGAGATATGTGGAAAGTTTAAAGACGCATAAAGAAAGCTCGAAAACTGCATGTTCGTGTTTTGTCATAATGTTGTCTAACATGATTAAATAAAGACCATCCTCGCAATTAGTGCGGAGATGCCATCCTTTGCGCGAATCGATTATTGTTATTAAATGAATAAAAGGCAATAATCTATATAAGTGGAAAGATAGCACAAATCTTTTGCCTAATTTACAAGTGGCATCGTCAACAATTTGCGTCTACAACACAACACAATATCCGTTCAACTACCTTCATCAAGGCATTACCTTGAGCACACTGGTCTGATGACGTATGAAAGACCGAAACCACCACGCTAAATGGTTGAAAATTTTATTAGTTGGATCCAACTCTTGTAGATCTACAAGAAAAGGAAGAGCTATTCAAAATATAGCATGGTCAATGACGAGACTATTAGGAATTCCAGACACGTAAAGCGCGTTACACTTTTTGTTTCCTTTCCCCTTTCCGTTTCACTCATTTTTTTCTTCTTCTTTATTTTCCATTTGCAAGACGAGATGAAGCCGTGGAGCGAATGAGTATTTAATTATAAAAGCCGCCGTAATGAAGTAATTTGGGTGCCTCGAGTGCCTCCACGACCAAGGAGATGGCAGCTGATACCCGTCAGAATTGAGACATCAACTCCACAACTGTCTAGATATAATTATCTTAATAATCTATAATTAAAACTATCTCGTTTCTGAATCGGCGCGCGCGAGTGAGAGAGAGGACGAAGACACGGCGCAGACATTGGAAGAGGCACGAAGGCCCCCACGGTTCAAGCCGTATAAATGGCCGCGGCCATAATGGAGTAATTAACCAAACCCGTGTTGTACAATTACATGATTTCCCTTCGGTTCGCCCTTTTTTTTTTCTTTTTCGTTCTTTGGTTTCGTTATTATATTTTTCGGTTCTGGGAATTGCGGGTTTCGTGACCGGCGGGACTCCCACACCCACTCCCATGTACAGTACAAATTATACTTGAATTTTTGTTTAAATGGTCCATTATACCCGGCTTGTTTGTCGTATATCCTTTATTTAATTGCATGATTATATTTAATTTAGGTCTCAGTAAAATGCTTGATATCTTCGCGATAACGATAAAAAAATAATTTAACAATACATTGTTGAGCGAGCGAGTGAAACTTACTCAACAATTCCTAATCAGATTTTAATATTATTATATATTTAGTTTGGCTATTTAAATACTCCAAAAATACTACAAGTCTGCATTATTGTAAATTTCATCCAATCCAAGGCTAATTTTATATTAATCCCACAAGAGACATATATTGCATGTTGTTATCGAACAACAACAACCGCACCACTGAATTTACGAAACTTGTTAACATCGTCAGATTGTGACAGTAATATGACATTTATCCTATCATCACCGTCCCTCGTAACTGATTAATACTGAATTATGTTGACACAGATCAATACACGAAAAGCTAGCAAAACAATAAACAATTTACGAAACTATCCATAACGTTAAATATTTCTGCAATAACTCAGATGAAATGTGTGGATGATTTAAATCATACAAAATTGTCACAAAAAAAATCTAGTATATTTTAACAACTGTTGCTTAAAATATACTATTTTTTTTGTGACAATTTTGTACGATTTAAATCATCGACACAATATATTTCATCTAATGAAAATAACTTTAATGTATACTTACAATTTCAGAATTTAAAGAAAGTATTTTTTTATAAGAATCAAGAGAAGTATATCCTTTACTTCTTTTGATTCTTATAAAAATAATTGTGAGCAAAAAAAAAACAAACGAGGTGTTTCCAGTTTTATCGATTTAAATTGAAAAGATTATAAAGGGCGATATCACCGAAAAAAAACTCAGGACTTTTGATTATTCCGTGGTGATATAGAATTGATGGTTTAATGGAACACTTCGATAAGGATCTTTCGATGGGGAACACATGGGAATAGAAATGCTTCGATTAAACCGATAACAAATCCCATTGGGTGATAATTTAGAGAATATAATCTTGTTTTTTTATTAAAGCGAACGTTGTACTGGAGTTTGATTAATAATATTCAAAAGTAGACACGTATTTCAGGATTAAACTTTCGGCAGTACAGTTTTGCCTTATAAGTTTTTATAGCGCAGAAAATTTGACGCGGAGAACGAACAATTTGGCAAATATTATTACAGATTGTAATGTTTTTCTAATCGAGAAAACTTCTCGTGGAGAACAAATTTTCTCGATTAGAAAAACTTTGCAATCCGCAATAATATACGCAAAAATCTTTATTCAGACATTACATAAGCTTATACATACATTTATGTTTACTTAACAAGTGTTAAGTCTGTCCGGGCTATCGACCTGGGGCCCTTTCTGCCCTTCCGCAATAATATTTGCCATGAAAGAACGGCAATCAATGGGGAAATTTTAGACATGTAGCACTGCAGCGCAAAGCTCTTGATATACTTTCTGAACGGACAAATTGTAGTTGCCTTTACTGAAAATACGGTGGTTTTTTTTTTATAACTGCACGGCTTAAAAAGCGATGCAGCGGAAAAAATATGTGCTTTACCGCTTAATAGAGCGCTGCGGTACTGTTCAGCGACACTTCTTTCGTAAAGCGCTGCAGCGCTACAGTTCCCCGAACGCGCCCAATTTCTCCATTGAAGGTGTAGGTCTAAATGAAACGATATTGCGACAGCGATTCGTTGTCGCAATACCTATCCTATCTAGTTCTCTCTCTATCCACCATATTTTCAGTACAGACAACCACAATTTGTCCGTTTAGAGAATATCAAGCGCTGCAGGCGCTACATGTCTAAAATAAAAGCCTCTGTTTCGAATCGCTCCATTTTCGTTTTGAATCTCAATGACTTAAAACGAAGATAGATCGAGCGTGATCGACTAAACTAGAATCCGGCCTCACGATAGATTTAGTCGTTTTACAGCAACATATATTTTTTCCCAATTCACTGTACCTCTCGAAAAAAACAAACTTGCATTACTCCAATCCAAACACGGGGATTTCGGTGCGCGCGGATTACGTTCGCAGATGCAAAAATACGCCCTTAAATCCTCGGCAAACACTCGACGTTTAAAAGTTAAATTCCTGTACAAATAGCGCATTATATTTCAATGTTTGAGTTGGAGCGAACCGTGAATGGCTTCCCGATTAAAAACCAACAACGCGGGCCGACTTGCCTTACCTTTGATGGAGACGTTTCCAGGTGCGGCGATGGCTTGTTTATTCCTTCCGGTCCCACCCTGCTTCACCCTCGCTTAAATTCACTAAATCATCAGGTTTTTTTTTTGATTCTCTTCGTTTTTTTTTAGATAATTAATGTGTTATTTAAGGGATTAGTCTAGACTTTGATAAGGGGGGAATGAGTTATGTGGATCCTTAATCGTTGACGATGCCGCTTGAGATCAGGCAAAAGATGGCGCTTGCGTCGTCTTTAATTTATTATGTATGTAGGATTATAATTTATGACATGAATCACGTCTTATGGCTAAAATCATGCATTTTTTTAAGCGACGCCCTTTTGTAATCCGCAATCGCCAAGAGTCCGGAACGCTCCGGCATTTTAATCAAACAACGACCACCTGAAGTAGGAGGAATGATCCTCCTTTCCGGGCCAATTGTTGCAATTGTTTCCGAGCGCGGCGTGGCCACCGTAATTACTTCCGGTGACCATCACGGAACGAATACACCAATTGTGTTGTTCCGCACGTGTGTCTGTGCATGTGTACATCCTCGGACAGGATGTTCCCGCTGGCTAATTTCGTGCGAGGACCTCCGACCAATGTAAATCATTGCGATATTTGCATAAGGGAGCGGAATTTTCATAGAACGTGAGATAAATCACCGACTTTCCGTTGGAACTTGCGTGGGAATGCCTTGTTTGTGGAAAGACAATCGCTTAAGTGAGAATTTAAAGTTTGCTCAATTCGATTCAATTTATTTACTGTGAGTAACGTGTGTGTTTCACTAGTTAAAGATTAAGAATTCACTAGAAGTGAATAGTCTGTAATAGACTATTCACTTCTAGTGCAACTAATAAATTTCTTTTGAATTAAATTCTCACTTATCCCGTAGTGAAACATTTTTTTTTCTGAAATAATTATGAAGTAATTTAATTATTATTTTTTCGTTTCACTAAAAGTTTAATTACTTCATAATTATTATATAAAAAAAATGTATCAAAAAATGATAAGTTAAATTCTCACTTATCATTTTTTGATAAATTTTTTTTAAAAAGATTTTAGTTGCACTAGAAGAGAATATGAGTCGAAAATATTTAATGAAATGAAACAACAAATAATTGTTACAAGGCTATTTGTAGACACGCGTTTCGGGATTCCATCTCTCATCAGTACAGCTCTGCCCTTTTCCTTGTTTAATTTCATTCTAACTACGTTTATTAGATAACTGTTCTGAATAGCATTTAAAATTTATGCAATTTAAAGGGCCATGAATACCCCAAGAACAATATTAGTCAACATAAAATATTATTGTCCGAGGTAGAATGATCGATAGCCGTTTTCTAATGACAACGTATAACATAGTATAAGAATTATATTGTTAATTTATTATATATAAAATTGTCTTCGGCAGAAATAAACATGTTATATATATTTATATATATATTATTGTCTAGAATATTTTGAAACAAAAAGACTTACAACCGATTTACGGCCAACTCGAAGCCAATAACAAATTTTTTCGTCTCTCCCATCGAAAGCGTTCCGCCTTCTTCGCCCATCTCGCTTGAGGAATGTTGACTTTTCGTATTTATCGCACCTTTTTCCTCTTTCCACATCTTATCCCGACCATAAACGGTGTGTGCGGCAACCAAAGACTTACGCCGGTGATAAACACTCGACTCTGCGTGTACAAACTAAACACTCGACTGGTTCGCTCTCTCAATCCATTCCGACATCTGCTCCTGCTTTATGGGTACCCTATTTTCCATCATGGTATTTATATATGGGCGCTTTTCCCCGACATTATTGCAACTGCCGCCGCACCGAACAAATTGATTCCGGGGAGGCGCGATAATCTCCCCCCGGGATAAAAAGAAGAGACAATATCAATATTCCGAATATCCGGAATATCCATCCCGGGGATTCGCGGGGTTTTTTAATTAAAAAAGAAGGGGGCAATATCGTCGGGGCGAACCTGAATTCGTTCCGTTCCGATGGGCGCGACTTTTCAACTGGCTTAATTAATTTTTCAATGTTTCGTTTAATTAAATTTCGGATTAAAAAAAAAACAACAGTATTGGGATTTTTTTAACAATTAATCGTGTTAAACTAATTTTGTATAATGAAATTGAATCAAAAACAAGAAATTATTTATCATGCTAATTAAAACCCCCACATTTGTTTACACCTGCTACTCTATGCAAACTCATTACGGCGATTAATAACAGATTAAATTCCCACCGTGTCAACATCGTGAATAATAATAATAAAAAAAACGTTGAAGAATGGAAGAAACGGCGGTGTAAAAAATAAGAAAAGGAAACGGAGGGCAATTAGTGTAAACGCCGCGAAGCCTTTTCACAAACGGCCGTATCCCGAAACAATCCATTATTTAAATTAAGTCGGCTTACCTCGAGATTGATTGCGTAGATTATGGTACAAGGGATTTTTGTTTCGTGGGAGCCGCTGGTGGGGGACTCCACCTGAGTCCATTAATTTTTTTCGCCGCCGCTGCTCTCTTTTCTTTTCTGAAAGGACAGGAGACACTTTAAATTAGTGTTTGTCACGAAAAAAAAAAAGAAGAGAAAAAGAGAATAAGCGTCCCCCCCCCTTTAGGGAAAGTGAGGCTGGCGAAGGGCGCTTGATAAGTGGGAGGGGGGATGTATTGCGCGATTAAATTTCATACTTTTTATGGTCTGAAGGGTGGGTTGTAATTTATTCTTTCCATAAAGTTGTTGTTAATGCGGTAAAAATAAAACAATCTGCCTTTCAAACAAAAATTACAAAAAAAATGTTAAAATAATTAAATTAAATAAATGAAAACAAACAAAATCCCTGAAATATTGTTTTCAATCCATTACATCCTTTCAAGAAACCAACACCCATATGGGTAGAAAGGGTCATTGAGTATATATAATATATATTTATTGTTGATATATCTCCCACTTATTTCTCATGATCAAGTGATCAAAATTCCACTAATAACAGTTATTAGTGAAACAAATCAAGTGATTTTATATATATGTTTTTTTTTTAATTTTCTATACTTTTTTGTTAATGTAAGATAGAAATTACATCTCTGCCTATTAAATTTTAACTGAAATATTCTTAATGACATGGAATACGCTTCCAGGAGCATAATTTATTTATCAATATGAAGGCACAAACCGAACCGAATTAAAATGCAAATGCGCGCGGGGCGATTTATAAACGGGCAGCTCGAATTAAGTCATCCGCGCATGTAATTACAGGCCCAACCATTAGTGAACTATTAATAAAAACGGTCCCTATCCGCGGCTCCATCTCCAGTTCAAGCTTTTTTTCTCTCTCTGAAAACACTGACCACTCGGGGAATTCGAAAGAAGAGCAGGTGCCCGCTCCCTCACAATGGCCACCTCGATTAATTCCGAAGATGAAAATCCCACCTGCGTATCATCTCATCATGACCATTATACCATCAACTCATCATCCTGCCTCCATTGTTGGTATTGAGGACTAATTTATGGGGTTAATTGTATCAAATGGTTGCGTTTAAATTAAGTGGCTTAATGGATAAAAAAAATAATAATTGCGTGCATGCGTACAGTCTTTATCGAAGATGATTCGTTGGTTTTTATATGTAAAAAAAAGAATGAAATACTTAAAACTAAGTCTTTGTTTTTTTTTATATATTCTGAAAGACGATGGTTTGCTTAACATTCCCGCAAAGCTTCATTAAGATGCCTAACTTACGATTTTTATTATATTTTCAATCAATTCAAACAGAAATCGCAAGTAAATAAAATCAGTTAGAAATAACTTGAAAAAATGAATAGTTTCTGTTTTATACAAGTTCTTAAAGATGATGGCTTGCTTAGCATTCGCGCAAAGTTTCATTCAGATGCCTCGAAAATTCTGCAACTTAACAGTTTTTCCATTTTCAATTAACAGAAACCACAAGTGAAATCCCTCGTTTCCGGGCATTCAGTTAGAAATAATATAAAAATTGTGAATGGGGTAATTTCTGTTTTTTAAATGTTGATTGAAAAAGGATGGATTGCTTGGTATTCCCAGAAAGTTAAAAAAAAATCCCTACTTTTCGATTTTAATATTTAGAATTTTGAAAAGGTTTTTTTTAATTCATAATTTTCAAAGTTCACAATTTAGATCGAATTTTCTTTCTGAATGCATTTAAACAATCGATAATCAACTAATATCAATTGTTGAAACGTTTATTTCCTCTTTTATTAATTTATTTTAAACACTTTTTTAAAGTTGAAATAACTCTAACCCGGCGCAGCCACCATAAGTTCCACAGGTTGGTTTGTAAGGCGTTTAAAAAGTTACCGTTTTTTTTAACCGAAGCTTTTATTTGCGACAATACAATTATGATGTATTATTAATACACATAAAACTTAGTATATATAATTGATGTCCCTTTTTACCAATTGGTGTTGGGGTACATAAAACTTAGTTATTTTTTTAATTACTTTTAATTCAATCTAACCAAGGCGCAGTGTTATCATCTAGCAGCGCCAATTATTAGTTTTATTGTTGTTATTTCTTAATTTTTGTTCTACAATCAAATATACATAAATATTATTAATTATGTTGTTGATTTGTAAAATCCGTTAAACAAATAAATTATTTAAATTTATTTTAAACATCACTGCAATTAAATTCAGACCTAACAACACAAACGCTTTTTTCTCCACTGAAATATCCAGCACTTTCAAACGCAACGTTTTTCTTTTTCACACTAAACAACAAATCATCAAAGCATTTACAGTCAAAGGGATTTCCCAGAAATTCCATCCGTAATAAATCGGGGAAATGATCGAAAAAATTTGCTTGGAGCTTAATTAATTTATTTTCGCGAATATCGAGCGTTTTTAAAAACGGAATCGCGTTTTCGAAGTTTAATCGAGCGAGCAAATTTCCTCTTAAATTTAATGTGAGTAAATTATTCCTCGGCAAGGTGTTTCTAGGGATTGTTTTTATTTTATTAAAAGAAAGATCTAGGTGTTTTAGAGAGCGCGAGAGTTTGGGTATTTCACTCAATTTATTTTTTGATAAAGCAAGGGATTCGAGTGAGTTATACGCGGAAAAATCTAATGGATCCTCCAGTGCGTTTCCTGAAAGATTCAATTGTTTCAGCGTGTGCAGTTTTAAATCAAACTCTGTTAAATTCATGTTGGAAGCATCTAGTGTTTCCAAATTATTATTTCTGGAAAATAAATCTTCTGTTAATTTAATCGAATTCCCCGCTAGGTTTAGGAATTTAAGTTGCGGGTTATTATTGAAAACACCTCCTTCCATTTCAAATAAATTCGAATTTTGTAGGTTTAAACTGAACAACTTAGGATTTTCTATAAACGTCGAGTTTTTTAATCCCCCCAGATTGTTCCCACCTAAGGAAATAATCTCTAATTTGTGATTCTCCTGGAACGTATCAGAGGAAATGTACATGTCACCATTCCGCGAGACATCGATTATCCTCAGCACGGCGAGCTCTCCGAAAACACCGGGGATTAGGTTGAAAATCGAATTTTCCGCTAAATACAGCTCCTCTAAATTTACCAAATAATCCAGAATGTACTGATTTATAAAAGTGATCCGGTTCGAGCTCAGGTTCAACACTCTTAAATTGTGCAGATATTTAAAAGTGTCCCTTTTTGGGTTACGCAATAAATTTTGCGATAAATCCAGTTTAATCAGCTGATGCAAGTTTGCGAAAATCCGTTCTGGAATTTCCTTAATAAGGTTGTTGTGGAAATTAATTGCTTTAAGCGTTGGTTTGCCGCTGATTAGCTTCAGGTTGACTAGCTCGCATGATAAGGTGATTGATTCCAATTGATCGAAAA
Source organism: Philonthus spinipes (assembly GCA_963082785.1). NCBI lineage: Eukaryota > Metazoa > Arthropoda > Insecta > Coleoptera > Staphylinidae > Philonthus > Philonthus spinipes. The sequence goes on from OY720316.1 coordinate 1,671,374, forward strand.
TCAGCTCTTCGTTGAAGCCATTCGTCCTGCATGCAGTTAGAGAAATTGATTTTATTTGGTCCTGAAATAAAAAAATAAAATAAAAATAAAACAATACAAAAAAATAAATATGAAAAATATGCTTAATTAATTTCTCATTTAACCCATGGTAAAACATTTTTGAATTAATTCAGGATGATTTAATGAAAAATTGATGTAATATAGTCTCAATAAAGATAGAATAAATAAAATGAAACAAAGAAAAAAAAAGGTATTGATCGAATTTTATTGATCACTGCTAGAAAGTTTCATTGTTTAATTTCAATATATATTTCTGTATTAAATTTTTTTTGTTACAAATTTTATTCCTAACTATTAAATAATTCATAATACTTTTTAACTTCATTTTTGTCGTATTTGCAATTATCACCACCAACAACGCAAACACTTTTTTCACCATCAAAATATCCACTCTTTGAAAACTGCAAATGTTTCTTTATTAAAACCGCGAGCAATTCATCCAAACACTTGCAATCCCATGGATTTCCGGTTAACTCGAATTCCCGCAGCGATAGAAGCGATTCAAACATATTTGAGTTGATGAAAACGAGCCGGTTATCCCGCAAATCTAATTTCGTTAACTGGCTCTGGATTCCTGAGAATATTTCTGGATCCAAATAATCCAGCGAGTTTCCTCGTAAATGGACCTCTTGCAGTTGTTGCCATCGTAGGTTGTTTTTCCCGATTGCGGAGATTTTATTAAAGGACGCGTTTAGATAAATTAATTCGTGGTACTTCGTTAAATCACCCAGATCGGTTAGTTTATTCGCGGATACGTCCAGTTTTTTAAGCTTCAAATTCTTCCCGATTAAACCCCCCTGAATGGAAGCCAAACCCATATCAGATAAATCCAACTCTTCTAAATCCAAAAGCTGATCGAAAACGCCGCTTGCCAATCCGGGAAAATAATTCCCGGCTAATTTCAAAGTCCGCAGCTTCGTCATAACCGCGAACATTTTATCGTCGATTTCCCTTAACTCGCAGTAACTCAAATCCAAATAAAGCATTTCCTTGTTGTTCCTGAAAACCGACGAATTTAAATCGTTTAGATTATTCCCCCTCAGGATGACTTTTTCCAAAAAAAACTCGTCCTCGAATAAATCCCTCATGATCCCATTCAAGTTGACATTCCGCGCGTCGATCACCCTCAATTTCGGCGACCCATCGTAAATCCCCGCAACCATCAAATTTATATTATTATCCCCCAAGTAAACCTCCTCCAGCGTCTGCGACTTCAGCGCACTCGTCGCGATGTTCGTGATCCTGTTGCGCTCCAAGTGCAGCACTCTTATACTTCTCAAATCCTCTAAAAAATCATTTTCGGGATTCCTCAAGTGGTTGCTGGACAAGTCCAGGACTTCCAAGTTTGGTGTGTTTTTGAAACCGTTCCTCGGGAATCTAGCCAGAGCGTTGTTGCTCAGGTTTAGGTGGACCAAGCGCTGGAGGCCTCGGAATGATTGCGATTTGACCTGCTCTATGTTGCAGGCGATTTGGAGGTGTTCGACGCGCTTGAAAGGAATGCTGTCATCTTCCAGTTTCGCCGTGTTGCAGTTGTTTATAGAGATCGTTTTCAGGGAGTCCTGCAAATACAATTGTATTGCAATCCATGGCCACAATTAATGATCAGCGCAGCGCAAAGTAAATAATATTTAAATGGAAATAAAATAAAATTGATAAAGAAAAAAATATAACAAATTTAGATACACAAAAAAAACAGATTTTTTTGTTTTGATTTTCAGGAACAACAATTTGAATTTGAGTTACTGCGAGTTGAAAGAAATCGATGATAAAACAGTATTTAATTTATCAAATATTGCGTCTTGTAACCATAATATATGAGAAGTACTAGATGTTCGGTATATATAACATCCAGAATATCTAGATGGCCGAGTTATCTAGATATACTGGATGTTATATATACCGATTTCAGATTTTGTTTGACCACGATGTATTAATTTAAAAATTAAGAATTTTGGTTTTAGCAATAATCTATTAAAACTTATTGAATCGCAAAAATAAATGTATATTTTAATTGGCAATGAAATTAAAATGGTAGTCAATTTGGACCATTGGCCACACCTGATGTGCGAGGGTCCTAATTGAAATTTACATCAGGTGTGCTCAAAGGTCAAACTGTAATCCATTTCAATTTGTCTTATTAATAAATGACCTACTTGAGTTAGTAAACTGTAAATGTTATGCAGGATATGCTAAACATTTATAAAATATAAAAAGTTATTCCATTTTCCAAAACTGCATCCGTCCATAGGAAAATGTAAATACAATTTCAAACTGATCAAATCTTTGTTACGTGAAGTTTTCTTAATGTAATATTTATATCTTTCGTGTTGTATTGTTTATAAACTGACCTTGATCGAGCCGTATTGCGAAATTACGTTCTCGAGTGATTCCCCATCGCACTTCAGCGAACTCCCGTTCAATTCACAGAAAGAGACGGCCTGTGCGATGTAACATGCGAATACAAAACCGGCCAAGAACAACATCTCCGCGCCGAGTTAATTCGTAGACTGATTGGCAAAATCGGAACGTCATCAATGCTCGCTGGTCGTGCGGTTATCGGACTTTCCACCGAAATTGATAGTGCATATGACAAATGGTTACGTTAATAGGACAACTCTTTTGGTCAGATAATTTACTAAAATAAGAATGTCTTATAAATTAATTTAAAAATAAGATTAAAATTGAATTGAATTTAAATATAAACTTCTCAATTAACTCGTAGTGAAACATATTTAAATAAAATACATTTAATTTATTTCAGAGTTTTCTTTATTTTTACCAACTATTTTCTACCATGCGTTTAGGTCGAAACTAGTCGGTAAAAATAAACTGTGAAACAAATAATCAAGTGCTTAATTAAAATAATTTCCACTTATTATGAATTTACATAAATAATATTATAATTAATAATTTTAAGAAATTCAGTCGATAATTTAAAATAATTCCAATAAATAAAATATACGCTCTTCTTATTCCGAATGAGACGTCATTATTAAAACGAGTTACATTGTGTAGGGTAATAATAAATACCCCCTTTGTTCCCCAGCCCCTCTTCAGGCGGTGCCGCACGGGCACATGATTAATTTTCAAAGGAATCGACGGCCTGTGTGGGCCCCATCAAGACAACTGAGGACTCAATAAACACAATGACACACAATGGGACACTCGGAGAGATCGAAGCATTAAGAAGACGCGATACTCCATCCATCCATCCATCGATTGTAATATTGAATACAGGCGTCATTAAGAAATTTATTAAACGTGAAAATTAATTGCGAACCGTAAATTGCGCATTAAATAAAGCCGGATTGTGTTTTAATATGGAATGGAATAATGGGTGATTAAGAGGGTTTTGTCAGCGCACTTTTCAATTAATTTTGATTAAATTGTAAGGATTTGATGACAAGCAATTTTTTCTGTAAGTTCGTCTTGCTTACAGAAAATTATTATGGTTTCTATCACAATAATTTTAGTTGATTTTGATTCTTAATGGTTAAAAAAATCATAACTATAAAATTCTTCTAGGGAAATCAATAAAATTATGTTGGAAGTATTAAGAAAACTTACCCCTTTCATAATATGTCAAAATCTAAAATTACCCCATCCTTAGTTTTTTAATTATTTTTACTTAAAGTTGGATTTTAATATTTTCTGCCCATTTTTTGGGTCTTTAATGATTAAAAAAATCGTAACTCCGAAATTCCTGCAGGAAAATTAATAAAATTATGTTGGAAGTATTAAGAAAACTCGCCTCTTTCAGAATATATCGAAATCTAAAATTACCCCATCCTTAGTTTTTTAGTTATTTTTACTTAAAGTTGGATTTTAATATTTTCTGCCCATTTTTAAGGATTTTTATTATTAAAAAATCATAACTTCGAAATTCCTGCAGGAATATTTATAAAATTATGTTGGAAGTATTAAGAGAAGTCACCTCTTTCAGAATATACCAAAATCTAAAATTACATTACTCTTAGTTTTTGAGTTATTTATACTTAAAGTTGGATTTTAATATTTCCTGCCCATTTTTGGGGGGTTTTATTATTAAAAAAATCATAACTTCGAAATTCCTGCAGGAAAATTAATAAAATTATGTTAGCAGTATTAAGAAAACTCACCCCTTTCATAATATATGAAAATCTAAAATTACCCTATCCTTAGTTTTTTAGTTATTTTTACTTAAAGTTGGATTTTAATATTTCCTGCCCATTTTTTGGGTCTTTAATGATTAAAAAAAATCATAACTTCGAAATTCTTGCAGGAAAATTAATAAAATTATGTTGGAACTATTAAGAAAACTCGCCTCTTTCAGGATATACCAAAATCTAAAATTACCCCATCCTTAGTTTTTTAGTTATTTTTACTTAAAGTTGGATTTTAATATTTTCTGTCCATTTTTTTGGGTTTTTATTATTAAAAAAATCGTAACTTCGAAATTCCTGCAGGAAAATTAATAAAATTATGTTAGCAGTATTAAGAAAACTCGCCTCTTTCAGAATATACCAAAATCTAAAATTACCCCATCCGTAGTTTTTGAGTTATTTTTACTTAAAGTTGGATTTTAATATTTCCTGCCCATTTTTTGGGGTTTTTAATAATTAAAAAATCATAACTTCGAAATTCCTGCAGGAATATTTATAAAATTATGTTGGAAGTATTAAGAAAAGTCGCCTCTTTCAGAATATACTAAAATCTAAAATTACCCTATCCTTAGTTTTTTAGTTATTTTTACTTAAAGTTGGATTTTAATATATTCTGTCCATTTTTGGGGGTTTTTATTATTAAAAAAATCATAACTTCGAAATTCCTGCAGGAAAATTAATAAAATTATGTTAGAAGTATTAAGAAAACTCCCCTCTTTCAGGATATACCAAAATCTAAAATTACCCTATTCTTAGTTTTTTATTTATTTTTACTTAAAGTTGAATTTTAATATTTCCTGCCCATTTTTTGGAGGTTTTTATTATTAAAAAAATCATAACTTCGAAATTCCTGCAGGAAAATTAATAAAATTATGTTAGAAGTATTAAGAAAACTCGCCTCTTTCAGGATATATGAAAATCTAAAATTACCCCATCCTTAGTTTTTTAGTTATTTTTACTTAAAGTTGGATTTTAATATTTCCTGCCCATTTTTGACGGTCTTTAATGATTAAAAAAATCGTAACTTCGAAATTCCTGCAGGAAAATTAATAAAATTATGTTAAAAGTATTAAGAAAACTCGCCTCTTTCAGGATATACGAAAATCTAAAATTACCCTATCCTTAGTTTTTTAGTTATTTTTACTTAAAGTTGAATTTTAATATTTCCTGCCCATTTTTGAGGGTCTTTAATGATTAAAAAAATCATAACTTCGAAATTCCTGCAGGAAAATTAATAAAATTATGTTAGCAGTATTAAGAAAACTCGCCTCTTTCAGAATATACCAAAATCTAAAATTACCCCATCCGTAGTTTTTGAGTTATTTTTACTTAAAGTTGGATTTTAATATTTCCTGCCCATTTTTTGGGGTTTTTAATAATTAAAAAATCATAACTTCGAAATTCCTGCAGGAATATTTATAAAATTATGTTGGAAGTATTAAGAAAAGTCGCCTCTTTCAGAATATACTAAAATCTAAAATTACCCTATCCTTAGTTTTTTAGTTATTTTTACTTAAAGTTGGATTTTAATATATTCTGTCCATTTTTGGGGGTTTTTATTATTAAAAAAATCATAACTTCGAAATTCCTGCAGAAAAATTAATAAAATTATGTTGGAACTATTAAGAAAACTCGCTTCTTTCAGAATATACGAAAATCTTTAGTTTTTTTTATATATAATATGAAAATTCCTAATTATTATTATTATATTATATTCATCAGTCAATCAATTGTATACCGTTTACGAAAATATACCAATTTCACCGCATCAAATACAATTTCCCCCGCTTTACCGTGCCACTCTCTGGCATTAATTTGCTTCGAGAATTTGCTGTAATTAATTGGCGCGTCGAAATCGCTCGATTGATGTCACGCTGAAGACTTACTCGCAGCTCGGAGTGATTTTAAGTTGATCTATTCGAGACGAATCACGGGCCTAACTAACTGAATATCAAAGACACGGGAAACGATAAGGAAGAGGGCCCACTTTGACATTGTTTCCGGCGAGGGAATCCGCATTTAATTGCACCTAACAAGACAAACAATTATCAACGGTGCTTTGCATACCTTCAGTGGGCAACAGAGGTTGTTGAATTTACAACATAAATGTTGTTTTGTGAAAAAAAAAATATTCAGAGAGTTGGAAAGTATAATTATAACAACATTTATGTGTTAGTCCAAGTTTTTTTTCTACCTGGGGTTTTCTCATTATATCTGGTAATTTTATATATTCCCAGGTCTTTAATGGCTTTATATATACAATCATCTTTATTGTGGTATTTACATATAATAATGGCTTTATTTATCTATATAAATTTTGTTTTTATATATACATAATTTTTATTAACAAACACAAGACTAAATCCTGATTGCACGTTTAAAAAAAACATCACTTCAAGCTGCTAGTAAGTCTTCAGCGTGACATCATCAATCGAGGGATTTCCATACGTTTTCATATTAATTACATTGTAAAATATATGTGAAACAAATTTATTTTTATTCGTAGGAGAAATAATGTACAACAGTACTATTTTTCCTATGAAATAAAATATAATTCTTTCAAAGATATATTTTTTTATATATACTTTTTAAAGCAAATGTTTCGCCAAATAAAATCCTGAATATAAAAATGTAAACTTTTATATTTGGTAAAGTGCAATAAATTATCAAAAAAAACTGTTGAAACATTCATTAAGATAACACATAAAGTCAACAAGTCGCGAAAGAAATAAAGCACCCGCCATAAACCCTCTTGAAAATAATAATAATAAAAAAAACCGAAACAAGTTTTCCCGCTGGGGGATGATTTAAGCAGTTTCGCGAACGTACGTCTGTTTCGGACTGAACGTGTCCGCAACTTCCTGCGGGCAATAAAAGTTTATTTATCAGTGAATATTTCATCTGGCGGAGGCGTATGCCCGTACAGAAGAGGGTGAGATAGATCTAAATCTAAACAACCAGGAAGGGAGGGGGTGTTTGTGGGGCGCGAGTTGCACCAGAGGACTGCACTGGGGGGTGCCGTTTTTTATTTGCCGGCGGGGTGGAAGCCCCGCGAAAATTCCCACTCCCGGAAACGTCACGGAATTTTCGGGGAGATAAAATAAAACGCTCGTTAATTTCCCCGGAGCGGCGGAACGGGCGGGGGCGGGGGGCGACTTTGCTAAGTGGCTAATTAATTCCGACTCGAGACGATAAATCGAATCGTTTGCTCCGCGAGGGAGAGAGGGAAATCATTTCCGCGGTTGGTAATTTAATTCATACGAATCGATTATGATTTATTTAAATATTTTGTATGTATGTGGAAATAATTTATTAATTATTTTCAAATAAATTTTATTTAATGCTTTTTTTCAGTTTGTTTTGTGCGACTTATTTTTTTATATTGTAGCTAATTTTATATTGCGGTATTTAAATATTTGCGCTAAATGTATTTTTTTATCAGTAAACCTCTTCGTAGAGGTCACTCATTTTCATTTATACACGTATTATTAAAATAATCATAATCGGCAGCTTCTAACTAAATGTAGCGATAGATAGAAGCCGTTCCGTCATGGCGATATAGATAGTAAAAGTTTTATTAAAAACACTGGTTCACTTTTTTAATTTTTATTTTAATGACAATTTAAAATTGTTGAAACTGTAATCGTTAAAATAAACATTATAATTATACAAACAAAGTGAATCAGTGTTTTTATTAAAACGTAAAACAATTTATAACGGAGTAGACTGCACTTTTTGAATGGCACATTTATTATCAAATTATTAATAATAGAGGCTTATTAATAATTTGATAATAAATGTGCCATTTAAAAAGTGCCATTTATCAATATTCATCTTGCTCCCACATATATTTAATAATTAATCACGATAAAGATGAATAATTTGGTATTTCACTTTTAATAAATAATAAATTACGATGGGGGAAAAAGAAGGGGCTGATTAAGACCTTTAAAGAAACTCGAAGGCCCCGCCTTGCCATTTCGCCATCCCCGTTGATCCCGAGCGTATCCGTCTCGACCCCTAAATATCAACAAATCACATCATTAACTTTTAATATAATCCGGGAAAGAAACCATCAATCAGTCTTGATTTTATGGCATAAAACACAGGAATGCATTTAAAAAAAATAATGCTAATTTTAAATTAATTGAAACACGTGTCTGCATAACAGCTAAATGATTGATTAATAATTAATATTTATTTAATTTATTTTAAATAATTCTGATCATTTGAATAAATAAAGGAATTTAATAGGTAATTTTAAATAGAATTTGATTATATTTTCGCATAATACTTATTTTTTTATATTATTCAAAATAAATTCCAATCGTTGCGATTCACCTTGCGAAACGCATAAATCTTCCTCAAAGTCAATTCGCCTTATATTGAAAACGTCCGGGTGCATTACGTTCACCTGAAAATCCCTCACTTAATTAAAACGTCCGCAATTGTAAAGGGCAAGATTGCCATCGGTATTGAATTCGCGATTTATTTAACATTCGGTTTTGGAAACCCATCGTCTCGCCCGGACAGAATAATGTATGTTTCGGTGATTTTTTTAAAAATCGCATTTCCGTGTTCGGCTGCACAAAATAAATAAATGCAGAGTGTTTTCAAATTTACAGTCAATCGTGTGCAATATTAAATTTCCCATGTTCGATTTATAAAGATTTTTAATAATCTATTCATATTTATTATTAGGAATTATTCAAATGATCGCATACAATGGAAGGAGATTGCTCTCGAGCGCTAAATATTTGTCGGCCGATTAAATAAATAAAAAATAAATTATTTTCTAAGTACACATAAAACAAATTACTAAAATGCTTTAGCAAGTGATTAATGAGAGTTGAATTGAAAAAAAGTAATATTATTACTTAAGAAAAAAAAAATTATAATAAAATCGGGATTTATAGAAATATTATGAATAATTATCAAACTATTATAATAATAAAAAAAAGATCCATACATGCGACATGTGATAACTGAGGATAAACATTCGATAAGGATTTATCCTGTGGAAATCCCCGTGATACGACAACGCTTTCATTGAAGCAATAAATAACACGAAGATATCGTGTTGATTTTCCAAAAAATATTAACGCAACGCATGCGTATATTTTTTTGTAAATTGCAATAATCACCGCGTGTAAAATTAACGTTCGAGGTATTAAACAAAAGGGCACTGACGTGTTGTAGAAACACGCGTTATGACTACAATTTTTCTTAGCGGAGAGTGTGGGACGCGGTGCCCAATTAATAACGTTGTTTGGCTTAAATTAAGACTTCATCCGGCGAGATTCGAAACCGATGGAGATGCAAATGAAGCCATAAATAATCATTAAACCGTCGACGGTGGTGGCGACGGGCTCTTCGGAAATCCATCCTTTCCCACTGGCTCGCAGAGAGAGAGAGAAAAATTACGGCCCACTAATTAAAACCGATATGTTTATACCCTCCAATTGATATATCAAACCTCTTCCACGATGGTATCTCCGAAAGGCAGGAGAGGAAAGGAGAAGAATGAAGGACCAGGTGTAATTGTAATGCGAGGCGAGGGCATAAATAACGATTGTCTCGCCGGGGCCGTGCATAAATCGAGAATGAGCAAAAGGGGGGCCCGTTGATAGGAGTGTAATTACGGCACTTAATAAAACGATACACCCGACAAGATGTATGCGTTATTTATGTACGGTAAATATTCATGTTGTATTCGATATGGGTATTCATAAACTACGGGCGATAAATCGCCGTCTCTGGGGTTTTCCACTCTTTTTCTTCTTCTTCTTAATTTCCGAAAAGGTGGGCTTGGGATGTGATTCATATTTCGTGGGATATCCTTTTAGGAATAAACACGAATAGACGTGTTGGTAATTGGATTATGATTGATAGACACCAACGGTGAAGTGTTCGAAAATATTTTAATACGTTAATTTTTGCGGTTTGTATTGTTAGTCACGTCTTTGCAGAAATCTGACGTGTGTAACACATTTTTGAGGACCTCCCATATTTTTGGTATGTCAATATTACTCATTTATATCAATCCTTATTAATATAATAAGACGAATTATATTATTATTATTAATATACTTCAAACAAACAAAGTTCCAGTTCTTAAAAGGCCTTTAAATTATTTTTTTTACCTCCTTATTATATTAAGTACCTGCAAGTCCGAAAAAAGCAAAAATTGGGGATTTTTTTCTCGAAAACGAAACAATATATATAAAATCTAATTATTTATTTGAAGTACCGTTCTTCATTTACCTAAATTCCCTTCCCCCTCCTGTCATCAACTGACAATAACGCGTTAAAAGGATTTACAGTGACTTTAAAGTCGGCAAATATCACCTAGTGCTCGATTTACTTCATTACCAACCCGTCTCAGATAAAAACACTACAAAAAATTTTAATTACAATCGCCTCACACGCTGACATCTCGAAAACGAGCAACAACAACAACAAACGCAAATAGAGACTCTCTCGCAGATAAAACAAATTCCGTCGACGAAACAAACGAGCTACCTGTAAATCGAGATTACCATTTAATTAAGAAACTTTTTCGCGCAATCGAACATTTCAATCTTTACACCTTCCCTCTCCCGGTTTTCGTTTTATACCATCCTTTTTTGCGCGCCTTTCTTTTTCAATTTTAATTAAATCGTCGCAGCCGTACGGAAAAAAGGGGAATACAATTAAATCGCGTCAAATTAAATAAAAAAGAAAACCGTTTTCCAGATAAACGGGGGGATTCTGGAGAGGGGCGTTTCCCTTTCCGAAATGGAAACAATGAAACGTGGATGCGAAAGAAAAATAAGGAATGAGGCGGAGGGAAGTGGAGCGGAGGAAAAAAGTTAATCAGATCGGCGTCGCCGGGAGGTTCTGATTGCCGGGTGGGGATTTAAATAATTAAGAATAAATGGGGAGAGATTACACTGGAAGGATGTTAAGATATGTTAATTGTTGCAAGTATAAAGTGTTAAGCGTTTACAGATATAATTGTAACTTTTAATGGTTTAATATTTATCTTCGAGCGTTTAGAGATATTCGGAGTTATTCCGTATGGAAAAATGTAAAATTTTTCATATGCGTTATATTTCAGCCACACAATCTAAGTATACGTATAAAATGTAAATTTCGCTTAAACTGTAACAATAAGGAATAAAGAATAAATGGTTTTACAATCATCATCATATTTTTTTAATTTAATTTCAATTCATTTAGAATTTTCAGTAAATTCAGATTTAAAAAAATCATAATTTGAATTACTTTCGAGATATCTCTGTGAAATTTTCTGGGAATATTCCTTAAATATTGTTCTTTTGAAGTAGATAAAAAAACAAAAATTACCCCTCGCGTGGTTTTTCAGATATTTCCAATTTTAACCTAAAAAGGAGATTTTCATTGGAATATTCAGTAAATTCAGATTTAAAAAATCATAACTTGAATTATTTTCGAGACATCTCTGTGAAAATTTCTGGGAATATTCCTTAAGTGTTGTTCTTTTGAAGTATATAAAAAACAAAAATTACCCCTCCCGTGGTTTTTGAGTTATTTTCAATTTTAACCAAAAAAGGCGATTTTCACTGGAATTTTCAGTAAATTCAAATTTAAAAAAATCATAACTTGAATTACTTTCGTGACATCTCTATGAAACTTTCTGGGAATATTCCTTAAATATTGTTCTTTTGAAGTACATAAAAAATAAAAATTACCCCTCGCGTGGTTTTTCAGATATTTCCGATTTTAACCTAAAAAGACGATTTACATTGGAATTTTCAATTTCGATATAAAGAAAACACTTAACTTTTTTATACCATGAAGTGAACGCCTCCAAGATCCAAGAATCAAGAATTGTTTTATAGGTATTTAATATGAAAGTAAATTGACTTATCAAAATGTTACCATTGTTTTTATTATTTATTTATTTTTTGATTATCACATCACGTAAATTACACAACATCGACATTAACGTCTCTTACAAGACACCGCGATCGAGATAAGGCGGCATTATTAATACGAATATTAACAAGTCGGAATCACGTCCCCGGTCCGGAGTCCCGACTTCATTCGATTTAATTGGTGAGATATTCAAAACACTCGAAATAAATTCCATGGGCTGTCAGTGGGCATCGAATTAGTGGGCCTTTGATCAATTGAATCATCGCCGGGGATGGCGTTTTCTTTATTGTTTTTTTGTTTTTGATTTTCTCGTGCTCCTTTTTCTGGTAGCTCGCAGACAAAACGGAGGAGATAACGCCGATAAATTATCCCGCGGGGCTACCACGTACGGACGCGAGAGATTTAAGATTCCGAGATTGCATCGCGGATGTCTGGATTCAATGAAAACATCATTTCTTGTGATTGCTTTTTGTTCCAACAGCCGGCGGGGGTTTTGATTTTGATTTCGCCGCGCAAAAAAAAAAAAACGAGAAGGACGAGGAGGAGATGGTATTCGCGATGTTGAGAAGCCGGCCGCAAATTCAACAACATCGATTAATAAAAGTAATTATATAAAGGATATAAGTATACAGGATGTTTCAAATTTGATAGGTTCGAATTCTATCTTTCATAATAAGCAAGATCCTTATGGTGAGACTCGAATTTGAAACACCCTGTATATATACAGTAATCTTTTTTAACAGCCATATCGTATTTAACAATTTATAATTTATAAAATGGATCATCTGTCAATCGGCTATCTTTTTGCCATATACAATAATATTTAAGAAGAAAATTAAATAAATAAAAATTTGCAAATAATTAATAAATTATTTCTACATTTAGCTCTGTGACATTTTGACTTACGTTACGTAAGTACTTTAAACAAATGCACTCTAAAACAACTACTTCCCTCGCAAATACCCTGCCGGACATTGAAGTACATAATGTACACCAATAAAATATTGCATCTTGCAACAATTTATATGCAACTTTTTTATATTTAAAGAAAATTTAATTATAATTAATAAAACACTTTTTTTTACTTTGTAAAACTCGATTTTTTTTATTTTTCTTTCTTCGATAATTCGAATTTATTAAATTTAAATTATTTTCGAATAAAAACCATTCGTAGTGTGGTTTAAAACCGCGCTGGCACTTTTCGACGTGGTAACCCGAGAATATGTCGGTATCCAATTAAGACGATGACACGTGAAATTCCTCGGCCGATGAAAATATTTACCCGCGCTGGAAAAAAATTCCCGAAAACAAGGTGAAACAATCGAAGCGAGCCTCGATCGGAATTAAAAGATGGAGATAACATTGATGTACGCTTGAACGGTGGTCGTAAAGGCCAATTAAAGGCCCGCATAAACAAACCAACGCCAGGTATGTGTTTATTTATACCCTTCGATTATATCGCCCTTCTTTCGACACACCTGAAATTAAGAGGGAAAACTGAGCGAGCAGGAAAGGGCCGAATCATTCCAGCGTGATGGATACGTAACGGTGGGATCTGATAAAAGTGCTGTTACACGTTTTGCTGGAATTTAGGGCTATTGTTTTTAATAGCTATCGTTAAATGAACAACCAATTAAATTTACTACCGAAATTTAAATACACACACAATATATTTTCCCGAAACACAGAAAGAAATTAATTACATAAAATTCAATGACTAAAAACTTGATTATTTTGATGATTATTTACCTTGCAATAAAAAAAACACCCCATATTAACCACGTAGTCTATTCCATATTAAAAGACCATGTTTTTACATCTGGATTTAAATAACAGCGATTGCCAAATCGCCTCAAATCTTCGATTTGTTTCCAATTTAATTAGAATTTACGGAAAATTCCAATGAAAATCGCCTTTTTTGGATTAAAATTGGAAATAATTCAAAAACCAAGCGGGGGGTAATTTTTGGTTTTTATGTACTTCAAAAGAACAATATTTAAGGAATATTCCCAGGAAGTTTCACAGAAATATCACGAAAGTAATTGAAGTTATGATTTTTTTAAATCTGAATTTACTGAAATTTCCAATGAAAATCGCCTTTTTAGGTTAAAATTGGAAATAACTCAAAAACCACGCGAGGGGTAATTTTTATTTTTTATGTACTTCAAAAGAACAATATTTAAGGAATATTCCCAGAAAGTTTCACAGGGATGTCACGAAAGTAATTGAAGTTATGATTTTTTTAAATCTGAATTTACTGAAATTTCCAATGAAAATCGCCTTTTTAGGTTAAAGTTGGAAATATCTGAAAAACCACGCGAGGGGTAATTTTTGTTTTTTATGTACTTCAAAAGAACGATAATTAAGGAATATTCCCAGAAAGTTTCACAGAGATGTCACGAAAGTAATTGAAGTTATGAATTTACTGAAATTCCCAATGAAAATCGTCATTTTTGGTTAAAATTGGAAATATCTGAAAAAACACGCGAGGGGTAATTTTTATTTTTTAACTTTTATTTTTTATTTACTTCAAAAGAACAACATTTAAGGAATATTCCCAGAAATTTTCACAGAGATGTCATGAAATTAATTCAATTTGTGATTTTTTTAAACAATTTTTGACTTTGTATTTTCCAATATTTCAATTTTTTTGATTATAGATAGTAGCGTAGATAAAAAGAGGATAAAAACTTATTTAATTCGGTACTTAATACTAATCTTTATATTAATAATCGTAACTGGCGTTACGTTGGCCTGCTATGCTGAAAAATTATTCCTGGCTTTATAAAAATCCACGGGTTTACATTTCTTTCAGTAATAAATAAATTCAAAACGAATGCAATTCTCACAATTTTAATTACGAAATAAAATTTCGTATTGAGCGCCCTATATACGCTCGAACTAAATTTGCCGAACATAAACCCACCCTCCTGCAACAAAACGGCGGATTACACTGTATATAATAGAAAGGGATAAGTCTTTGGTCCGGGGGGTTGGCAATAATTACAAAGAGAGGGTTTTATGTGACTAATTGGCAGATTTCTGGGATAATTAGTGGGGATTAATTTCGTCCCCGTTGACCGTCCGAGGAGGTTGTCCCGCGGGACGAAAATGAAGTGCGCCCGTTCGATAAAACCCACCCCTCCGGCCCGACCGGCGAAAGTGATTTACGCGAAATATACACGCCTGACTTTTGAGAAACAATGTCGAACGATAATATATATATAATATAAAATCAATGAAGACGATATTCCTATGAAAACTGTGTTAATAATAATATAATAATACTTCTCTTAATTAAATCAGTTAAATAAATAAATTTAAGAGGAGATTCAGTCGTATCGATTCGTAAATATTAAACACCCCCTCAACACTCGAGACGGGATTTTTCCCTCCCGCTCAAGAGAGCTTGCGAAAAAGAAATCAGATTACCCCGCAGTGAGCACCGTCCTTAATTGGTTCCGATTTTAATTTATAATTGGAAATCGAGTTCAATTATCAAAAGCGACGGTGGATTCCGATTGAAGAAAAACACGGCCCCGGAAAAACAGTCCCGTAATGAACCGGATCGCGCTCGGCGCTCGTCCTTAGGGGGGATATCTAAATAAAAATCTGCGCTGCATCACTTTGATATGCAAATGCACCGTATAGACACACACACACATTGCTACGCAAGTATGTGTATGTGTTCGACTTCAAAAGTATATCTGATTCTCGACATCAAAAAGATTGTGACGAGCACTTTTGTCCCGGCAAATACTTGTTAAAGTGGCAATTTCCCCGTTGGGGATTTTACCATTTTCCGGGACATCGGTTCTCCTCGTTTTTGTGTGTGTGAGTGAGTGTGTGCGCGCTAAACTTCTTTTTTTCCCCTTAAATTACAGGCGCTTAAATTTGTTTAATGAAGCTAAAATATACTCATTATTTTTCCAGCACTGCCCTTTTATTAAAATACACATAAAATAATTTTTAATTAAATAAATAAAATCAATTTATTTGTGCTTTCATGGATCTGTTCAGTTTTATTAGTATTCGTGTTCATTCAGTTTGTGTCTTTTTTGGTATCATTTTTAATATTACTCTTCATTGCATGGCGACGTCCTTTAGTTCTTTCCTCCTCAATGTCAGTATCTCTGCAGCATACATTATTAATAACAAAAACGAAAACGTCCCATTATTAGTTTTTTTTATTTAACTTAAATAAGTCAAATTTTTATTTTATATAATTTAAATAACAGTCATCAAGTAAAATAAATACAAAGTTACGTGTTTTAATATTAAAATAAATACTTTTTTCTATTACCAAAATCCTTTTTTTTTCCTGCGAGTTAAATTAATGTTCCGCAATAACTATTCTCGCACCTTATATTAATGACAAACATTATTATTAGAGTGGTTATTTTCCCCCCAGGAAATTTTCACGCCCCCCCTGACTTTTATTTCCCGTCATCGATTGCCCGTCATTCCATCATCCCTCCGTTTTTTTTTAGTTCGTGTTCTTTACATAGAACTGAAGTAATCTTGGATGGTAATGAATTAGGCGCGGCAGTTTCCATTCTGTCCCGTCACCTTTTACCTGTCGGAGGGTGGTAGCCGTTACTCCCAACTTTTAATGTGAATAGAACCCCGTCGATTGCGCTTATTAAACTCACGCTGCGTTACAAGTCTTCAGAAACACTCTTTCGGTGTTATTAGCCGCCTGTACTAGGAATCCAATATGAATATATAAATATTTTAATATTTTTTTATTCTAAAAATAAAATTAGATATTTTCCTATTTATTTAACAAAATAACTAAAATTAATATGTTTTCATAAACTGCGGATTACACAGTTTTGTTACTTAAAGCAAATAAAAACCAACCCTTTGGTAACAACATACAAACAGCTCTCACACACGTAATTCTGTTACTTTTTTTTTTTGTTCCACCTCCTGTGCGTTTTCGGTAATCGCTTAGGCTCCACTATATTTCCCTGGGGCAATTAAGCTATCTGTCGGGGAAAATTGGATAACGAGGAAACGTATATTTAATATAAACGCAACTTGTTCAAATACGAAACCGAGGACAATGCATACATGAATGAGAGACGAGAGAAGAAAAAAAAAGAGGAAACGAGAAAATAACAACCGCACGTTCTATTTATTCACATTAAACATCTTCTCCTCCTCCTCGGCGTTTGACGGCAGTTTCCAGCAGTGGCATTAATTAGCCGGTATGTGTTAATTCTGAAGGGCGTTTCCCATATTCCAAGGAGGATGATTATGATGAGACAGGAAGTGGCAGATATGCATGCGGTTTGTTTGACAAGTGGGACACGTGTATGTGTCCCCTTAATAGTTTCCGGTGTTTAGCATCATTTATATATGACATGGATACAAATATATTTGCATATTTGTTGGATTATATTCATTGGATCCACACATAAAAAATTAACGGAAATTAAATTGTAAAATGTACTATGAAAAGAAAAAAAAATCTTTTCATGTACCACGATTATAAAAGTTTTTTTCTTTTATTATTGTTGTTGTTGTAAGCAACCTGAATGTTTTTTAATTATTTTTTTTTTTTCATTTTGTACTACGATTATTTATTTACGATTTTTTTTCAATTTTCGGGCATTTTTTTAAATTCTGAAAAAATCACGAATGTCCATCATAATATTACAAATAACACCATTTAGTTTCAACCAAAATACTAATTTTCAGTTATTACCGACTATTTCAATATGCACCTTTGAATTAACACGGAGCCTTATGGGAACGGTTTAAGTGAAGCCCGCCGAATGGCCGTTTCGGATACATCTGCGGTTGTACTAAGATTACAAGTTTCACAAAAAAGATAGAACCATCTGGTTTTCTGCATTCGATTTACAAAGAATGTAGCTATATTTTCACCTAAGATCATTGCTTTACATCGCTCTATACCGCTGGAAAAAAATTGCGAAATTAAACATTTTTTTTATGAATTTTACGAAAGCCAAATTTGCGAGCGCGCTGAGCGTAAACTAATTTCTCGATGAGCCTCAAATTATTACAGATTGCTCCCCTATTCTTTAACTATATTTTGCTATAATATGAAGTCATTTGGTGATTTTTGGATTTTTGACGAAATTCCACTTTATCATACGATTTTTTCAATTTTCATTGAATTTTTTTTTCTTTCAAAAAATTCTGAAAAAAATCACGAATACTCTTGATGATACTACAAACACTCCTGACTATTTATTTTCCCACAAAATATTCATTTTCAGTCATTTTCAACCATGTCAATTTGCTCCTAGAAATTAACACGGAGCCTTATGGGAACGGTTTAAGTGAATCCCGCCGAATGGCCGTTTCGGATACATCTGCGGTTGTACTAAGATTACAAGTTTCACAAAAAAGATAGAACCATCTGGTTTTCTGCATTCGATTTACAAAGAATGTAGCTACATTATCACCTAAGATCGTTGCTTTACATCGCTCTAGACCGCTGGAAAAAAATTGCGAAATTAAACAATTTTTTTATGAATTTTACGAAAGCCAAATTTGCGAGCATACTGAGCGTAAACTAATTTCTCAATAAGACTAAAATTCTTACAGATTATTCCCCTATTCTTTAGCTACATTTTGGTATAATATGAAGTCATTTGGCGATTCTTGGATTTTTGACGAAATTCCTCTTTTTTCCATTCGATTTTTTCAATTTTTGGTCATTTTTTTTTCTTTCAAAAAATTCTGAAAAAATCACGAATACTCTTGATGATACTACAAACACTCCTAACTATTTATTTTCCCACAAAATATTCATTTTCAGTCATTTTCAACCATTTCAATTTGCTCCTTGAAATTTACACGGAGCCTTATGGGAACGGTTTAAGTGAAGCCCGCCGAATGGCCGTTTCGGATACATCTGCGGTTGCACTAAGATTACAAGTTTCACATACAAGATAGAACCATCTGGTTTTCTGCATTCGATTTATAAAGAATGTAGCTATATTTTCACTTAAGATCGTTGCTTTACATCGCTCTAGACCGCTGGAAAAAAATTGCGAAATTAAACAATTTTTTTGTCAATTTTACGAGAGCCAAATTTGCGAGCGCACTGAGCGCAAACTAATTTCTCGATGAGCCTCAAAATATTACAGATTATTCCCCTATTCTTTAGCTACATTTTGGTATTATATGAAGTCATTTGGTGATTTTTGGATTTTTGACGAAATTCCACTTTATCCATACGATTTTTTCAATTTTCATTGAATTTTTTTTCTTTCAAAAAATTCTGAAAAAAATCACGAATACTCTTGATGATACTACAAACACTCCTGACTATTTATTTTCCTATAAGATATTCATTTTTAGCCATTTTAAACCATTTCAATTTGCTCCTTAAAATTTACACGGAGCCTTATGGGAACCGTTTAAGTGATGCCCGCCTGATGGCCGTTTCGGATACATCTGCGGTTGCACTAAGATTACAAGTTTCACAAAAAAGATAGAACCATCTGGTTTTCTGCATTCGATTTACAAAGAATGTAGCTATATTTTCACATAAGATCATTGCTTTACATCGCTCTAGACCGCTGGAAAAAAATTGCGAAATTAAACAATTTTTTTGCCAATTTTACGAAAGCCAAATTTGCGAGCGCGCTGAGCGCAAACTAATTCCTCGATGAGCTTCAAATTATTACAGATTATTCCCCTATTCTTTAGCTACATTTTGGTATAATATGAAGCCATTTGGCGATTTTTGGATTTTCGGCGAAATTTCTTACAATTCTTTTCCCAATTTCGGTGATTTTTTTTCTTTCAAAAAATTCTGAAAAAAAAAATAATAATTTTCATTCATTTTCAGCCACTTTAATTCGCTTCAATTAAAGATTAAAGTATTTACCAACATTTTTATAATACAATTTTTATTTTCAAAAAAAACGAATCATTTCTTTTGTTTTGTACAAAAAAAAGAACGAACAATAACGCAAACACGTGTATATTTAATATCTACGTGAAAGGGAAATGCTGAAATAACACACCCTCCACACTCTAAACGAATTATGAGCAGACTATTGCCATACCTATGCATACTTAACCGCGCAACTTTCAAACTCGATTTGCACTGATTTCCCGCGGCCGACAGCCAAACAACCCTCTCATTTTTTATTCAGGCCCGCATGAATTCGCCCTGTTTGAGGTATTGTGCACGTGTCTGCGGATCCACGCAAACATTCGTGCACATTCATATGTAATGTGGCAGCGATTGTTCGCTGGCAGTTTCGAAATGTAATTATGCAGTTTTCAAAACGAAATTAAACGAATTTTAAAAATGAGGGTTTTAAAATAAGCAATAAAAGATAATAATAATCCTTTCAGCATATTTAATTAAATTGAAACACTTATTTAAGTGAAATAAATCAATTGTTTTAATTTAATTGAATATCCTGAAAGGATTATTATTATCATTTCACTTATATAAGTGAAACAAATCAATTGATTTATTTAAATTAAATATCCTGAAAGGATTATTATTATCCTTTGACTTAAGTAAGTGAAACAAATCAATTGTTTTAATTCAATTAAATATCCTGAAAGGATTATTATTATCCTTTCACTTAAGTAAGTGAAACAAATCAATTGTTTTAATTCAATTAAATATCCTGAAAGGATTATTATTATCCTTTCACTTAAGTAAGTGAAACAAATCAATTGTTTTAATTCAATTAAATATCATGAAAGGATTATTATTATTCTTTCATTTATATAAGTGAAATAAATCAATTGTTTTAATTTAATTAAATATTCTGGATTAGATAAAAAATAATTAGGATGTATTTTAATACACTTGGTTGTTCGTTTCGCTAATTTTATATTTGAGTTTCGACTAGTTTCGACGAGTTAAAATAAAAGTACAAACATGCCGACATAAAAATAGAGAAGATTTTTCCTAATTTAATAGCCCTATCTTTAGCTTGTCTTTCCAAACAAAAAGAAGAAAAGAATACGACGCGAAAAAGCCGTTTGTATTGACGCGGAGAGACTTCCTTATATAAATATATATTTTATGGACGAACGTCGGTTCCCTCCGAGGGTGCTGATGCGTTTTTTTATGTGCGTTATTAATGCTGGATGGCTTCGGATATTATCGGTTTACGTAGCACTTATTTCCGGATTTTATTCCGACTTTTAATAAATATTTCGGCGTTTTATGCGCGGCCCTTCCGAAACTATAACGTTTTACTGTTACTAATATTGCGGACGCTTTAAAAACATTTCGCCGTAAAAAAATGAACATGCGGTAAACAGGCAGTGAATTCGGGGGGGGGGGAAGGGAAATAAATAAAGAGTGGAACTGTGTGAAATGTGTAGGTGTTTGTTTTAATAATTTAATTTAATATATATTTTTTTTAAATACGCGATGTCCTGTAGTTCTGGTTTCGATTTTTCTGTGTGCGACAATTTAATATTTTTAGAAGGTAAATAATGTAAAATTAAAATCACTTGGTTTATTTTACAAAAAAATTATTTTACTTATTTATTTTTTTACTTGGTTTATTTCACAATTTTTTTTTTGCGAAACAAAGTGATTTATTCACGGTGCGCATCATTATTGTTATTGTGTTTATGGATTCTGATTGGAAAACTCAATGGTTATACTTGATCAAGGAGTTTTTAGACTAATTTTTGTTAAATCAATTCAATATTTGGATGTAATTTTTAATTACATATCGTTATTAATTGTAAAAAGGTGATTTTCTGTAAATAAAGAATTATTTAATTAATTTTAATTATTATTTACCTCTTAAAAATATTAAATTGTCGTACACAGAAAAATCGAAACCAGAACTGCATTTTAATTTTACATTATTTACCTTTTAATATTGATTCTCACCAAGTGATAAGTGAGAAAGTTATTCAAGAAATATTAATATTTTTGTACCCTTCTTTATGCTTGATAATCTTAGTATGTGTTGTTAGCAAAATAAATGTTTTATTTCTTTTGATTTTCATTGTTTTTAATAGCCAGACTTTCGAGTTTGCACAAATAAAACGAATGAAAAAATATATCAAGGAGTCATTAAGCGGCTGTATATATTCGAGGCTGTCCTCGCCCGCTCTTTTAATCGCAGTTCTTTGGCTTAATTAAAATGTTAATTGAAAATAATTTAGTGCGTCCGAAAACTGTCGAGAGGGGGGCAATTAGAGGGAAGGAGGAACAGTAAAAGGGGGTGTTTGATAAAATTTATTATTTTATTGTAATAATAAACTCCTTACTCTCTTAAAAGAAAAAATCTTATATAAATAATATAATATTGATCTTCTAACACACATCCAAGATATATTCATTGCAATTCCACCTTATTTTAATCCTTATTATCTTTCTATAATTTGTGCTTATTTTCTCTACGCTAGAAAATAATATTTATAAAGAGCATAGATTTTTCTTTAACTTCATCATAAATTCACGACAGGGCAGAAAGACCTCTGGTCGATAGCCCAGACAGACTAACACCTACATGTATTGTTAT
Organism: Philonthus spinipes; assembly: GCA_963082785.1. NCBI lineage: Eukaryota > Metazoa > Arthropoda > Insecta > Coleoptera > Staphylinidae > Philonthus > Philonthus spinipes. Next base: position 1,693,977 of record OY720316.1, read on the forward strand.
TATTTATATTGTTAAAATTATCTATATAGTCTGAATAAAGATATATATATATAAAGACAGGCTGAAAGATCACAGGTCGATGGCCAATTGGCAGATTATTTAATATAAAAATTCAATGTAAATAAATATAAATTAATTTAGGATGATTTAATTAAAATTAAAACACTTGGTTTGTTTGATTTATTTAACTAAATGAAACAAAAAAATCATCCTGAATTAATTTATATTTATGTACATTGAATTTTTATATTAAATCTGCCAATTAGCCATCGACCTGTGATCTTTCAGCCTGTCAAGTGAAACAAACCAAGTGTTTTAATTTTAATTAAATCATCCTGAATTAATTCAAAAATGTTTCACCGCGGGTTAAGTGAGAAATTAGTTAAGCATATATAAATTTATGTTTTTATATGCAATCTGTCAATACATTTAGAATTTATGTTGAAAAATCTTTACCTGCTTTAAAAACGCGTATTTTGTTTATATTTTTCTTAAGATATTTCACTGTTTTTTGCGCTTTTGGGACACTCCTTAAAAAATGGTGAATTATCTTAAGAATAATACGTATTTTAAAGAATATATGGTAGTTTGACTGGATCCATTGTATTTTTATAAGTTAAGACAGCACGCGTTATTGCAATACCAGAATATTTTTGTAATTCGTTGTATGAAATAAATAAATAAATATACATTTATTTAAATTTATTTTTTTACGCCAATTAGCTAGTAACACCTTCCAGAATTTGAGCACCAAGAAAATAAAAACAGGCTTTACCTAATCTAAATCCATCAGTAGTTCCCAACCGTTCCATAATCGTCTCATTGACATATTTACACACCGGCGGCGCGAAAGCTCCCAAAAGCTCACCGCCGCCTTTGTAAACACCCAGGTAAGTCACCATCAATTGTCCAAAACGGTAGTCCCTTCTTTTCACCAACAAGAATCTTCACGCTTAAATCAATTCCAACCCGATCCATCACGATTCCGCTGTGAGGATTATCGCGTAATTAATGTTCCTCCTCGCCCCCTCACTTTTATCTTTACAAAGAAATTAACCCGAGTACTTGTTTGGGGCGAATAAATATTTCATGCGGCGCGCGGGATTTGCGATTAGCGGCGGTCCGTCTCCCGTCACGGTTCCCGGGGACGGAATTAGGGAGGGTGGTTTCGGCCCAAAGAAAACCAAAGCCATGTCTAATGATCAGCTGTCTGTGGATTTCTCACCACACGCACGCCATCAGTAATCCCCCGTGTTTCGGTTCGGACAATGCGGTGTGGGTTTTATCTATATGGGTCGTGACAAAAGTGCGACAGTTCGGAAACACAATCGGGGAAAGATTTATTTCTTGTTTGTTGCTGTTATATTTTTTTTTGAAATGGACGAGACTTGAAAGGGAAAATAATTGGTGCTTTTCGTGTGCAAATTTGGAAATTCGGCTGCATCAAAGCTGATGGACTTCTGTCAAATTTTGTCACGCATGGCAAAACGATAGGTTGGACAAAATTAAGTTCGACAAAGACGATGGTAATTACTGATAAAACTAAGTGAATGGATACTCTTTGTTATTTATACTAATACAACTCTTGAATCATTCTCTTCTTTAAGAGGCATCGTTCCGAATCGACGCTTTCTTATGGGATTTCTTAATAAAAATGCGTACTTTTAGAGAGCTTATTAGTGGAGATAAAGATCTACCTTTTTTTCTGCAAAATCTTATGACCTTTTTCTAGAACTTATATCGATCAAAAATTTTAATTTGATTTTAGTTTTTTTATAATAAATAATTATTTCTTACTAGATTTTTACTCATGCCTCTTAATCTATTCCCACTTTCTTTCAATTCTTTGATTCATTCCCATAAGATTTACGTTTGGAACTATTGAAACCTGACAAAATCAGGAAACATTAGTATCAAACCATTGATAATTGTTAAGAATACAAAGACTGGATAGTAATAAAGAAAAGAAAAAATAATATTTTTTGTAAATCTGAATTGCAATGAAATATATATGATTCTTTCTGCCCATATGGGTGTAGGGTTGCAATGGAATAAATATTTTAAAATTTGAGTCTACAACATGGACAACCGAATGTAAATTGATTGTTTTATTAAATAAATAACTGTTTGTTTGTGTAGCCCATTATGTAAAACCCTCCACTCTAACGAATTCATTCCAAAAACCAAACAGAAACAAAAAAGGCGAGTTTGAATTTATGCAAATAATTGAAAACATCCATAAATTCAAATTTCCGCGTAGAACATTTAACTCGCCGCTCCTGTCGGGCCTAAATGGAAAAATCCGCTTTCCGTGTAATTTAAGCAATGTTGCATTTCTCACAGTCGAAAGTCGGGACATAAATAAAATTCGGGTGGGCGTAATTTATAGGTCGTGTACGTGCAATAAAGGGCTCGTACATTTTTTCCCGGGCGTATTTTTCGGGGGTGGGCTCCGCCGCCGCGGAATTATTATTTCGAAGCGCCGCCGTTTGATTTATGGCCGCCCCCAGGAACCGTCGGCCCGTGACCGAACACGGCCGCGCACATTTTTCACCAAAAAAAATAGCACGAAAATCACCCGGCAATGACTCCCTGGGTGTTGTGATTTTGAGTGAGGATATTATGCAGAAAATCTGATTTGATTTATCTTTACCCCTTTCCTTGTTTTTTTATATTTATTAATACAATTACCGCACACAAAAAGAAAGACAACTGATCGATAGCCAATTCCAGAAGAACATAATCATGTTTTATGTATAATAACAAAATCATATATATATAAATAAATCTGTATTTTATGAAAGGGTCATTAAAAAAAATACAAAAAACAAATAAAAGTAAAATTTCAATTCAAACATTATTCCATTCGCATTTTTTTTATTTATTTTAAAATGTTTGTTAATCTGTGGCCGAATCGTTCGACAAATAGGGGTTCGAAAACGCGTTATTTAATTGGGAAGAGCGAGCGCGCGCGCGGGGGTCGGGGGGAGAATTAGTGGAATTAGGGCGCCCGCATAAATTAATTACGACCGATACAACAAACGCCGGAAATGTAAATAAAAACTTTTTCGGCGCGTGCAAAAAATAAAATTGCCGCTTCCGCTCGAGGGCCCACCAATCAAATTCCGGGAGGAGCGGCACTTTTAAACGGGCCTTTGTTTGACTAAGACTCGAATTGGGGGTAACGAGAAAGTTTCGCGAATTAACAAAGAGAATCAACTTTTGCGCGAAAGTGGATTAAAAGAAGGCTGCAATGGCGTGTGTACCTGTACACAAACGCAAAATTCGCAAAGGATAATAATGCTAATTTTATATTTGTTAATTACTCAATGGTTTTTTGAGTTTAAGTGAAGTGTTTAATCACAAATTGAAAGACTGTTATTCCTTACTTCACAATTTATTTGTTAATTGTTGAGACCTCTACTTACATTTATTACTTTTAAGTAGAGGAACAAATCAAGAGATTTTTTCTACCTATTAATATTGTTATCATATTTCATCAAGTGATTAATGAGAACTAAATAAAAGATCAAACACAAAAGTATATTTCGTACAGAATAAGTTATGAAGAGTTGATTTATAGCAATATAATAATAACAATTGAAGAAATAAAGAATTTTTTTAAAATTTTTTCACACTATTTTAAACTTAATTTAAAGTCACTTGAAATTAGGCAAAAGGTGGCGCTTGCGTCGTCTTTAATTTATTATGATTAATTTAAAGTTATTAGTTTCGACTACAATTTAATAATAATTCCTAAATTACTATGATTGTTTTTTTTTTCATATCCGTGGGTGTAATTTTCTGAAAATAAAAAAATAACAGCGAATAAAAAAATCTATTTCCTTCTGTAAAAGCAGAGATCGATAAGTAATGACGTTAATGAGTTCTTAGGAAAAACGGTCGCGTGTATTTGTAAAGTGCATGAAATGGGTTCCCGAGCCATGCTTATTTCCGGTGTCATTAAATCTAAAATGCCCATTTTAATTATTCGTAAAACATCGGATTTATCGTCGGTGAAATCGCTGTTGAAAATCGAACAACAGAAAAAAGGAGGCGTATTATATTGCAAGCTTATCTTCTGTAGCTTAGCGAATTGGACTTCAGAGTCGGGATCCAAATATTCCGTTATATTATAAGCTGATTATTGCAACGAGTAAAATGAAGAATGGAAACGCAGACATGATGGAAAGTATCGAAAAAGATACACGTTTAGCTTATTGAGATAATTAATAAAGAAAACGCTTAATAACTTTTTTACACCACTTAAAAATTTATTTAACTGTGACTAGTTTCAATTACACTTACACCCCTGGATATTGTAATTACTGAAATTAATTTTCTTCCACCAGAATAAGCCCGACTTTACCTCCTCACAAATACATTCCTTTTAATTTTGTTGTGTTTTTAGTTCGGATTGTTTAATTTTCGCGAAAACAGTCGTCGGCAGGTGTTTTAATTAAAACGCATAGGTGGGACGTAATTAGTTGTTAAATTACGGGCGTAAAAGGAGGTCCCGTGTGACAAATTGTATGCAAAAGCGCCGTTGCGCGTTTAGTGCGCGTCTTTTCCGTCTGTCAATTAAAACACTTGAATGTGAATTACAAAGCGCCGCCGTTTAACAAAGTGTTCAAGCAGAAAGGGATGCCCACATTTGCACATTAATTAACTGGGCGTGCTCAAGACGCATTTTAAATCGTCCGCTGAAATTAATTATTTCCGTTTAAAAAAAATATATATTCTCGAATAAAAATTGCGTTAATAGTTTTATAAATGGACTTTTATAAATATTTCAAACTGAAGAATACATATATTTTCATGAACAACTGATATTGCTGGTAATTGCAACGTAGTTTTTAAGCACAGCTTATTTTAAAAAAAGAAATCTTGAATTAAATTTTTTTCCACGATAAATTCAAACAATTTGAAGCATTTAATATTTCCTATTTTAAAACATACAATATTTTAGTTTTCTAGAAAATCTTTCTCAAAAAAAAAAAACTTGGTAATAAATTTTGAAATGCCAAATACTCAAAGCGCTTCCAATGCACTTTTGGTGGAAGCGCCGGGAAATTTATCAATTCAGTTTGTATTTCTATTAAATAAAATTAAATAAAAAATCTGTTCCATTCAGAATCAGTTACATTGGCGTGATTTAGAGAGTACTATCGTCGTAATAACAAATATTTCACACAGAATAAGTTACGAAGAAGTGATTTAGAGAGTACTATCGTCGTAAAAACAAATATTTCATACAGAATAAGTTAAGTAGGCGTGATTTAGAGAGTACTATCGTCGTAAAAACAAATATTTCACACAGAATAAGTCACGAAGAAGTGATTTAGAGAGTCATAAAAAATATAAAGCTATTTTATGATCATATTAGAAGATATTTCATTCCCGAAGAATGTTTCTAATTTTACCACTAGATAATAATAAATTGTTATTTCAGTGATTATTATTATTTATAAACAAAAATTAAAATATAACAAGAAAAATCGAAATGTTGGTTCCTGTAATTAAAATGACTACTTTAAATGCATTTGCGTTGATTTGTTACTAATAGTCTTAGCAAAAATTTAAAGACAAAATATTTTGAGTATGTAGCTTAGATATATCTCATTCATTTAATTTTTTTCATCAACCCAGGAATTATCATGAATCCTTATGGGAACGGTTTACGAGAGTCCGGGCGATTGGACCTTTCGGGAGTGTCCGTACTTATACCGAGATTACATAGTTCACGGAAGAGATAAACGGACGCGGTTTTCAGCATTGCGTTCACAAAGAATACAGCTATGTTTCCACTAAAGCTCATATTCCTACTTCATTCCTAGTCGACACAAAAAAATCGCAAAATTTAACAAATTTTTCGACCAATTTACGAAAGCCAATTTTGCGAGAGGATTAACCGAAAACTAATTTCTCTATAAGGCTCAATTTCTCAGAAATAATTCTCCTATTCTTTAGCTACATTTTGGTATAATATGAAGTGATTTAGAGATTTTTGCATTTTTGCCGAAAATCGATTATTTTTTTTAAATTTCGATATTTTTTTTTTCACTCCAAAAAATTTGAAAAATATTCTTAAATATTCTTGATAATTTTAAAGTAATTTAGAGTATTAAATTTTCCGACTAAAAATTATTTTCAGCCCATTTTAATCGCTGCGAGAAATTAACATGGAGCCTTATGGGAACGGTTTAAGAGAGGCCCGCCGATTGTCCATTTCTGATGCGTCTGTACTTCAACCAAAATTACAGGATTCACAGAAGAGATAAACGAACGCGGTTTTCAGCACTGCATTTCTAAAGAATACAGCTACATTTTCACCAAAGATTATTTTTCTAGTTAATCCACGGTCGACAGAAAAAAATCGGAAAATCTAACAAAATTTCACACCCAATTTGCAAAAGTCAACTTTGCGAGAGGATTAACCGAAAACTAATTCCTCGATGAAGCTCAATTTCTCAGAAATGATTCCCCTATTCTTAAGCTTCATTTTGGTATAATATTAAGTCATTTGGAGATTTTAGCATTTTCGCCGAAAATCGACTTTTTTCCATACATACATACCCCTTACGATATTTTCAAATTTCGGTGAAATTTTTTTTCTTCCCAAAAATTTTGAAAAAAATCTCGAATATTCTTGATGATACTAGAAATAACGTGGACTATTAAATTTCCCGAATAAAAATGATTTTAAATTATTTTCAGCCCATTTTAATCGCTCCGTGAAAATAACACGGAGCCTTATGGGAACGGTTTAAGGCGGTCCCCTCGATTGGCCATCTCGGATGTATCTACAGTTAAGCTAAGATTACAGCCTTGATAGAAGAGATAGATGAACGCGGTTTTCAGTGTTGCATTCTTAAAGAACATAGCTATATTTTCACCAAAGGCCATTCTTCTAGTTCATCTATGGTCGACAGAAAAAAATCGGAAAATTGCTTAAAATTTTCATCGAATTTGCGAGGGCCAAATTTGCGAGCGGATTAATCGAAAACTATTTTTCCGATTAGACTAAAATTTTCCGAGATTATTTCCCCATTATTTAGCTACATTTTGGTATAATATGAAGTCATTTGGAGATTTTCGCATTTTCGTCAAAAATCGACTTTTTTCCCTTACGATATTTTGAAATTTTATTTTAATGCCTATTTCATTGTAACTCATTCATGACGTTAACTATTTTAAATGTATTAAGCAACGCGTCGTTATTTAAAGATTTATCTAAATCGACCCTCCTATTTCGAATGCACAATTTCACGACCGCAAGAGCGGATATTCATCGGATGAAATACGGCGGCGGGACGCAACACGTCTGCAAGAACCGCAAGGGCGAGATTTATCCAAAAGAGAGTCAACTTTCCAGTACATAAAGCCCGTTCCGCGGCGAGGAAGTGTCGGCGTGTCTAATGTTTTGTGAACATCCAGGAGTCGCCGGCACCTTGATCATCTGGCCCTCGGGTTTCCTTTGTGGTCGCCCAGCGCAAAGCGACAAAAGTCCACCGGGTTTAAGGGAAACCGACGTCGCATCATTATTGTGTGTGATCTTGTTCACATTGAAGTCGGACGTCGTTTTAGGAATTCCCGGCGATGTGTCAATTATTAGTTGCTTTCAATTTTAATTTTAGGTTCTAATAAATAAAACGCCCACTTTCATACTTTAATAATCTTCAGGCGAAGATGATACAGTGTAGCGAAACAATTGTTGTGAAATAAAAAACGACAATTATTACTGATCACTGAGGCTTGTACTTCGTTATACATTGTGTAAGATTATAATAAAACACTTTTTAACTTTGTTTGTATAAGAGAATAATAACAATTATTAAAACACTTTTTTTAACTTTGTTTGTATAACAGAATAACGACAATTATTAATGAAAGTGAGCGTTTTATTTATTAAAACCTAAAATTACAATTGAAAATTAATTTTCAGCAATTAAAAGCCTCAACAGTTAAAACAAAACAAAAAAAACTTTTATTCACACGTTTTGTTTAGAAAACAATTTAATAAGATGTATTGTTGTGAGTTACGTGAAGAGATTCGAACAATTAAAAAATAAAACTCTTTGTATTCCTTTCTTCACTTCTGAAGAAATTAATTAATTTAAGAATATTTGTATAGATTGTTTCATTATTTTGATTCCTATCTTGAAAGAAATTATCATATTTTTTTTATTGTTTCAATCAACTTTAAATTCTCATATTTTTTTATTGTTTCAATCAACTTAAAATTCTCGACTAGTCTTTCGTGTTTTGTTCTATTTGTTTCTTCGTATAAATCCCGTTTTGAAGTTAATTAAGGAGTTTTCCTTTCGAAAGAAGAATTTCGGCGCAGGCCTAAAAATATCGCGACTTTTCGGTGGCGATAAATTACAAGCCGTGGCGGCTTGCACGGTAGTCAAAACACGAAATGATGCAGAGCGTGTGCGGTGCGTTCTCCGTTTTTACGGCGAGTCCGGGCAGGGGTTAATTTATGTAACGGCTCTGAAGTTTTACTGATGGCAATTTATCGTAATTTATCGCCGGTTTAATGGTCTACGCCCCTCTGGCCCACATGACGGAATTTTTCACTTTTTTTATCCATAACTGAAATTAATGGTTAATGAACTACCCATAAAAACACACACATATACAACGGGGAATAAAAATAATAAAAGGATATATAACGCATACGCGTGAATGTTTCGGAAATTTATGGTGTGTATCAAAATATTAATGAATTTTAAAAAAGGGATTTTTGGGGGTTTGCATTTTTTTATAAAAAAATAATATATACATTTTTTTAATAACACTAAATTTAGGGCGTTCTTTCTAGGGACTGTTCAAAGGAAGAACACCCCGAAATCCAGGCGGAAAGACCTCGGGTCGATAGCCATTTGATAGTGACAAACAAAAAATCTAATCATAATGAATGAAAGAAGACGCAAGCGCCATCTTTTGCATAATTTCATGTGGCATCGTTATCGATATGCTAGATGAATGGTGGTTGAACATTTTATTAAATAATCTAATTACTGATATATTATAAATATTGTACATTATTTAAACATTGGCAGAAAGACCTCGGGTCGATAGCCTATGAAAGGATAACCTCAAATTATATACCGCATTATACTATACAATACTGTACTTAATATAATGTAAAAGTCCCTTGAATAAAGATATTTACTACTACTAAAACAATTTATACTATAATTTTTTTTAGTTAAATAATGGTAAGTGTAAATTGTTGAAGCTATAGTCAGAATAAATACAATTTTTGTGTTATACAAACAAAGTTTAAAGTGTTTTTATTAATTTTATAACAAAGTTGAAGTCGCAATTATTAACAATTTAAATATTATACACTGTAAATATTCTGCTAATAAATATATTGTTTCTCTCTCGAACTGAATTAATAAATAAAATGAATTAAAATGGTGTAAATTTTAATTCACTCGGATTATCCGCAGCAAATGGAAATTACTGGGAGTTATAAGGTTTGATGAATGCATTTAATGTGGAGGGCATTATCTGCAATTAGGAGTGACCTCAATTAAAGCGTTTTGCGCAATTACTCCGCCGTTTATTACAATTTAACCGGTGAATTAACGAAGGAGGGTTTTGCGAAAGTGATAATCCCGCCGGATAAATGTTCAATTTACATCGGGAATTTATACCGGCGGGCTGACCTTACGGATATCGAGGCGTTCCGAATTAAGGTTAAATCAGAAATATGCGTGTTTGAATTTGTTTAAGAACAATCTTGGATTGATTATTTATTTATTTATTAAACTAAATTTTGTTTAATTTAGCTATTATTTCTAGTAATTGTTGCTTGTCTAATTTTTTTTCCAATTTTTCAATTGTTCTTGGTTTATGAATGTTTCTTGAAATTTGAAATTCTCCACTTGTTCTATGATATTTTTGTCCAGTTCTATATTTGTTTTCTTCTTTATAATCATCATTATTTTTGTTTGGCTGATTTTAATCTTCGTATGCCATGCATTTAAGTTGTGTTGGATGATTTTTTCGTTTAATTATCAATAAATTAAATTGATATTATATTTATCGGTAATAAATAATTACATCTAATGAATTATCAAGCGCGAAATTTCGTTATTAAGGGCAAGGTAGACGGACGCTCAAATGAAATTATAAATTGTTAAGGACCTGAAAATAATCTGGAAAGTTCGGCGCTGTAAACTTTAATGGCCTTTCAAGTTTATCTGGAGATTATCCAATAAATTCCGCACTAATTAATCCCCTAATTGATGGGGCACTTGTTTAATAACTAGGTAATTTTAAAATTGGGTTTTACCAGCGGGAACGAACGGGGCGAGGATGAATGCGCCCGGAAACTTCTTTTGTCGCCGCGAAACTAATTATTCCGCCCGGAGGGGATACATTTTTAAGTGATTTAAATTATTCTTGTCTCTGGTCACGTGATTAAAAGTAACAAAACTTTGAATATGTATGCAACTCGAAATAAAAAAAAACGATTAAAAAAAAATCTCTCTTGATGCATCCCTTTACATTTCACACAAAACCATAACACACCCCTTTATCCGCACGCGTGTACTTCACCCGTATTCCATTTCCCGCGCCCTTTTCTTCGCGCCCGTACAACCGCAGCAGTTTCCGGAAACTGGAAATCCACAGATTTTAATTAAAATTTCCCAGGTGCGGGACCGCACACCTCATCCCGCTTCCCAGCATGTGAGAAAACCGTTTTCCGCGGTGATTAACATCTTCGCACCCACCCCCCAAGCCGTTTCACTTATTTTTCTCTCCTCTCTTCGGAGACAAACATGAATTCTCCCCTTCCTCATCTCCTGCCCGAGACAAACAAGGATACTCCGAGAGTGCGATCTCCCAAACCTTCCTCTCCTCCTTGGCACAAACGAGGACATTGCGAGAGTGCGATCTCCCAAGCCTTCCTCTTCCTCTCCTCCTTGGGACAAACGAGGATATTGCGAGAGTGCGATCTCCCAAACCTTTCTCTTCCTCTCCTCCTTGGGACAAACGAGGACATTGCGAAAGTGCGATCTCCCGAACCTTTCTCTTCTCTTCCTCATCTCCTCCCGGGGACAAACAAGAACACTCGTAGAGTGCGATCCCCCAAATCTTTCTCTTCTCCTCCTCATCTCCTGCCGGGGACAAACAAGGACTCTCCGAGAGTGTGACGTCGTCGGAAAGCTTTCATGAATTTTTCCGCCGTCTGTATGATAAATATGAAATCCCTTTTATCTCTCGCCCCGCGCGTATCAAGACGTTTTAATATACCGAACTGTTAAGAGAATGTGAAATGTCTTTGTGCGGGGGAGGAAACTCTTTTGATATGTATATACGAATCGTGTGTTTCTGCGTTTGTGTGTTTAGAGAGATGATCGTGCTGTCCTATTTTTTTTTGTATACGTGTATGATGTGCATCGAGGAAAAGGGCGGTGGGATCTGTTTGATCTCGATCGCCGTTTTACTCCGACGCTCAGAAAGGATTTTTATCATTCATATACAAATATTTTTATTCAGACGAATTACAAATATTAAGTTGCTTTTAAGGAAATGAAATCAACAGCAATCTTTGTTGACACGAGTAAAAACGCTCTAGTTTAAGCATTGAGATCTAAACTGATTCTCGCTGCTGGTTTAACTCCAGAAGTGAATGAATACTCTGTTTTTTTTTTGTATTATTAAAAATAATCTCTTTCAATATTTACACGCTATTAGAGAAACCATGTATCATTTAACATTCTTCTCTTTTTTTTTCACTCTCCTCATTGTCGATCGACCGAGAGAGTGCACACTTTGGACAATGCGGAATTTTTCAATGTTGACCGTTCAATCTTCATAAAAACACGTGTTTGCGCCACAATGGGCCCCTCCCGAAATGATTAATAATGTTCGGCGCGGCGTACTTGTTGCTTTTGTATGTTGTTGCCACGGCACACCGCAAACCAGGTGCTAAAACCGCACATCGATCGCCCCTCACGATTCATTTCCGGGCGTCCCTCCGTTTTTTTTTTTGACGTCTTCATCGATCGCACAATACGCCGTCCATCAAATGTTCACGTAACGTCGACGCTGTTCGGTTGTAATTATTCTTTATTGTTGGGAATTTATGCCGGAAAGAAAGTCAATCGATGGATGGATGGGGTGTGCTTTTCAGGAATACATTTTGATTATAAGCGAATATTAATGAGATTCGATTTGCTTGATTGAAGGCGTGCTTATAATTTCTCTGGAATTTCATAAGCATATGGATTCTACTTATAATTGTATTTTTTTTAACTAAAATCTTGGCTAATAATTGCACAATCATTCGCAACGATTCATCAACTTTCTTTAAATTAAAACTAAATCGATTTCTGAAAACAAAATCCTACGTATCGTATGCGTCGTATGCGATTTTGTAATTCACAAAAAAAAAAACAACAAGAAATAAACATTGCAAATTATTAATGTCAACACAGAAGGAAATAGTACCGATTTTAAAGAGAGAGATAGAGTAGATTATAAAAAGAAACTCCCATATTCTGGGAAATAGAACCGATTTAAGAGATAGAGAAGACTATGGCAAGAACTCTCAAATTTTTGAAAATAGAACCAATTTAAAAAAATAAACAGAAAACCATTGCAAGGAATTCTGATATTCTTTGAAATAAAACCTATTTAAAGGAGAAAGAGTAGACTAAGGTAAGACCTTCCATATTCTTGGAAATAGAACCTATTTAAGAGAGAGAGAAGACTATGGTAAGAACTCTCATATTCTTGAAAATAGAACCAATTTTAAAAAAATAAACAGAAAACCATTGCAAGGAATTCTCATATTCTCTGAAATAGAACTTATTTAAAGGAGAAAGAGTAGACTATGGTAAGACCTTCCATATTCTTGGAAATAGAATCTATTTATAGGAGAAAGAGTAGACTAAGATAAGACCTTCCATATTCTTGGAAATAGAACCTATTTAAGAGAGAGAAGAATATGGCAAGAACTCTCATATTCTTGAGAATAGAACCAATTTAAAAAAAATAAACAGAAAACCATTGCAAGAAATTCCCATATTCTTTGAAATAGAACCTATTTAAAGGAGAAAGAGTAGACTATGGTAAGAACTTCTATATTCTTGGAAATAGAACCTATTTAAGAGAGAGAGAAGAATATGGCAAGAACTCTCATATTATTGAAAATAGAACCAATTTAAAAAAAAATAAACAGAAAACCATTGCAAGGAATTTCCATATTCTTTGAAATAGAACCTATTTAAAGGAGAAAGAGTAGACTATGGTAAGACCTTCCATATTCTTGGAAATAGAACCTATTTAAGAGAGAGAGAAGACTATTGCAAGAACTCTCATATTTTGAAAATAGAACCAATTTAAAAAATATACACAAAAAACCATTACAAGGAATTCCCATATTCTTTGAAACAGAACCTATTTAAAGGAGAAAGAGTAGACTAAGGTAAGACCTTCCATATTCTTGGAAATAGAACCGATTTAAGAGATAGAGAAGGCTATGGCAAGAACTCTCATATTCTTCAAAATAGAACCAATTTAAAAAAATAAACAGAAAACCATTGCAAGGAATTCCCATATTCTTTGAAATAGAACGTATTTAAAGGAGAAATAGTAGACTATGGTAAGAACTTCTATATTCTTGGAAATAGAACCTATTTAAGAGAGAGAAGAATATGGCAAGAACTCTCATATTCTTGAAAATAGAACCAATTTAAAAAAAAAAAAACAGAAAACCATTGCAAGGAATTCCCATATACTTTGAAATAGAACCTATTTAAAGGAGAAAGAGTAGACTATGTTAAGACCTTTCATATTCTTAGAAATAGAACCTATTTAAGAGAGAGAGAAGAATATGGCAAGAACTCTCATATTATTGAAAATAGAACCAATTTAAAAAAAATAAACAGAAAACCATTGCAAGGAATTCTCATATTCTTTGAAATAGAACTTATTTAAAGGAAAGAGAGTAGACTATGGTAAGAACTCTCATATTCTTGAAAATAAAACCGATTTAGCTCCAATTATCTTAGAAATAGAACCGATTTGAAAGAAAAAGAACGAGTGTAGATTATGGCAGGAATATGGAAGTTCTTGCCATAGTCTACTCTCTCTGGTTTAAACAAGAATGAGTAGATTATGGCAAGAACTCACATTATCTTTAAAATAGAACCTATTTGAAAGAAAGAGAAAGAGAGAGAGAGTTGACTATACTATTTAAATCCTGAAAATAAGCCTACTAAAGAGAGGGAGAGTAGATTATGGTCTACTCTCTTTCAAGCTCTCTTTTTCTCTCTCTTTGAGTAGACCATAGTCTACTCTCTTTCTATAGCAAAAACTCGGACATTCTTGCCATAATGTATTCTCTCTCTTTTAAATCGTGAAGGTATAATGAAATATGTTTTAAATGAAATAAAAATGATTTTCCATATTTAGTTCCTTATCTTATATTTGATTTGCGAAAGTGTATTTGCGAAATAATCTTGAAATAATTAGGTGAGAGAGAAGTGAAAAAGCCTGCAAGAATTGTTATTGAATTTATTTATTGATCCTGAACTCCTCAAAGAAGTTTAAGAGTGAATAACGTACACATGTACGTCCACCGGAAGCAATTTTCAATTTCCAATTTCCAATTTGAATCAGCGTGTATCCCCTTTTAACGAAATTACCTTAACGTTCCCTTTTATGTATGAGTTAAGGTAAGAAAGATTGAAACCCTCATCGATCCGCCCGAGTGCGGAAAAATCCCGTCCATCTGTATTTGGAATATTTACAGGAGATTAACTTTAGATGGAGATGCTGCAGCGGCGTCCACTCTCGGGGCGGAGGGTGGCCGCCCCCTCCTGCCTCCAGCATTCGGGTGCGACAGCCGGAACTTATTGCATCCTACGCCCGGCGGGGCGCATCAAACCGCGCCGCAACAATCTTCAAAGATCCGCATCGATGTGAATGGTAACTGGGATGATGCCGTTCCGGTGCATTCCGGAGGGAGGAGGGTAATCATCATAAAATGTCATTTATATGGTTTATTCAGGAATAATAAATAGGTTATGGCTGAATTATACGCGCCGGTTGTCAAAGTTTATGGCTCGGGGACCTCAAAGTGCAGCGTTATGAAAAATATTTCTTCCTTCATTAAAGTGAACCCCACAATACATATATTTTTTTAAATAAAAAAAAAACATATAATTATGAGTTATGCGAAGGATGACTTAAATATAAAAAACAGAAGTAACAAATGTGCATTTGTTAAACGTACTTACGTAACGTAAGTCAAGGGTCACACAGCTAAATGTGAAAATGATTTATTAATTATTTTCAAATCATTTTTATTTAATATAAAAAACACTTGTACACTTTTCTTCACTTTATTTTATTTGTAATATACACTTCTGTGCAATAAAATTAAGCACAACAATTTTTCACAACATTCTAGTTGTGCAATTCGGGTCTGTTTAAATAGCCAGCAGCAGTTTCAATAAACAATAAAATCCCAATGAAAAAATTGACATATTTACATATATATTTTTTTTTTCATAACTAGGAAACTTATCATTTCCTCCTTAAACTATAACATATATTGTGTGCTTAATTTTATTGCACACAAGTGTACATTTCGATCACGATGTGATTAATCTACTAAACCACTCAATGGTGAAAAAATCAAATTATGAATATTGTTTTTTTAACATAAATGATTTGGGTTTTTTTATTTGTAATACCAAAATTATGAATATTGTTTTTTTTTTAATATAAATGATTTGGGTTTTTTTTATTTGTAATATCAAAATTATGAATATTGTTTTTTTTTTAATATAAATGATTTGGTCTTTTATTTGTAATACCAAAATCCAAATCATTTATGTTAAAAAAACAATATTCATAATTTCATTTTTTCATTGTAATACAATAAAAACCGACCTAGAGCAGAAAATCCGCCAGTAAAACTCTCTAATCTGCATCGACGTTTGTTTTTCCAAAAGGATTCAACGCTGGAAAGGGGGACTTGTTTGTCCGGCGTAAACAAAGAATAGTGTTACAAACACAAGCCCGGCCCGGATTTTATAATGAAATCCTTTTAGTTTTGCTCTATCAAACAGATTCCGACGTGTTTGCTGCAGCGGGATTCGCGGAATCCCGATTGGCTTCAAGGGAAGGGCCGGGCGAGGGCTTGTAATATGAAACATTTCTTGCGGCGCAGTAAATCACCCTCCTGTTAAGCCCGAACTATGCTGCAAGAAGCCATCAATTTTCCACCATAGTTTGCTAATAGAGGTTGTAATGGATGACTCCGAGGAGCGAATTTCTTGCAAATTAACCACCCTCTTGAACTTGGACTCACAGGATACCCATATGTTATGGACAGATGGTTGGATGTATTAATTAATATACTGATATTTTATTTAAATAATCAAATAATTAATATATAAAATCTATTCAAGGCAATATATCAGTAACTGTTCCTTATTTATTTAAAAACATCAATTTATTGTTAATTATTTAAAATTAGCTGGCTAGCATAGTTTTAATTTGCAAATCACCATAAAATCATACAGGGTCGATAGCCATGACAGACTTCTAACACAATTGTACATATTGTTATAATAAATTTTGTAAAATTTTGCTGTCATATTGTTTGAATAAAGATGTTCTAACACAATTGTACATATTGTTATAATAAATTTTATAAAATTTTTGTTGTCATCTTTATTCAGAATAAAGATGTTTGTATATATATTTAAAATTACTCGATTACTAATATTACTCGATTATGTCCAACATTAATTGAAACATATTGTACTATTAAAACAATAGTGATTGAAATGAAATGCGGCTTTCTGCACTTGAGAATTTTTCTATTTTTTTTTGTCATGAAAAAGTGAAAACTGATGAATTCATGAACATCTAATGCACACCCTTATTATTTGTTGTTTATTAGGTTTTAAGCAGATGTTAAAAATCCGTCCTCCAACACGTGGCTTTCCACATCAACCTTAAGAATCTATTTTTTTTGTGTATCTCGATTTAAACTAAGCGATGTAGAAAACCCCGTCCACTCGAACGCACAGCAACCACCAGTTTCTACTCTTCCACTTCCCCCCCGATTATAATTGTTAAATTTAGCGTCGCCGCAGGGACGAAATCTGTCCTTTTTTTTCTTTTCACTGGCCCCGCGCCAGGAGCCGCTTCTTTAATTCCCTGATCATTGTTGCGACATGCACACACACATGCATTGTCGCATTCTGTGGGGCTTCCTTACGTGACATCGTCGTACGGGATTAGTCCGCATTCATGTCCATATTTACATGGCTCTGCCATTGAAAACAGGGACAATGCGGGATGACAGTTGTTTCCACTAAAATCTACATGTCCTCGGGGAGGACAATTACGTCATGGCCTTTGTGGCAATTTCGAGGACGGTTTTTTTTTGTCGTCTTTTGCAAATGGAGTAATCTGGTTAAGTGTTTGTCAACGAAGTATTCAGGTATACTTCCCGACGAAATAAATAATTGGATGGATTGTACAGGTATTTACAGTTTGGAGCAATTTTTATTTACAATGAGCCAGGAATAGAAGAAGCAATTATTTTAAACAAATAAGTGATAATCTGATGTAATTATTAGGTGATATTCTGTAAATTGATTTAATAACATCAATACAGCTCTGCCCTGTTAGCCCTACATAGCAGAGCTGTATTGATGAGGAATGAAATCCCGAAACACGTGTCTACAGAAAGCCTTGTAACTATTAATTGTTACAAAATTGAGATTCGGAAATTAGTAAAACAATGTCTATTTAATTAGTTCGATTGCACTTAACATCACTATTTATTCATAAATAGATGTTGAGCACTTGGACGTTCGTGATAGACTGCCCGGCTCGATGCTAACGCGCGCTTATATAGCGTGCTTGTTTCTCGAATTTTCCAGAAAATTCCATGACGCCGCGTTTAGCGTCGCGCGCTCGCTGGAATATTCCAGAGTGTTCTTTCCAGTCGCTCCATTCACTTTTGTTACAATATTTAAAAGCCTGTTAACTCATTTGGACACACCTACACCACCATTATGGTAGATGGGGATTTTAGATTATATATATATAACTCATTTAGATTTAATAATTTTATTTAAAATAACAATATGTGTTTTTTTAAACATTCGTAAATTGACAATTCTCACGTTAATTTTGAATAGTGAATAAAGTGCGGATAATTACGGTTTTATTAATAATCGAACAAGAAAATATGGAGTTTAATAAAGTATTGTTAAAAATTACGGCGCTCGCTTAAATTCCTGAAAGTGAAATCTTCATCCGCGATAAAACATCACCTCCACGCCCCCTCCCCCGCTCTCTCCTCGCACGCAAAAACTTGAGGAACTCAATTTAAAAACTTCGAGTTTCTCGTTCCTTTTCCTTCTTTTTTTATTCAAAGCCCCTTCGAAACAAACCGCCAAAATCCGCCGTTAATTACTTCAAAATCCCCATTTTTATTTTAATCATAATTATAATTATACTGAAATAATTCTTTACCAGAAATAATCCTTTAATTCTGATAAAGAATACATTTTAACTAAAAAAAAAGTAATAACAATTTTATGATTATTAATAACTTAACTGGCGGGAAGATATATCGATAGTCTGTTCAAGCAAGCGAGAAAGAAATAAAGATACCATCATTTATTGTAAATATATGTTAAACAAATAATTTTGAATAAAAATATTGTTATAGTAGTAATAATGGAAAATAATGGATTATTACACTTTTTCTTGTTTTTAATAATAATAATAATAATTTTTACCCAACAGGCAAAAAACACAATTACAGAGCAATAAGTACGAACTTAACACAATATGCTGTTAAATAAGAGGTATATAAAAATATAAAGAATTATTTAAATAAAAATTAGTATACAATTGTGAAATGAACGTTTTAAATAATAATGTATCTACAACCTTTTAGGTTAAATTCAACTACAGAAAGGAATGCCTTGAATTCACTCAGACTAAAGTTAAATATTTTCGATTTAAAAAATATTGCATTGTTATGCAACCGAAAATAATATATATATATATTATTTAAATAAAACTCTTGGTTTATTTCACTTATTTATATTTTATCTCTCCGACTAGTTTCGACCATTGGTCATCTTCAGGGAGGAGAGATAAAATATAAATAAGTGAAACAAACCAAGAGTTTTTATTTAAATAATATATATATATATATATATCGATTTAAATATGTTTCACCACGGGTTAAGTGAGAACTTAATTAATAATACGAAAATAATAGATTATTACACTTATCTGTGTTTTGCATTAAATATTTTCGATTTTAAAAAAAGTTTGCATTTTGTTATTGTTATGCAATCGCAAATATCAATGCTATAGTACTTATGTAATATAAGTCGTAGGGTCGGAGTGGCTAAAGGGAAAATAATTTATTGATTTTGCAATTATTTTAATTTAATTTATGATCATAGCTGTTTTGTTGTTTATTATTATTATTAATAATAAAATTCCGGCATCATAACTTTCCACACTCAACCCCTTAGCTGCGTTATTGAGCAATAAACCCCGCAACCTCAATAGCTTCGCCATTCCACAAAATCAGGTTATGATTATGCAAATACGAATCCAATACTGTTTGCCTTTTTTTACACTTTTTAAATATTTCCGGTGATTTTCCTTGGGTCCGTGGCCGGCGAATAATGCCGGTCTGGCACGCACGCCGCCCCCGCACGCACGGAACGCAATTGAAATTGTTTTCGACGTGCTCCCCGTGTCATTAGGGCCTTGTTTATTTGCGCACGCGATCTTCAACGACGACGACAACAACAAAACAGGGTGAAAAAAAAAGCGATATATAATGCGGCCGGTACACATGCATTATTCAAATCGGGCGTATCGCACAATTATCGGGCTCGTTAGGGATGTTATCGCCGGTGTGTATAAAGACTGAAATTTAAAAAGCGCATAAATCACACGAGAGGGGGGTCGTTACAAAATTATTTTCAATTAGACTGGATGAAAAAAAAAATATTTGTTATGCTTGTATTGCCTAATGATTTATTGTGGTTTGCATAAAACGAATCGGCTCAGACATACTAACAATAAATTAAAAATAATAATAATAAATAAAATAATTAATAATAAATAACACCTACATGTAGTGTTTGTCTGGGTTATCGACCTAATCCAGACAAACACTACACGTAGGAGTTTGTTTGGAAAACCCAGACAATCACCTAAACGGAAAAAGAGGCTTGATCGAATTTTATTGATCATTGCCAGACGTCTTTATTCAGACAGTAGAATTACAATTCTTTACAAATATTTATATTTACAATACATATCGATGGTTTAGTAGTCTGTCATGGACTATCGTTCGTCTTTCTGCCATTACCAGACATTTTCTTAGTTTAATTTCATTGTGGAAATAAATAAAATATTATTTTTAATTTGTTTTTATATAAATAAAACAATTTATAACTTTCAAATATATTGTAAACAATATATTTTAACTTTCAAATATATTGTAAACAATATATTTGAAAGTTATAAATTGTTTTATTTATATAAAAGTGAAGATGAACTTTCAACATTTATCAGCCTTATCAATCAATTTTTAATTTGGTTGCGATTCTTTTATGATCAAGGATTTAGCTTACAGTTTAAATATTGCGTTAAAATTCTCCCATTTCAGTATGTTAAATAAGAAATGTGTAATAAAGAGTGTAATTTAATACATAAATTCGGAACAGACAAAGAGATAATCAGTAGAGGGATGCAGACAAGTGGCGGAAATAAACGGGGCGCCGACTTTAAATAAAACTTCACACAGCGAAACTAACGAGTAATTAAATTAGACACGTCTAGCGCAGGGCCCGGGCCCGACCAACCCAGCAGGCGGGTTTCACCAAACTAAACACTGAATCACGCCGAAAAGTTAATTAATTAATTTGACAATGAATTGATACGTCGGCGCGCAATTGCCGAGTAAACAAACTACCGAAACGGATAACTCGGATGGAGCGAATACATTACGTAACAACAAGACGGCTGGGTAATCCGGCAAATTAGAAACAAAAGGGAAAATCGGCGCCTTAATGGAAACGGTTAAAATTCGAATGGAGGATAGGATAGGATAGGAGGGGTCGGGGGGGGTTACATTAGCACCACAAAGTGGAGGAGTAAGTGGCTGGGATGGATGAACTCCCGACGATTCGTTTCGTTTCGCTACACTTTAGCCTTAAGTTCACGACTGACACATGAAAATGCAATTAAGGATTCTAGCCTTCCAGCTGCAAATTTTACATAATGAGTGAAGGGATCTTGCGCTTATTCAAATTATCTGTTCAAGTGTTACTTAAAGGAACGTTACGCTATTTAGGACCGTCTGCGTTCAACAGCACTATTCTGAAATTAATTCAAATACATATTCTTATACGAATTAAATAAAAAAAAATTGCATATAATTAATAAATCATTTCCTCTTTAGCCATCGTGATATTTTGACTTATATTACATAAGTCAAATATTGTGATATTTTGACTTATATTACATAAGCTATATTCCCCAGATTATTACTTATATTACATAAGTCAAAATATCACAATAGCTAAAGATAGAATAATTTATTAATTATTTTCGATTTTTTTTTAAATTTAATTTATTTAAATAACTGTAAGAAAGTGAATAAATACTATTTTCTATTTATATTAATTATTTCATCCATTTTAAAAATACAAATTACATGAACGCGAATCGAAACCCATAAAAAAATAAAAACCCTCATTAGGCATCCCCTCGCAAACGCCATCAGATAAACGTTCCCTCCTTCATAATTCAACCATTTCTAGTACCCCGAATCTGAATCCTTTACAATCAAATTTCAAATCGTCTGAGTGGTTCAGACGATTTGATATTCTCTCTCTCCCCCAGCCCGCAACGAAAAATCTAATTCCGAACGCGGAATCCCTCCCCGCCAATTTACTAATTGGCTTAAGAATTGACCGCAAACATTTCCGAGAGCATTGTGTGTAATAGCCAGCGAACATCTGCTCGGCTACATCGGCTATTAGCATTAATTTCTTTATGTCAACGGGACGTGCACTTGTAATGGGCCATCGGGGGGTTTTTATATGTGCGGAAACACCGCTTTGGGTTGTATTATTAAGAATTTTCGGATTCGACCCTTACACGAGGCTTGAGGTTTGTCGCAGCTGTTGATTTTTATTGTGGACATTTGTAATTTATTAAAGTGGTGTTAATAAATTTTGAAATTTATTTTTCTGATGCAACAAATCATTTATTTTTGTATATTTTTACTGTGTAGAAAAAAGATTGGATTTTAAAGATGTATTAATTATTTTCAATTTATTTTTTAAATTTTAATGACGTTTTGGCGTAACCAAAAACGTAATGAACCAAGCTTAGACGTATGGTAAACAATCCGCATTGACACATTAGTGATTTTATTGTTTCGTTATATACTTTTGGCTCTGTGAAAATGTCTGAATTTTTGTGCAAATAATGCTAGATTTTGGCGTAACAAAAAACGTTGAACCAAGCTTAGACGTACGGTAAACAATCCGCGTTGATACATTAGTGATTTTTTTGTTTCGTTATATACTTTTGGTTCTGTGAAAATGTTTGAATTTTTGTGCAAATAATGCTAGATTTTGGCGTAACAAAAAACGTCATGAATCAAGCTTAGACGTACGGTAAACAATCCGCGTTGACACATTAGTGATTTTGTTGTTGGGTCATATATTTTTGGCTCTGTGAAAATGTCTGAATTTTTGTGCAAATAATCGCTTCCCGTTGCTTTTTTTCGGCACTCCATGCGAAACAACGTACCGTCGCTTCAAAGACGGTAATTTCGATGGTGATCGCGTGAAGGAATGCCAAAAATCTCCGAAGACGCTGAATTGGAAGCCAAACGCAAAGAGAGCTTGCTTCAGTTACCCGCCAAGAAAAAGTGATTCTACAACGCTCGACCTCGCGTTGCCCAACCTGTTAAAACATCGCTCAAATGGGAAATCCCACCCCACTTGCTATATTCCCCAGATTATCACTTTTCGATGGCATATGGTCTGGTTAATCGACAGTTCCGCTCATATGAAGACATCTTAAAATGGCTTGATTCGTGGATAGCCACAAAAGACGAACTCTTCTACCGTGACGGAATTGGAGCTCCGCCAAAAAGTTGGGAAAAAGTTGTCGCAATACTTTGAATGATTCATTTGTAACCACGTTTTCACAATAAAGTTGCACTTTCATCAACAAAAAAAAAAAACAAAACAATGGGACCTTAATTGCACACCTTAATTGCACACTGGTGCAGTAAGCAGAAAATGCTATTACATAAAGTGTGTGTTTTTTTTTAAATGACCAAAGTTAATGTTGGTTTGCTACAAACAACTGTTTCAAAAATATCCTATTTTTATGACTGAATTTTATTTTATTGATAAAAAATATCCTTAATATCTTATGACCAACCATAATTGTCTTCAAAGTATAACAATGATGAGATAATGAAACTTTGAAATACACCATTAAAAAATACAAAATATAAAGAACAAATTCCTTAAAAGAATTTGGCCTTTATATATTTTGAAATATTTTTTTTTTGATACAACATAATACAGCATTTGTAAATAAATAAAATACGTTTTATTTACAAATGGAGTATCAATTTCATATTCACGACCTATAAATATCATTAAGTAATATATATTTTTTTGTTCCTTCAAGTGTTAAAATTATTAAAAATATTTTAGATTTAAATAATATTAATCCAATTATTAAAGAATTAATTTCTTCTTTTAAATTATGTATCGATAAAAAATATTTTCAATTCAATGACATTTATTATAAACAAAATTCTGGATTGGCAATGGGATCTCCTTTAAGTCCATTACTAGCTGATATCTACTAGAAGAAACATTTTTTAAAAATCCACTTACAAAAAAAACATATTAAATTTTGGTATAGATATGTTGATGCTTTGACGGATCTTATGAAAACTTAAATTCATTTCTTGAATATATCAATTCTTTAAACCAACACATAAAATTTGCTTTAGAAATTGAGTTAAATAAAAAGATCAACTTCTTAGATTTATCTGTTTAATTTTAGCAATCCAACTTATTTATATATATTTTTTTTAATTTCCAAACCTTAAACCACAATAAAAAAAGAAAGCGTTTATCTGTTTTGGGCCAGAGTCATTTAAAATTATATTTCCCTACCTCAAAATACAATAAAATGAAAGTATTTATCTGTTCTAAGCTATCAAGCAGAATACAATATTTCTGCTCCTGTTTGTTTTAATTTATATTTCCCTACCTCAAAACATTAAAGTATTTATCTGCCCTAAGCTATCAAACAAGGTGCAATCTTTCTGCCCTTGTTAGTTTTATTTTTTTTGTTTGTTTAAATGAACCAATCTAATTAACATTAACAATACCCAGGTACATGGATTTGCGGAAAGGTCTAATTAAAATCCGGCCTAGGTAACCCGTTCCCTCGATCCACTCGAATGTTCCCGGCGAGATTTATTATTCGAATGACATGCAGAAGTAGTGCACCGGACATTCCATCTCATCTCCATCAGCGGGCGCGCACACATACCTGCTGGATGTGTGGATGTGAATGTAAATGCGAACACACCACTCCTCTACCTGTAATATGCATAATGAAGTGAACACGTATATCCCTCCCCGCCTACCCCTTCAATCCTTTCCATATGTATGAGGAGGGCACGACGTGATGCCACCGGGAATAATGGAACCGTGTACATCCCAATCAATTACTTGATGATGTACATCGGGCAAATAGAAATTAAATAATGTTATTCGTGTTGTTTTAGTTGCCAACTAAAACGTGATATTTAAAAAAAAAATATATTTATGTTTCGCCATTCTCCGCAAAATTATTTTTAATCCTAAGTTTACCTTCAAACGCACTCCCAAATATTAAAAACCTTGGTCCAGGTTAATATTTAATTATATATTGTATTGTGTTTGTCAATAATTAAATTCACATTTAATGAAATGTTCATTGGCGGAAAGACCAACGGTCGATAGAAAATTGGAAGAAGAATTTATTTTTATGTTAGTTATTTATTGTATTTATTTATTATTATTACTTTGCCAATAAAGATTTATATATATATATGAAATGTTCAGCCAGCATTCATCTAGCCTATGGATAATTCGTTTTTTTGAACCTCATCAGACTATTCTATTCCATATGCAATGCCTTGATGAAGGCGGTTGAACGGAAATTGTGTTGAATAATTAAATTATTGACAAAAGAAGTTTATATTTCATTACATATTATTTTATTAAAATAAATAAATTGTCAACAGGATTTAAACAATAAACATATTTCTTATAAAATGTGTACCTACATTTTTTAACACCGAAACGTATCCACTGAATCATCAACAATGCCCTTTTATCAAAAAAAAACCCGGAAGATCCCATGAATTTTTCGTGCCGTGTAAAATTTCTGTTATTTATTCCGACGGTTCCTCGTCCCTTAGGTACAATATCGGGGCGGGGCCCTTTGAAATGAAACATTAGGCAAGTTTTGACTTAATATGCAATAAAAGCCGCATTCGGCCCGGAAATTGATTTAAAGAGAATCCTTTACAAGGGTAGCCGGCGTTTTCGGCAGAGAGGATCCCTAACAGCGGTCTCATTCAATTTATATTGGACGGACGCCCCTCGCTCAATCTAATATCCAGATATTACTCCGAACCAAAAAAAAAATAAATTTTTGATTTAATTTAATAAATTAAATTGCTTTATTTATAAATATATTATTTTATATTATTTAAATATGAGAGATACATTAAATCTCTCAGAAATAAATACTGAGAGATACATTAAATTACATTACAATATATACAATCATAAACATCTAGTTAAGCCTCAAAAAATGGCAATCGACCATCGGTCTTTCTACCTTATAATAATAATAATAATCTTTATTAAAAAAATATACAGAGAAATATTCAAAATAATAATAAAAATGTTTACAATTGCTTTTTCTATATTTAATGAACTCAATCTTCATTCAACTCGTCTAATTCAGAATGATTTAATTGAAATTAAAACACTTGGTTTGTTTCATTTATTTGTTTTATTATTATTAAATAATATTTAATTCAGGATGATTTATTATAATTAAAATAAATAAGTGAAACAAACCAAGTATTTTAATTTCAATTAAATCATCCTGAATTAATTCAAAAATGTTTCACCACAGGTTAAGTGAACAATTAATTAAACACAACTCTTCTATGTATACATCACGTAAACTCAAAACTTATATACTTGTTTTTTTTTTATATTAAAAATAATATATTTTATGGAGACTGTTTAATTATTGCAATAATTCTTTTAAAGAAAATACATGCTTTCGATTTTTTTTGTTTTGCAGTGAAAATCCCCCTGAGAAAACGAACCCCGCTGAAGCCGTAACAATTACAGCGCGCATAATGCAAGTCCATCTAGATATAAACCCACCCACCCCTTATATGCATCTGTTATCATCAAGCTAGGAAGCGCGCTCTTATCCCCCGAAACGCTTGATTGATCTTTAAGTATTATTGCAGGAAGCTCGGCGATAAGAGCTGCGGGGATGGGGGGGAAGCGAAGGCAGCGACCGGGGGAGGAAACCTATAGAGACCGAGATTATTACGTTTTATTGTTGTAAAGATAAAGGGCGCGCCAGGAATTTCAAAAGTTGCCCTCTACTGAGGATACGCGCCCAGATGAAATTTCACGTGGCGAAATTACCAGATAAATAAACTTTTGTCACGGCAGATGTAACCGGAATGTCCCACAAGTATTTCTCTCCCTCGGAACCCGCACTCTTTCTCTTTTTTTTTTGCTTCCTCCACCCGCTTTTACTTCTTTTATTATCACGCTCGGATGAGTTTTTTGTTGAGTGTAAGATGTTTCTTTAACTTATGTCCCAATCAGATAAATACATTTATTTATATAAAAAAATGTGAGAAATAAAATATTGCTCTCCGAAAATTTCCCTCCCAGAATCCACTATTAATTTCCAAAAAATTATAACGGAAATAAACAAACAGGGGTTGAAATTTTTAAGAATTAACAACGGCATTCGATTATCCGTTGTTTCAGAATATGCAAAAATTCAAAACTACAACAGTTTTCGAGTTATTTGCACGAAATAAATGTGGGAAATATTAAGTTGGCTACAAAATGAGTGTTTAATTAATAATAATAAAGATTTTTACAATAATTAAGAATTCAAAACTTATATTTATACCGTTAATTCTTAAAAAAAATTAAAAAAAAAAGAAACCAGTGTATAAACTGAGAAATAAATAATAATAATAAAATAGCCGTAAGTAAAATGAATAAAAAAGGTATTGAAATGAAACTTAGAGGGTTTGTTAATGAAATTCCACTATTTTATAATATATAAAAATCGAAAAATATCCCTTTCGTATTTATTAACTAATAAACACAAGAATTAAGCTGGCTTAAAATCCGATAAGTACTTTAACAAATGTCCAATAATGGTCAAATATGAATAGTAAAAAAAGGAAATAATTTATTAATTATTTTCAAATTCTTTTTATTTAATTTACCTGATATTTATTAATCTACCTGAAACAATTGTTAGAGACATAAAGAGAGAGAGATAAATATAATTGAATATTCTGTATTAGAAATAATATCATGTAGTTTATTATAAAGCAATTCACTAAAATAACACAGCATAAACAAGCGTTCCGTTTGAGGCACGAAATATTCCCAACTCCTGTTTACAGCCAGTAAATAACTTTTGTATCGCGCTAAAACAAATCTGCTTTACTGTAATCTTTAAACAGAGTCTAGACGTTATAATCCACCCTCGGCGCGTTTCATATTATATAAATATGTACAATCCTTTTAATTGTGCGAGTGTATATACTACGTCGTCGTCGTCGTCGGGCCGTTTTGAGCGCGAGCGAGATAATATCGTCTGCGTTCCGCATTCAGCCCCGCTCGAAATGTCAAAAGGGGCTCTACGTAAGGGCCCCGAGGGCTTCCGACGTTGTCGATATTTGTTTCCACGTGCTTCCCGATACATTTCCTTCGTGCGCTCGCAAACGCGCATTTTTTTTTTGTTAATTGTGCGTTTTGTTTTGGAAGGAATTTCACATTTGTGATAGTATTTTCAGTCAAGATATTCAATCAAAGAAAGCTTAAATATTGACATTAAGGTCAATATATATATATATATATATATATATATATATATATAATCTAGAATCCCCATCTACCATAATGGTGGTATAGGGGTTAAGGTCAATATAAAGAAATTAAAATACGCAAAATTACCTTTACAGTCATAAATAGAAAATAAAGTGATGAAAATTGTATTTAAAGTCAAAATTAGGCGAAAGAAATCATTAAAGTTGTCTTTTAGGTCGGATTAGGCAATAGAAATGAAAAAAAAGTTATTTAAAGTCGGAATTAAAGTCAGGAAAACTGACTAAAGTAAGCATTAGGCAATAAAATTGTTCAAAAGTGGTTTTACAGTCAGAGTTAGCTAATAAAAGTGACAAATTTTGTACTTTAAATCAGAATTAGGCAATAAAAATGATAGCTTTTTCGTTTAAACAATAAAAAACGATGGAGGCTGTATTTAAAGTCACAACTGGACAAGAAAGGTGACGGAAACTGAGTTTAAAGTCAAGATTAGGCAATAAAAGATTTTAAAGTGAATATTAGACAACAAAAGGAACTTTAAGATGAAAATTAAATAACAAAAAATACATTAAAGTCGAAATCAGGTAACAAGAGAGACTTCGATGTCATGTTTAGACAATAAAAGAAACTTCAAAGTTATATTTAGGCAATATAAGAGACTCCAAAGTCATATTTAGACAATAAAAGTGACTTAAAAGTCATATTTAGGTAATAAAAGAGTCTTTAAAGTCATATTTAGGCAATAAAAGGGTCTTCAAAGTCATATTTAGGTAATAAAAGAGTCTTAAAGTCATATTTAGGCAATAAAAGCGACTTCAAAGTCATATTTAGGCAATAAAAGAGTCTTCAAAGTTATTTTTAGACAATATAAGAGAATTCAAAGACATATTTAGGCAATAAAAGAGACTTAAAAGTCATATTAAGGCAACAAAGAGACTTTAATGTCATATTTAGGCAATAAAGGGACTTCAAAGTCATATTTAGGCAATAAAAGAGACTCCAAAGTCATATTTAGGCAATAAAAGAGTCTTCAAAGTTATTTTTAGACAATATAAGAGAATTCAAAGACATATTTAGGCAATAAAAAAGACTTAAAAGTCATATTAAGGCAATAAAGAGACTTTAATGTCATATTTAGGCAATAAAAGAGACTTCAAAGTCATATTTAGGCAATAAAAAAGTCTTCAAAGTTATTTTTAGACAATATAAGAGAATTCAAAGACATATTTAGGCAATAAAAGAGACTCCAAAGTCATATTTAGGCAATAAAAGAGTCTTCAAAGTTATTTTTAGACAATATAAGATAATTCAAAGACATATTTAGGCAATAAAAGAGACTTAAAAGTCATATTAAGGCAACAAAGAGACTTTAATGTCATATTTAGGCAATAAAGAGACTTCAAAGACATATTTAGGCAATAAAAGAGACTCCAAAGTCATATTTAGGCAATAAAAGAGTCTTCAAAGTTATTTTTAGACAATATAAGAGAATTCAAAGACATATTTAGGCAATAAAAGAGACTCCAAAGTCATATTTAGGCAATAAAAGAGTCTTCAAAGTTATTTTTAGACAATATAAGATAATTCAAAGACATATTTAGGCAATAAAAGAGACTTAAAAGTCATATTAAGGCAACAAAGAGACTTTAATGTCATATTTAGGCAATAAAGAGACTTCAAAGACATATTTAGGCAATAAAAGAGACTCCAAAGTCATATTTAGGCAATAAAAGAGTCTTCAAAGTTATTTTTAGACAATATAAGAGAATTCAAAGACATATTTAGGCAATAAAAAAGACTTAAAAGTCATATTAAGGCAACAAAGAGACTTTAATGTCATATTTAGGCAATAAAAGAGACTTCAAAGTCATATTCAGGCAATAAAAGAGTCTTAAAAGTCATATTTAGGCAATAAAAGAGACTCAAAGGTCATATTTAGGCAATAAAGAGACTTCAAAGTCATATTTAGGCAATAAAAGAGTCTTCAAAGTTATTTTTAGACAATATAAGAGAATTCAAAGACATATTTAGGCAATAAAAGAGACTTAAAAGTCATATTAAGGCAACAAAGAGACTTTAATGTCATATTTAGGCAATAAAGAGACTTCAAAGACATATTTAGGCAATAAAAGAGACTCCAAAGTCATATTTAGGCAATAAAAGAGTCTTCAAAGTTATTTTTAGACAATATAAGAGAATTCAAAGACATATTTAGGCAATAAAAAAGACTTAAAAGTCATATTAAGGCAACAAAGAGACTTTAATGTCATATTTAGGCAATAAAAGAGACTTCAAAGTCATATTTAGGCAATAAAAAAGTCTTCAAAGTTATATTTAGACAATATAAGAGAATTCAAAGACATATTTAGGCAATAAAAGAGACTTAAAAGTCATATTAAGGCAACAAAGAGACTTTAATGTCATATTTAGGCAATAAAGAGACTTCAAAGACATATTTAGGCAATAAAAGAGACTCCAAAGTCATATTTAGGCAATAAAAGAGTCTTCAAAGTTATTTTTAGACAATATAAGAGAATTCAAAGACATATTTATGCAATAAACAATATATCCACCATTATAATCAATTTATTTAAAAAATAATGCGTTTTATTTTCAACTAATATAAATTCAAGTATTTCATAAATTGTGAATAATATGTTTCTTCATTTTTAAATGAAACATTGAAGTTACATAATTTGTGTAAATACAGCAATTATACATCATGAATAAGTCTAATTAACCAACTACTATTCCGACTGAAAGAGTAAAATGAGAGGGGTGTAAAATGATACGTTTAAATGAACACAACACACACACACACGGGCAAATATATATCAAAAGTGGGGAGTAGTGAGGGGATTGAAGTGATTTAAAAGTAAGCGAGTGGAAAGCGGGGGGCTTTAATTGGGAATCGGGGAATAATTAACCGGAGCGGCCGACTAGAACCGGCTATGACAAACCAGTCAAATCTCGAATGGCCGGTTTCGGTTGCCATAAAGCAATTTGCCTGATATCTGTTCGGATATCTAATTTCGCATTCAATCCAGATTAACTCTCTGAAATGTGTGTAATTGCATTCGTGCAACGGAGAGAACGCTGCGGTTCTGTTCATGGCACGACTGGAGATACATCTTAATGTGATATTTCAGTGTGTTTAGCTCAAATTATATCTAAAATGTCTCTATTAATTCATTGAAGGATAAAGTCCTATACAAAAAAATTATTGGTTGTTGCGGAATTTACTTTTTTTTAAATAATTTATTAACCAGTTTTTATTTTAGAAATGTAAGAAATAAATATGAATAAATTATTAAAAATCAAACAATAAAACACAGATTACATTTTTTGTATAGGACACTAGTCTATAATGAATTAATAGAGATCTTAAGAAGCCTTTCAGAACATGTTTGATTTTTTTTTTATTTTATAACAGAATCTTTTCTGCGATTTATTTAATGTAAGTTATAATATATATATATATATATATATATTATATATATATATATATATATATACTAATAATAGCTAAATTTACTAAATAATAATAAACCCATTTTTATTAAGACTAATAATACAATACAATCGAGACTATTCTTTGAGAGAAATGTATATATTATATATATAATGGGTTTATTATTATTTAGTAAATTGAGCTATTATTAGTGTTTAATATAATTTAAAGTAAGGTTTTTTTTTATTGGGAATAACAATTTTAATCACACGCTCCGTTTGCCCCCTCACGTAATCCCATCGCAAAATTTTATCTTTTAACACCATTTAGGACGGAAAGGGTTTCCGTATTGAAATTCCCTCTCGCGTGAATCACCTCCTGGTTCATTGAATCCATCCATTTCACCCTGCGTTTTCTTTTCTTCTTTTCGGTTGAGAAATTTCGAACTGCATCGATAATTTGTATCGGCGGGTCCGGTCCAGGTAGCCGTCACATTTCATAACGTTACGTCTTGCGGAAACTGACGACAATAAGAAGGGACAAAGGGGGTTCCGAAGAGGGGAGAGTTCCGCAAGTGGATTAGGACTTTTGTTGTTGTCGCCCGCGATGGATTCTCGTTTGTCCTCTTAAATTTACTGTTATTAAATACAAATAAAGTGTTTGGTTGCTTCGCCCTGGGATTACATTCTTATACGTGAATGGGTTTTTATTTTCGGATTTATGTTCTGTGAATGTTTCTTCACATATATTTTAGTGAATTGCAGGACATACACAGAGATTTATCTAGTTAGTTTTTTCTAATAAATTTGTTAATACATTGAACAACACAATAAAAATTGTAATAATATTTGTTTTACATTAAAAAAATATATAAAACTGTATTTTATTTAAATCCAAAATCTATGTTTAAAAAATTATTAGATTGCTAATAACTGAAGCCTCAGTTATTAGCAATCTAATAATTTTTTAAACATATATTTTCATACATTATTTATCAAATGAATCACTTATCAAATTAAAAGTTTTCATTAGATTACGACAAGTTTAAATTGTTGGAAATACTCACAATAAATAAAATTTAGTGTTATACAAAGCTTAAAGTGTTTTATTCAAAAATTATTAGTTTCACAATTTCAATTCGTTTCTAGTATTTAGTATTGAGTTGATCAATAAAACAACTTGTTAGATATTATCGCCTTCTTCTGGAATTGGCTATCAACCAGAGGTCTTTTCACCTTAAATTATTACTGTTTTGATATTTTTAATATTGCATATTTTCCTTAATATAACTGTTAATATAATCCAACTCTATTTATGAATCAAAATTTTAATATCCCAAATTCACAATATATTCATTCATCTCATAACTCATCAACGACTGAATTACATAAAGATAAGGACTTTCGGCTGAAAGACCAATGACCAATTTTATTCATATTAAATTAAATTTTGTATTTTAATTAAATTACATCAAATTCTCAATAAAGTTGTTAATCAATATTATTATTATTAAAACAACCTCATACTTTTAATGCATTCGCTTTATTTTTACAAAAATGAAATTAACGTTCAATTAGGATGTTTCACATTGGCGTGTGTGCGTTCGTGAAACCGCCATTAAAAAACTAATGACCCTTTCGCGCAGACAGCAATTCGATTAACGGGCGCGCGTGTTTTTTTTTTTTTTGTTCACTATTTCACCCCGATGCGCATTATCATAGCAAACAAACGCGAAAAATTGGACGCTGTGAGAACCGCGGCGGATTCGCCATTTGGCGGGATTTCATATGCAAATTCCCCATTTCGAAATATCCACTGTGGATTTTTTTCGCCGCCGTCCCGAATAAACGCAATTTGTTTCAAATCATATTGGATTCGCGTAATAAGAGAATCAATATTTCAAGTGGGCTCTGATTTACCATAACGTTTTCATTGAAAAATTGAGTATTTTCCTTTTATTTTCTTATTGCACTTCTTTATTTAATAATATATATAAAATACACAATTTTTCAATTTAATAAGTAAGCAAAATATTATATTATATTATATTATATTATATTATATTATATTATATTATATTATATTATATTATATTATATTATATTATATTATATTATATTATATTATATTATATTATATTATATTATATTATATTATATTATATTATATTATATTATATTATATTATATTATATTATATTATATTATATTATATTTTTTTAAGGATAGACTAATGAAGGAAGAATAATATTTGTAATGGCCATTTTAATTTACTTTTTATTATAATTATATTTATTTACTGAAATAAATATAACAAAACTTTCAATTCAATGGAAATTTCACCATTTTAGAAAATACTGATGATTAATTAAAATTATCAGTATTAGTAAAAGGCCACGAAAGCCAGAGTTATGTAACACAGTTTAATTAATCACCACTATTTTCTAAAATGGTGACATTTCCATTGAATTGAAAGTTTTGTTATATAACTCAAGACTTTCGTGGCCTTACCTCTTTATATTTCTCAGTTAATAACCAATTTAACACAAACTTATAGTAATAACGGAGCTACGATAAACTGAAACGCGGAAATCATGAGCGAACTTATGGTGGATGCGCCGGGATCGCACAATATTTAATTACGTAAAAAAATATGAACGTTTTAAATTTCAGAAATAGCTTCAATGAAATTCAGAGTGATTTCAAAGCGGATGGATATTTAAATTCGATTTGTTATAGAAGGGAATGCGCTTATCAGTATTTTGTAAAATATATGAGAAAACTTTCAATTCAATGGAAATCTCAATTGAATTGAAAGTTTACTCATATAACTCAAAACTTTCGTGGCCTTATTTCCCTATATTTGTCAGTCAAGACCAATTTAACATAAACGTCTAGAAATAATGGAATTACGATAAACTGAAACGCGGAAATCAGGAGCGAACTTATGGTGGAAGCGCCGGGATCGCACAATATTTAAATAGGTAAAGTAGAAAATATCAATGTTTTACATTTCAAAAATATCTTTAATGAGTGATTTCAAAGATATTTTAAATTCGATTTGTTGCAGAAGGGAAGGCGCTCCTTTCAACGACTCGTGAAACACGGGAAGGGCAACTAATCTGAAACATCTTATTAATAATAGAGGTTTCTATATATACAAATATCTTTAGTCAGACAACAGAATTACAATTCTTTAGAAATATTTATATTTACAATACATATTGGTGGGTTAGTCGTCTGTGAAACTTCAAAGAATTGTTGTTTAAATTAAAATTATTTGAAAATAATTAATAAATTATTTCCACATTTAGCTTTGTGATATTTTGACACAGATATTTAATTAATTTATTAAATATTAGAGATGGGAAAAGTCGATCTTTTTTGTCAATGCGAAATGAAATATGTGAAAATTTTCTTAATGTTATTTATGTTATTAATATTAGGAAGTGTTACCTATATATTAATTAATAATCTCCAATTTATTGTTATTTATTAACTTTAACTATTCAGAAATACTCGATTACACTAGATTTTGTCCAACACTATTAAATATCTGTGACTAAAAAAACAATAGACTTTTTTTTTATAAATTAAACAACAGTTCATAGAAAAGAGTATTTATTTTTATGAACTGTTGTTTAATTTATAAAAAAGTGTATTGTTCTTTTTTTTTAAACACAAAAATACTTGCATATTAAAACACCTGTTGCGTAAGTTATGCAACAGAGCGATACACACATAATCCCTTTATAAAGTACAAAATGAAGAAAAGCAACAACAAGCAGTGTTATTAATCACAAACGCAATATAAACACAGACTGCTCCCCGTTCGTGTTTATAACAACATCAGTCTGCAATTGCCGTAATGGAGCATCGGCTAATTGAAGCCCCGAAAGCTGAATAATCCAGACGTATGAATGCAAATATATCGCGCAACAGTAAATATTCGCAATAATTGGCCGGATTAAACGAACATGAATAGTTTTAATGGGAGCCGCCGGTTCGCGATCATTCCGCATTTGTACATCGCTGAAAAGCTCTTTGCATGATGGCGTGTGTCTCTCTGCGCGCCGCAAAGTGTCAGCCGGCCCATGCATTATGCATCGGGTTTTAAAACAATTACTTGATGGCATGATGGATTATCCGCTTTATCATTGCAGCCCTTTTGTGTGGTTTGCAAGCGGGTTGATTTTTTTTAAATGCTGTTGTGTGTGCTATTATTCAATTATTTCAGCGAAAAAGAAAAATGTTTAATATGCTTTATATTTATGAAGCATAAAACATGAAATAACAATTTTAATAAATAAAACTCTTTTTTACTTTAATAATCAATGGAAATTATTTAAATTAAACACTTGCTTATTTTAATTAATGGGAGACGACGTAAGCGCCATTTTTTTTTTGCCTAATTTTATGTGGAATCAACGATTCGAGTCTACAAAGTAGACAACCGAGAATCCTCGCTAAGGGTTCATTAAGATCTATAGGATTCATCGTATTATTTACCTTCTAATTACAACTTGTCCAATCCTCGTGTGAATAAAAAAAGCAAATGTGGAATGACGGGATTGGATTGAAAACGATTAGTAGATTTCTCGCAACAACCATCCAGATAAATAGAAAAGAGTATTCATTCACTTCGTCACAGTTATTTAAATATATTAAATAAAAAGAATTTGAAAATAATTAATTATTTTCAAATCATTTTAATATAACCATCCAGATATTTTTATTATTGAAATTGCTCCAAATGATTGAAAATGATTATTTTTCTGGAAACTAAATAGCCAATAATCTTTCTGTTGTCATCAAGGATCTTTGTGATTTTTTTCAGATTTTTCTGAGAGAAAAAATTTTCACCGAAATCTGAAAATTTCGCAAGGGGTATGTATGGAAAAAAGTGAATTTTCGTCGAAAATCCAAAAATCTCCAAATGACTTCATTTTATACCAAAATGTAGCTAAGAAATGGGGGCGTAAGCTGTGTGAATTTCAACAACATCTATGAATTAGTTTTCTGTCAGTAGGCTCGCAAAGTGCGCCTACGCAAATTGGGAAAAAATGTTGCTAAAACTTGCGATTTTTTTCTGGCGGCCACAGTAGAAATAGAAACATGATTTTTGGGGAAAACATGTCAACATTCTTTAAGAATCGAATGCTAAAAACCCCGTTTTTCTATATTGTTTGTGAGTTTAGTAATTTTTGTTCAACTGTGGTCACGTCCAAAACGGCCAATCCGCGGGTCTCCATTAAACCGTTCCCATAAGGCTTCATGTTAATTTCATGGAACAATTGAAATGTCTCAAAATAATTGAAAATGATTATTTTTCTGGAAACTAAATAGCCAATAATCTTTCTGTTGTCATTAAGGATCTTTGTGATTTTTTTCAGATTTTTCTGAGAGAAAAAAAATTTCACCGAAATCTGAAAATTTCGTAAGGGGTGTATGTATGGAAAAAAGTGAATTTTCGTCGAAAATCCAAAAATCTCCAAATGACTTCATTTTATACCAAAATGTAGCTAAAGAATGGGGGCGTTAGATGTGTGAATTTAAACCACTTTGATGGATTGGTTTTCTGTCAGTAGGCTCGCAAAGTGGGCCTACGCAAATTGGGAAAAAATGTTGCTAAAACTTGCGATTTTTTTCTGACGGCCACAGCAGAGATAGAAACATGATCTTTGGGGAAAACATGTCAACATTCTTTAAGAACCGAATGCTGAAAACCCCGTTTTTCTATATTGTTTGTGAGTTTCGTAATTTTGGTCCAAATGTGATCACGTCCAAAACGGACAATCCGCGGGTCTCCATTAAACCGTTCCCATAAGGCTTCATGTTAATTTCATGGAACAATTGAAATGTCTCAAAATAATTGAAAATGATTATTTTTCTGGAAACTAAATAGCTAATAATCTTTCTGTTGTCATCAAGGATATTTGTGATTTTTTTCAGATTTTTCTGAGAGAAAAAAGTTTCACCGAAATCTGAAAATTTCGTAAGGGGTATGTATGGAAAAAAGTGAATTTTCGTCGAAAATCCAAAAATCTCCAAATGACTTCATTTTATACCAAAATGTAGCTAATGAATGGGGGCGTAATATGTGTGAATTTAAACCACTTCGATGAATTAGTTTTCCGTCAGTAGGCTCGCAAAGTGGGCCTTCGTAAATTGGGAAAAAATGTTGCTAAAACTTGCGATTTTTTTCTGGCGACCACAGCAGAAATAGAAACATTATTTTTGTGGAAAACATGTCAACATTCCTTAAGAATCGAATGCTAAAAACCCCGTTTTTCTATATTGTTTGTGAGTTTCGTAATTTCGGTCCAACTGCAGTCACGTCCACAACGGTCAACCGGCGGGTGTTTATTGAACCGTTCTCATAAGGCTCCGTGTTAATTTTGCGGAGGATTTCTTAAGGGCCTGAAATGGTTGAAAATAATTATTTTTCTGGAAAATAATTAGCCTACATTTCTTCTGCTATCATTAAGGATTTTCGAGAATTTTTTCAGATTTTTTTGAAAAGAAAAAAATTTTCACCGAAATTTGTAAAATCGTAAGATTTTCGTTGAAAATCAAAAAATCTCCAAATGACTTCAAATTATACCAAAATATAGCTAAAGAATAGGAGCGTAAACTGTGTGAATTTTAATCGCTTTGATGTATTAGTTTTCGGTAAATCTATTCGCAAAGCTGGCCTTCGAAAATTGGGTAAAAAATTTGCGAAAACTTACATTCTTTTTCTGACGGACACAGTTGAAATAGAACAATTATTTTTTATTATATACAGCCCATATTCCTTAGGAATAGAATGCTGAAAACCGCGTCTTTCTAGATAGTCCGTGAACTTAGTAATTCTTCTTTAATTGCAGTTGCGTCTAAAACGGCCAATCGGCGGGTGTTCATTAACACGTTCTCATAAGGCTCCATGTTAATTTTGCGGAAGATTTTTTAATGCCAAAAAATACTTGGAAATGATAATTTTTCTGAAAACCTAATAGCCAATGAACTTTCTATTGTCATTAAGGGTCTTTGTTATTTTTCTCAGATTTTTTTGTAGAGAAAAAAAAATCACTGAAATCTGAAAATTTCGTATGGAAAAAAGAAAAGATAATTAAGGAAAAAAACAGGTGGAAAACCTATATTTATCGAAGTTTTATGTTATTCCTGTAAAAGAATTTGAATCTATTTTATTAAATATTTTTGAATAATTAAGAAAATGTATTCTTTTTGATTCATATTAATACCGTTTTGTTGCAGAGATATTTTTGTTGTCGCGCAGACATGAGATATAACGATTTTATTTTTGTACGATCATTGCATATTTCCTGTATATTTAATTCGGGAAATTTTTTCGTAATTAAAAATACGAAATGTAACGAAAAAATATTTTTTTAATAGGAAATCTAAGAGTTTAGATAATATAAAGGGCATCGAAAAATAAGAAGAGCGTTGTAATGAATTAATCACTATTTAAGAAAGGCATATATTGATGAATAAAGTTGAATTCCTAAAAAAGGAATGTTTTTCTTAGACCGTAGATTTATTGAGTGATATGTTACACAGTTGTATCAGACATCTTGGTGTAATACAAGGGGCGTAATTGAAAAAAAAAACCACCCCTGAATTCCAGTCTCCCTATAATTTCAGATAATGAGCGATCGGGAAGCGATCTAATTATCATTTACGCGATGGATCGTCTTTATCCGGCAAGGGCAGACGGCACGACACACCCCCGCCTCCAACCTCCAAACAAACCCCCTCATTATGATGCCGTCCGCAGTAAACAGCACGATAACCGTGCGAATCGATGATTTGCCGATGGCCGTGCCACGATAATTGCCCGATTTATTGCATTCCCTTCACTATCTGCATGCCATACCACGAGCACTACCACTGTGGCTGTATCTATCCAGCCGGCCGTGTTCAGTGTGTGAGAATTACGGCCTCCGGTTGCGCTGACATTAAATCAAAACCTGTGTGGGCTTTACAGGCCCTCATAAACCCCATAAACCATTCGGATTGTAGCGTTAGAATTAGACTATTGTCCCGTACGCTAAGTCTCGATAATGTTTCGCGAAATGGGAAATGCAGAATTGACCATTTAGCCGGTGTAATGGATGGCATCGCTGATTATTAAAACGACTCTCTCTCTCTATATATATATATATATCTGTTATAATACGAAATCAATGTAAAACAAAATCTGCACATTTCGAACGAATTATTTCTGTTAATTTGAATTTCCATAAAATAATTAAAATTTAATAAAACACTAAAAATGTACACTAAAATTCAATGCTGTAAAAATTACTTTTCAAAAACTTACAGTTGAAGGGATCAATAATAGTCGGCACCCTCATTTCAATTTAATTTTTAAGCATATTCAGGATATGCTTAAAAATTAACTCTCCTATTATCCCTCTAACCCCGACACCAATTGGTAAAAGAGGACATCGATTATATATATATATATATTATCCCTCTAATAAATAATAAACATTCATATATTTAAATTTTTGTTACCAATATTAATTATTAAAACAAACGATATCTTCTGTATTTTCAACATAAATTAATTTACACAGCAGCCCTCTCAGCGTGAATGGATAGTGCGGGTGACCGCGACTCGTTAGCCGGAATCCGGAATACGTCCGGAATCCGGGAATTCCGGTTCCGTGTCAAACACACACACACACGACCCGCTCCGTTTCTCTGATGAGATTGCGACAAAAAAAAATATAACAGCGGACGGTCCGCTGTTTATAGGCGCTTTATATTTACTGCTTGGCCACCTAAAAAGGATGACCAATTTAATTTTACTCGGATATAAAGGGGGAGAGACCCTTAATTTACTATCCGCGCGCTGTGTGTGCGCTTTTTTGTGCGGGGGAGAGGTCGAGTTTCCGCAGGAGGGTAAACTCCGGACGAAACGAGTTTTACAGTGGTCAGAAGTATATATGATTGCGTTAGAAAGTTTTGCGATGGCCGTTTTACGTTTATATTGTATGTATTGCTAGAAATTGGGTGTAAAGCGGTATTGTTTAGGACAAAACACAAAAAACTACGCAATTTGTTTTAACTTCGAAGAGAACGAAAAACTGAAATAATATTTTACTTTAGAACAGAACAACCTTTGCTGTTTAAAGAATATGTATTAAATATTATTGATACCTTTGATGTGTAAAGAATATGATTTAAATACTATTTAATACATATTCTTTACACATCAAAGCTTTTCCCGTTTCAAATTAAATATACAATTTCAGTCCATTTCTGAATAATTGAAAGAATTATCGAGTGTATTTTGGTTTCGTCTGATAATGTAAAATTTGCTAACTCCAACCACCTGCTAAATAAATAAACACATAAATGTGGATATCCTGAATCGTAGTCAGGATTTTAGATTTCATATAGTTTCAAAAGAAAAAGTTAAAAGGTGTAATAACATAATATTTAGACAATCAATGCATCCGCAAACTAAAATTAACTGTTCTATTGCCAATTAGCAGACTTTTATAATATATATTGTAATATATTAGCGAAATTAATCAATATTGAGGGGTTGTACGATGCTGCAAGTACTAACAATTGATATTGTTTGATAGTTTGGAGTCTTATTAAGAAATTATTCCTATTAAATTTGCTCTTAAGCAGTTTTTAATATTTTTTTAAAAAAATTTAATTCGAGTCCAATTTGTCGATCTATGTGAAAATAATCAAAATTGAGGGTGCTGTGGAGGGGTTGTACGGTGCTGCGAGTACCAACAATTGATATTGTCTGATAGTTTGGAGTCTTATTAAGAGATTCTTCCAGTAAAATTTGCTCTTAAGCAGTTTTTAATATTTTTTTTAAATTTTTAATTCGAATCCAATCTGTCGATCTAAGTGAAAATAATCAAAATTTAGGGTGCTCTGGAGGGATTGTGCGGTGTTGCAAGTACCAACAATTGATATTGTCTGATAATTTGGAGTCTTATTAAGAGATTATGCCAGTTAATCTTGCTCTTAAGCAGTTTTTAATATTTTTTAAAAATTTTTAATTCGAGTTCAATCTGTCGATCTAAGTGAAAATAATCAAAATTTAGGGTGCTCTGGAGGGATTGTGCGGTGTTGCAAGTACTAACAAATTATGTTGTCTGATATTTTTGAGTCTTATTAAGAGATTCTTCCAGTTAAATTTGCTCTTAATCTGTTTTTAATATTTTTTTAAAATTTTTAATTCGAGTCCAATCTGTCTACCTAAGTGAAAATAATCAAAATTTAGGGTGCTGTGGAGGGGTTGTGCGGTACTGCAAGTACCAACAATTGATATTGTCTGATAGTTTGGAGTCTTATTAAGAGATTCTTCCAGTAAAATTTGCTCTTAAGCAGTTTTTAGTATTTTTTTAAATTTTTAATTCGAGTCCAATCTGTCGACCTAAGTGAAAATAATCAAAATTGAGGATGCTGTGGAGGGGTTGTACGTTGCTGCAAGTACCAACAATTGATATTATCAAATAGTTTGGAGTCTTATTAAGAGATTTTGCCAGTTAAATTTGCTCGTAATCAGTTTTTAATATTTTTTTAATTTTTTTTAATTCGAGTCCAATCTGTCGACTTAAGTGAAAATAATTAAAATTGAGGGTGCTGTGGAGGGGTTGTGCGGTGCTGCAAGTACAAACAATTGATATTGTCTGATAGTTTGGAGCATTATTAAGAGATCCATCTAGTTGAATTTGCTCTTAAGCGGTTTTTAATATTTTTTTAAATTTTTTTAATTGGAGTCGAATCCACAATTCAAAAACCGCCGCTAAAAAGTATTTTATCGCGACTTTAAATTCCCTTCGATGCGCTTCATTTAATTCCGCGAACAAAAGAATCCGGACGACAAACACGGTACAAATTAACGTCAATTAAAAACGAAGAGAAAAACGAAACGAGAGAAGGGCCCGTGTTCCGGGAACCAGTGACAGCCCTTAGATCGATGGACTATTAGTGGATAGACGGTCGATCGATCTTCGGGACATGTCCGACCCTTTAGTTGTACAGCTTACTGAAACCGGCCACTTTTATTGATAGTCCGGATTAACGGGGACACTCCGTCTCCGTACAGGGAGAAATGGCCGGAGGGGGTGCTCCGGAGAGCCGTGCGTTTAAATGCCCCCGAGGATGTTTCCTCTCCAGAGACCCCGGCGGATTTCGTTGCATTTTCACGTTGGAATTGTTGTTCGATTTTAGGCGAATTTACATGTTTTGTTGTTGTGAAAGGGAAGTTTTTAAATACTAATTTTTTTACCTGCATCTTAGAATATAATAGATTGAATATCTGAAGTTATTTGTTAAGTATAAATATCAGTACTTCTACACCACCATTATAGTAGATAGGGGATTTTAGATTATATATTGTAATGTATTA
Source organism: Philonthus spinipes (assembly GCA_963082785.1). NCBI lineage: Eukaryota > Metazoa > Arthropoda > Insecta > Coleoptera > Staphylinidae > Philonthus > Philonthus spinipes. The sequence goes on from OY720316.1 coordinate 1,737,075, forward strand.
TTAATTTAAATTAAAAATAATACATCTAGCGAACTCTTGCGATTAATTTTAAAAGTATTCGTTTTTATTTAGAATTTATTTTAAACCTTTTTTTTTGTACGGCATTTGTGAAATCGAATGGACAGTTGTTATTGTTACCTGCTTTTATCAGCACGTGAATAAAGTATTATTTTTGGAGTTTGTGAGTTATCATATTATAACCCTCAACATCATATATATATATATATATATAAATATCAGTGTATACTCAATGATATTTTAGAATATATATTATTATATATAATAATATATATTATTATATATAAAAAAATACATATTAATTAATTAATTATTATTTCGTTAAAAAAATCATGATACATTAATATTAAAAGAAAATAATTTGAAATTTAATTTAATTTTTTATTTTTTTTTTTCTCTAATTCTCGACAAAAGTTAAACTATTTATTTATGAATTTTCGATATATATTTTTAATAAAATATTAAACCATCATTCATGTATTTTATTAAACGTATTATGTAAATCTATTTATTTATGTATTTCTATTTAGAAAAATAATACATTTGCTGTCGGAATAAGTAATTAAGACGCATACCTCTCTCCAAGAAAATCCACAAATCCAAACATGCGCACGTCTAAACGAGACCATTAGGAAGAATATTTCGGTAACCTTATCTTAAACACCGGGATAATTAAGTAGATAGGGTATAGGCGATAAACATCGGTTTGTATATGTGAAAATATTGTTTCCTCCCCTTGCGCCTTTCACGATTATTAATGTCTGTTTAGGTGTCTCCCCCTTGTTGTAGATAAGGCGAGTCGACACGTCGTAAATATTAATCCTTAAAAAAAAGGTGGAGCAAAACAAACGACAAAATATTTTGTAGGAAGTGCAGGATTTCGTTGGGTGCATAGTTTTTCGGTTAAATTTAGATAGCGGGGCCCGGCAGGCATTTGTTTCAGGCCGCAAATATGCGTCGACGACGTCGCCTTTTTTTCTCTTTATTTCGAGGTGAGGGCGCCGCGACGATAAATAAATTGAAATATTACCGCGTCGACGTGAACACATTTTCGACTCTCTGTTTAATTTTTTTTTGTATTCTCTCCATTATTCCATTTTCCGTTCTCTCTCTCTCTCTCTCAGATGTTAATTTGTGTTCGGTGATGACATTAAAGATCATTGCCGGCGACAGTTAGTAATAAATATTAAATTACAACGAGGGCATTTGCATGTGTGCTTCCATCAGAGCGAAAAATAAAAGAAATGTGCCTGTCTGTGTTTGAGTGTGTGTTTGTGCTAAGTCTGTATGTGTTTGTGCTGATGTTATGAGGAGGGATTACAAAAAAAAAATGGAAACCGGATGAGACAGGCTTATCGGCATTCGGTTATCACAATTAATTCATTCTGGAAGCTTCATTTAATATCCTGCTCTCGGTTACACCTGAGATGAATATCGGGACGAACGTGAATGTGAGCAGAGGAGTATGATTTAATAAGCGGTCATGAAATTAATATCGGGCTTGTTGATATGCATGGAGTGGATGAAGAAGAAATTTGCGGTTTGGTTTTTATTTTAAATACCAACGCTAGTTTCCATTACATGGTAATCATTCTCAAACAATTTCAATTCAATGTTTTAAGTCGACCTGGTCGTTAATGATTGGGAAGTCCGGCTTATCTTACGCTTTGTGGATTCCTACAAAGAAAGTAAAAGTAGCAACAAGGTGCGATAAAATAAAATTAAAAATCTCGAAGTCTTATATGATTCCGATTATTATTCCCAAATAATATTCGTCTCGTTTATAAGCTGTTTGCATTTTTGATGAGGATTTTCTGCCCGAATCACAAAACAAGGAATATTAAAATATTCCAGGAATCCAAAATAAAAACAGCTGCTCCCAGTTCAAACGGATTTCACAACAGAAAAGACGGAAACATAAATAAAATCAACCCACACTACATCACCAATAAATCACAAAACAAAAAATGCCCATCCGTCTATTCGGTATGCGTCTGCGTTTGTGGAAATTTTATTTATTTTTTAATGCGATATGATCGGAGCGTGTACATAAATTACTATTATTTAGTGACAGTTAAAACGTATTTATGATTGCGGCCGGACAGGAGCTAAACCAAAAAAACGCGCACTGCACAATAAACTAAACGTGGAAACATCTGTAGCCTTTACATCATATCAGCGTATGTATGTGAAGGCCCGAATGTAAGAGCTTACGGATTTGCATTTTTATTGGTTCACGCTGAAATTAGCCGGAGATTTATTTGTGCTTTATGAAAAGTCGTGCGGATGAATTATTAGTTCTTTCTTTTACTTTCTCAATTAACTTTCACCAGAATTATATATACAAACATCAGTAGAATTAGAATTCTTTACAAATATTTGTATTTACAATATATATTGTTCGGTTAGTTAGTCTTTCTGCCCTCACCAGAATTATTTACTTAAATATTTATTACCCGCTGCTAATAATAAAAAAAAGCAAATGCAGAATAATTTTTATTCTCGTAAAATTTTATTACAAAAAAATTTATATATATGTGGCGACATGGAGAGGAGGCCAGACTCCCCCGCCGTTGGTGTTTGCCGAGCTTCTTGCTGTGTATACATGTCACCCGATATCGTAAAACCTCGATGTTTGATTTCCACAGAAAATCTGTCTGTTGACACACGATACGAGGGACGTTTTATTTGGACGTGTGTGTACACGATCCATCATAACATTTCAACTTCATGACTCGTCTCTTCTTCCCGCCGCACAAAAATGGCCTCCTCCCTCGCGCTACGCAAATAATTCTTTCATCTCGCCCTATTGCTGTTTGGAGATTTGCTCCTGTCTAATAATTATTAGGGGATGTTGAAAAGATTAAAGAACGCGATTTTTGATTAAATACAATAGACTTGTCTGTATTAAAATAAAAGGGGAAATTTATGAGATATCGGTGATATATTGTTGCTGAACAAGGGTGGATTATATAAGAATAACGCAAAGCACCATCTGTTGCATAATTTTTAAATGGCATCCTCAATGAATGTGATGTGGGCGCTACAAGGAACTTGTGAAAACAAGACATTTTTTTTAAAGATTTATTTCATTTTCGCTTTAAATTTTTCATACCTAAATAACTCCCAGCTCTCTACATTTCTAGATGAATCTACTCTAATCCTTGCGCTTTGAACTTTCACCGCGGGGGCGGTTGTCGTTAATCCAGCTCGGGGAGTGTTAAACACTCGAAAACGAATATAATCAACGGTGGATTCGGGTTTGAAATGTTTGGCGAGCTAAACAAACAGCCGGAGCGGCGTCTCGGCGAAACTGACGGCGGCCAACAATATGACGTTAGTCGGTGTCAGTCGGGTAGAAATTGGGGCTAATGCAGTCTGTGTGATGCCGTAAATGGCGAATTTACATGAGAGAGGAGGGATATCAAATAACAATTTCGCGCCCGGTTCGCGAAAATTAATTTAGCGTCGCTTTAATTGCGGAAATTAAACGCGGGCAGCACACTGCCGGATTCAGACGGTTTTGTGTCTTATTGATGTGAAATTGTCACAATATGAGCATGAAAGAACAAGTTCTGAAATTATCCATCATGAATTACCATACAAACAAATGGAGCTTAAAATATCGAAATCCATTAATCAAAATCTTTCGTTTATTGCTTAATTCCTACTCTAAAGTCAATATAACCAGTCGTTACTGCCTTGAATGCTCTTTAAAGCCGTTATATGTTACTGTTATTGCCTATAATTAACGTTAAAGTCAATATACCTAACTCTTGTGGCCTAGAATAGACTTTGAAGTCATTAAAACTGACACTTATTGCCTAATTTTTACTCTGAAGTCAATAAAACTCTCTGTTACTGCCAAAAAAACTGGCATTAAAGCCATTATAAGTTACTTTCATTGCCTAATATTGACTTTAAAGTCATCATAGCCAACTGTAGTTGTCTAGAAATGCCTTTAGACTTTATAAAACGTATATTTATTGCCTAATTTTGACAGTAAGGCCAATTAGGATGACTGTAAATGCCTATAATTGTCATTAAAGGCATTGTAAGTCACAATAATTGCCTATAATTGATTTTAAAATCTTGGAAACTAACATTTATTGCCTAATTTTGACTCTGATGTCAAAATAGCTAACTGTGGTTGTCTAGAATTAACTTTAGAGTCATTAAAACTTTATAAAACGTATATTTATTGCCTAATTTTGACAGCAAAGCCAATTAGGATAACTGTAAATGCCTGTAATTGTTATTAAAGGCAAAGTCATGATAACTAACATTTATTGCCTAATTTTGACTCTAATGTCAAAATAGTTAACTCTAGATGCCTAGATTTCACTCTAATATCAAAACAGCTAATTCTGGTTGCCTAGATTTGACTTTGAAGTCATTAAAACTAACACGTATTGCCTAATTTTTACTCTAAAGTCAATAAAACTCTCTGTTACTGCCCAAAACTGGCTTTAAAGTCATTATAAGTTACTTTCATTGCCTAATATTGACTTTAAAGTCATCATAGCCAACTGTAGTTGCCTAGAAATGACTTTAGACTTTATAAAACGTATATTTATTGCCTAATTTTGACAGTAAAGCCAATTAGGATAACTGTAATTGCCAATAATTGTCATTAAAGGCATTTTAAGTTACTATGATTGCCTATAATTGACTTTAAAGTCATGATAACTAACATTTATTGCCTAATTTTGACGATGACGTCAAAATAGCTAACTCTGGTTGCCTAGAATTGACTTTAAAGTCATTAAAACTTTATAAAACATATATGTATTGCTTAACTTTGACAGTAAAGCCAATTAGGATAACTGTAAATGCCTAGAATTGTCATTAAAGGCATTGTAAGTTAAAACAATTGCCTATAATTGACTTTAAATTTATGGAAATTAACATTTATTGCCTAATATTGACTTTAAAGTCATCATAGCCAACTGTAGTTGCCTATAAATGCCTTTAAACTTTATAAAACGTATATTTATTGCCTAATTTTGACAGTAAAGCCAAATAGGATAACTCTAATTACCTATAATTGTCATTAAAGGCATTGTAAGTCACAATGATTGCCTATAATTGATTTTAAAGTCTTGGAAACTAACATTTATTGCCTAATTTTGACTCTGATGCCAAAATAGCTAACTCTAGATGCCTAGATTTGACTGTAAAGTCATGAAAACTAACACTTATTGCCTAATTTTTACTCTGAAGTCAATAAAACTCTCTGTTACTGCCAAAAACTGACTTTAAAATCGTTGTAAGTTATTTTAATTGTCTAATATTGACTCTAACGTCCCCATAGCTCTAGGCAAGATAGAAGAATTGACTTTGGAATCATGAAATTATACATTTATTGCCTACTTTTGACAGTTCCTCTGGTTAACTGGAAAGACATATTTAGGACTAGAATTGACTTTAGAGTCCTTTAAACTTATATTTAATGACTATTTTTCACTGTAAAGTCACTTTGCACAACTGTAATTGTCTAGAATTGACATTAAGGGCATTGTAAGTTACTAGCGAAGCGATAGAATCTGCCTAATTTTGATTTTAATTTTAATTAACTTTAAAGTCTTGAAAATTTATATTTATTATCCAATTTTTACTGTTAGTCAATCATGATGGTTTATTTTGACAGTAATTAGTTCTGTGGAATGTTTATGGGTTATTGAAGATATATGCTACACCTGTTTTAAAATCAACCATTCAGTCAACATATCGACAAAAGACTTATCTTAACAAAGAAATAAAGTCTCGGAACCGTATCGTTTCCACGCAGCACAATCACTGTATTAAATTTAGCATTCGCATTTCGATATTCTTCCCGTTTGCAGAAAAATACGAGATATTCGCGCCATCCGAATGCCGCAAACGCCACACTTCCCACGGCGATGAAACGAACTCTTATTTTCTCGAGCAATAAATGCACACGGCGACAATATTTCGCGTCGGGATCTCTTCTTTTAAATATTTGCACGTCTCGGAAACTAGCGAACTATTCGATTCCGAATCAGAGCCAATTATCCTTATTAACAACACAGTTTTCACGGAATTTGTTGTTATAAATGGAAGAAATGATAAAATGTTTATGTTACTGTTATGAAAAATATATTTGTTAATTTAGAAAATTCAATAGCGATTCGAAAAGTTTGAAACAATATGTGAAAATCAAATTTCTTACGTGAAACATATTTTTTCTACAAAACTCCTCTAATACCCAAACACTATTACAACAGCATAACACCGCTTATACAATAAAACTAACTAAACCAGTGAAAAAAGCTTTAGTCGAAACGAAACGGAGAACGAGAGAAGGAAAAAAAAACGAAATCTCCATAAACTCATTCAGGTTCGATGGGGAGAAGGTAGTTTACGCAAAGTTTTATTGTCCGGAAAAGTGCCTCTATACGGTTAGCGTATTTATTTGTAGCGAATGTTGTGTTCTCCCCCCGCCTCCTCTTCACGATTACAGCAATTTCCATATTTCATAAAACTTTAGGTAATCCGCCGGCCATTCCCCGACATATATCGGAAATATGAATCGACCCCAAAAGAAGGGGGGACTCTCTCGCATATCTCTCGTCCGACTACCAACTATCCCGGGACACATTTGCATCTTACATATTTCATATTTTCAGTCCCCCCTCCGGGGCAGCGGCGCTCGTTTTATGGGATGAATTAGTTGCCAATAAAATGGAATTGAACGTAGGCTTTTAAATGCGTATGCAGTCGTAAAAGGGGCATATTTATTGTTTCCAGTCTTGGAGGAGAGATAGTCCTCAAAGGATTGCGATCCAGTGGAATGTGTATTTAAATTTATGGTTTGTTGAATACAATTTACGTTTTGGTAATAATTCACGACAACGTAAAGTTTTTTTTTAATGTATAAAAATATAATAATTAAGATAAATTATACAATATTTCGTTAAATTACATAAAAAATGATTTGAAAATAATAAATTATTTCCACATTTAGCTCTGTGACATTTTGATGTAAGCACGCATTAAAAAATATCTAATTACATAATTAATTTAATTTAACATCTTTAAATTATTTAAGGCATAGTTGTACTGACGAGGAATAGATCCCGAAACACATGTCTGCAGATCGTTCTTTTTTTGTGTTTTTACATTGAATTTTTCTCGGATCAAAAATTGTTGCATGATGCAATTTTTTTTTTTGAGGTGTAATTATGTAATTCAATGTCCGGCGGGGTATTTATGTAGTAATTATTTTATTATGCTTCACAGTACTTTTTTTTTCAAACTAAAGAAAATTTAAACACGCTGATAAGAATTTCAATTTTCTCTTAGTAATATGGTAATCCGGGTTCAGAAAGAGGGGACGAATTCTCGTTCCGCCTGCACCGTTTCAAAAATTTAACAATTTCATCCCCGCACACATTATAATAAGATGTTTACGCGTGACCTTCCGTTAGTTATCCCCGCATTCCCCCGGATCCGTGACCGAATTACATAAATATATGCAACAGCGCCTTTATTTTATCCGCCGCACCCTCGTCCGTCCCGGCGTTTCACCTCCAATTTATTCCGACTGTTAGAAATTCCCGCTGAAAATTTAATTGGAATGTCCCGCGGCGGGACAATCGCCCGTTGAGGAATGGAGACGTTAATTCCGGAATCGGGGAAGCGGGCGGCTACCCCTCGAAACCCCAGGGGGGTCTTGGATACCGATCAGGTAAACAAATTATGAACTTTTATTTGAATGTACGGGGGCTGTGTGTGCGGGGGTTTATTCGATTATTCTCCATCCGTTCGGTAAATAATTTAAAGTTTTAATGATCACACGAGAATACCATTTGCTCGGCGTAAACAAAATAAATGAATAAATTTTTAAAAAATGGCGCACAATACGCGGAGTTTTCGAACTATGGTAATAGTTTGGGGATTGGATTGAAATTTAATTAATTTAAAACTTTGCCACTCTGTATGCCAAATGCGATATAGGTCGTTATATTTCGAAATTGTAATAATTTATAAACGTGGTCTCAACCAAAAGACATGGACAAAAAATTACTGTTACGCAAAGTGTAAGATAATGTCAATTATTTGTACCGGCTGCACCCTTCAACGACACCAGAGCATCCCCAATTTGGATTATATACGACTGAGTAGGCAGATTTGACTCCAATTTAAAAATTCTAAAAAAATTCTAAAACTGCTACAGGAATAATTTGACTATATAAGTTGCTTAAATAAACTCCGGGGAGTAAGATAATGTCAATTATTTGTACCGGCTGCACCCTTCAACGCTTTCAGAGCATCCCCAATTTGGGTTATATACGACTGGGTAGGCAGATTTGACTCCAATTTAAAAATTCTAAAAAAATTCTAAAACTGCTGCAGGAATAATTTGACTATATAAGTTGCTTAAATAAACTCCGGGGAGTAAGATAATGTCAATTATTTATACCGGCTGCACCCTTCCACTTCTCCAGAGCATCCCTAATTTAGGTTATATACGACTGGGTAGGCAGATTTGACTCCAATTTAAAAATTCTAAAAAAATTCTAAAACTGCTGCATGAATAATTTGACTATATAGGTCGCTTAAATAAACTCCGGGGAGTAAGATAATGTCAATTATTTGTACCGGCTGCACCCTTCAACGTCTTCAGAGCATCCCCAATTTGGGTTATATACGACTGGGTAGGCAGACTTGACTCCAATTTAAAAATTCTTAAAAAATTCTAAAACTGCTGCAGGAATAATTTGACTATATAGGTCACTTAAATAAACTCCGGGGAGTAAGATAATGACAATTATTTGTACCGGCTGCACCCTTCAACGACACCAGAGCATCCCTAATTTGGATTATATAAGACTGGGTAGGCAGATTTGACTCCAATTTAAAAATTCTAAAAAAATTCTAAAACTGCTGCAGGAATAATTTGACTTTATAGGTCGCTTAAATAAACTCCGGGGAGTAAGATAAAGTCAATTATTTGCACCGGCTGCACCCTTCAACGACACCAGAGCATCCCCAATTTGGATTATATAAGACTGGGTAGGCAGATTTGACTCCAATTTAAAAATTCTAAAAAAATTCTAAAACTGCTGCAGAAATAATTTGACTATATAGGACGCTTAAATAAACTCCGGGGAGTAAGATAATGACAATTATTTGTACCGGCTGCACCCTTCAACGACACCAGAGCATCCCTAATTTGAGTTATACACGACTGGGTAGGCAGATTTGACTCCAATTTAAAAATTCTAAAAAAATTCTAAAACTGCTTCAGGAATAATTTGTCTATATAGGTCGCTTAAATAAACTCCGGGGAGTAAGATAATAACAATTATTTCTACCGGCTGCACCCTTCAACGACACCAGAGCATCCCCAATTTGGGTTATATACGACTGGGTAGGCAGATTTGACTCCAATTAAAAAATTCTAAAAAATTCAAAAACTGCTGCAGGAATTATTTGACTACATAGGTCGCTTAAATAAACTCCTGGGAGTAAGATGATATGAATTATTTGTACCGGCTGCATCCTTCAACGCTTCCAGTGCATCCTCTATTTGGGTTATATTTGACTCGATTAATAATAAACCAGGAAATGTAATTCCATTAAAAATATCGCCTTAAATAAAATAAACCGTAAGAATCCGAATTTTAAGAATATTTTAATAATAAAAACCGTATCCAAAACATAAGAGAATTAATACAAAACAATGGGACCGTTAATAAAACTCCATCGGCCCAATTAGGGCGGAAACTCGGGCCACCTATAATTACCGAATTATAATCGCTGATGTTTCGGCACGGCAATCCGCGTATAATGTTTTACGTTAATTTCGAATTATCTGAGTCGGGAATTATAATTTTCGGGAACGAATCGAAGTTTATTGTTTTCCCGCATGTATAATTAATGCACTTTTGCAATTGAATTTCGGGCCGTAATTACACGGGGCGCTGATCACGATTTAATTGAGCGGCGATAATAATTCCCGCGGATTTGTAATGTGCATGTGCGCGCGCGTTTGTGTGTGTATGTAGGTGACCACCCTAGCGTAATAATTATGATAATATTTCTCCCCATTTACCAACAATTTGTTCGTTATATAATAACAGCGATAAACACGAATTGCTACAATTATTACGTGATATTTGTAATAATAAATAATTATCAATTTTGTGTGAATATTATTAACATAACAAAGGGATTATTGCTCGACACTCGCCATTGTTTATTGCTTGCTTTTTTCTATTATTGTGAATGAATCTTTATCGGTTTACGTGAAATATGTATTTATATTTTGAATATTATTGTACATACATATACACATTTGAATAAAGATAGTTAGTTAGTTATTTTGATTCATATATTTTTTTTATTTTTTGAACTGTATTTTTAGTTTTAATTATATTTTTATTCTTTTCCAATAACTTTTATCTTTGTTATTGTTAATTTTTCATTTGGATACTTTTTTAATTTATTCTGCAATTGAACGTTTTTTCTGTTAGGTAATAAAGTTATTATTATTATTATTGGTATGTATCTATTTATATTTAATCACTATTTAAAAATCTTCTTGTTACATTGCAGGTTCTCAGAATGACAGATTTTTGTAATTCCATTATTATTATTCAATTTAAAATATCTCAGCTCAAGCTGGTGTTACACTGACTGGGGGAAAAGTTCATTTCAATCCATAAAGGTTATTGTTATTATTATTATTATTATTATTATTATTAAAATAAAATTCATTTATATTAAGAGTTGTTTTAATTTTTTAATTTAACAAAATATTTGTAACCATTAAAAAAATATTAAAGTATGAAAAATGAGGGCAAATAGCCCAGGACAGAAAAACCTTTATTTTAGTGTATTTATTTAATATTTGTAAAAATGTATTTTTTTAATAAAGATTTTTGTATTTATATAAAAAAATGATTTAAATATCACAAGGGATTATAAACAAAAATATGATTTAAAAAAAAAATAGGAGAGGTGAAAACATCTGTAATTACGTCGTAAACCACAACTGAAAAGCCGTTTCATCGGCGATCAAAACATTTCCATCAAAACTCACTCGCCCCGGCCGGCAGTAATTTATAAACTGAAGTGTTGAGATTTTTCCGATCGACCGGAAAAACGGTAGTGGAATTAAAACGGACGCTGTTTGCCCCCCGTCCCTCGCATTTTTCTTTTTATTCGTTCCATTTATCTGTTCTCACGGTGCGGATTTAATTTTTTTTAATTATGGTGCGCTTTTGTTCAACTATTAATTAAAGAAGGCTGTTCGGGATTAATTAAAATTCGCTTTGTCCGTCCGTGATGAGAGTAGTCTGTAAACGGCGCGGGAAAAATTGCTGCCCGTGCAATTTTCCTGTCAACAGATTTCTATTTTAGCTTCTTATTATTATATTAATTATTTCGTGTCAGTTGTTACTATTTCCACACCGAACGATTGATTATTATATATAGGGTATTTATAAATTGATACAGACGATTTTAAAGAGTGTTTTTTTTCAGCAATATAATTAAATTATGATTTTTGCCCCTCACGGAAAATTCGTCATAAATTCGGGTTTCTTAGATAAAATTGAAAATAATTCAAAAACTACGGATGGGGTATTTTTTGTTTTTTACATATTCTGAAAGGGAAGGGTTAGAACAATACTCCCTGGAAATTTCAGGACGCCACCCCGAAAAATAAATAAATTATGATTTTTTTATTTTTGCCCCTCACGTAAAATTCAACACAAATCTGAGGTTTTCATATAAAATTGAAAATAACTTAAAAACTACGGATGGGGTATTTTTTGTTTTTTGTATATTTCGAAAAGGGAGGGTTAGAAGAATATCCTCTGAAAAATTCAGGACTCCACCCCGCAAAATAAATAAATTATGATTTTTTATTTTTGCTCCTCACGTAAAATTCGACGAAAATTCGGGGTTTTCACATAAAATTGAAAATAACTCAAAAACTACGGATGGGGTATTTTTTGTTTTTTGTATATTCTGAAAGGGGAGGGTTAGAACAATATCCTCTAAAAATTTCAGGACGCCACCCCGCAAAATAAATAAATTATGATTTTTTACTTTTGCCCCTCACGTTAAATTCGACGGAAATTCGGGGTTTTCACATAAAATTGAAAATAACTCAAAAACTACGGATGGGGTATTTTTGGTTTTTTGCACATTCTGAAAGGGGAGGGTTAGAGCAATATCCCCTGAAAATTTCAGGACGCCACCCCGCAAAATAAATAAATTATGATTTTTTATTTTTGTCCCTCACGTAAAATTCGACGAAAATTCGAGGTTTTCACATAAAATTGAAAATAACTCAAAAACTACGGATGGGGTATTTTTTGTTTTTTGCATATTCTGAAAAGAAAGTGTTAGAAGAATATCCCCTGAAAAATTCAGGACTCCACCCCTCAAAATAAATCAATTATGATTTTTTATTTTTGCCCTTCACGTAAAATTCGACGAAAATTCGGGTTTCTCTCATAAAATTGAAAATAACCCAAAAACTACGAATGGGGTATTTTTTGTTTTTTGCATATTCTGAAAAAGGAGGGTTAGAACAATACTCTCTGAAAATTTCAGGACGCCACCCCGCAAAATAAATAAATTATGATTTTTTACTTTTGCCCCTCACATAAAATTCGACGAAAATCCGGGGTTTTCACATAAAATTGAAAATAACTCAAAAACTACGGATGGGGTATTTTTTGTTTTTTGTATATTCTGAAAAAGGATGGTTAGAACAGTACTCTCTGAAAATTTCAGAACGCCACCCCGCAAAATAAATAAATTATGATTTTTTATTTCTGCCCCTCACGTAAAATTCGACGGAAATTCGGGGTTTTCACATAAAATAGAAAATAACTCAAAAACTATGGATGGGGTATTTTTTGTTTTTTACATATTCTGAAAAGGGAGGGTTAGAACAATACTCTCTGAACATTTCAGGACGCCACCCCGCAAAATAAATAAATTATGATTTTTTATTTCTGCCCCTCACGTAAAATTCGACGGAAATTCGGGGTTTTCACATAAAATAGAAAATAACTCAAAAACTATGGATGGGGTATTTTTTGTTTTTTACATATTCTGAAAAGGGAGGGTTAGAACAATACTCTCTGAACATTTCAGGACGCCACCCCGCAAAATAAATAAATTATGATTTTTTATTTCTGCCCCTCACGTAAAATTTGACGGAAATTCGGGGTTTTCACATAAAATTGAAAATAACTCAAAAACTACGGATGGGGTATTTTTTGTTTTTTGTATATTCTGAAAAGGGAGGGTTAGAACAATATCCCCTAAAAATTTCAGGACGCCACCTCGCAAAATAAATAAATTATGATTTTTTATTTCTGCCCCTCACGTAAAATTCGACGGAAATTCGGGGTTTTCACATAAAATTGAAAATAACTCAAAAACTACGAATGGGGTATTTTTTGTTTTTTGCATATTCTGAAAGGGGAGGGTTAGAACAATATCCCCTAAAAATTTCAGGACGCCACCCCGCAAAATAAATAAATTATGATTTTTTATTTTTGCCCCTCACGTAAAATTCGACGGAAATTCGGGGTTTTCACATAAAATTTAAAATAACTCAAAAACTACGAATGGGGTATTTTTTGTTTTTTGTATATTCTGAAAGGGGAGGGTTAGAACAATATCCCCTAAAAATTTTAGGACGCCACCCCGCAAAATAAATAAATTATGATTTTTTGTTTTTGCCCCTCACGGAATAAATAAATTCCTGTTTTTCCAGTTTCATTAATTTAATAAAAATTTAACTTATTAAAAATATATACCGAATTATGCATAATATTTCAATTATTTTAACTAAATTAACATCACACTTTATTATTCGTCCCGCGTAGTTTTCACATTCAAGAAAAATCATAAAAAAAAAAACATTCCCAAATACCGCTGCGTTGTCGCCGTCTCTCTTTTTGTCCGTGTGTTATAAAAAGCTCGTTTCACTAACGCAATTTACTCGATGAATCCGGTAAAATATGATGATTACATTTTCCTTATTCAAAAATATTCAAATTTACTTTTAAGCCACGCCCTAATATTGTATGCAGACCCCATAAAAATATAATATACAGTGCGACGCATAATTTAAAAATTTTACTGCATATGACAGAAACAACAACCAGCCGGGCGAGCGCCGCACTGAAGAATAATTCCACTTCGCTCTTTTATTATTACTCTAATCCCGGATAATAATAATAATAACTGGAAAAAATAATAAGTGTAAAGAAGGGAGGGTAATATTGTTCTTTACCCGCCATTTTTTTTACAAGATTCTTTTATTGCGTTTCGCTAATATAAATTAATTAAGGCAATAAAAATAATATATTAAATAAAAATGATTTGAAAATAATTAATAAATTATTTCCACATTGATGTGCAACAGCAGGTGTACATTATGTAATTCAATGTCCGGCGTGGGTATTTGTCCGGGAAGTAGTTGTTTAAATGTACATTTGTTTAACGTACTTACGTAGGTAAGTCAATAGTCACAGAGCTAAAATGTGGAAATAATTTATTAATTATTTTCAAATCATTTTTATTTAATATATTTAAATAACTGTGACCAAGTGAATGAATACTGTTTTCTATTTATAATAAAAATAATATATTGGATGGTTAAATTTAATTTCAAAAATTACCTTATTAATAAAAATAATATTATGGCAAAATTGAATTATAAGTTGATTGAAAAATTGCTTGAATTTCATATAAAAGAACTTCCTTTATATGTCGGATACACTGTTCCTTCCTGCCATGTCGATAACCAAAATTGTATGTATTTTGCTTATAAATATTACTGAACACAAAATCATCTCAGTTTTATTTTTATTACTGCCTAGATGTTACAGCAATTGAATACTCTGCACACAAAAAGCGTTCGTTACATGAAAACTGGCATGATTTGTTAATTGTTAAGGCTTTCACTTTGTTATATTTTTTTTAAACTTTAAGTTAAAAAGTGTTTTATTTAATAAAAAACAGGCATGAACTATCCTGTATCTGTGACGTCACAAACCTGAACTCGGTTCAACTTAGCGCAGAACAAACGAACAAACCTTGTGATGTTTTCATTTCGAAATGTACTTTGTGACAGACGTGTCACTCGAATTTTTAAAAGCTTCATCAAATTCCAACACCTTGTTACCCGATACTGGGCGTCCAGGAAAAGGAAGAAAGACTGCGGGTGCGGTGGACATCCAAAAAAATCGCAAGAAGGGGATCTTGGGGAATCCAAGGGGGGAATTTTCAACGATGAAAACGAGAGAGAGTCGAAATCCAATGATAATATTGGCAGCGAAGCGTTAGGAAAATTGAGGAGAATCAGGTTTTTCGACAACGCTAAAGAGAAACAGAAATCACGTCGCAACAATAAGAAGAAGAAGAGTGGAGGTTTGAAGAATAGTCCTCCGCGTAAAAAAAGAGGGCGTTCTTTGATTGATAATCCTTTTAGTGATGCAGAATTATCCAGGACTTATTATTTAGGTAAATGTTTAGTTAGAAATGTATGTTATTTTAAGAAGCACGCATTTTAAAATGAATACAAAATCGATTAATTTCTATTAATTTTAAATTCGTTTTCTTTTTATTATATTTAATTCATTGCAGGTTCACCTTCCTCGAGAAAACCCCCAGATCTCTCGATTCCGAAACAACCCTACTACCTACTAGTAAACGGAGTAACCCACAGATAGACCGAGTCGCGTGCTGCTGTTGCTGCTAAAAAACAACTTTACTGCCGGTATAAATTAAAAAGGTTTATATTTCAGCGACGGCTATAACAATAAAAAGTAATGAGGTTTATTGCTGGTTTACTATTAATTTTACTGCCGACTTTCAGGGATATTTGTTTTCGTTTTCCTTTATTCCACGCGAGCCAGAAGTCACGCCGCTGCAGTTCGTTCTTCGAGGGGAGGGCAGACACACGGGCGCTCGTTTCGGTCACGTTCCTCCTGGCTGGCATGAGAACGTTGATTTGTTGTGACAATTTCGCTTCTAATTATAGTAATGACGAGTCGCTCGTTTAATTTCAATTCGAACCGAACGTCGTGTCGGTGGAGATGAAGGTTTGGATGTGATGTTAATTAAGAATATTTACCGAAATATGATACGATTATGTAAATATGTTCTTTAAAAAAAAACAACAACTAATAACTGTTGGGGGCGAGTGGTTCGCGCAAACCAAAAAAATAAACAATAATTAAGAAATGATGAATTATTAAAATAGCCTTTCAAGGTTATGATTCTTACCTGGACTATAATAGCCCTTCAATATTAAGATATTGAAGAGCCCTTCAAGATTAAGATATTGAAGAGCCCTTCAAGATTAAGATATTAAAGAGCCTTTCAAGATTAAGATCTTGAAGAGCTATTTCTACAAAACACATATTTATTTGTTTTCAAATGGCGAATTAGAAATTCAACTTTTGATCTTTATAAGCATTAATTAAAGGCAATAATTCCTCACACCTTCATCCTGAAGAGCTATTTCTACAAATCATATATATTTTTGAATCAATTAATTATTCTTCAAGTGTTTGATGGGAAATTCAACTTTTGCTCTTTGGAATGTTGGTTTAATTAAAAAAAGATGTTTTTTTTTCTTTTTTAGTAAGACCGGAGGTTTATTGAGTGATGTGTTATGTTAATAAAAGGGCTCCGAAACAAAATATGCCATTTGTAAACAAATTTACGCCCACGCAAATATCCCATTGGAGATCACAACTAAAAACCCATCGAGGTTGTCTCTGGCCCATCATTAATCACCCAGCCCGCCGCTCCCCAACAGCTCGTCCATTATTCAAAAAATGATTGATCGTAAATGATTCGTTTGACATATCGGAATCTATGCAGAGAAAAGGCGAGGACAACGTCGGTCCCTCGGGAGAGACACGAGACTCCGGGGGCCGCGCGCTTGCCGTTTCATTTTTTCTCGTTTTGTTTCGCAAGACGGATTTCAGAGAGTGGATGCGGCTAAATTAAACATGGGGGGGCCCGAACAGAAGTGGAAAGACGGGGGCGGTCATAAATCATGTAAGGTCACAGGAGAATCACGTTCGAGGGGGAAGAGGGGCACGAAAATGGCATTCAACTTTAACACCCGTCATCTCCTCAATGACGGCCCCGGTTTATTGCCGATTCCGGGATTGTTTCCGGATGTAAATATTGTTCTGAATTATTGAAGAGTGCACCTCGCTCGCTGCTGTTTTTGAATATTCAAGCGCGCTTTCGTTTGCTTTTTTTGCAGTTTATTGATGCTGGATTACTGAACCAAATAAAGTCAAATACTTTTTTTAAAATTGTTAGAGGAAAAATTACTAAATCTTTATTATATGAAATATATATATATATATACGTTGGTTTGATTCAACATATATACGCGAGATAAATGTTGGTTGAACATTTTATTAAACAATTTTTATAATTCAAATTTTATTTATGCACAAAAAAACGAAACAAACATCATTTACAAACCAATCACGGCGAAATGACTCAAACAATTCGTTATTACAGAGTACGAGTAATGGACCCGGCATTCTCACGATTCGCCGTTTCTTTTCTCCTGTTTGCGGTGCCAGTCATTCCGACGGATAATGACTTCATCTTCCGAGATTACATCTCCGGAGGCTCGGATGATCCATCTCGCCGTTTGTTCGATTATTTTTGCAGCGATTTTATTGTGCGAGAGAGAGGGAGGCGAGTGGGCAGACCGAACCCCGAGGACACCTCGTTAAAGTCGAAACAACGTTGCTTATTCTATTTGCGGGAATTGTTGGGGTTGGAGAGGGTTAAAAAGTGCATTTGTGTGCAGCCGGGGGTGGCTGGACTGGAGCCAGGGGCTAATGGAATCCTGGCTCGAAAATTAGTTTTGCATCAAAAATTCAAATTGAAACGCGAATGTTTTTATTTTTGAATTGACAGAATTACGTTTGAATTGAAAGCCCAAATTCGAGGTAGGTTGGAGGGGTTGAAGGGTGTAATTGGTACAAATAATTCGCATTATTTTACTCCCAGTAGTTTAATTAAGCGACTTACGTTGTTAAATTAGTCCTGCGGCAGTTTTTGAATTTTTTTAGAATTTTTAAATTGGAGTCAATTCTGCCGACCCAGTCGTATGTAACCCAAATTGGGGATGATCTGAAGACGTTTAAGGGTGCAGCCGGTACAAACAATTGACATTATCTTACTCCCCGGAGTTTATTTAAGCGACCTATATAGTCAAATTATTCCTGCAGCAGTTTTTGATTTTTTTAAGAATTTTTAAATTGGAGTCAAATCTGCAATCCCAGTCGTATATAACCCAAATTGGGGCTGCTCTGGAAACGTTTAAGGGTGCAGCCGGTGCAAATAATTGACATTATCTTACTCCCCGGAGTTTATTTAAGCGACCTATATAGTCAAATTATTCCTCCAGCAGTTTTTGAATTTTTTTTAGAATTTTTAAATTGGAGTCAAATCTGCCTACCCAGTCGTATATAACCCAAATTGGGGATGCTCTGAAAACGTTGAAGGGTGCAGCAGGTACAAATAATTGACATTATCTTACTCCCCGGAGTTTATTTAAGCGACCTATATAGTCAAATTATTCCTGCAGCAAGTTTAGAATTTTTTTAGAATTTTTAAATTGGAGTCAAATCTACCTACCCAGTCGTATATAATCCAAATTGGGGATAATCTGGAGACGTTTAAGGGTGCAGCCGGTACAAACAATTGATATTATTTTACTCCCCGGAGTTTATTTAAGCGACCTATTTAGTTAAATTAGTCCTGCAGCAGTTTTTGATTTTTTTTTAGATTTTTTTAATTGGAGTCAATCCTGGGAAAAATTTAAAATTACAAAAATTGTTTTATGCGTCTATAAAACTAAAAACTCTATAAATATTTATTACATTTATAAATTTCAGATTGAAATTCCTCGCTTCCCAATTGTGGACACCTAAAAAAAATTACATAAAATATTTAAACAATTAAATTTACAAAAACATAACAATGATTTACTCAAGAAATATTTTTTAATGTATTTCTTTGTTTCAATGAAATAATTTACTTTTATATATATAAAAAAAATAGATTACAAGTCGTATACACAATAACAATATTTTTCAATTACACCCACAAAAAGGGCATTACAGCAAAAGAAAAACAGACGCACAAGAAAGAAACCATAACTCAGGCTTGTTTTTCCGGCGGACATCCTTTTTTAATTGCGTCCCCGCCGAAAATAAAAAAAACCAATACACACCACAATCCCCGCCCACTCTCCCTTCTTCCCTATTTATATACATTTTTTCCTCTCCTTCTCTTAAGCGAAAAACCCCATTTGTTTTCGTTTAACCTCCCTATTGTAGGATAATAACGTCGGTGCAAGAGATTACGCGCGCATTTACCCCCGGCTCTAAGTCAACTTCGTCCGAATTATAGCCATTTTTTCCCTTCGCCTTTTTGGGTGAAAAAATATAGGAGGGAGAGGGGGCAAAATAGAATTTATGTTGATTAAAACGGCGAAAACGTAATAGAATCCCGGCCGGATTTACTGCACTTAGGAGGAGGATAAACACTTCGTTATTGTAACATCCTTTTGAGGGAGAGTAAAGAAGAATCGGAGGGAAGGAAATGTGTTCAATTCGCGAAGTAAAACAGCTGAAAAATAATAATAATTGTATCTGTAACATAAGTCGTAATGTCAGAGTAGCTAAAGGGAAAATAATTTGTTAATTAATTGATCCTTTTTGTTTAATTATTTAAATAAGTGTTACTAAGTGATTTTTTTTCTATTATTAATAATAATTATAATATATTAACATGTCATAAGAAAAAAAGATCGTAGAAATCAGCAATTATTTTTTTTGGTGGGGGGGGGGGGATAATCATGCTTCAATGAAGCAAGCAACGCGCTATTTTTGATCGAATTTTATTGATCATTGCCAGAAATTTTCCTTGTTTAATTTTATTGTATTTTTTTTTAATATTTGATTATTGATTTAATGAAGATGGAGCTTGCGTCGTATTTCATTTATTATGTTTGATTATTGATGTTTGAGTACGCCACGATATTCATTAATATATTCACATCTAGCACTCAATAATTATCTTAATTCACAAATAAAAGGAAAATGATTTCTCAACTGGCACTTTCTGAAACAAATTACAATATGTAAAATAATTTAACTGGTAGTGGCAGAAAGGCTGTTGGCCGATAGCCGATTGTCGGTAAATAAAATAATAATATTAATTGTTAATTTCTTTCACATTTATACGTATATTGTACTGACAATAAAGATTCTTTATATATTTAACTGGTATTGTATGCTTAATTAATATCTCGCTTAACCTGTGATAAAATATTTTTGATTTAATTGAGAATATTTAATTAAAATTGAAAGACACACACACACACACACATATATATATATATATATATATATATATATACAGGGAGGTTTTTTTATCAGTATACATTAGGGGAAGTGTATACCTACAAAAAATGCGACTCAATCGCAATGGACTGATTAATGTGTGTATGTTTAGTTGACTATTTCGCATATGTGTGTTCAGTTGCGTGTTATAGGCAACCAAATACGCGAGTTAAATGCATTAATGTAGCATTTGACTCGCGTATTTTGCAGGTATACATAGGGGAAATGTATACTGATAAAAAAAGCTCTCTGTATATCTTTATTTCAGACAACATTACATAAGCTTATAGTAATATATATATATATATATCTTTATTCAGACAATATAAATAATAACAATACATGTAGGTGTTAGTCTGTCTGGGCTATCAACCAGAGGTCTTTCTGCCATAATATTTATATTTACCTAAGAAGAATAAATATTGTGTTAGTCTGATTGACCTGAGGTCTTTCCGCCCTTTAAAAGGCTTATTTAAATAATTAAGTGGATATAAATTATAATTTAATTATAAATTTATTTTATTTAAATATTCTGAATTAATTGGTATTTTTTCACAAATTAAAATGATACATGATAAATGTGAATAAATCATTATTATTTTTAATGTAATTTCTTTTTTTTTTAAAATATATATATAGTAATAAATTCTGATCCATATCTAAAATATACATTAAAGACCCCGTATTATAATTGCCCTATAAACTTTAATAAACATCTGATAAAGCACGCTCATTAATCTCCAACGAAAAAGGTACCTCCTAATATACATTTATTACGGCACTAAATAACGCCACGTCAAATTCCATCGACATTTAGTATCTGGAACATTCGGTGAATTTTAATCCATCATCCCCTCGAGGCCGGACAGAAAAAAAAAATAACCAGCCCGCACATTTTCTCCGCGCGCTCGCCTTTTCCGCCTACCCCCGTTTGATGTATCGACATTTCGGAAAATGGATTCGGCCTTGTTTTGATTTGGTGCGCGTCCGCGCGTCCATATCTCATCGGCGACCCCTCCGATACCTGGGGGATTTAATGTGCGTCGAGGGTCCGTCAAGAGGCGAGTTTGGTTTTCGATTCGGACTGCGGGGGTTGATTAGATCCAGTTGGTTAATCGTCTGGCTGTCGGAAGAGGGTTCGGATTTCATTGTGTATGGGATTTTAAGTCGCGACTGAAGTTCTTAAATAATTTAAACTCTATAAATAGAAAACAGTATTTATTCCACTTGGTCACAATTATTTAAATATATTAAATAAAAAATGATTTGAAAATTTAAACTCTTCTAATACAAGTACTACATTTGACTTCTCAAGCTATATAACTTTATTATTGCAGTTCCATTAGCGCGTGATAGTATATACATTAGCAACATATATTTTATTTTTGAGAATTAATGTTGAAAATCAAGGATTTAAAATAATAATGAAAAAACAAGGATAATTATTTATTATGTTTAATAAAAAAATATTTTCAATTAAATAAAAAGATTAAGATTTCTTTTAATTATTTTAAAAGTATTTTTCTGTAATATTTTTTGTTTGAAAAAAAAACAAGGATAATTATTTATTATGTTTAATAAATAATTATCCTTGTTTTTTTTTAACGTGTTGAAATTGTTGGCCCTGAAAAGGTTAAGCTTACGTGGGGAATTAGGCCGCGCTTATAGTGGAACAAAACGATGATTGATGCTGGCTGCATCATATCTTGAAATAGACTAATTTTTGGCGGAAACTCTGATTAGACATACGCGAGTGTGCATGCGCAATAAAAATTAGCCTCTTTTAAGGTATGATGCCGCCACCCCTCTGTAAATGCGGCCTTATTTGGAGCTAGAAGATAAGCTCCAAGTGAATATCTATAAGTTCAGCTTCTTTCAAGGTGTGATGCAGCTACTCCACTATAAATACGCCCTTAATCGGAGCTAGAAGATACGCTGGATGTGAATACCTATAAGTACAGCCTCTTACAAGGTATGATGTAGCTACTCCACTATAAATACGCCCTTAATCGGAGCTAGAAGATACGCTCCAAGTGAATACCTATAAGTTCAGCTTCTTTCAAGGTGTGATGCAGTTACTCCACTATAAATACGCCCTTAATCGGAGCTAGAAGATAAGCTGGATGTGAATACCTATAAGTACACCCTCTTACAAGGTATGATGCAGCTACTCCACTATAAATACGCCCTTAATCGGAGTTAGTAGATAAGCTCGAAGTGAATACCTGTACGATTAGGCTCTTTCAAAGTATACTACACAGTAAATGCGCCCTTAATCGGTGCTAGAAAATAATCTCCAAGTGAAAGCCTATAAGAATAATCCTATGAGCATTCGAACTAAAATATAACGAGTTAATTATTCTTTAAGTTAATTTAATATCAGGTATAATGGGACGTTATCGATGCTAAAGATAAAGCGCGGAAAATACGAGCGCGCGTATTTCAAATTGACATTCATCCACCTCCCTCCCCCGATTAATAAATCTTATCAAATCACGTCAAAAAGCGAACGGCAAAAGTGACCGTTGAATTATTAACTTTTAATTAAAATTTAGCCGACGGCGGGGGCGGCGACGGGGACAAATAGGCGGACATTACTCATTCCCGGCCGCAGTCTTCATAAGCGAATTTCCATCCCCCCACCGCCACCCTTTCACTCCATTTATTAGGTCGGCTTTCCTGGGGGCATTCGCCGGGAACAAATTGCGCCCCCGACGGAAAGTACCTAATGTTACTTTTGTCGGGGTGGAGGGGGGTAGGGGATGGGGGCCTCGCCATTCATCGAAGGTGTTGCTACATAATGCCCATAATACGCCGGCGATTACTTATTTCCCACAAGGCGAAAATTGGTTCGCCCCGGAGCTTTTCATCCGGTTTAATGTGATTCTAACACACGTGTAACTACTTTCCGGGGATGTTTACAAATGTTACTTTGCAACTGTTAATCTTGTCGTTTTATTGAAAATATTACAGAAAAAAATAATTAAAAAGAAATCTTAATCTTTTCATTTAATTGAAAATATTTTGTTTAAATACAGAACAATTCTTTTAAAATAATTAAAAGAAATCTTAATCTTCTTATTTAATTGAAAATATTTTGTTTAAATACAGAAAAATTCTTTTAAAATAATTAAAAGAAATCTTAATCTTTTCATTTAATTGAAAATATTTTGTTTATATACAGAAAAACTCATTTAAAGTAATTAAAAGAAATCTTAATCTTTTTAATTAATTGAAAATATTTTGTTTAAATACAGAAAAATTCTTTTTAAAATAATTAAAAGAAATCTTAATCTTTTCATTTAATTGAAAATATTTTGTTTAAATACAGAAAATTCTTTTAAAATAATTAAAAGAAATCTTAATCTTTTCATTTAATTGAAAATATTTTGTTTAAATACAGAAAATTCTTTTAAAATATTTAAAAGAAATCTTAATCTTTTCATTTAATTGAAAATATTTTGTTTAAATACAGAAAATTCATTTAAAATAATTAAAAGAAATCTTAATCTTTTTATTTAATTGAAAATATTTAGTTTAAATACAGAAAAATTCTTTTAAAATAATTAAAAGAAATCTTAATCTTGACATTTAATTGAAAATATTTTGTTTAAATACAGAAAAATTATTTTAAAATAATTAAAAGAAATCTTAATCTTCCCATTTAATTGAAAATATTTTGTTTATACACAGAAAAATTCTTTTAAAATAATTAAAAGAAATCTTAATCTTTTCATTTAATTGAAAATAGTTTGTTTAAATACAGAAAATTCTTTTTAAATAATTAAAAGAAATCTTAATCTTTTTATTTAATTGAAAATATTTTGTTTATATACAGAAAATAATCTTTTAAAATAATTAAAAGAAATCTTAATCTTCTCATTTAATTGAAAATATTTTATTTATATACAGAAAAATTCTTTTAAAATAATTAAAAGAAATCTTAATCTTCTCATTTAATTGAAAATATTTTGTTTATATTTATAAAAATTTTAGATAAAATTTGAAAATAATATTTCCACATTTCGCTCTGTGACTTTTGACATACGTTGCGAATAAACTAGGATTTGAAAATAATTAATAAATTATTTCCACATTTACTTCATTAATTTTGTCTCACGTTGTGTAAGAATTTTTTTTCTATAATAAATCCGCTTTTTTTTATTCATGAAATCAATTACAACATTACCCCACAAAACAACATCATTGTTACAGTTAAACCTAATTGCATAATAAATTCCCAGTTCATAGGTGATTAATACAAACCGGTGATTATTAATCATCGGAAAGGTCGGGCCAATATTAAATTTGGATTCATTTACGGGCGTTCGCCGGCCGGGAAATTTATGGCGAACAACGGGCTGTATTTGTTGCGAAATGGAAACGCGATCCCGCCGCCATTGTTTATATATTTGAATGCGTGCGCGGTGATAACGTCAATTTCTAACTTTTGTTTCCGGGGGTGGCGTGAATCATTTATTTACGACCTGCACCACCACCCCGGTCGGGTCACTTCGCCCGTTTCATTCCGATGTTATTTGCCCAAGTTATGAATTCGTAATTTTTATTATTGCATCGACACGAATATGCTGGTATTGTTTTTTTTTTGTTATGGCTGAACGTGATTTTTTATGAAAATTGTTATTTTGTTACAGAGAAATTCAAACGTGTGTATGCTCTCCTTATAAGATTGATTATTCGAAGATTAATTCCTAATTCCAAGCATCGATTTTACACTACACCTTACACAATTATTCAAATATTTATAAAAATGCGTATTTTTGTTTGTGTAATATTCTAAATTGCGTTTGAATTCGATAGGTATTCAAAATACGACGGAATTTTCTATATATATATATCTCTTCTTTATTGTAAAATTTACATTAAGTATAATAAAATACATTTCATATAATATTCTTACTAACTAACTAAATGGCTATCGACTATCTTTCAGCCACGGAATTTTCTATTAATTTGAGTTGCGTGAATACGATCTGAAGAGACAGAGAGAGATATTGGAACTTCAGTTTCGGAAATTCACATTTTAATTAAAGACTTTTCCTTCTCTGAATTAGCTTACTCGACGATTAATACACAAAAAAACCTTGATTTGTGTTTAATAATCCGCAACGTAATAAAACTCCTTCATAACAGAAGGAATGTATACAGGAATGTTGTGCATTCACACTGGAACCGACCTGCATCTAACACAATCCCATTCAATTACGGCCGTCCCGCTGGGAGGACACCCTCGGCGGCGTCGCGGCGTCCTGAAGGACGAGCCTTGTCGGCGTTCCGCGCCGCCGGATCAACGCAGGAAACGTGCCCTGAGTGGGAATGAATCACATCCTGCAGATGCTGTACATCCCGCACCCAGCGACATCACTTGCCCATCAAGTTTATTACCCGCCCCCCAGTATTTCCCCCTCGCCCGGAACGCGGCGTTAAAACATTCCGGTGCGTACTCTTTTTTATATATATATTCGATTCCGAAACGCGAGATACATTGTTTCCAGCCGTTTGGACAGTGAATGTCGTCCGCTCGGCGCGGGGTATGAAATAAAAACCTGGCGGGGTGAAATGTTCCGGGGCTATTACGTTTAGAGTTCATGATTATTACAGCGCTGTTCTTTTATTTCTTTACGCTCGCTCCCCGAAACGCTCCTCGAGTTTGATACACCGTTCAAACAGTTTAAATGGATTGTTGTTTAATAGACTGGAATTTATGGTCCAATAAAATATTATCGTTCGCATAACAAATAATCCATTGTACGTATTTCAATTTAAAAAAAATCTTGTAATTGAAACGTAAAGATTTTAGTAAAACGAAATACTTGGAGGAATTAAATTAAATACAAAAAGAACACAACTATAATAAAACAGATTAAATAAAAAGGAATTGAATATAATTAACTAATAAATTATTTCCTCTTTAGCTACTGTAACAATTTGACTAATCTTAAATAAGTCAAATTATTATTGAATAAGAGAAGTAAATAAAAGACTAACTTATGTTATATAAATTGTCACAGTAGCTAAAGAGGAAATAATTTATTAATTAATTGATTGATTAGGCTGATAAATGTTGAAAGTTCATTTTCACTTTTATATAAATAAAACAATTTATAACTTTCAAATATATTGTAAACTCGCTACAATTGTTATAATTTCTTCGCCTGAAGAAGCCACAGTGTGGCGAAACAATTATAGCGAGTTTACAATATATTTGAAAGTTATAAATTGTTTTATTTATATAAAATTTATTAATTATTTTCAAATTATTTTTTATTTAATTTTTTAAATAACTGTGATAAATTGAAATTGAAACTGTGATAAAGTGAATATTATTATTATTTATTATAATAATAGAAAAGAATCCCCCTTTCTATTATTATTATAATAAATAATAATAATATTCACTTGATCACAGTTATTTAAAAAAATAAATAAAAAATAATAATAAAATATACACAAAACAATTACAAAACAATATTTAATAATGCATTGAAGTTCTGAAATTTGTTTTTTTTAGTTGATAAATCCTTTATTCATCTACATATATTTCAAATACAATACATAAATATAAATAAACAATTGCAGAAGACTTTGAAGTTAAAAAAAAAACATACTTACAAAATGTTGTTAATTTTCCCAACTAGTTTCAACATTGAGTGAATTATATATATATTATATTATGCCAAATAAAATTTTATTCTAGATATATCAGTGTAACGATTTAATCAAGTTTTAATAAATTCAAATTATCAATCATCGCTGAAATAATTAACAAACCCATGTATATTCCCGAGGCGTACACGAATGATTGAAATTATATCGATTTTTATTTTCTCTTTAAAATATATGAACGCCATCAAATATTCATCCGGGGCTAATTTATATTTCCAGCATTTCGACTAGTAAAAGTGGATTTTATTATCATGAGTGTCAGTGAGTGGAATTTTCAGCAGCGTAATGGATTTCCATCGAAGTTCCCTTTTTTTTCAGCCGGGCGGTTTCATATTTTATGAGCGCATAAAATGTTTCGATGGCCTATAAAATAATTATAGCCGCAAACATTGTTTGCATTTTATTGAAGGACACAATGTATTCCGCGATGTTTAATTATTAATAAAAAAATAATGTACAAACATGCCGGACAGATTTATTCGCGTTTAAATTATTATGAGGATTTCAATTATTTAATATAGTAAATAAAAATAAAGTTAGGGAAGAATATTTTCAACTTACCCGCGAATTTTTAGTTTTTATTAACTGTGTAATTTGTATTAGCGCAGATAACGAAGCTGGTCAAGTAATTCATTGAGGGGTTGATATTTTAACGCTATTTTCACTTTGTTTGTAAATAACACTTTGAAATAAAGACATATACTATTCTCTAGCCGAGTGGGTAAAGGCTTTACTTATGAGGTAGAAACTGCGGGTTCGAGTCGGAACGTCTTAAAATTAATATTAAAATAGCAGTGACTGGTCGAAACCAACGCCATATCCTTAACCTTCTTATTCGTTCATCTCCCATCGTTTAATAAAAATAATTCATGGGTTACTAGATTAAACAAAATACAAATTTTATCAATTTGTACAATACCGGGGGTCGAACCATTTCAAAGTGAATTCATTATATTCCTCACTATATTAAAAATAACAAATTCTTCCTGAATAAGTAATTGGTTATAATTCCTCAAAATTGCGTTTTTTTTTTATTTGTTCTAGATTAATTAAACTTAGGTCTTGATAATACACGACTCAAACTTAATTAATTTGGAATAAATGAAACAAACATAACTTTAAGGAATTAAAGCTAATTATTTCTTCAGGACAAAAAGGATTTTTTATTTTTATATGTATATATAATTATGTATATATATATATAAGAATATATATATATATGAATGGTAATTTGAATTTATTAAAACTTGATTAAATCGTTACACTGATATATCTATAATAAAATTTTATTTGGCATAAAGTTCTACGCCTTATATAATTCACTCAACGTCGAAACTATATATATGAATAAGAACAGTAAAAAAAATAGTTTCATTTAAATTTAAGCTTGTGAATTTTATTTGAATTATTTTTTTTATAACACACGCAACAACAGCGTTAATCAAACAACTGAAACAAGTAATAACAATTGCCGTTTACATGACGCGAATTAATTCCCGGAATTAAATAAACGCGCCGCCCCCATCCAGCCGTCCGCTCATTTCCATCAATTCGAAAGCCAGATCTGGCTTTGAATTGTTGCGACCGCATAATTATATTCCACTTCCAACAATTAACTTTCCAGTCGGAAATACATTTATTCGTTTTCGGACCGCACTGGCAAAACCGAATTAAAGAAAAATGTGCAAAATCCGGGCGATCCCGCAATTTCGCGCGAATCACACCGGACCGTAAACCATAATCGAGCTGTTTAATTTTCGGCGGAATTAATTGTTTCTGTTTACGCTTATTTTTTTATTATTGTTTTTTGTTATGTATATGTTAATAAAAAATACTTTAACATTAAAAAAATCATTACACTCGAAAGGGTATAAAGGTTATATGATAATATATAATATATATATATATATATATTAAAATATATATATATATATATATATATATATATTAAATAAATATTTTTCAACTATGACAGACAACGAACGCAACTGTACATATTGTTATTATAAATTTTGTACCTGTTTGTTATCGTATTGTCTAAATAAATACGTTTGTATATATTTTTCAAAAAGGTAAATAATGGTATCCCGGCGCATTCACCATTAGTTAGCCTTTTGAAAAATATTTATTTAATGTTTTTTTAATGTTAAATTATATTAACATTTATTATTATTATTTAAATAATTAAATAATAAAACTAAGTTTAATAGAAAAAAATCTTTATATTAATTAATTAAGTGAAATCATAATAATTAAAATCAAACATAATTATAACAAAACAAGCATGTTTATACCTTGAAACATGTACATCACCCGCGCAAATATCATCTCAATTTAACACGATAAACAAGTTTAGTTGGTGTAGTTAATTAACACGGCTTAAATTTATAACACGATAATACCGAAATTCGTCAGTTGTATGGATTTCAGAGCCGGCGAGATGTTTTGTCAACATAATTATGGATGAAGGCGATCCTCTATCCCGTTCCTCGGAATATCTCCCTCAAAGATAGTTAAAGGAATATATGGGGAGGATCTTGTTTCGAATTGAAACAGACGGCGTATCAATTCCGGGAACGGCCTCCGGGCGAATCCATCCAGGTACGCCCTTAATCATCCGAGAATGCTCAAAGCGGTCGTTAAATAAGGGCGCGAGTTGTCTTGCGAGAAAGGGATTTTTTTTTTGCGATGGATTGAATTCTTTTTTTAACAAATGTGGACGTTTTTTTAAGATGAATTAATTAATTTTAAAATTAGGAAATTGGTGAAATTAAGGTTGTGTAATAGTTTTGAGTCTATTTAAGACATCCAACTAGTTAGTTTAGTTTTCAAGAGCATTTTAATATTTGTTTAGATTTTTTTTTTAATTTCGGTCCAATCTGTCCAACTAAGAGAAAATGACCGAAATTAAGGGTAGGGTGGGGGTGTTGTACGGTGCAGCCAATATAAACAATTGATATTGTGTAATAATTTAGAGTCTAGTTAAGACATTCAGTTAGTTAAATTAGCTCTCAAGAAGATTTTAATATTTTTTTCGATTTTTTTAATTTCGGTCCAATCGGTCAAAATATGAGAAAATACCCGAAATTAAGGGTGCCGTAGAGGGGTTGTACGATTTAGCCAATACAAACAATTGCTATTGAATAATAGTTTAGAGTCTAATTAAGACATCCTGTTAGTTAAATTAGCTTTCAAGAAGATTTTAATATTTTTTTCGATTTTTTTAATTTCAGTCCAATCGGTCAAAATATGAGAAAATACCCGAAATTAAGGATGCCGTGGGGGGTGTTGTACGATTTAGCCAATACAAACAATTGCTATTGAGTAATAGTTTAGAGTCTAATTAAGACATCCAGTTAGTTAAATTAGCTCCCAAGAAGATTTTAATATTTTTTTCGATTTTTTTAATTTTGGTCCAATCGGTCAAAATATGAGAAAATACCCGAAATTAAGGGTGTCGTGGAGAGGTTGTACGGTGCAACCAATACAATCAATTGCTATTGAGTAATAGTTTAGAGTCTAATTAAGACATCCAGTTAGTTAAATTAGCTCCCAAGAAGATTTTAATATTTTTTTCGATTTTTTTAATTTCAGTCCAATCGGTCAAAATATGAGAAAATACCCGAAATTAAGGGTACCGTGGGGGTGTTGTATGGTTTAGCCAATACAAACAATTGCTATTAAGTAATAGTTTTGAGTCTAATTAAGACATCCAGCTAGTTAAATTAGCTCTCAAGAAGATTTTAATATTTTTTTTTGATTTTTTTAATTTCGGTCCAATCTGTCGAACTAAGAGAAAATGACCGAAATTAAGGGTACCGTGGGGGTGTTGTATGGTTTAGCCAATACAAACAATTGCTATTAAGTAATAGTTTGGAGTCTAATTAAGACATCCAGCTAGTTAAATTAGCTCTCAAGAAGATTTTAATATTCTTTTCGATTTTTTTAATTTCGGTCCAATCGGTCAAAATATGAGAAAATACTCGAAATTAAGGGTGCCGTGGAGGGGTTGTACGGTGCAACCAATACTAACAATTGGTATTGTGTAATAGTTTAGAGTCTAATTAAGACATCCAGTTAGTTAAATTAGCTCTCAAGAAGATTTTAATATTTTTTCTTTTTTTTTAATTTCGGTCCAATCTGTCGAACTAAGAGAAAATGACCGAAATTAAGGGTACCGTGGGGGTGTTGTATGGTTTAGCCAAAACAAACAATTGCTATTGAGTAATAGTTTAGAGTCTAGTTAAGACATTCAATTAGTTAAATTAGCTCTCAAGAAGATTTTAAATTTTTTTTCGATTTTTTTTAATTTCGGTCTAATCGGTCAAAATATGAGAAAATACTCGAAATTATGGGTGCCGTGGGGGGGTTGTACGGTTTAGCCAATACAAACAATTGCTATTGAGTAATAGTTTAGAGTCTAATTAAGACATCTAGTTAGTTAAATTAGCTCCCAAGAAGATTTTAATATTTTTTTCGATTTTTTTTAATTTCGGTCCAATCGGTCAAAATATGAGAAAATACTCTAAATTAAGGGTGCCGTGGGGGTGTTGTACGGTGCAGCCAATACAAACAATTGTTATTGAGTAATAGTTTAGAGTCTAATTAAGACATCTAGTTAGTTAAATTAGCTCTCAAGAAGATTTTAATATTTTTTAGATTTTTTTTAATTTCAGTCCAATCGGTCAAAATATGAGAAAATACCCGAAATTAAGGGTGCCGTGGGGGTGTTGTACGGTGCAGCCAATACAAACAATTTATATTGTGTAATAGTTTAGAGTCTAGTTAAGACATCCAAATAGTTAAATTGGCTCTCAAGAAGATTTTAATATTTTTTTCGATTTTTTTAATTTCAGTCCAATCGGTCAAAATATGAGAAAATATTCGAAATTAAGGGTGCCGTGGAGGGGTTGTACGGTGCAACCAATACTAACAATTGGTATTGTGTAATAGTTTAGAGTCTAATTAAAACATCTAGTTAGTTAAATTAGCTCTCAAGAAGATTTTAATATTTTTTTCGATTTTTTTTATTTCAGTCCAATCGGTCAAAATATGAGAAAATACCCGAAATTAAGGGTGCCGTAGAGGGGTTGTACGATTTAGCCAATACAAACAATTGCTATTGAGTAATAGTTTAGAATCTAATTAAGACATCCTGTTAGTTAAATTAGCTCTCAAGAAGATTTTAATATTTTTTTCGATTCTTTTAATTTCAGTCCAATCGGTCAAAATATGAGAAAATACCCGAAATTAAGGGTGCCGTGGGGGGGTTGTACGGTTTAGCCAATACAAACAATTGATATTGAGTAATAGTTTGGAGTCTAATTAAGACATCCAGCTAGTTTTTTGCCGGTTTTTTCATAGGAGACGATTTTAGTAGGGCCCGGTTTATCCTCTGTTCCAAATCCACTTTCTACAATTCTTACCATTAAGATTACATTATTTATCTTAAATAATTTTTATTATATATTAACTGTCAAGATTTATTTTAATATGTAGATTTTATTTAAGAAATTGTTATTCGAAAAAAAAAAACCTGTCCTAAATCCTAATTATCAATTTCCCTTCATAGACATTCTAACAAGTATCTGAAATATTAATAGCGCAAACGTGCACACAGCGCAAGGGTCGTGGACGGGGCAAAAACGGCGCAGGCAAAGGGGACATAAGGGCCGTTCCGTTGCGCGATAAGATGGGCAAAAAAAAAAGCTGTAAGAGTAATGTCGGAGGCATGACGCCGCCATTTATTACATCTGCTTCAGAACCACCGCCACCGTTTGTATTTATGTGAACTGCAGCAGGATATGACGATACAGACTATACAGACTACACACGGAGGGCCGTTAAGACACCAATAACTTCTGCCCGGAGATTTCCTCTAAGAAACTTGCATCGGACGTTTATTACCCGCTCTAGGGTAAAACTTATTACCCGGCATAGAGCAACTTCATTTTTATTTATATAAACGGCTTAATTGTTATTAATACAATTGCTTAAAACGATGCAATTAAACTTTTTTTTTGTAGTTGTTTCATCTTATTTTTTTTGTATAATATAATATACCGAGTATTTATTTAATTAATGGTTTTAATTAATTAATTAGTCATTTAACACATGGTGGAATATTTTTTACTATAATAAGACAGTATTTCTTTATAAAGATTTATTGTCGAAACTATTTTGAAAATTAAAATAAAATTATTTAAACAATAATATATATTGTTTTTAAAAATAATAATTTATATAATTAATGGTTGTTCAGTAGTTTAGTTAGAATTAATTGAGATTTTTATTAAAAGAGGACATTGGTTGTTGCTTTGTTTTAATTTAAATTATACCGTTTTTTATAAACTCGCATAACTTTGGTAATTTGTATCGAATCAATACAATTTTTTTAGGAAATAATTTTAAACGTAGGTATTTCAGAATTCCATGATAAAAATGATCTTAAATTAATTTACAAACTGGGCGATTAATTAAAACAGATCCTACAGAAATGTGCATATGGAATTAAAAATAAAAGTGTGAAGACAGGTTATTAGTGCTTTTTTTATCAATTACATTTGATAATAAATTAAAGACGACGCAAGCGCCACCTTTCATTAAATGTGAATTACATTTGATCTTCACGTAACTCACCCAATCAATTTAAATACAGAATTCACACGATTTATAACAATTTGGTAGTCTTTGATTCATCTGTGTTTATTATTGTACAAACATAAACGAAATATTCGCGAATTTCCATTTTTCCGGGATGAGTCGCGGCCCCTCGGGGTGGGATTTTTCGGTTGCCAAACGTTCGGCCATTTGTAAATGTGTCACAGAGTTTAACCTCGTTTGTGTGCGTGTTTTTTTTTTGTTTTTCGTTCACGCCGAGTCAGCTCCCGTTCCGGCCATAAAAGGATTACGTTCTTACGTTTTTCCCCCGACTTTTTCCCGGCGATTATGATGCACGATTAATTGAAACCGGAAGTATAAATTGGATCTTTCTGTCGGGGCGGTTTTGCGCGCGCGATTCCTTGGCGCTTTTTCCCTTTCGCTCATCCCGCGGAATTAATTGCTAACGGAACTAGGGATATTAACTGAGGATTGGAGTTTTAACTGTTTAGTTTTTATCTGCATTTAATGTAATTTTTATTGCGTTTTTTTTTACATATAAATACGCATTAAATATAACGTTTTTTTTTTAAATAAAGGGTGAACTTTAAATTCAAATTAAACAACAACCAAATTAGATATAATAAATAAAAAAACAACGCAAGCGCCATCTATGGCCGTCAACGATTTGGGTCTGCAATGACCGAGAATTATTGTTTCGTCCATTAAAGGAAGGCAAAAACTTGTGCTGTTTATGAATGAATAAACTAAATTCATTTAATGAAATGTTCAGCCAGCATTCATCTAGCATATGGATAACTAGTGGTTTTTCGAAAAACCGAAATGGCCATCACGCTAGATGAATGGTGGTTGAACATTTTATTAAACAAATTAGATTAGGCAAAAGGTGACGATTGCATCATCTTTAATTTATTAAAATTAGATCTGTTGAAATTATTTATTTTATTTGAAGGATTATACAATGGAATTCGTGTTTGAAAACAATTTTGGACTACTTTGACGAAACGCATTCTGTCAAAGCAATTGGGGTCTTAACAAACTGTGCAGACTTTCTAGACGAGCGTGATTAAAAATGTTGATTTACGGGATTAAACAAACCACAATGGAGTTTCGCTGACAATTGCGGTCGGCATCTTCAGTGGCTCCGTGGACGAAGGGCGTATGAACTCTTCGATGTGACTTAATGTTGGGGTCTTAAGTTCGCAATTGTCTGAGTTATGTTTGCTTCCAAGGCGTTAATAGTTGCTGGTTTATCGGAATATACCAACGATTTAACATAACTCCGAAGAAAATAATCCATAGGCAATTCACATGACCTTGGTGGCCAATTTCTCGAAATTATTTCCCCACCGAATTGTTCTCTCAATAAATCCATGGTTGCGTTGGTTGTTTGACATGTAGCGCCGTCCTGTTGGAACCATACCTCTTCAATAGCAATACCATTCAAATTAGGAATTAAATAATCTGTGACGCTCCCCAATATTGGTAACTTGATGTTTGGAGCCTCCGGAGTGAAAATCAACTCAACAATTGCCGTTGTGTGCAGAAAAATGCACCGTGCATTATGCAGCGGCAATTGTTGAGTCATTTTTGCATAATTTTCACTTCAATAGCGACAGTTCTGTTTATTAACGTAACCATTTAGCTAAAAATAATCTTTGTCGCTAAAAAAAATATTGCGGTTAAATTCTGGATCCACTTGCAATTGATTTCGAGCAAACATACGACGCAAAAGATGGTCTTGAATATTTAGACAAGTTGGATCTTGTAAAATTGGAAAAATTTGCGTAGAGATGTTGCCTATCTCTACGCAAAATTTTCCAAGTAGTCGAATAACAAAGCCCAACTTCCCGCGAATTGACAAACTTGGGTCTTCATTAGCACCATCAGCAACAGCGGCGATAGTTTCTTGGGATCTCAGTCTTGTTTTATTTTTAATATCGAGCAGCGTGAAATCCGTTCGAAATTTATGGATAATCCAGTGAATACATCGCTCGGTTGGCGCACTATAATTTTGGCGGCGCACAGAACACTGGTTTTGATAATAAATTTCGACAACTCGCAAGCGTTTTTCTCATGTTAAACGTTCCATGATTATTTGCCAGACTATACCGAAAGAGTTTGATGATAAATAAAACGTAGTTATATTCCTTTCTTCACAGTTTTATTTTGACACTATATGTACATTTCAAACACTAGGTGTATCATTATCAATAGTTAACTAACGTTTACAAATTGGCATTAAAAGTGCGCGTTTGATCTCTATCGGAAGTTAAAAAAATCACTCTTTATTACACTGACAATGATTTCATTGCAATCAAATTTCAGCCTCAGCATTCTGGATATATATCCCAAGCCAAATACAAATATCCATACAGGTAAACTCTTCAAGCAGCAACTATGGCAAGAGATTGCGCATGAAATACCCGCGGCTATTCGACATTCGTCGATCGATCACCAAATTTCATGATCATAGATCAAATGTACTTATTATAACAAGCACACGCTTGATCATCACGATCAAACACGATCCGCTGGTAGAGTTAAGGGTTATCCACGAAACTCCTCCATAATCCTTTCACGGCGTTTCTAACAATTCGGACGTACTGTTAACCCCTCGGAGCGTATCCAGTAATAGTGGATAATAGGTAATTCCACGTCTGGCCAGTCGCGAGCCCACAATAGCAATAATTCCATCTGTTCGGGGGGAGGCGCGCACCCCCTCGCTCTGTCCACTCGGGTCCTGCGGGGTATTAGCCCTTAATGGCCGTTTCCCGTATTCCGCACTTTATGGGATTTATTACAAAAGAAACACGAGGCACTGCAGACGAAATGTAATTAGGGGGGGTGCTGTTATTAAATGAAATGAAGTGCGGCCCTTATTTTCACTTATTTTCAGGCGAGAGCGATTTGGAGGGAAAATGTTGACTTTTGTGCACTTAACGCGTGCGATATGGGGCGGAATTTGTCATTACTGTGAGTGTGCCAATTTCGCGGGCAGAAATGAGGGCCGTTTGTCAAATTGCCCTAGCTGCTTAAATAATTCGGTACGAGTGTGTCGATTGTTATTATTATTTTTATGACTGGGGCGTTACTGCAATTTATTTTATGAATCGATTTCTGGATTAATTGAATTCTGGAAACTGTCGTAAATTGCCAACAAAAATAATTTTATTTATATAATCATTATTTCCCATCTCATTCATATTACATAATTTTTTTATCTACATTAATTTATCATCACTTGAAGATAGGAATAAGCCGGTTGCATTTTGTTTTCACAATGAACTGTTTCGTATTGATAAATAAATATTTTGATGCGTATTATTTTTATTTTGTATTTTGTCGTAATTTGCCTTTTTTTATACATATGTTTTGTAATCTTTTTAGAGCGTCACACTTTTCTTATAAAATTTTTAATATGTAATTATAATTGTAATTTGGAAATGGAGATTCCGTTAATAAAGTAAATTGAAAATTGAAATTAAGACCTCACCCTTTGAGACAAAAATAATTTTAATAAAATTAACATTTTTAACGTATAACTAGAATTAATAATAATGAAGATATTTATTGGGGAGTACGTGAAGTTTTCTTATTAATAATACATACATAAACATCTTTATTTCTGAGATTGGAATATACAGTTACAATACAATATTATACAATACATTAACGTTCACAATATATTCCAACTCTGAAACTGGCTATCGACCAGTGGTTTTTCAGCCTATTAATAATATTTATTAGGGTTGGGCAAAATCGAGTGAATTTAGTACTCGTATATTTCTGAATAATTCACTGACTATGGATGCTTCTACTTTGTTATGAATTATTAGTTAGAATATAAATTATTATAATTAATAATTTTAATATTTAGACATTGCTAGTTCATATTGTATGAAATAAATATGAATAAATTATTAAAAAATCAACCAATAAAACACAGATTAAATTGAATAACTTTAAATTCTCGACTAGTTTCGGGTTATTCTCTTGAAAATGGGCTAATAACCCGAAATTAGTCGAGAATTTAAAGTTATTCAATCTAATCTGTCTTTTATTGGTTGATTTTTAATAATTTATTCATATTTATTTCATATAAATTATTAGTTAGAATATAAATGAAAATACTAATAAATTAATTGTCACACAAACAGAGTAATAGATGTTTTCATTTATATTTCTAAATAACCAATTTTAAGTAGGTAAAATTAATAAATAATAATAAATTGGAGTTTATTAATAAATAGATGACACTAATATTAATATTATAAATAACATTAAGAAAATTGTCATATTATTGATTTTGCAATGATAAAAGAAAGATCAACTTTGCTCATCACTAATATTTTATAATATAAATTATTGCTAATAATAATCATCCTAGAACCATTACAATAATTAAAAAAAAATATTAAAAACCCGACTTCGTAAAAACATGAGGAATGAACCAGAAAATATATATATAGAAAATCTTTATTTCTGAGAGATACATTAAATTATATTACAATATTTACAACATTACAATCATAAACATCTAGTTAAGCCTCTGAAAATGGCTATTGAGCATCGGTCCTTCTGCCTGTAGAGTTATATTCAGCGATTTTTACATTCAATTAATTGTATACTACAGCACTTTAAATAATTTTGAGATTGTTTCTTAAATTAATACGGAAAATCGAGATTTTCAAAAATTAAAATCGGCTAAAAAGTCCTGCACTAGGAGGCGGATCAATACAGAGGGTAGATGTACCTCTGGTGCAATGACTCTTTAAATAATTTTGAGATTGTCTTTTCGTAGGATATCGATCCGAGGTCTTTCTGCTAAAGTTTATCTTTGAAAATATGTACCTGTCGAGTTTTCGTGAAAAAATGTAGTTATTATAATTAGAAATAGCGTTATTATAGTTAGAAATAGCGTTATTATAGTTAGAAATAACGTTATTATAGTTAGAAATAGCGTTATTATAATTAGAATTACTACAAAAGCAAAATTGGGTTGATTTCATTTTAAGAAAAATGTTGTGTTAAGTGTTTTCTTTATATCAAAATTGAAAATGTACCACGAAGTGAACACCTCCAAGATCCAAGATTTTTCTGTTAATTTTTGGAAACATTTTTTTTTAAATTAAAATACTTATATTGCTATTAAAATATTAATAATAAAGTAAAAGGGTAATATTGGCAATAGTAAGGATAATAAGCCCATCCTCTGAAATAGGCCATATCTTATAGGTTAATGTTGGCCAGCGATTATGTTTTTGTTTTTATTAATAATATCACAGTTTTTAATTTTTATTCTTGAAAATAGGAAACACGAAAAAAAATTTTTTTTGTGTTTTAAAATTTTTCGTGTTTCCTATTTTCAAGAATAAAAATTAAAAACTGTGATATTATTAATAAAAACAAAAACATAATCGCTATAAAGTAAAACTCTAAAAAAATAATGAAGAGCCCTCAATCTCCCCAACACCCATAATCCCACCGAGACATTTAATCCGACCAACTATCGATTCACCTGAAACACGAAACTCGCCCCGAAACATTTTTTTAATGTTTACGCAAACTTGAGTCGTTACAACGCAAACTACTCCCTAACGAGCGAAGTATCTCGCACCCAGTGACCCGCTTCCAGGAGGGCCCTCCGAAGGATTACACGAAAAAACCCACCGTTTTCTTTTTCCTTCCACCTTACGATTTCTTATCAGCGTCGAAAAGCCGAAGTTTTCCGCGGGGGGTGGAAAGTGCGCGTGTCACGAGGTGCGCGCCGTGTTTACCCGCGCCGTTTTCCGCCTCCGGCAGTTTGTTCTCGAGCTGCGGACTCTTCGTACCGTTTCTTACCACCGGGGCGGCGATCGCGGAATTTACGCGGAAAAATATAAACAAACGCAGGGTTGTGGTTTTCAGTGACTGGCTGGGTATACTTGTTGGAGTTTGTGAGCGCGGATTGGGGGTGTCGTTCAACTTGGATCTTATTGAGAAAGGTCAGTTTTAATAAAAACAAATATGCACTTAATGAAATTATAACGCAATTTACTTAGTAGCTGTAAAAAAATCTTGTACAATAATTTCTTGAATTAATTTCTCATCTGGCACTTGGTGAAACATATTACGCTATGTAAAATAGCTTAAAATAATACATTTTTACAATTAAAAATAAAACATTTTGTATTTTGTGAAGAAAGGTGTTTTATTTTTAATTTTACGAATCTCTTCACGTAACTCACAACACTTCAGTACATTCGGCCAGTAAAGGCCAGTAGCCTTTCTGCCAATTTATTTATGTATTTAATCATGTCTAAACTAAACATTATTGTATGGGCCAGATATGGCAATATGGATATTGCCCAGCTTTCAAGTCCAGCAGAAGATCCATAGTGGGCTATGAATGGCTAGATATGGCAATAATTAGGGATCTAGCAACCTCTACACGCTAGCCTTCCTCGATTAAATGGGCTGGCAGTGCTGATGACTGTTTTTTTTTTGTCTCAAAATGAGGAAGCATCCCTATGGGGCAGTCCTTAGTCCTGTCAGCCTGTGCCGAGGACTGATGTTTGGTTGTCCCAAAGGGAGGAAGCATTCTTTTGTGACAGCCCTCAGCACTGCCAGCCTGTGCTGATGACTGATGTTTAGTTGTCTCAAACGGAGGAAGCATTCCATTGGGGCAATCCTTAGTACTGCCAGCCTGTGCTAAAGACTGATGTTTGATTGCCCCAAAAGGGAAAAAGCATCTCTTTAAGGCAATCTTCAGCATTGTCAGTCTATGCTGAAGACTGATGTTTGATTGTTCCAAAAGAGAAGAAGCATCCCTTTGAGGCAATCCTCAGCACTGCCAGCTGGTGCTGAGGACTAACGTTTAGTTGTCTCAAAAGGAGGAAGCATCTCTTTGAGGCAGTCCTCAGCACTACCAGCCTGTGCTGAAGACTGATGTTTGGTTGTCCCAAAAGGGAAGAAGCATCTCTTTGAGGCAGTCCTCAGCACTGCTGTGCTGAAGACTGATGTTTGATAGTCCCAAAAGGGAAAAAGCATCTCTTTAAGGCAATCTTGAGCATTGCCAGTCTGTGCTGAGGACTGATGTTTGATTGTCCCAAAAGAGAAGAAGCATCCCTTTGAGGCAATCCTCAGTATTGCTAGCCTGTGCTGAGGACTGATGTTTGATTGTCCCAAAAGAGAAGAAGCATCCCTTTGAGGCAATCCTCAGTATTGCTAGCCTGTGCTGAAGACTGATGTTTGGTTGTCCCAAAAGGGAAGAAGCATCCCTTTGAGGCAGTCCTCAGCACTGCCAGCTTGTGCTAGGTTGTCTCAAAATGAGGAAGCATCCCTTTGGGACAGTTCTCAGCACTGCCAGCCCATCTCATCGAGGAAGGCTCTGAGCGTCGATGTCTCTAGATTCCTAATTACTAGCCATTCATAACCCACTATAGATCTTCTGCTGGACTTGAAAGCTGTGCAATATCTAAGGATATTTTCATCCTCCATCAGCACCTTCTATAGTCTGACGATGTTTTGCTTTTCTTTTCCCTTATTTCCTTTTCTTAAATCTAATTATTGTGCAATTGTATTTGGACTAAATTGATTTATTGCCTCGAATGGCCTTATATAAACCAATGAATTACTGTATTATCTTTTATTTGTTTAATTATATTAAATTATTGACAATAAATGACAAAAATCATTACTAATTATACAGGGTGTATTTAAAAGTATCAGGATGTTAAAAAAATGGTGAAGTGTCCATCATGGTACTTTCCCCCTTTACAACTAAATAAAGAAACAAACACCAATTTTTTAAAAATATTTTTGCAAGCCTTCATTTTAAACATTTTTGAAAATTTTTCATATTTGAAGAATTATTTAGATTTTCCGTTAATTTTAACTGTGTGACTAGCCTAATTTTGAATGCACAGTTAAAATTAGCGGAATATCTAAATAATTCTCCAAATATAAAAACTTTCAAAAATGTTTAAAATGAGCAAAAATATTTAAAAAAAAAATTGGTGTTTGTTAACACTTCCTCAAGGACTATATAAAAATATTTTGAGCATACATAAATTTTTTCCATTTATAAGCTTATTTTTTTAGTTCCTGGATTTGTCTCTAAAATATTTCCATTTCCTTCTGAATCACCCTATATTGCTGCTTATACACACTGATAAGTAGAGAGGAACATATAACGATGTTATACAAGACTAAATAAATAAATAATTTAAATTGTTTCATGTATTGTATATTAAATTAAATATCTATGTATTCTTTGGGAATAAAGATGTTTGTATATAATAATAATAATAATAAATCGAGAAATATACACCCCTGGATATCGAATTAGAAAAAATATGGAGACAAAAAAAACATACGATTATACTTCCATTCATTATATCCATAACTGGAATCACGCACAAACAATTCAAACCAAATTTACAAAAATTAAACATCGAACATTTTCTCCACACCACCAATCAAAAAGCTATTATTTTAAAAACTTGCACTATTACACAAAAAAATTTGCGATAGGTAATTGCTACACTTGGTTTAGCAATGAATACCAGGCTGATTAAACGCCGAGAAGTTAGTGAATAATAAAAGACCCATCCAGAAATCCTCCCTTTGGACGTCACTTTTTTGTATTATTGTATAGCGGCGTCATAATTTTTAATCGCATGCTAATTACGTCAATCCGAAAACAATGGACGAACGGCACGGCACGCATGTGTACATTGTTGATTGATGTTTGCATTTTGATTAAACAAATTTTGATTCGGCGGGTGGGGTTTTAACACATTCATATTGAATTTAATTTATTTACCGTGTCAATAGCGGATGTACGTATTTTATGACCTAATTACAGTTCATTAACTAAACGCGCTTATTTATTTGTTTATTTATTTATATGTGCGCATCGTTTA
This sequence comes from Philonthus spinipes, assembly GCA_963082785.1. Lineage (NCBI taxonomy): Eukaryota > Metazoa > Arthropoda > Insecta > Coleoptera > Staphylinidae > Philonthus > Philonthus spinipes. Next base: position 1,779,766 of record OY720316.1, read on the forward strand.
AATGGTTTGTTTCGAATGCTGACTGGAGTGGATATTCCGATCGAATAAAGGGCGAATTCAATTAAATTAATTAGAGCGGCGCACGGTGAGTTGTGAACATTTATTATCAGGTATAATGTATATATTCTTTGTTCCTGTTTAATGTGCAATATTAAATAAAGGAATTTCATAGAAAACATCAGCATTAAAGCAGATACGAACTATTTTGATTTATACCAATATTTAGTACAATTATTTCTTGATTTCTGGGCTAGATTAAACTCCAAGCTAAAATTGTAAGATATAATGAAATTAACAGGTCATGTCTGCTAAGTTATTTGAATGCAGAATTTAGTGAAATCATTTAAATTTTCATTGCACAAGTTTTTATTAGCAAAAATTTAATTTGAAATTTGCTATAAATTTTATCAATTGTTTTTCATAATTATTTTTCACAGAAACTAAATATTAAAATAATTTTTAATTTATCTGATGAAATTCCTGCTTATTTTAAGATTATTTTAATGTATAATACAATATTGTTCATTGATCACAACAATCTAACTCAAATTAGTGATTGCCCATATTTGTATAGCTATCTCTTTCTTCTAAACCGCGCCCTTAATAAGGGTTCAGAACTGATAAAGTATGAAATAAGTGCTGAGGACTGGTAAAGCTTAGTGTTGCTGAAATCGGTGTACACCACATCTGTTTGTATTCGATTATCCAAAGCTGCTGGTGTATCAATGTGAAACTTTAAGATATTTATTGATTAACTGTGAATACAAAAAATTCAAAATATGAAAAGAATATGAAATTTAAAAATATATTTCGTGAAGATTATACCATACATTTTAATTTATTTATAACTTTTAATTTATTAGCATTTTATAATTATACTTATATTGTAACCCTCTTTTATCTTTTATAAAAAAGAATAGAGTGGAAAAGAGTGGAGTGTATAGTTAGTATAAAGCAATATGCATTTAAATGGACTTACCGTTAATAAACAATAATAAACAATAATAAAAATTTGATTTAAACGGGGAGAACGACGTTCCCGGTGCTGCCAATTACTTCGCAGATTAGGCTAGTAGAATAAGGGCGCTGCAACAATTTCGTACGGTATTCGGAATAATCATGATGATGGTTGCGACCGTTACTGCATGGTAAACCGTAACTTATAAAAAAAAAGTAAGTATTTTATTCAGTGATTATATTCTGAACTAGCAGCGTGAATCGCCTTTGTTTACTTTTATTCGAATTATTTTTTTTTTAAATTGTTTAGCGCTAGGATTTATTTTGATTAAATGCAAATTTAATTTCGATTGATAAAGAGCTAAGCAAAGGAATGCGGCAAAAAAAATGTAAACACAATTAGGAAGCGCGCGTGCCGATAGATAAACGAGTCGAAGTAAGAACGGCGCGCGCAGCTATTCTTCAGAGTCGTATCCTTGGAGAAGGTTAAACAGGCTGAGCATTCCTACTCGTTTCGCAGGGGTTCGTGAACGTCCGGGACGATTCGTATATCAACAATCAGGAAAGGTGAAAACAAAATGTGTTTGATTAAAATATTAAAATGGACGACTAATTTTAATAATTGAATTGAATTGAATTTACTGGATTTCCGGGAAATGCTTCCGGATCGGTTCGAAGGATCAAATTTTTATGGGAAAATGTTCCTTGAAATACGCGCAGAATGATTGTAAGCGTGCTTTCTTTCAGCACGGCCGACAGAAAAGAAAAAGTGAAAATTTTCGCGACGGTGAAACGAAAGAGAGAAGGAATCTCACCTTTGTACAGGTGCTGCTCCCGTTGCTGCTCCTGGGGGTGCTGGAGACACTCCGGGACTCTCTTGAGCATCCTGTCGTCCGATTATGCACACGCTTGGATGACTTGCTTCTTGCTTCCTCGACAATCGAAAGATGACTCATGCGAAAATTGTGCGTCGCAAAACAATACAGTGGAAAACAAATGATAAGAGAACATGGTTGCCAAACTAATGACCAAGCTCATTAATTTATATACCAAACAACTCGTGTATATATATATATATATAATATATAAATAATATTATATATACATAATATTATTTTTTTGTAATAGAAAAAGGATTTATTCACTTGGTCACAGCTATTTAAATAAATGAAACAAAAATAATTGGAAATTAATTAATTAATTAATTAATTTCAGATTATTTTTATTCATGAAATATGAATAAATTATTAAAAATCACCCAATAAAACACAGATTAGATTGAATAACTTTAAATTCTCGACTAGTTTCGGGTTATTAGCCCATTTTCAAAACAATTTAAAATTTGTTTTTATTTAATTTAAATATATCTTTATTCAGACTATATAGATAATTTTAACAATATAAATAATTACAATACTTGTAGGTGTTAGTCTGTCTATCGGGGCTATCGACCAGAGGTCCTTCAAACCTAAAAATATTATATTATTAGCAATAAAACTTTCTATTAAATAATAACAGGAATAATTGTATTCCGATACCTGCGCAGCACTTTACCTCGAACTCCATTTAGCCATTATGGCACGACATCAATACCAGCTGCATTCAAAATCCATCGAACTTTATAACAATCTCCGGAAATATTCTCAACATAACAAGACATCAGTTCTAAACATCTCCATTAGAACCGTGTGTGACTTTGATCTCTGTTTGAACGTATATTAAACAGAACGCCGTTTAATTTGACGTGCGATTGATGCGACAAATTATCCCTTGCTTAAGATGGCGAAACCAATCCCGAAACTAATCCCGCAAGGGCGGAATTGAACGCAATTAGGCCAATTTCCCGGCTTTGCCGATGTCTGATCAATACGGGCACGCGATATCCACGGACACGCGAACGCATTCAACCATCAATCTTCCCCTCCGCATTGGCCCCACTCGATCCGGGTCGGAGTTCTCACATCGTGATTACTGCATGCTCAACTCGATTATCATGTAAATTGATGAGTTATTGTTGGAGGAGTTCGCCTGCCTGCCCGTTCAATTATCATCTCTTCGGAATTGTTCTTGCGGTGGATTCAATGGATTTTCACAATAATTTTGAAATAAAACTGCTTTATCATTGCATTCAGAAAACTCCACTGATTCTACCTTTCGTAAAAAAAAACTCGAGAAATTTAACTGAACGTATAAACTGTGTTATATTCTACAATTATTTCGTTGATTACTCAGGCAATTAATTTTTGAAAATCCATAATTACTTATTTTTATTAAAATTTATTTATTATTTTCAACTTTATAATAATTTAACTACAATTGTTTCGCTACGTGTTGTGAAGAAGCAATTGTAGTCGTTGAAAACCGTAAATACATTTATTTTTAACCCTCCATTAGTCCTGCACATTTTCCTGACAAATTTAGGTCCACCACTTTTAATTTGCACTATTAATTCGACTTATATTTTACATTAGTTAAAATATTATGTTTATTGACATTGGCTTTTGTGTACTGATGGTATTAACAAAAGCTACTAAAAAATACGCTTGATTCCAGTTCTAACAATTTTTAAAAGGCTGGTCTACGATTGTAGAGCGCGTGACTAATGGAGGATTAATAAAAAAATATAATTATTTACTACTAATTGAGTAATATTGCTAAATTTAAACATTCGGTTAATTCTACCTCAGACAAACATGTGGAGATCTATTAAATAAAAATGATTTGAAAATAATTAATAAATTATTTTCACATTTTCGGGTGTCCATTTTCTAACACGCAGCATTTTATCCGTGTCTGAATGCGACCATTAAATAGCATTGTAATTTAATTCATTCAGCAATTTCGTTAATGAATATATTAAAAAAAAGCAGTCCTAATGTAGAACCCTGAGGTAGCATCTGGTATTAGGAAGTGTGCAGCTCGGCACTACACTTAAGGCTCATTCCTGTAGATCACTCATCCTCAGTTCAGCTAGCCTACCTCGTTTAGGTAGTATAGCCCAGATGGGTAGATCTCTTATATAAACCATTTATCACCCAGTAATGACGAGAGTGCTGGACATTCACAAGCAGTCTCGTCTTCCATGCTGCACCCTCTGCTAGATAAAGAGTCGACAATCCCCATCTTACAAGGGTGCCCGTTTTGTCTGCAGTGACCAGTACTAATGGCAGTTAAGTGCCTAGAGCCCTGAGGAATACCACAATTAGACAAATATATTTTCTAGCATTTACCTTAAAGTATTATTTACTTTAAGAAATATTATCTGAATAAAGCTATCAGTTTCTGGACAATTCCAAATGTATATTACTTGACAAGAGTCCTAATTGAAAGCGCTGAGGAACTGCACATTTACCTTAAAATATCATTTACGTTCAACAAATATAATCTGAAGGAAGTTATCAGTTCCTGGACATTTCCAAATGTATATTAAATGACAAGAGTCCTAATTGAAAGCCCTGAGGAACTGCACATTTACCTTAAAATATCATTTACTTTTAACAAATATAATCTGAAAGAAGGTATCAGTTGCTGGACATTTCCAAATGTATATTAAATGACAAAAGTCCTAATTGAAAGCCCCGAGGAACTGCACATTTACCTTAAAATATCATTTACGTTTAATAAATATAATCTCAAAGGAGGTATCAGTTCTTGGACACTTCCAAATTTATATATTTCTCAATAAAATCCTCAACCATCATTCATCTAGCGTTTGTATAATTAGTGGTGGCCTTTTTGGTTTTTCGAACTTGATCAGACTAGAATATTCCATGTGCAAAGCCTTGATTTCACAAACACCACAAGTTCGCTTTTCTTCAGTAGACGAAACAACGATTATCGGTTCTATCTTGTACGCTCAAATTGTTAACGCATGAAATTAGGCAATAGATGGCGTATTATGTGTGTACATTATCTAATATATCAAAAACTATGCTGAAATCACCTGTTTATATTCAATTATCAAAAGCTGCTGGTGTATGAATGTGAAATTTCAAGATATTCATTGATTAACTATGAATACAAAAAAAATTGATATTCTTTTCATATTTTGAGAAAAGAATATGCAATTTCAAAATATATTTCGTGAAGACTATACCAAAAGCTTTGGATAATCGAATATAAACAGGTAATTTCAGCAAAGTTTAATATCCGTGCAGCCCGAGATCAAAGTCACACACGGTTCTAATGGAGATGTTTAGAACTGATGTCTTGTTATGTTGAGAATATTTCCGGAGATTGTTACAAAGTTCGATGGATTTTGAATGCAGCTGGTATTGATGTCGTGCTATAATGGCTAAATGGAGTTCGAGGTAAAGTGCTGCGCAGATATCGGAATACAATTATTCCTGTTATTATCTAATAAAAAGTTTTCTTGCTAATAATATAATATTTTTAGGTCTGAAAGACCTCTGGTCGATAGCTCCGATAGACAGACACCTACAAGTATTGTAATTATTTATATTGTTGAAATTATCTATATAGTCTGAATAAAGATATATTTAAATTAAATAAAAACAAATTTTAAATTCTCTTGAAAATGGGCTAATAACCCGAAACTAGTCAAGAATTTAAAGTTATTCAATCTAATCTGTGTTTTTGTTGTTTCATTGGTTGATTTTTAATAATTTATTCATATTTATTTCATGAATAAAAATAATTTGAAAATAATTAATTAATTTCAAATTATTTTTATTTCATTTATTTAAATAGCTGTGATCAAGTGAATAAATCTTTTTTCTATTACAAAAAATAATATTATACATATATATATATATATAATATTATTTATATATTATATATATATAAACGAGTTGTTTGGTATATAAATTAATGAGCTTGGTCATTAGTTTGGCAACCATGTTCTCTTATCATTTGTTTTCCACTGTATTGTTTTGCGACGCACAATTTTCGCATGAGTCATCTTTCGATCGTCGAGGAAGCAAGAAGCAAGTCACCCAAGCGAATGCATAATCGGACGACAGGATGCTCAAGAGAGTCCCGGAGTGTCTCCAGCACCCCCAGGAGCAGCAACGGGAGCAGCACCTGTACAAAGGTGAGATTCCTTCTCTCTTTCGTTTCACCGTCGCGAAAATTTTCAATTTTTCTTTCCTGTCGGCCGTGCTGAAAGAAAGCACGCTTACAATCATTCTGCGCGTATTTCAAGGAACATTTTCCCTTAAAAATTTGATCCTTCGAACCGATCCGGAAGCATTTCCCGGAAATCCAGTAAGTTCAATTCAATTCAATTATTAAAATTAGTCGTCCATTTTAATATTTTAATCAAACACATTTTGTTTTCACCTTTCCTGATTGTTGATATACGAATCGTCCCGGACGTTCACGAACCCCTGCGAAACGAGTAGGAATGCTCAGCCTGTTTAACCTTCTTCAAGGATACGGCTCTGAAGAATAGCTGCGCACGCCGTTCTTACTTCCACTCGTATATCTATCGGCACGCGCGCTTCCTAATTGTGTTTACATTTTTTTTGCCGCATTCCTTTGCTTAGCTCTTTATCAATTAAAGGAGGTCCGATGCTACTCGGGAAACACTACAATATACAGCTCTTTATCAATCGAAATTAAATTTGCATTTAATCAAAATAAATCCTAGCGCTAAACAATTTAAAAAAAAATAATTCGAATAAAAGTAAACAAAGGCGATTCACGCTGCTACTTCAGAATATAATCACTGAATAAAATACTGACTATATTTTTTTTACAAGTTACGGATTACCATGCAGTAACGATCGCAACCATCATCATGATTATTCCGAATACCGTACGAAATTGTTGCAGCGCCCTTATTCTACTAGCCTTATCTGCGAAGTAATTGGCAGCACCGGGAACGTTATTCTCCCCGTTTAAATCAAATTTTTATCACCCCCTCCCCGCACCCCATTACATATTTATGGGTTTTATGGCTCCCCCGCGAGGGATCGGACCCACCGTTGCTGCACCCCGAGGCCGGACAATAAACCGAACACGGAATGACCTTTTTACGTCCTGATGCACCAAAAAAACACATAAAATTCCACCCCTGAAAAAAAAAAATTAGGGAAGAGAGAAAATCTGCTTACATATTAAACGAAGCTGCAATTAACCCGCGCTGAATAATTCATCGTTAATAGTCTTTACGTGAAAGAATCGCAAATTGGAATTCCTTTCATAACTAAATCGAGAACGGCGAAAGCGAAGAGGGTTTTTTTTTTGAAATTTATTTCCAATTGTGCGCTTGATAAAACGGGGAACTTCTTTTATTTTATATGTGTGTGTGTGTGTGTAACCCTCTGGTTTGCGCTCGTAATAAATCACGGCTTATTATCTTTTATGTAAATTCGACGTGAAATCGCGGCGGCTTTCACCTCGCCGGCGCGTTAAATACTTAATTAAGAAGTCGCTCGCCGTAAACTAGATATTACTATTGTAATAAAATGGACGTTATTAAGTCTTAAAACTGTTTATGTCCGCTGTTATATTTCGGTGCATTAAAAATAATACCTTCGGAATTCCCGCGCGTAAACCGATTGCGAAAGTTGTTTGAAGTTATGCTCGTCGGCGTTGTAAAATAAGGGAAGCGCAAAAGGGGCTTGACAACAACAACGATTCATAATGATGTATAATGTTGCGGTGAGTTGCTTTCGGATATATATTTTTTTATTGAGTTAAAACAAATTTTATAATTGGAAAGATAGCACTAAGTTTCGTATATATATATATATATACAAACATCTTTATTCAGACAACATTGCAAAAGCTTATATATATATATTTATATATTATTATTATATATTATTTATTTTTAACAAGAATAAATATTGTGTTAGTCTATTCGGGCTATCGACCTGGGCTCTTTCTGCCTTTTAGCATCATATTTTATCTAATTTATAAATCAATAATATGGCTCTACAAAAACGGTTCCCAACCTTTTTGACTTGCGGAGTCCTTCTTAGAATCTATGGTAGTAAAGAAAAGATTGAAACAAGAAAAAAACTACGTGGAATACAGGCTGGGTTTAGAGTAATACATCCTAATTATTACATAAAAAAATTTTCATTGCGGGATAAGTAAGAATTTTATTTAAAATATATGTTTTCTGGCTGAAAGACCGATTATATATAAATATATATATAATTATAATCTAAAATCCCCATCTACCATAATGGTGTTGTAGGGTATGATATATATATATATATATATATATTTATTTTATATATATGTATAATCCTATTATTAAATAAAATATAGGCTCGATATCATTCAACAAATTTCTGCTGAAATAATTATGCTCAACTAGATCGTGGAAAAGGCATTAACGGATAAAGAAAAATCGCTTTTTAATTTTTTTTTTGTTGCTCATTTCTTAGATTTTCAAATGATTTATTTTACAATTTTTTAGCTCAGTCAATCCCATTGTTTCATAGCTTTAATTGCAGCTGAAATATTTCATAATATCGAAACCATAACGTTGTCTAAAAAAAAAATAATAATAAAAACGCGGAGATAGGGAGAAGGAAAAATTAACGCACTTTTTATGCATCCACGTTGGAACAATGGGATGGATGAGAGTGTACGGGAGGGGCGTCGGAGGTCTTCAGCCGTTATTTATCATAATTTTAACAATGGCCGCTCGCGGTAATTAATTTTCAAAGTGAAAAATTGCGAAACGCGAAAAGTTCGGTGGGAAAAAATTAACGGGGAATTCCCCTCCACGTTGAGTTTTTTTTTCACTCCTCTCTCTCTCCCTCTTGTTTTCTCCCTCTCCGGCTAATTGCGATTTTACTTCCCGCCGCCGAAGTATAAATGGAAATTGTTTGAAAAGATAAATTGGCCCGATAATTAAATAATTAAGGAAATTTCGCGGATTCCATTGGGCAAAGGCCGAACAAACAAATTTCAAGTTATGAAAAATTGAGTGTTTACTAGTTTGTCTCTTCAAAGGCGGAATTAATTACTCCAGGGCTGTCGACCGGAGTCCCAGGACAAACAAACACTTTAATTTTAAAATAATTATCAAAGCATTCCTTCTTTAGCTAATATGACATTTTGACTTATGTTGTATGTCTGAATAATATTATTATTATTAACAATAAAGATATGTTTATAGAGGTGCAAAGTTTATGCATAAACAAAAAAAATCATTCCCTGGAACACAAAATATTTATTGAATGGGCATTACAAAAAAAAAACAAAAATACCAACGGATCCATTGTTATAGTTTTTTCAGTTGCGATATCTACTGCGTTTTAAAAATGCAAAATTTATTGCAACTGCACGAGTTTTCCGGTAAAATATTTATTTAATTAATCGGACGCATTTGGATTTTATTATTTTATTATCAGCTCCCGTGTATTTTTGTTTCGCTTTTTGTTCGAAAATCGTTTTTAACTGCGCCCTAATAAATTTCGTATATTTTAAATGGCGGAAATTTGTTGAACGTTATCCAGCCCATATTTTATTCAATAACGGAATTATAAATATCTATACAAATTTATATTTCGAGTTAAATTCTCACTTTTCCCGTGGTGAAACATTTTTATATAATAACTAACAGCTGGTAAACATTTTCAAAACGAAATTTCGATTTTTTAAAAATACTTATCGTTGTCAAATGAACGATTCGATAAGTATTTAAAAAAATCGAAATTTCGTTTGGAAAACGGTTACCGACTGCTAGTTATTTCCTACTATTCAAAAAGTGCCAGTGCCATGAAAAAAATTATAACCCGTTGATGTCTTAAAAAACGGACAGAATTTTCCAGTCCATACGAGTTACGATATAAGGATTAGGATGTATTTTATCATCATTGATGATGACCACTCGTCGAAACTAGTCGGAATTCAAATATAAAATTAGTGAAACAAACAACCAAGTGCATTAATTAAAATGCATCCTAATTATTAGATTAAATATATTTCGTTTTATTTATTGAATTATTCACCAGAAATCAAGTATATATATAATGGGTCATGAAAAGGGATTGGGGATATATATTTATGAAAAATCTATGCAATCTTCATTTTATAGATAGTTATCTTAAGAAATAATATTAAAATTACATTCCCCCTTGCATCCACCGCGTTGAATATTTTATTAAACAAAGAGCACAACACTCGCAACAGAACAAATCCGGCATATAATTAAGCCCACCGCGAAACGGCGCCCCCTTGCTTCTCCAGGATTAATTAACTGTTGCACCGGCGCGCACCTACTTAATCTAACGCGCCCCCCGCCATTTTCATTAACCACCTTCCGCAGATGCTCGCAGCCGCCCCCGCCTCCCGAAACAGTCTCATCCGCCCCCCCAGCCCCGAGGAATTACAATGCACCCGGATAAAGTGGATGCGACAGCTTCTCGGGAAGGGCGGCGCACGTGTAACTGTAAAAGTTTTGCGCCACCTGACTACCACTCGTTAGCTAATGCGCGGGGGCGAGGGGGAGCGCTTCCCGCAAATTACCTGGATTCCGGCAGGGAGCCGCTTACTCGGGATGCTCGTAAAAATAAATAAAACATCCAATAGCGGATTGTTATTGCTGGTAAGAGTTGAGTGTTTCAGTCGTGGGTTTTAGCGTTGAAAGTTTTGTAATTTCAGCAATAACTGGATGTTAGTAAGCTTGAATAGTGGGAATAACCGTACGAATTTAAATTAAACAATAGAATAGCTGTAATTATCTATTATAAACGCGCAGAATTTATACGTTACTTAATTTCCACACTCTATATTATAAAATATATATCCATTATAATATATGCATTTTTTAACATCTTTAAATTGTGTAAGGCATAGCTGTAGTGACGAGGGATAGATCCCGAAACACGTGTCTGCAGATGGCCTTAAATTAAGTAACATTCCTTTTATTGTTTTCGCATTAAAGACAAATTTTTCTCGGATCAAAATGTGTTGCATTATGCAATGTTTTATTGATGTGCAACAGCAGGTGTACATTATGTAATTCAATGTCCGGCGTGGGTATTTGCCCGGGAAGTAGTTGTTTTAATGTGCATTTGTTTAACGTAAGTCAAAAGTCACAGAGCTAAATGTGGAAATAATTTATTAATTATTTTCAAATAATTTTTATTTAATTAATGGTTTTAATATTTAGACATTGGTAGTTCATATTGTATAAAATAAATATGAATAAATTATTATTTAACTTCTTGACTAGTTTCGGGTTATTAGCCCATTTTCAAGATAATTTATTTTTTTTATTCTTTTGAAAATGGGCTAATAACCCGAAACTAGTCGAGAATTTAAAGTTATTCAATCTAATCTGTGTTTTATTGGTTGATTTTTAATAATTTATTCATATTTATTTCATTTTTATTTATTATATCATTATACATTATTCAAGTTTTATTAAAAACACTGATTCACCTTGTTTGTATAACTATAATTAATGATCTCTTAAATATGTTAACTTGCCTGGTAATTAAGTTTTCATAAAGAAAATGAATGAGTGTTTTCATTAAAAGCTCTCTTAAAATTCATCTTTATCTCATGACTACAATAATAGCTCAGTATGTAAATCTATAAATTTGAATTTAAATATAGAGGCTCTTGACTTTCGTGGTCAAGTTGATGTAATATATAGAGATTTCTCGTTTAGTCATGAAATGCTGCTTCATCTACTTGGGGTCTTTGGCGCGGTACCAGCTGTCACCAATCTTATTTGCTTGTACGCATCATTTGATACAAACTCTGGTGTACCCCAAGGTTCATGTCTCGACCCTTTAGTTTTCATTAAAGATCTCTTAAATATGTTAACTTGCCCGGTGCGCGCTTATGCTGACGGCATGAAGATCTGCCATAATATCAACTCAGATGATGACCAACATAAATTATGTGCGAGTAAATCTTACGCTTAATGTAAGTGTTGTGTGGAAAAATTACTCAAATTGATCGCTCTAAAATTTGATTATTCCGATTTTTTAACATTGCAAAACTTACACTTTAAGTTTACTACAAATATCCATTGAAATAATTACATCTTAATATAATTTTAATATCAGGGCAGAAAGACTTCAGGTCGATAGCCCATGACCCACCAATATTGTAAATATTAATATTTGTAAAGAATTGTAATTTTGCTGTCTGAATAAAGATTTTTGTATTTTAATATCAAATTGGTATTAAAATAGTCAATGTATCGTAGCAGTCACGTGTAACCCTTATATATATATACAGAGAGCTTTTTTTATCAGTATACATTTCCCCTATGTATACCTGCAAAGTACGCGAATCAAATGCATTAATGTATGTGTATTTAGTTGCCTATAACACGCAACTGAACACACATATGCCAAATAGTCAACTAAACATACACACATAAATCGGTTCATTGCAACTGACTCGCGTTTTTTGCAGGTATACACTTTCCCTAATGTATACTGATAAAAAACCTCTCTGTATATATATATATATATATATATATATATATATATATATATAATCTCTCTCAAAAAAAAAAACAAAAAAAAAACGCAATCCCAATTCCAGATAATCCTATTAATAACGGCGTACTAGTTCCGCCCTTTGATTACACTTTCCAACCCCCGCTACATATATATATATTTGCTCTTCTTGTTTTGTTTTCGGTAAATGCAAAATGCGGGTGTTTGAGTAATTAGTGTGTCGGTTTAATTTGCTTGTAGGAAATGAAATAGGGTCATTTTAGCGAAAACCGCCGCTTTTACTGGAAGCCATCAATTGAATCCATCGATTCGGATACACACAGTGAAACACGCGGGAGCACAGAGGGCGATTGTACTGTGCCGCCCTTCCCATCTCAAATTCGATTCAGTGGTCGGGAAAATGCATACTGCACTACGTTTAGGGGCGCTAATCAATTTCACTGCGGGGTGGAAATTTCACATAAATTCGATACTGATTTCGCTTTGTCTACATACGCATTCGGTGTATGCTGAGTTAAAAAAAATAATTAAAGTAAAATAAACGGAGGGATGAGTTTAGTGAGCGGAAGAATCGAAAACGGTATTGTCATGATTATAGATAAATTTATTTATTTATCTTTTTTTTCATGATTCTTTTAGAAAAGAAAAGATGCCCGGCACATTCACCATAATTTCGTGTGTATAACAATACTGTTTTAGTGTGATGTTACCCGGCGCATTCACCATAATTTCGTGTGTATAACAGTACTGTTTTAGTGTGACGTTACCCGGCGCATTCACCATAATTTCATGTATATAACAGTACTGTTTCAGTGTGATGTTACCCGGCGCATTCACCATAATTTCATGTATATAACAGTACTGTTTTAGTGTGGTGTTACCCGGCGCATTCACCATAATTTCGGGTATATAACAGTACTGTTTAGTGTGATGTTGCCCGGCGCATCCACCATAATTTCGTGTATATAACAATACTGTTTTAGTGTGTTGTTACCCGGCACATTCACCATAATTTCGTGCATATAATAGTACTGTTTTAGTGTGATGTTACCCGGCGCATTCACCATAATTTCGTGTATATAACAGTACTGTTTTAGTGTGATGTTACCCGGCGCATTTACCATAATGTTGTTTGTATAGCACTGCAGTTTTAGAGTCATGGTACCCGTATGTTTGTGTCTATATAACACTAGAATTTTAGTATAATGGTTCCCGGCGTATTCATAATAATTTTGTGTGTATAAGAGTAATGTTTTAATCTGACGGTGCCCGGCGCATCCACCATAATTTCGTGCATATCACACTAATGTTTTAATGTGGTGTTGCCCGGCGCATTCACCATAATTCTATGCGTATAACAATAACGTTTTAGTGTGATTTTACTAAAACTTTACTGTTTGTATAACACTGGAGTTTTAGAGTGATGGTACCCGTTGCATTCACCATAATTTTGTGTGAATAACACTAAAGTTTTGGTGTGATGTTGTCCGGCGCATTCACCATAACGTCGTTTATATAACCCTAGAGTTTTTAGATTGATGGTACCCGGCGCATTCATAAAATCCACATATAAAATTTGAAAGATTATATTAAAAAAAAAAAAAACATAAACAGACTTTATATTATTTCCGGAAACTTTGGCGGAGGCATCAACAAGTTGATTAAAAGTACACAAAGGCATGAGTCGTTTTGCCTGAAAGCGCGGAATAAATATTGTGTGTAAAGTTTTCTCGTTTAGATTTGAGCGTAAATTTGTAACAATGACAGAACATTTACAAGACGGGGGAGGTGTTTTCGCGCTCCTCTCCGTTTTTCATAATTACGCCGTTAGTTTCGCAGTTCCTCCATAAATTTCAATGCGCGTGTATCTCGAATAAAGAGAAATAAAAAAAGAATAAACAGCCGCAATGATGAATTGTGCTTTCTCAATCATAAAATGCGTTATATATTTTTTGTATTTAACTTTTTTGTATGATAATATTAATAGAAATATCAAGGTATGTGTAGACAAAACACTCTGAGAGATTCAAGTGAAAGACAGAGGAAAATAATAATAATAATAATAATAATAATAACCTAACCAATAGGTACCTCACCTTCAGGTCTGAAGAAGGTTCCTATGGAAATCGGCGCCCTCTCTGTACGGTATCAGGGGCGTACAGATAAGGAGGGTGGTCCGCTTATAAAAAAAAAAAATAACGGCTAACCGACCAGACATTACATTAATTGAAAAAATTTCCAAATTTACGTATATTATAGAAATTTCAGTACCAAGTGACAACAATATTTCAAAAAAATATAAAGAAAAATTTGACAAATACCAACCCCTTGCATTTGAAATTAAACGTATATGGAAACAAGAGAAGGTTATAATAGTACCCTTCATCATTTCGGTAACCGGTATTACACCGAAAACATTTCACCAAAATTTAAAACTATTAAATTTACCCGATCAAATACACAACACAATACAAAAGGCCACTATTCTTGCAACACTATCTACAGTCAGAAGATTTTTACAATAATTAAGAATTTAAAACTTGTAATTATACCGTTAATTCTTAAAAAAAGAAACCAGTGTATTAAATGAGAAATAAATAAATAATAATAATAATTATAATAATAATATATTGGCTGAAAGATGTTTCCAATATAAATAAATCTTTCTAATCTGTTTCTTCTTAATTTTGTATTAAAATAAATAATCTAGATTCAATACGATAACGCACTTGGTTATATACGATCTATTATAAATTAATAATAAAATAAAATAATGGTTTTAATATTTAGACATTGGTAGTTCATATTGTATGAAAAATTCTCAACTAGTTGAGAATTTAAAGTTATTCAATCTAATCTGTGTTTTATTGGTTGATTTTTAATAATTTATTCATATTTATTTCATAAAATAAAATAAAATTAATTAATAAAATAATTTTAATTTTTTATTTTTTTACAAACAAAGGTAATTATAGCGGATTATATTAATTAATTATTTTTAATTAAATTTATTGACCTAAAATATATACAAAAATATTAAAAATATTTATCCGTTTTGAGCTGTGGTTTATGCAATTATCTGAACACGGATTTATGTAGCAATATTTCTGAAGTGTAACGTTTCATGTTCGCTTTTATGTGTTTGTGTGGAATCAATAGAGGGAAATTAGAGGGGATTATTATTGTCTGCGAGGAACGAGAAAGAGGTCGGCCATTGTGAGGCCGTAAAACAGGGCGATGCATTTTTGGGTTACGAGCGAGAATCGTGTCGGTGGCTGCCAATAGCCGCTGGCACGTTTCCCGGCTTGTTTATATGATGTCGCCTCTGCCAGCCTTCAGGATTCCCCCGTTCCGCCAATACACCCCGCTCATTCCGGCGATTTTCCGGAATTTCAATTTCATGCGCGGAATCGATATCACTTAGCTGCGGAACGGCCCGGAACACATATAGATATAGGTGCGGTGAAATATTGCGATAACGTGACTGTCTCAGTGAATGTGTCACTTTCAAGACGTTAGAGATAATAATAATAATAATAATCAATTCTGAAATTACGAAAACAAAAAATTAATACGTAGACAAATTATTATGTTAAAAATAAAAACAGAGATGATTCACGTTTTTTTTTTTGATTTATTTGATACACTTGTATTTAGAAATACTTTCTTTTATGAAAATTACCTCACACTCTGTATGGGTAATCGGGGTTTTCAATAATATATATACAGAGAGCTTTTTTATCAATATACATTTCTCCTATGTATACCTGCAAAATACGTGAGTCAAAGGCATTAATGTATGTGTGTTTAGTTGCCTATAACACGCAACTGAACACACATATGCCAAATAGACAACTAAACATACACATATTAATCGGTTCAATGCGTTTGACTCGCGTTTTTTCAGGTATACACTTTCCCTAATGTATGCTAATGAATATATATATATATATATATATATATATATTCATATATATATATATATATGTAGTACCCGACGCCCTAAAAGGCAACAAGGGATACCAGAAGAAGAAGAAAAAAAATGATATATATATATTATGTAAATAAAACTCTTTGTTTGTTTCACTTATAGAGATAAAATATAAATAAGTGAAACAAACCAAGAGTTTTATTTAAATAATATATATATATATATCGACTTAAATATGTTTCATCACGGGTTAAGTGAGAATTTAATTAATAATATAAGAAAAAAATTACTTATTTGAAGAAGACAAAGTGTTGTTGTGAGTTACGTGAAGAGATTCGAACAATTAAAAATAAAACACTTTCTATTCCTTTCTTCACTTGTGCTGTGTTTTATTTTTAATTGTCATTACATTTGTTGGTAAAACATAACTCATCCCAAATCATTCGCAACTGCAAAGGTATCATAAGCATTAAGAAATAAATTATAAATGTCATTTATAAAAAGAATGAACATTATCGGCCCTAATATAGAACCCTGCGGTACATCAAGGATAATAACGTTAAGGTCGTTCAATAAAAGGATGGACAATATCGGTTCGATACAAAAAAGGTAAAAATATTAAGTTATTTAAGTTATTAATAACTGAGGCTTCAACTTTGTTATACATTGTTTATCAATTTAATAAAACACTTTGTCATTATCAAACTAAATTTACACTTGTCATTATCAAATTAAATTTAGTTTCTCTCTGTATATATATATATATATATATATATATCTTTGTTCGGCAACTTTTTTACATTACATTAATTGTATAATACAGTACTTTAAATAATTTTGAGATTGTCCTTCCACAGGTTTCGACACGAGGTTTTTCTGTTAATTGTCTTTTTATTTATTTATTTACTTATTTATTTATTTATTTAACGGAGGCCATTAAATACAGTAACATACATACATGATAGTTTTTTTATATAAAAACCATGCAATCTCTGATAATAATAAAATTCAATAATTAATCAGAACGCAAATCGAGATAACGTATAATTAATTCGGAATTTTAATACGGCGACTTCCGCGAACGTTTCGACTATTTAATTTTAAACACGGATTCCCCGCGCGCACAGCAGATCGCCTATCATTTAATTAGCTCCGATAAGGATAAGAACTTCGTGTAATTATAAAAGTTGCTAATTATTGCGGATCCCCAGATGTCTCCCAGAAATCCCCCGATAAAAGGGGTGTGTATTTACCCGAGGCCAGCGGAGGGTACTAATTTAATGGGGGAGCCCTTTCTCTGTCTCGCTGAATGAATCCGGGGGTGATTATTAATTAAAAATTAAAATTCATGCCGGGGTTTGAGGAGAGATGACCCGGCGGAATAAAAAAAAATATGCACTCGGGCAGTTTTTATTGTTGTTTCAGAGCGTTTCCCACTCTGAAGAGCTGTTTATTCAGAATTGAGAAAAAAGGAATGTTTAAAGTTTACTTTGGGTTAATGAAGTATGTATTTTATTTTCTTAATAAAAAAAAACTGCTGAAGATTTACTTTACTTTATTTTATTTTATTACTAATATGTATATACAATTTTTGTATTGAATGTTACTATTATGCAAATAAAGGATTATTATTATTATTATTATTATTTTATCGTTTTCTCAAACATGTTGGTTTGGTCTAGGTATCGTTCAGACGGGATTTTACCAAGTCTGAGGATATGTATATTAGATTTTGTTGTTGTGAAGGTTGAGGAATTTCCTGACTATACTAAATGTGTTAATTATTACTGATTTCTGCATTTGTGTAATTATACGTTCTGGTAGTCTCAGGCTCTTTATGTTTTCAGTAGTATTTATTATTATTATTATTATTATTCTTATTATTATTATATAAAAGTACAGGGCTCAAATAGAACAAGTGATACAAGAAATATTGTATATAGTAAATTAAATAAAAATAGACTCGAAAATAATTCATTTTAAAATATAAATTAAGCGCAGATACTAATTTTGAATTCTTTGTTATATAAATATAAGCGATCCGAGAATGTTTACTTTTGAATTCTTTGCTATATACAAAAAAATTATCCGAGGATGTTTATTCAGTGTTTGCACGAAGCTGAATTTATTTCATGCCCGAGTGACAAGACTTTGGCATTATTTTAAATCCCGGTGAAGCTTCTTGCTTGATTACTTCTCTTGTATTGCCTCCGGAGCACCGACTTAAAATTCTAAAGACGACGCGCGCTCACCTCATCGATACTTATTTATACCGGATCCGAGAAACGTTCCTTGTTTTGTTCTTTTATGAAGTCATCTTTTTATATTATTTTTATTAACTGTTATGCAATTGTAATGATTTCTCATTTATATTGATAAAAGTATAGAATTTTTATATTAGGCAAGTTTCTGAAAATATTTAAATAGTTAGTTAATATTTACTAACATTAATATTCTCAATTCTCAACACCCCAATACGGGTAAAAGAGGAAAAGATTGCGATAGAAAGAAAGAAAATTGTCTTTATATAGGGCGAGTCGCCGAAAAATATTTAAATAGTTGGTAAATATTTACTAACATTAACATTCTCAATTCTCGACGCCCCAATACGGGTAAAAAAGGATAAGATTACGATAGAAAGAAAGAAAATTGTCAATTTATAAAAAAAAAACCGACAAAAATTAGTTATTTAATAGAACGAAATCAAAATCGTCTATTTTATATCATATGCATTTAATTAATTAAACATTTCAAATTTTTTTCTTGAATTAAACACAATGCATGCACGCCGTAAACATTCGTAAAGCGTAAAGTTTAAAGTGTGTAAACTTTCCGGGCGACGGACGTGTGTGTCTCGGCGCTTAATTAATTTAAAGCGTGTGCTTTTGTCCGCCGAAAGTCTCCCAAGAAGGCCCCGTGTTTACGCGGCACTTGGAAAAATAAATGCATTGTTTGGAAACCGTCTTCGAAATGTTTATCACATCTGGCGGCGCGAGGTGTTTTTTTTTATATAATTGGATTAAAAATCGCGCCGGGAATTCGGTTCGGAAATAGCCACCCGCGCCGGTGATTATTTACTTTCGCGTGTAAATATTTAAAAGTCGGTTTCGTTCTAATATAGCCATGTGATAGGATTTATCGCGTTGGCTCTGCATGTTTGTGGAAATTATTTCATAAAAGCCAACGTGTGAATTAATCGATTGTGCAAAAATGTTGGAAGGGAAAGAAATTTGGAAATAACTCAACAAATATTCGCGCTTTATATTGGGATGCATAATATTATTATGTTGAAAATTGTTTTCAATAAATATTGGCCATTCAATTAAAAAAAAAAAAAAATTGTGTTTTTAAGTGTAATACTTTTGAAATACCAGACTGCTGTTTTTTTTAATCTAGATGGATCTATATTAAATAAAAATGTGAAAATAATTTATTTTTATTTATATTAAATAAAAATGATTTGAAAATAATTAATAAATTATTTTCACATTTAGCTCTGTGTTATTTTGACTTACGTTACGTAAGTACGTTAAACAAATGCACATTAAAACAACTACTTCCCGGGCAAATACTTACGTAACGTAAGTCAAAAGTCACAGAGCTAAATGTGAAAATAATTTATTAATTATTTTCAAATCATTTTTATTTAATATATTTAAATAACTGTGACCAAGTGAATGAATAATACCCTTTTCTATTTAGATGGATCTATTACTAACAATTCAAGATATCGCTGATCTGCTTATCTTGTTTCTACTAGAAGTTATAGGCATTTTTCGAAACGTCAATTTAAAGATAATGTAATAATTTTTTATCTCAAAAACTGTAAGAGTTATAAATCCATATGAGTGATTAGGCAATTGAACGGAGATTCCGAAATAAAACTAAAATATAGGGTATTCTATTTAAAATAATAAAGTTGGTAGCCATTTCCGGTATAACCGGAAGTGAAATAAAGTTAAAATATTTTCTGTCACATTCAAGCGTGCAATGTAGATTTTTTTATGAATTTAAAATTCTCTTGAAAATGGGCTAATAACCCGAAACTAGTCGAGAATTTAAAGTTATTCAATCTAATCTGTGTTTTATTCGTTGATTTTTAATAATTTATTAATTATTTAAAGTTATTCAATTTAATCTGTGTTTTATTGGTTGATTTTTAATAATTTATTCATTTTTATTTCATACAATATGAACTACCAATGTCTAAATATTAAAACCATTAAGTAATTTTTTTTTTTCAAAAATTTCCGGGGCCAGGAATCCCGAAAACTTTTAATTTCGTAATTTCTGAACCCGGAAAATTTTATTAGTGTATAGTTTAAATATTTTTTTAAGTATTTTTTTAAGTATAAAATATTTTCATTCAGTCGATTTTCTCATTATCAACCATTTGTAGATAAAGTAATAAATTTCCCAAACTCTCTCGATGTGGGAAAAAAGGATGATACTAAAGCACGTGTGTTAGTTTCACCCTTTTTCTTCCTCACATCTAAAGACATTGCTAGATAATAATTAAATTTGGCCGGCGTCCAAGCCGCACAAACCCACCGATCGAAATCAAATCCTCCCCCACGTAACGTAAACTTCGTCGCATCTTTAACCACCTTTTTGTAATTAGATAATGCTACATTGTCCT
Organism: Philonthus spinipes; assembly: GCA_963082785.1. Classification (NCBI taxonomy): domain Eukaryota; kingdom Metazoa; phylum Arthropoda; class Insecta; order Coleoptera; family Staphylinidae; genus Philonthus; species Philonthus spinipes. The sequence continues at coordinate 1,800,704 of OY720316.1, forward strand.
TACGCCATCAACAATAGTGAAACTTTCGGCCATGGATTAACAAAGGAAATAATTCCGGGCACTCGTCCGAGGCATTGAAGGGATAAGGGGGATGATGTTAAAAAAAAAATCGCCCAGCGTTGAGGAATTCAATGCCGGAATAACTTTTCGTGGAAAACGGTAAACTTCTCGCGCGCGCTTTCTGTTATTTTCGAAACGATTCTTTTGTGCTTTTAATACGATATTATGAAACATTTACTTCTTGCGAGTTGGATCCTTTGTTCCGCCCTGGAATTATTTACGGGTGGAATTAATTTCGACTTTGTATCATGTAATGTTTTCCAACGCTTGATAAATAAGAAAAATTGGGGAATGTCGCTTCTTCTGGATGCAACTCCGACGAATAAAGCACACTTTATTACTCGTACTTAAATATAAATTATTTGCATTATTAAGGATTACAATAAAAATGCTGGCTTCTTATTAAAATAAGCTGTTAATTAATACAGGGTTAACCAGGGCAGAAAAATAAATAAAATCGTCTATTAATCAGTATAAAAAACACCCCTTTATTTATAAAGCACTTACTTACAATATTTACAAAATACATAAAAAAATTCCGCCTCATTTCAAAAACTATACAAATTTTATAATTAAAGAAATAAGAAAATTTTAATATAAAATAAGGATGAAATAAATATGAATAAATTATTAGCTAAAGAGGGAATAATTGCTTTCTAGTTCTTTTTATTTAACTTAAAATCCAAGTTGTTTGTAAAATTTACAGTGTAAGTATTTTTTACAGTTGGAAAAAGGGATTGATCGAATTTTATTGATCATTTCCAGAACATTTTCCTTGTTTGATTTCATTGTAATTTAAATAACTGCAAATGTGTGGATCATCTTTGTTTCATTTTATTCAATTAAAATCCAAGTGTTATGATTTTTATGTAAATGAAATTAAATTTTATATGACCAATTTTTTTTTGCGGAGTGCGGACATATTGCATTACATTTTCCGGCATCGGAGCAATCGAGTGAATTTCCTTGAGACAATTCCCCGGAAAAGCATCAGCGGCGAAACCAGAAAAACCGCTATCCCTCTTGAAATCTATACATTTCCCCCGAAAACCCAGATACATATCGCCGCACATACCTTATACATCCCCATTTATGGATATCATCCTGATGGGATATCGTGTTCAGCCCTATCTATCCTATACATATATAACTCAGGGGGGATGTAAAAGGGCCCGAGACATCTGTCGCCTGGAACGACCCCCTTCCGGTTTCGCCATTCATGCGACACGCGCCCCCATCCACAACACAACAACACACATACACAACCTTATATTAAAGGTTAAAGCACATTTTACGACACGTAATCTGTTATTAAGGCCTCGCGCTTTTATTCCGCTGGAAATTTGCGAGCAATGGGGGTGTGTTTCCAGTGCTGTAAATGATGTTTAATACTGGATGTTTAGCTGCAGTCACGGAATACACGTTCTCTGAATTTCGAGTAATGGAACACTTTCCTTTATGAGTTTATTAAATTCCGAACGGGGCTTTCAGACGGCGCCCGCTTTCCGCGATCCTTCATCCCTTTAAACTGTGCGCGCGGGGGTGGGAGCTCTCCGGCATTGCATTTCATGCAAACTGCTAGCGCTGTTCGCGGAATTACTGCGAGCGCGTGGCTTTTACTATGAAAATATTCGATGGCAATTAATTAAGATACAAATATTACCGGCCAAACTTCACTACTTGATTTTTAATGTGAGACAGCAGACTTAATTGCAAATTTTCTGAATGCTGCTGAAACGATGGATTGTAATTAAATAAAACGTAAATTAATAATTAATACGCGTTTCGAAACGTGAAGTTTCGTAAATAATAGGTAGTCATATTATTTACTCGTCACGCATTGGTCAGGAAAAAAATAAAAATTCTGCCATAAATAATTTCCTGAAAGTTTATTCATTATTAAATAATAACTGGGTAGCCTCCACTTCTATTATGAATAACTTAAATATTAGTATTGTTCACTGTTATTTAAAATATAATAAATATATTAGTATTATTTTGTAGTATATGTTTTGTAAAAAGGTGATTCCGCAAAATAAATGTATTATTATAATTGTTTCAGAGAAGTGGAGAAAGCTACAAGAGAATGCGTTTTCCAAACACAAGATGGAGGATAAAAAAGGCGCCTTGAGGGGATTTCTCCGGTCTTCATTGCAAGCATTGCTACAGAAAAATAAATTCTGATTTCATGTAAGTAAAGAAAGCGAGAGTGGAATTGTTTAATGTTTAATGTTGTAAGTCCATATAAATACATATTGTTTTATATTAACTATACATTAAAAGATAATGGAGGGTTACAATATAAGTATAATTATAAAATGCTAATAAATTAAAAGTTATAAATACGTTAAAATGTAAAATGACAAACAAAATTGTGTATTCATCATTGAATTCGACGAATACAATTCCACAATTTCGTGATAATTACATACGTAATTTATTAATTAATTATTTCCATTTTTTTTTTATTTAATGTTTAACAATTTTTTTTATTTAATGTATAACAATTTTTTTATTTAATTTATTTAAATACATGTGACCAATTGAATAAAACATCTTTTCTATTTATGTTACATAAGTAAGTTCAATAATAATAAATCCAAGCTTTTATATCACAATATTTTTACTTTATGGTTTTTTGGTTTATATCCAAGGATAAGTAAAAAAAGTGTTGTTATATTCGCTTACTATTGTAATTAAATTTTAGCTGAAATTTTGCGAGTCTTTTTTTTCCACTAACTTGGCAACAATACCAACAGGACGAAACAATAAAACTTGTCAAGAGCACTCGTTTTATTTACCCCGCATATATATATTTTTTTTAATTTCGCCCGCCCGCACGTTTACCAAAAACGCGACGTAAATTTTTAATCAAGCCCTTGGCTGGAATTTTTTCGGTGTCCGTTTCAGGACGGTGAATTATATATTTTTTTAAAACTGGTTTGAATGAATCCGCAATCACCGATTGCCGAACACGCGAATTACGTATTTATTGTTTTTTTTTTTCGCGTGTGTGTGTTTCCATCGCGGTGTGTTTTTACTTTTCGCGTATTTTCCTATAATTGAAAACCTGTGTGTTCGCCGGCGAACCGGAAAACGCGTTAATATGCGAGGGCCGCACGCGTGGATTTCCCCACGGATGGACTCGGCTGAAAATGCCGCATAAATTTCATCCGGAGCCGATATTATGCGGGAAATTGTTTATTTGCATAACAAACAAAAAAATTTACTCGCAACACTGTATGCGAAAGACGCGGTGAATTAGTTTTGTATTTTCCGCTATGATTAATATTGTTTTTCGTAATTTAATTTAACATCTTTAAGCTGTACTGACGAGAGATAGATCCCGAAACACGCGTCTGCGGATGGCCTTATATTAAGCAACGACCTTTAGTTCAGACTCTAAACTATCCCTGTAGAATGTTTCAACCCTTTGCAGCCTAAAATAATTTTTTTATGAAAAAAAAATTGTAATTTTTCGCTTTTCCAGACTTTAAGCTATCTCTGTAGAAAGTTTCAGCCCATTTCAGCCTAAATTTATTTTTTTATGAAAAAAATTATAAGGGGTACCCATTTGTACTATTTCGCCTTTCTTTGAAAATTCGAAAAAAAATATTTCTACACGAAATAAAAACTTTCTGATTGCAGATTCGGATTCATCAGACTTTAAGCCATCCTGGTAATCATTTTTATATGTTCGTTAAATGATTGTTAACCTCACACTGAGAAGTCGAGAGGCACATATAGTAATGTTATATAATATAAGACTAAATAAATAAAATAAACGATGGTTTATTATATAAATAAAAATTATTAAAAAATTAATTAACCGTACGGAGGATTTCTGCTATTGCTTGTTTTCCGCTGAAAGTCATTACATTGCATTTTAGTTCAGTTTTAATCCACAATTTTTAGAGATGGGAAAAGTCTATCGTTTCGATCTTTTTTGTAACTGCAAAATTAAGTACACAACAATTTTCTTAATGTTATTTATAATATTAATATTGAGAAATATCACTTATTTATTAATAAACTGAAATGTATTATTATTTATTAACTTTGGCTATTTAAAATTCCACTGAACAAGAAAATCTTATTCAGTGGAACAAAACAATAATTTAAAAACAATGGTATTAGAATCCACAGTGAAACAAAAAATAATTTAACAACAATGCTATTAGAATCCATCATTCTCACCTATTTTTTTTTTTTTTTAATATGAGCAAACCAAAAACTTTGTGTGTGCTCTTTTAAAAAAAATAAAATAATTCAAAGCGCAGCTCGTGGTGTGTCTGGCAACACCTGGCCTTCGGTAATAACGGAGCTACGGTTACCTCGGCCATGATACCTCACCTCACCTCAATTGGCTCGCAACGGAGCCGGGATACCCTATCATTAATGAAATTGTGTTTTTTTAATAACTATATTAAAGCGGCGTTTTCGACGTTTCGGCGCATAAAAAGGCCCACAACAGCCCTCCGGACACGTTTTATAAGACCTTGTTAGTACAGCTGCTTATAATGGCTTCATAAGAACATTAAGATACAAACGGGAATGGAGTACGGATGGGAGGGAAAAAATTGAGCGCGAGGTAATAACAACGTTGTAAATTATACACGCGGGACGAGGCCTCTCGGAACTTGCACGTCTCAATCTTCTTCCTACACTTCTATATTTATTCTTATATTAAATATAAATTTCCACTATTATGAGCAAAAAAAAAATAGATTTCATACTCACATAATTAAATACAAATGGAGTATTTTATTCCTTTGGCTTAGATACCTTGGCATACTCCCATGCACTTGCCATTTTTTTTACAAGGCCCCATTTAAACGCTAAACATAAATAAAAAAGAGTATTCATTCACTTTGTCACAGTTTTTTTTAAATAAATTAAATAAATATGATTTGAAAATAATTAATAAATTATTTATTTGTTAATTATTTTCAAATCATTTTTATTAATTATTTTATATTATATTTTATTTATTTTTATTATTTTAAATTAAATAAAAATGATTTGAAAATAATTAATTAATTATTTATTTGTTAATTATTTTTCAAATCATTTTTATTAATTATTTTATATTATATTTTATTTATTTTTATTATTTTAAATTAAATAAAAATGATTTGAAAATAATTAATAAATTATTTATTTATTAATTATTAAATAAAAATGATTTGAAAATAATTAATAAATTATTTATTTATTAATTATTTTCAAATCATTTTTATTAATTATTTTATATTATATTTTATTTATTTTTATTATTTTAAATTAAATATAAATCAAATCATTTTTATTTAATTAAAAAAATTAATAAATTATTTATTTATTATTTTTTAATTAAAAAATAATAATTAATTATTTATTTATTAATTATTTTCAAATCATTTTTATTTAATATATCTAATTTTTATCGTCTTACCTAAAACATCGAAAAAACTATGTTTATTTCAATGAAATTAAATCGTATGCTTTATTAATTATTTATTTTCGAAACAGTTTTATTTAATTTATTTAAATAACTGCGACCAAGTGAATCAATCCTTTTTTCTATTAAATCGAATGAGTTTAATTCGTCTTCGGGTGTTCCTCAAGGTTCCAATTTAGGCCCTCTCCTCTTTATAGCATTTATTAACGACTTCATTACGTCGTTATATATTCCCCGGCATTCGCATATGCTGAAGATATTAAAATGTATACTTCTATAAGGATCATTCGAAGAGGTTTTAAAACATGATTTAAATATAATATCGCAATGGTGTTGCGTTTATAAACTTCGTCTTAATTGTTAGTAAATGTAGTATTGTATCTTATAATAATTAATTACTAATTTTAATTATAATATTGGTTGTTGTACAATTCCAAGGAATTCACTCATACAAGATCTTTGATTTAAGATTAAACTCTACCGAAAATATTTATAGTATCACCCAATCTGCAATAAAAATATTGCGTTTTTTTTTTAATGCACACCTCTAAAAGTTTCAATAATGCTTCGCTTTTAAAAACTTTGTATTTTTCCTTAGCTTACTGTGCAGCTGGAATATGGTTCGATTATTTGGAATGGAAGAACCTTTAATTTTGAATTCAATATTAGTCAATGAGAACGAAATTAAAGTTCCTTTAAACATTCTCCCGTTCACACAATCATCCCCACTTACAAAACTTCACGCGGGAATTTTAAACCGGCAATTCCTCGGCGAATTTACGCGCATTCCCACCCCCTGATGTCTGAATTCGTAGCAAAATTGCTCGAAATAACAATTCGGTCGCAGATAACGGCGTTCTCCTTTTTAATCCTGAAACGCAAAGGAAAAACAGGGACGAAGGGCGATTAGAAACGGGGCGGCGGCGTTCGTTTATAATTAGAGGCGGCACACGTATCCGAAATAGTCGGAGGTATGCCAAAACGGCGGCGGAGACGTGATCCTCCCGTTAAATGTTCATTTCCGTTTAATAACAGTAAATTGCCGGACGGGGATGAAGTGCTTGCGTAATTAATAGAAGAGATCCTGCAAAAAAATAAAGAGGTGTTAAAAAGAAACGTCCATATAAAATAAAATGAAACCTTAATCATAATAAATTAAAAACGAGGCAAGCGCCATCTCTTCTTCCTAATTTCAAGTGGCATCGTCAACGATTTGAGTCTACAAAGTAAACGATTGAGAATCATTGTAAAGGAAGTACAACATTGTTAATATAAATTTTACACTTTTCGTCAAATTTAATCTTTGAAATTCTTAATTGGCATCAAATTCAATTACCAGAATGTCACTGTTTGATGAAATTTAAACAATTGTTTTTCTTCCCAGGTTGTTACTAAAGGTGCAGCCAATGATATTCAATTTCTGCAATGACTTCATTTTATGCATAATTTCATCCCAATAACAAAATTGGCTTGAAATCCCGCGACAATCTCGCAACAGCCAGACGATATCAAAAAACAATTCCGACTGTTTACACACAGCTTTATCCCACGATCCCCAAAACAAACACCGGGGATCTGGAATAAAGCGGCCACCGCCAAGATACCAAGACACGCCATTAGCATACATCGAACCAACCCCGCATTCATCCGGCATTTATCACCCCGCGTAATCCGATCATCCGCATACAATTCCGTCAAAACGATACCGCACGGGAAATATGCTCCCGCTCGTGGATTCCATACAATCAACGCGAGGGGTTGGTTTTCACGTGGTGCAGTAATTTGCACATCAATGTTTCCGAGGGTCGGTAGGGTTGTGCGTAAAGGGGGTGGCTCGTTTCTGTCTTTGTGGAAGCACGTGCTCGAGTTATCGGTGGATCTCCCGGGATGTTTATTTTATGATTTTTGAATGGATGGAATTGGGATTAATTTAATCTGCTTAGATATTAATGCTTTTGATTCGGGTTACAATGCGGTCGTGTAGTGGAAAATTACATCAAGAAATCGAAATAAATTTAATTATTTATTTAAAATAATAAAATTATTTAATTATTATTTAAAAATCGACCCGCAATTATTATTTCCATCATACATTTATGATGTGGGTTAGCGAAAACTTTTTTTTTAAGTAGCGGAAACTATTTTTTTTTTATTATTTGCCAACAAAAGTAGAAATCCAACGCTCTTTGGACACCCGCTGGTGGAGGAATCCAAAGCTTATCTTTAATTTCCAGCGGGTGCCCAAAGTCATTTTTGTAAGCCTCACTAACAAGCGTTGTTATTATTTAAACAAATTTTGCTCTTCTCAAATGAAACAAAAATACTTTGGATCATTTGCACAAACTCTCCTTGATAACGCCATATTTATTTATTTATTTATTTGTAATACAACCACAGAAATTTATTTTACAAAATTTCCTATCTCTAGTTGTTGTATGCTATTTAAATATACACTAAATATAGCAAGATAACTCAGATAGTAGCAAATAAACAGCTCAAGAAAGAAAAATAATACTATAACAGAGCTATTAGAAAATAAATGAGGTAAGCAAGCCATTAATCAGTTAAAAATTTAACATTGTTGTGTTGTGTTATTGATTTTGTTTTATATTCGTAATATTTGTCAATTTTATATCAAGAAAAGTATTGATAAAGAGCACACTGTGCTCGAAATGGTATTAAATAAAATACAGAAATGAAGAAAGGAATAAAATATAAATATTAGATCAAAAAAAAAATCACGTGAGTACTTTCGAAATTAAGCAAGTATCGTATTATTAGTTTCCATATTATTTTAGTTTTATACTTAGGTATTGCTGCTCCCCGATAAGTGTGATATAAGTCACCCTATATATATATATATATTCAATAATTTCATATGCCAGGCACTCTCAAATATGTATGGAAAATTTATTAATAATAATAACAATAATTTCCTCAGTTATACATTATTAATAGTCGGATAAATTATAGCGCGGAATAATGATGCACTATATTAATTAGGATCTAATTAAATATTAATGTGAATTGCTTGAAGCTCTATTCAGTATTTAAAGGGAAATTGCAATTTAGATTATTTATACCTCATGAATTTGTAATAGCCGTATTCTTACGCTTATATATTCATTAAATTATATTATATGAAAATTAAATCGAGTCATGCATTAATATCAATCGCGTATTATAATTAATCATTATTTATTAATTGAATTAAAAAAAAAACTTTTGAGTGCATTTAAATATTTATATTTTTGAATAACGATGGTTACTTAATTATTATATTATATTATTTGTGCATAATGTTTAATTCTGTTTGTTACTATTCATTTATACTTTGTTTTTTTTTTCTGTTTAAATTTATTATCTGATAGCTTGCATTTTCTTATATTATTTGTATGAAGACATATTTTTTTTGCATAATGTTTAATTTTGTTTGCTTATATTAATTTATACTTTGTTCTCTTTTTTACTGTTTAAATTTAACTAACTTTGCTTGTACTCTTCTTATATTATGATTTTGATTGTATATTTTCCCTTGTTGGAAAATAAAAATTATTATTATTATTATTATTGTTAAGTTAGGATATTTTTATTTAATAATTTATATATATTGTTAAAAAAATATGTATATTTCTAAGCACTCTTACCGCAAAACATCTGTCATAAAAAAATATATATTTCACCCTACAAAACGCGCCCTATATACCCCCTATAAGTGGCACACGACCGCTGCCAAAAAAGAGGAAATAATATTCACACAGCCGGTCCGACACAACAACAATAAGAATGAAAAAAAAAGACACAAATAATCAATATATAGGGCGATTTATTCAATTCCTTATTCCACGGATGAAAATTTTGTAAACCCCAAAAAAACACAATGGGATTTACCAACCCGTACTATAAATTAACGGGGAGGGTGTTAATTTCGTAATCGGGGCGGGATTCTATTTTTCTGTCTTTCTTCCGGCATAGTTCGGGGGATTAGCGCGCTAATTTTGTTTGCGCAAAACTGGGCTTTATTCGGGCGCGAGCAGCTAAACAAACATTCCCCACTTGATCCCTTAATGTTTCAATTTATTTCGGCCGCTGAGTCGTCATAAAAGTTTCGCGCGGGCGAGCGGGATTTGCGGTTTCATTTAATGTTCTGCTTTTCCCGGGTATAATACGTAGGCCCGTTTTCGGGGGTATTCAAGAATTCAAATAAACCATTGTTTTGCCTTGTCAATATACAGAGAGGTTTTTTTTATCAGTGTACATTAGGGGAAATGTATACCTGCAGAAAAACACGAGTCAATCGCAATGAACCGATTAATGTGTGTATGTTTAGTTGATTATTTGGGATATGTGTGTTCAGTTGCTTGTTATAGGCAACTAAACACACATACATTAATGTAATTGACTCGCGTATTTTGCAGGTATACATAGGGGAAATTTATACTGATAAAAAAAAGCTCTCTGTATATTACGTTACGACGCTTTTTTTGCTGTTATTAAAGTTATTCAATCTAATCTGTGTTTAATTGTTTTATTGCTTGATTTTTAATAATCTATTTATATTTATTTTATATCTGACGCTTTCATTAATCAGATAGGCTTTGAAAATTCAAAGCCTACCTGATGTTTTTATTGGTAGTGGTTTCGACTTACAATATTTTAATTTCATTTATTTACGGATTCACTATTTCTACATTCAAAATATTTTTACATATTGCGCTAAAACTTTCGAGATTTTTACATGGGAACTACGTGCGTTTTATATTATGGATTATTTACATAAACAAAACATTTTACTTTTAAAGTGCATTTGTTTAACGTACTTACGTAGCTAAGTCAATAGTCACAGAGCTAAATGTGGTAATAATTTATTAATTATTTTCAAATCATTTTTTATTTAATATATTTAAATAACTGTGACCAAGTGAATGACTAATACTCTTTTATATTTACATTTTACTCCTTATTTATCTTAACCGCTGAATATTTTCGGTTCAAAATTACATGCTTAAGAACCTCACGTGTATTTCGAGGGACAAAAAAAGTGAACTATAATTTGCAATTCAAATCCGGCCATGCACCTTTCTTCATAAATACTTGAAAACCAACGTTTTCCAGAGTGGAGCAAAAAAAACGGCGCATCCCCGGCCGTATTAATTAAAAGCGAATCAGACAACAAGAGCGTAGGTAAAACCGCACGGGTGCTCTCAATTATAAAACGATCAGCGTTTATTCCTGCAACCCGTCGGAATTGTACACGATAAAATTGCCGATTATGATGAACCCGCAGTAAAAAAAATGAAAATAAATAATTTCACCCTTATTTAATTATACATGTTTCTTCAGACTATACAGATAATACATGACAATAGATCATTTCAAAGATCGTTCAATTAATTATATCGATCGGTTAAAGTTGATATTATTAAAAATTGAAAGAAAAATAAATCGTATGAAAAAAAAGTGGAATTTCGTCGAAAATCTCCAAACGATTTCAGTATAAATGAAATGTAGCTAAAGAATGGGGGAATAATTCGTGAAAAATTTATCTTCAGCAAGTAATTAAATTTCGGCCAATTTGCTCGCAAAGTTGACCTTCGCAAATTGGGCGAACATTTTATTAAAGTTTGCGATTTTTTTCTGCTAGTTAGAAAAAAAAAATGGAATTTCATCGAAAATTAAAAAAATCTCCAAACGACTTAATTTTACACGAAAAGGTAGTTAAAGAATGGGGGAATAATCTGTGAAAATTTTAGCATTGGAAAGTAATTAAGTTTCGGCCGATCTGCTCGTTAAGTTGACCTTCGCAAATTGGGCGAACATTTTATTAAAGTTTGCGATTTTTTCCTGGCGGTCTCAAGCGTTACAAAGACGTTAATTTTGGTGGAAATGTAGCTGAATTCTTTAAGAAAAGAATGTTGAAAACCGCGTCGTTCTATATTGTATGTGATTTTTTTAATTTAGCTCCAATTACAGACGCGCCCGAAACGGCCAATCGGCGGGTTTCCATTAAACCGTTCCCATAAGGCTTCGCATTAAATCCAGCGAGGCAATTTAAACGACACGAAAAGATTAAAAATAATTATTTTTTCTGGAAATTAAATAGTCAACGTTGCTAGTAGAATAACCAAGGATCTTCAAGATTATTTTTTTCAGATTTTTACTAAATCAGGATCGATCTTGCCCATCATTACAAACAACGTAAGTTTCTAAGTTTAATAAAGGCTGCCTTACTTTGCAAAAAAAAAAACAGAATAACTTAAAGAAATAGTATGATTCAATGATTGATCTTACCCAGATTGACCGCTCGAAAAGTTCAGCCGAACAACATGATCAATTCACTATACAAGGTGTACAGAAAATGAGTGGAAACCTTCAGGTAACTCAATTCATTAATTAATTTTTAATAATTAAATAAAATGAAACAAAGATGATTCACATATTTGCAGTTATTTAAATTACAATGAAATTAAACAAGGAAAATTTCTCGCAATGTTCAATAATTTTGCAGTTGGAAAAAATTTTATTGATAATTGCCAGAAATTTTTTTTGCCAAAAACTTACAGTGTAAGTATTTTTTTGCAGTTGGAAAAAGGGATTGATCGAATTTTATTGATCATTGCCAGAAATTTTCCTTGTTTAATTTCATTGTAATTTTTAATAGAAAATCCAAATAAAAAAATGTTGTATGGTTCTTCATTGAGGCTCACGAGGTCTTCGGAATTTTAAATAATAAATTAGTATTGTTTTTTAAATATTTTGTAAAAAATCAATAGCATTAACAATCAATTAGACACGTTTATAATTCCATTGATGTAAATGATTAATAAATCGGATATTTTTACAATTTTATAACTTCATCAGAAGCATTCTTTTAATGAAAATAGATCTGGCAACGACGCACGCTCGTTTGTAAAAGAAAAGGTGTATGCAACACCTCCAGCGGATGATGTAGCAGTTATAAACAGGATAAATGCACACTTGTTTGATCCAGCGTTGCCAAATGTATAGTTCTTTTAAGTGGCTCGTGAGGCTTAAGGAAGGACCGTGTGACTTATTTTCGTTAATATTTTTATCTAAAAATTAGTCAAATGAGTGAAAAGCTTTAGGTAGAGCTTTTCACTCATTTTCTGTACACCTTGTATAACAATATAAAATAAATATTTAAAATACATGTTGATATCTCTTTCGATTTCGACCCGAGTTAAGCCTCTTTGTCCTCCCTTATTAATTTCTATTGTTTCGTCGTTCTTAAACGCGAATTCGGGTTCATTCGTTATCACATACTACAATCGAAAATGTCACAACACGGCATTAATTCATTAATAATTCATTCCCGGCCCGTTTCGGCAATTATTTCCACGAAAATCATCGCGCCGCGGGGTTATTACCGAAAGTTGGGCATGCTAATAGCGACAGATTAGAGCGTTTATACGAAAAGCTAATAACCCTTATTTCTTATTTGTTTTCGTGCGTCCGGATTAGTCCTGCAGGTCGAATGTGTTCGGCGGCGGCACGGAATTTCGTTGTGTTCCCGATTAAGGGTTGTCGTATGTTTATTTTCGGCGGGCCGGGTTTATTGATCGCAAATGGGGTATCGTTAAGTGGGGAATAATTTCGTTTCGCTACATGTTTTGCTTTGCTTGTTTCAGGTGATAAGATTGGGTCGGCTGATATCGTACGGAAACTGCTAAATTCATACAGGTATGTTTTAATGTATTTATAGTGATGAAGAATTTAGATTTATGTTTTCAACGAGTTTCCGGGGGAAAAAAATGAAAAACATTCAAACTTAACACGCATATTTTGTTACGATTTATTAATTAACATCGGCTTTACAACAACACTTCATCGCCAAACAACAACAATACACAATTTAATTTAACATTCTACTGTGGCGATTTGTATACGAAGGCATGATACAACCTTCCAAAGAAAATTGTTTAATTGTTTTTTTAATTGTCCGAGTGGTTTGAAAAAAATCTTTTATAGAATAAAACGAAGATATATTGGGGCAAATATACCATATAGAATCTTAACCAGAAGATTGCGACTAATTCTTCTGTCTAATTGTTTCTTTTATAAAATCTTAAGCAGAAGACTACGACTAATTCTTCTGTTTAATTCTTCCTTTTGTAAAATCTCTAGCAGAAGACTACGACTAATTCTTCTGTTTAATTCTTCCTTTTATAAAGTCTCTAGCAGAAGACTACGACTAATTCTTCTGTTTAATTCTTCCTTTTGTAAAATCTCTAGCAGAAGACTACGACTAATTCTTCTGTTTAATTCTTCCTTTTGTAAAATCCCTAGCAGAAGACTACGACTAATTCTTCTGTTTAATTCTTCCTTTTTATAAAATCTTTAGCAGAAGATTGCGACTAATTCTTCTGTTTAATTCTTCCTTTTATAAAGTCTCTAGCAGAAGATTGCGACTAATTATTCTGTTTAATTCTTCCTTTTGTAAAATCTCTAGCAGAAGACTACGACTAATTCTTCTGTTTAATTCTTCCTTTTGTAAAATCTCTAGCAGAAGACTACGACTACTTCTTCTGTTTAATTCTTCCTTTTATAAAGTCTCTAGCAGAAGACTGTGACTAATTCTTCTGTTTAATTCTTCCTTTTGTAAAATCTCTAGCAGAAGACTACGACTAATTCTTCTGTTTAATTCTTCCTTTTGTAAAATCTCTAGCAGAAGACTACGACTAATTCTTCTGTTTAATTCTTTCTTTTATAAAGTCTCTAGCAGAAGACTACGACTAATTCTTCTGTTTAATTCTTCCTTTTATAAAGTCTCTAGCAGAAGACTACGACTAATTCTTCTGTTTAATTCTTCTTTTTGTAAAATCTCTAGCAGAAGACTACGACTAATTCTTCTGTTTAATTCTTCCTTTTATAAAGTCTCTAGCAGAAGACTGTGACTAATTCTTCTGTTTAATTCTTCCTTTTGTAAAATCTCTAGCAGAAGACTACGACTAATTCTTCTGTTTAATTCTTCCTTTTGTAAAATCTCTAGCAGAAGACTACGACTAATTCTTCTGTTTAATTCTTTCTTTTATAAAGTCTCTAGCAGAAGACTACGACTAATTCTTCTGTTTAATTCTTCCTTTTGTAAAATCTCTAGCAGAAGACTACGACTAATTCTTCTGTTTAATTCTTCCTTTTATAAAGTCTCTAGCAGAAGACTGTGACTAATTCTTCTGTTTAATTCTTCTTTTTGTAAAATCTCTAGCAGAAGACTACGACTAATTCTTCTGTTTAATTCTTCCTTTTATAAAGTCTCTAGCAGAAGACTACGACTAATTCTTCTGTTTAATTCTTCTTTTTGTAAAATCTCTAGCAGAAGACTACGACTAATTCTTCTGTTTAATTCTTCCTTTTATAAAGTCTCTAGCAGAAGACTGTGACTAATTCTTCTCTTTAATTCTTCCTTTTGTAAAATCTCTAGCAGAAGACTACGACTAATTCTTCTGTTTAATTCTTCCTTTTGTAAAATCTCTAGCAGAAGACTACGACTAATTCTTCTGTTTAATTCTTTCTTTTATAAAGTCTCTAGCAGAAGACTACGACTAATTCTTCTGTTTAATTCTTCCTTTTGTAAAATCTCTAGCAGAAGACTACGACTAATTCTTCTGTTTAATTCTTCCTTTTGTAAAGTCTCTAGCAGAAGACTACGACTAATTCTTCTGTTTAATTCTTTCTTTTATAAAGTCTCTAGTAGAAGACTACGACTAATTCTTCTGTTTAATTCTTTCTTTTATAAAGTCTCTAGCAGAAGACTACGACTCATTCTTCTGTTTAATTCTTCCTTTTGTAAAGTCTCTAGCAGAAGACTACGACTAATTCTTCTGTTTAATTCTTCCTTTTGTAAAATCTCTAGCAGAAGACTACGACTAATTCTTCTGTTTAATTCTTCCTTTTGTAAAGTCTCTAGCAGAAGACTACGACTAATTCTTCTGTTTAATTCTTTCTTTTATAAAGTCTCTAGCAGAAGACTACGACTAATTCTTCTGTTTAATTCTTTCTTTTATAAAGTCTCTAGCAGAAGACTACGACTCATTCTTCTGTTTAATTCTTCCTTTTGTAAAGTCTCTAGCAGAAGACTACGACTAATTCTTCTGTTTAATTCTTCCTTTTGTAAAATCTCTAGCAGAAGACTACGACTAATTCTTCTGTTTAATTCTTCCTTTTGTAAAGTCTCTAGCAGAAGACTACGACTAATTCTTCTGTTTAATTCTTTCTTTTATAAAGTCTCTAGCAGAAGACTACGACTAATTCTTCTGTTTAATTCTTTCTTTTATAAAGTCTCTAGCAGAAGACTACGACTCATTCTTCTGTTTAATTCTTCCTTTTGTAAAGTCTCTAGCAGAAGACTACGACTAATTCTTCTGTTTAATTCTTCCTTTTGTAAAATCTCTAGCAGAAGACTACGAATAATTCTTCTGTTTAATTCTTTCTTTTATAAAGTCTCTAGCAGAAGACTGTGACTAATTCTTCTGTTTAATTCTTCCTTTTGTAAAATCTCTAGCAGAAGACTACGACTAATTCTTCTGTTTAATTCTTCCTTTTGTAAAGTCTCTAGCAGAAGACTACGACTAATTCTTCTGTTTAATTCTTCCTTTTATAAAGTCTCTAGCAGAAGACTACGACTAATTCTTCTGTTTAATTCTTCCTTTTGTAAAATCTCTAGCAGAAGACTACGACTAATTCTTCTGTTTAATTCTTCCTTTTGTAAAGTCTCTAGCAGAAGACTACGACTAATTCTTCTGTTTAATTCTTCCTTTTGTAAAATCTCTAGCAGAAGACTACGACTAATTCTTCTGTTTAATTCTTTCTTTTATAAAGTCTCTAGCAGAAGACTACGACTAATTCTTCTGTTTAATTCTTCCTTTTGTAAAATCTCTAGCAGAAGACTATGACTAATTCTTCTGTTTAATTCTTCCTTTTATAAAGTCTCTAGCAGAAGACTGTGACTAATTCTTCTGTTTAATTCTTCCTTTTGTAAAATCTCTAGCAGAAGACTACGACTAATTCTTCTGTTTAATTCTTCCTTTTGTAAAGTCTCTAGCAGAAGACTACGACTAATTCTTCTGTTTAATTCTTCCTTTTGTAAAGTCTCTAGCAGAAGACTACGACTAATTCTTCTGTTTAATTCTTTCTTTTATAAAGTCTCTAGTAGAAGACTACGACTCATTCTTCTGTTTAATTCTTCCTTTTGTAAAGTCTCTAGCAGAAGACTACGACTAATTCTTCTGTTTAATTCTTCCTTTTGTAAAATCTCTAGCAGAAGACTACGACTAATTCTTCTGTTTAATTCTTCCTTTTGTAAAGTCTCTAGCAGAAGACTACGACTAATTCTTCTGTTTAATTCTTCCTTTTATAAAGTCTCTAGCAGAAGACTACGAATAATTCTTCTGTTTAATTCTTCCTTTTATAAAGTCTCTAGCAGAAGACTACGACTAATTCTTCTGTTTAATTCTTAATTTTCATAAAATCTTTAGCAGAATACTCTAGCTAATATTTCTAATAATTAACAACAATCGTTAATACTTGAATGTGGATTATTCGGGCATTCTGGAGCATAATTACTCTCCCGGAAGTGGATCCGTTTGTAGCTGCGCGTTTTTTCCTTTTTATATAAAAAAAAAAAACAGCTTAAAAACCCTCATCCGAAACGCCAGTCGAGGGAAACCCTCTCCCTTTTCGCCCGCTGGCGTTTCTCCGTTTCAAAACTGTAACTTGGAAAATATCATAAAACCTAATGGCGCGCCCGCGTAATTACCGACTGAGCTCCATAAAAATATTATTGCATTTTAACATTTAATGAAAACCGCCCGCCCGAAATATTTACGCGCACCTATCTGCGTTATTAATTTAAGCGAATTTGCACAATACGCCCCGCGAAACGGCGCATTTAATTTTAAACATTCATTACGTAATTTAAATTGGACGGCCGCCGCGCGCGCGTAATGTAATTTATTTTTATAATTGATATTTTAAAAATTGAATTAATGCTCACCTTGTTTTGCGCTTCAGATTTTCGCTTAGTTTTAAATAAATCGCAATTTTATGCTGCATTTTTAATTTTGATATAAAGAGAAAAAAAAAAACGATTATTTTTTTAAATAAAATTAAAATAATTATTTTATGAAATAAATATGAATGGATTATTAAAAATCAATTTTAATAAAATAAATGTTAAAGCTAATAACCCGAAATTAGTCGAGAATTTATAGTTATTCAATCCAATCAGTGTTTTATTGGTTGATTTTTAATAATCTATTCATATTTATTTCATAAAATAATTATTTTAATTTGATTTAAAAAAATAATCGTTTTTTTTTCTCTTTTTTAGTTCATATTGTAGAACTAAAAATATTTAAACCATTAATTATAATTATTTTACTCAACTGAATTATTAATTAATTAAATTAAATTTAAAAAAAAATACAAATAATCAAATGTGAAATGCTTAATGTGAAAATAATTTATTAATTATTTTCAAATAATTTTTATTTAATACAAATAATCAATAAATTATTCCCTCTTTAGCTATTATGACATTAATTAATAATTTCCAGGCGTCTTTATTTTAATTGTAATTTACACCGATTAGTATGTAAGTAATTATATAATTCACATGCTTAATTAATTCCTCACTTAACCCTTGGAGAAACATTTTTTGAATAAATTCAGGATAATTTAATTAAAATTAAAACACTTGGTTCTCCGACTATTTTCGATCATCTTCAAGGAAGAAAATGTTTTAACCACTAAATATATATACAATGGCTAAAAAAACTCCGGTCGATAGCCGATTCATCATCTACAGAATATAATTCTAATTTTTTTTTATATTATTGTACATACATATACACATTTGAATAAAGATGGTTAGTTAGTTATATATACAAATTCATATAAATGGGTTTTGAGTTTACGTGAAGTGTTAGTATCAATAATAACACACGAGTTTTTTCCTTACTTCACTTTTTATTTAACACGTTAGACGTACATTTCGACTACAAAGTGGTCATTATCAATAATTGTTATTGATAATGACCACTTTGTGGTGTTATTATTGATACAAATTCATGCTATCATAAAATCAGGTAATAACAATAATTCCATATTATTTCATTTCATCATTCATATTATTTACAAGGATTTTAATTTTAATTCAATTATACATATTTCATCAAATAAATGAGTTTTGAGTTTACATGAAGTGTTAATATCAATAATAACACGTTATTGATATATATAATTCATGTTTAGCTTATAAGTGAACTTGTATTTTCCTTTCGTAATTAGACTTAAATCTGTTGAGGAAATGAATAAATATAAAATCGATTTTTATCTAAAAAGCTACATAATCATCCGCAAATAATTCAATTCGAAAAAAAAGAGAGAGAGTTTTTTTTTATTGGGACACAAGAACATACAAACGTAACAGTCCCCGCGGGGACATTTCAATAAATAAAAGCCGTACTATACGGGGTGCACACATGTCGCAATAAATTCAATAAGCTCTCTTCGATAAACGCGCATTTTGTAATTCCGGCTTGTAACTCTCCCCTCTGATCAACCAGCGAAACTAACAATATTGCCGGGCCACCTGTCCTGCTGACACTCGCTCGCCATCCAATATACCGATGACATACCCTCCGACGGTGCGCGACCCTCAGTTTTTTTTTCTTTCTAGCTGACATCACAAATCGGGATAGATGTTAGGTTCGATTTCTAGTGAGTGTATAAGGGCGAGTTTGTGCCCTTATGAGCCGTTATTGCTGAAGAGTTGCTCGTGGGGTATTTTTTTTATTGCTTTTCGTGTGAACTTGCTGGAAGTAATTTATTTCGTTTTGCTTGTGATGTGCGTTTGTGGCAACAGCAACATTTATTGGAATCGACGAAAATAATATTTTTTCTATTAATTATCTATCCGTCCAGTGTGGGAATCAAACCCAGAGATCCTCACTATGTTTTCAGTAATCACTTGGTGAAATATGATTAGAATAAAAATTGAAATAATATTATTAATGGTTTTAATATTTAGACATTGGTAGTTCATATTGTATGAAATAAATATGAATAAAGTATTAAAAATCAACCAATAAAACACAGATTAAATTGAATAACTTTAAATTCTCGACTAGTTTCGGGTTATTAGCCCATTTTCAAGAGAATAAAGTCTCTCTTATTAAATTCAATATTATAATATTTAATTTATAATATTGAATTTAATAAAGACTAGCAGAGTAATGAAAGCTCCTAACTTAATCAGACCAACCCTATTCACAACATAAATGCAGATGTTAACTGCAACAGACAACAATATATCAATTAAATCGCAAACTAGATAAACATCAAAAAACGAATACGCTCACAGAGAGGGTCGCCGGCTCTCCCCTTCGGCGTTTTAATTGCGAAAGTTAACATTTAAATTATGCGCGAAACAAATCGCGCTCCTGAAAACGGCCCCGATCTCATCTCATCGATTTCACCCCCCGAGTAAGGGAAAACAATACGAAACGTTTCTCGTTTCCGAAATAAACCCCGGCTTGATGCTGTGTCAATGGTCACCATTCATTCGCGCAGTGAATTACACGCTCCCCTAGGTTTAGATTTTTTTGCACTCGCTCTCCCCCCCTAGTTTTATTAAGTGACACGTCAGCGTCGTTGTATTATTAAACTTGCATTTCGGGGGTTGATTTTTCTTTTCCGGGCAGAAAAAAGGGGGCGGATAGGTGAGTTATGCGCCGGTTTTAAAATGAAACGGCGGCGATATTTCTCGGCGGGGGTTTTTGGACGGAGGTGGGCGTGAGATATCATTTATTACATATCGGCGGAATTTATCGTTCGCAACATGACCCTCAGTCGATAAATAACTCCCCGCAAACGATACGCAATAAACGTGAAATATTTTAATGCCTAAAATACAAATACCAATATTACACTCTAAAAATGTACATATATTTTTTTAAAGTTTAGTTTATCATAATAATTATTATTCAATAAACTCTGATATACCATAAGGACCTGTGTTAGGTCCACTTTTTTTTTGTAATTTACTCTTCAAATATGTTTTTACTATAGGTATTCGCCGATGAATAAATCGCATCTCTCTTTATCTCTAACTATTATGTACCGCAAGGATCAGTGTTAGGTCCACTACTATTTTTTATTCACATATCTCAAATATGCAATTTAATCATCGGCAAATACATGACATCTCTCTTTATTTCTAGCTCTAGTATATCACAAGGATCGGTTTAGGATCCACTAGTATTTTTAATTTACACATCTGAAATATTTCTTAGCCTAGATATAGAGAGTTGTCATTCTTCAGCGAATAAATTGCGTCTTTCATTATTTCTAGCTCTAGTGTACCACAAGGATCGCTATTAGGTCTACTACTATTTCTAATTTACACTCCTCAAATATTTCTTACCCTAGGTAAAGAGAGATGCCATTTATACATCGGTGAACACAATGTATCTCTCTTTATTTCCAGCTCTAGTGTACCACGAGGATCGTTGTTAGGTCCACTAGTATTTTTAATTTACACATCTGAAATATTTCTTAGCCTAGATATAGAGAGTTGTCTTTCTTCAGCGAATAAATTGCGTCTTTCATTATTTCTAGCTCGAGTGTACCACAAGGATCGGTATTAAGTCTACTACTATTTCTAATTTACACTCCTCAAATATTTCTTACCCTGGGTAAAGAGAGATGCCATTTATTCATCGGCGAATACATGGCATCTCTCTTTATTTCTAGCTCTAGTGTACCACGAGGATCGGTGTTTGGTCCACTAGTATTTTTAATTTACACATCTCAAATATTTCTTGCTACTATACTTCTTTCGATAAATCAATGTTTTAAATATTAACGATTAAAATATTTCGGATTTATATAACATCAGTAAGAAATGTAAAAAAAAACATGTGTTGTTTCTAGACAGTAGTAAAATAGGAGTAGTTAATTCATTTTAATTCTAGAACGAGTAATGTAAAGATTATTTTGGTGCTTCTAATAAAAAAAATATTTTTTAAAATATTTCTCGAGCGATATGAATAAGTTCTTCGGATATTAAATGAATTCGTTTATCACTTTTGTTTATAACGTAAAATATTATTAATTATTATATTAATGACATAAATTCAACTTATACAGAACTCAGAGTTATTTAAAATAAATTCAATTATTTAAATTATTAATAAATTAGAAAATATTTATATATATATATATATATGATGCGGTAGTTTAAAGTAATATAAATTACATCACCAATTATTACGTTTCTAAAATTACGCCACATATTTTCGCGCAAGTAAAACAACGGCAGACATTAATTCAAACTTTTATCCACGCGCGCACTACTGCAATCATTAAAATTTCAAAAAACCTTACCTTTCTTACCGCCCCGCATTTAACAAAATAAATAACGACACAATTTTTCTTCATGCGGTAACTTTTAATTATATCAGGGTAGTTCGCTGAAGAGCCGTAAAACGGAAAGGGGTGAAACTGCACACGAGCCAACCGCCTCCCGAGAGGGGTCGATTCCTTAGCGAGGGCGAGTTTATTTACTCCACTTGCTTTTTTTCGCTGTGTTTCGAGGAATAAAATATTAGGGCCGTAATTTAACTCACATTTTTATTGCCTCGACCACTGCGCGCTATATTAACCCCCCGCCCGCCCCCCGGTGCCCGCATAAACTTAATTATAAATGCTGATGACGTTTATTGCGGAAATTGTGTATATCGCACACAAAAATTTAAATTATTCCGCTCGCTTTGTTTAATTGCAAAACTGGCTGTAAAACAGTGTAGGTAATTTTTAGGATGGTTTGGGTTGTAAAATAAATTATCCTGAAATACGCGTTTAATGTGGGATTGTTTGTGTAAATGGGATTATTTTATAAGATGCATATAAAAAAATTAACTATATATTTATTTTTGTACTTTCTTAATAATAAAAAAGTGTATCTATTTAAAGGGTCCATTTAAATATCAATGGAATAAAATATTCATTTACTTGATCAGAGTTATTTAAATTACAATGAAATTAAACAAGGAAAATTTCTCAATAAAAATTCGATCAGTCGATCATTACCAGATATTTTATTAATTATTTACAAATTTTTATTTAAGCAACAATCGGATGCTCTAACTATAAAAATGTAAAAGTCTGAATCTACTATGTTATTAAAATTAAAGCATCACATTATATCAATCCCGTTTTATCACTCTAACTTCAATACAAATACGCTTGTTTCACTTCTAATAATTTTCATAACGAACAAAACCCGGCGCATTCACCATAAATCCGCCCCACTCTGTGCGGACGGTATCCTCTGGAGGCATCACGTCGAGATTCGTGCACTTAATTAGACAACCGACGCTAAAACACCCTCTCTGGCTAAACCAAGACACCCCCGACGTCGGTCCTGTGCATTGCGCCGGGGGTCGACCGCCCCCGCATACATTAATAACTTGAGGAGATTGAGTTGCGGGTTTCGGACGTCTAATTTCGTTGCGGGCGAAACGCATTGTCGGATTGTCTGTGATCGTCGAAAATGTCGTGCTCCGGGGGTTGTTTGTTGGATGTCTTGTTTATTAATTTCATACAAGACTACGGCTCCCCCCTACCCCCTAGGGACGCACGTTTTCAAGTAAACTGGAAACGTGCTGGGTGTGGAACAATTCAAACAATACTAGACAATTTGGTTTGAATTAAATAATATAATTCAGCTAGATATTTACACTAAAGTAAACGAAATTGACGAAGCTATAATTATATAAAATTATAGCTATATTATTATATATAATTGTAGCTATAATTTTGCATTCATAACATTTTACATTTACAACGATAAAAAAAGTAAAATTATATTATTATAATACAAATTTAGCAGAAAGATAGAATGCCATTTTCTGAGGCTTAAATAGATGTTTATGATTGTAAATATTGTGATGTAATTTAATGTATCTCTCAGAAATAAAGATTTTCTATATATAATACAAATTAAATAAAAATAATTTGAAAATATTTAATTAATTTAGTTACTGTGACATAAGTACTTTAACAAATAGACATTTTTCTATTATTATAATACAACTTAATTTTTTTTCCTTCGATTTCCCTGCTACAATTTTTAATTATTTTATTTCATCTATTACGTACATTCTCTCTTTTTTTATATGAGTTTGGATACTTTTATAAATAATTTATTCAGAAAGTTACAAGAGCATTTATATACAATTTATTTATGTACTAGTGTGTCTGGGCTATCAACCTGAGGTATTTCTGCTTTGTTTTGAATTTATGATGAAGTGCAATAAGAATATCTGTGCTTGAACCGTCTTAATTAACTCTTAACAATTGAGACAGTTCAGTTTAATTAGCCAATGAATTTGTGAATTGTTCGTGGAGGATGTTTATATTTTTAAAGGTTTCGTGGAATACAAAAATTTTATTTTCAAATTTAATTTTATTTAAATAATTGTAGCTAACTTAATAAATCCTCTATTTATAATTAAGATATATTTTAATTAAAACACTTGTTTTGTTTCATTGTTTTTTTATATATATTTGCTCTATTTATATTATTAAACTTTGTATCCGTGAAAAGGGAAAATTAATATATAATTAATTTATAATTAATTTTCCCTTTTCACGAATACAAAGTTTAACAATATAAATAGAGCAAAAATATATATATAAAAAAACAGTGAAATAAACCAATTGTTTTAATTAAAATATATTTTATTATCCGTGAAAAGGGAAAATTAATTTTATATTAATTTTCCCTTTTCACGGTTAATTTTTTTTTATTATTTAAACAACGGGTAGAGTTTCGCAACAACTTAATTAGTTTGAATGGCGCCAGGGCTTCTTTTGTGAAACCCCTTCCGGAATAAACAGCTAAAACGCATCAAGAAGTTACAATCTGAAAATTCGCCTCCTCGCGACTTAACAAAATCAACGCGGAACCAACCCTTCCACCCGCCCTCCAGCTACTCGACTTCCGCATTAGAGTTCCGTTATAGTTTTATCTGCGTATAAATCATCGTCACTTTATCAACGTCGCGACGCGCGATGAATAACTGAATAAAAGTGAGCGACGCCCGTGAAACTAAGTGACAATAAGTGTGCTGGCACGGATTTATTTATTATTCGTCTGGGGGCCCGAAATGCGCGGATCTCGGGATGCCGGGGGTGTGCACATTAGCACGCCGGGCCCGTGCTGGTTTTGGCTGATTTATGGGGCGCTTTCGAAACCACCGGCCGAGCTTCATCATATAAATTTATTACGCGTGATTTCGCGCTGTGTTATAACTAAACGATTGAAATTATTGTAAATACAGGTAATTATTAAATAATATTGATAAATAATTGTTTTAACTATTGAATTAATTTCACAGTTAGTGAAACAATTATTCGATACTTGCTCTGCTACCCTCTTGATGGAACCAAATTTTCGTATTATGAGAAGTAATGCACTTGTTCTGTATAATAAACAGAACTATTCGATACTTGCTCTGCTACCCTCTTGATGGAATCAAATTTTCATATCATGAAAAGTAATACACTTGTTCTGTCAACAGAACAAGCGTATTATTTCTTATAATATGAATTATTAAACAATTCGGTAAAAATTAAATTTTCACAATAAATAATAAATAAAGGAGAAAAGAAAAAAATATGTTAAAGATAGAGGAAAAAAAAAAACACAAGTGGCCAATGCTTTTGAAGTCTAAAATCCAGGATTAATCTTGATAACACGACTCAATTAACACTTATTTGTATTTTTTAAATCGATAAAAAAATATTACACAATTCAAAACTTTTCATCGACTTATCTAAAATCCGACAACGATAAATCATCCCTCCTTGAAACCGTCCCAATCAACCAACACCATCCAGGTAGCTACAGGAAAGGGAAAAAAGGGAATCGCTCCTTTCCAGTCCTGTGCCCATTAAAAGTTCCGCATTATTCGCCCCCGTGCAAATATTATTCCCGTCTCGCGGGAACGATCGCGGAAATTCCCCAACAACAATGACTCAATCGATTTCGCCTTTTAAAGGGTTTTCCACCGCCGACGATTTGCCTTTATCGCCGCTCCAACTGCGTGTTCAGGTGATCCCCGCACGCGATCTGCGCGACTGCTCTTAATGCAAACCATTAAAAGTTTACCGTTTTCTGGAGAAATTAGCCGTAAAGCCCTGATGGGAATCGGTAAAATTTTATCACAGCTGCAAGCTTGCTGCTTTTATAAACACATACAATGCATGGTTTGTTTTAAGATACAAACTAGATGTATTTTGAAAATAAAATTTTAATTTTTCACTTTTGAAGGTTTAAAAACAAAAGTTTTGGTTTATTTCTACAAATAGTTATTGGGTCATTGGTTATAATAATTATAAAAAAATGGAAATGCTATACTTTTAAAATGAGTACAATAGCTACAACTAAAACTAAAAATATCAACAAAAAAATTACAAAAAGGGAATACAGAGGTGATATTTATACTAAAAGAAACCTTAGATTAAAGAAACAATCAATGAAAATAAATAACACCGAAGAGATATGGAATTCTCCTATATCTATCAAACCTCTTAACTAATCCATTAATTTTTGTTATCTCAAAATAATCTAAAAAAAATATGAAGGTTCTTATTGGTTGTAGAAACAACGTAGATTATAAAAAACCCCGAAAAAATAATTATTTTCAATCATTTCGAGTCATTAAAATTGCATCGTGAAATTAACGTGGAGCTTTATGGGAACGGTTTAATGGAAGCCCGCCGATTAGTCGTTTTTGACGCGATTGCAGATAGATCAAGATTACTCAGTTCACATACAACTTAGAAGAATAATCTTTTCAGCATTCTATTCCTAAGGGATGTAGCTATATTTATACAAAAATTCATATTTCTAAATCGGTTGAGATCGTCAAAAAAAAAATCACAAAGTTGAAGAACATTTTCGCTCATTTTTTAAAGCTTCATTTTAAAAGCGGACTGAGCGAAAACCACTTTTTTCACGAGACTAAAATTCTCAGAGTTTAAACTTCCATTCTTTAGCTACATTTTGGTATAATATGAAGCTGTTTTGAGATTTTCAGATTTTCGCCGAAATTACCCTTTTTTTCCTATAATTTTTTTCAAATTTCTGCGATTTTTTTTTTGTCTAAAAATAATCTAAAAAAATTATGAAGGTTCTTATTGGTTGTAGAAACAACGTAGATTATTGAAAACCCCGAAAAAAATAATTATTTTCAATCATTTCGAGTCATTAAAATTGCATTGTGAAATTAACGTGGAGCCTTATGGGAACGGTTTAATGGAGGCCCGCCGAATGGTCGTTTTTGACGCGATTGCAGATAAATCAAGATTACTAAGTTTACAGAAAACTTAGAAGAATAATCTTTTCAGTATTTTATTCCTGAGGGGTGTATTTATATTTTCACAAAAATTCATGTTTCTAAATCGGTTGATATTGTCAAAAAAAATTCACAAAGTTGAAGAACATTTTCGCTCAATTTTTAAAGCTTCATTTTAAAAGCGGACTGAGCGAAAACTATTTTTTTCACGAGACTGAAATTCTCAGAGTTTAAACTTCCATTCTTTAGCTACATTTTGGTATAATATGAAGCTATTTGGTGGTTTTTAGATTTTCGCCGAAATTACCCTTTTCTATATGAATTTTTCAAATTTCTATGATTTTTTGTAGTCTCAAAATAATATAAAAAATAATTACGAAGGTTCTTATTGGTTGTGGAAACAACGTAGATTATTGAAAAACCCGAAAAAATAATTATTTTCAATCATTTCGAGTCGTTACAATTGCATCGTAAAATTAACATTGCGCCTTATGGGAACGGTTTAATGGAGGCCCGCCGAATGGTCGTTTTTGACGCGATTGCAGATGGATCAAGATTACTAAGTTCACATACAACTTAGAAGAATAATCTTTTCAGCATTCTATTCCTGAGGGGTCTAGCTATATTTTCACAAAAATTCATGTTTCTAAATCAGTCGAGATCGTCAAAAAAAAATCACAAAGTTGAAAAACATTTTCGCT
Source organism: Philonthus spinipes (assembly GCA_963082785.1). Classification (NCBI taxonomy): domain Eukaryota; kingdom Metazoa; phylum Arthropoda; class Insecta; order Coleoptera; family Staphylinidae; genus Philonthus; species Philonthus spinipes. The sequence continues at coordinate 1,828,291 of OY720316.1, forward strand.
CAATTTTTAAAGCTTCATTTTAAAAGCGGACTGAGCGAAAACTATTTTTTTCACGAGACTAAAATTCTCAGAGTTTAAACATCCATTCTTTAGCTACATTTTGGTATAATATTAAGCTGTTTTGAGATTTTCAGATTTTCGCCGAAATTACCCTTTTTTTCCTATAATTTTTTCAAATTTCTGCGAATTTTTTTTGTTTAAAAATAATCTAAAAAAAAATTACGAAGGTTCTTATTGCTTGTAGAAACAACGTAGATTATTGAAAACCCCGAAAAAATAATTATTTTCAATCATTTCGAGTCATTAAAATAGCATCGTGAAATTAACGTGGAGTCTTATGGGAACGGTTTAATGGAAGCCCACCGATTGGCCGTTTTTGACGCGATTGCAGATCGATCAAGATTACTAAGTTCACAGACAAGTTAGAAGAATAATCTTTTCAGCATTCTATTCCTGAGGGGTGTAGCTATATTTATACAAAAATTCATATTTCTAAATCGGTCGAGATCGTCAAAAAAAAAATCACAAAGTTGAAGAACATTTTCGCTCAATTTTTGAAGCTCCAATTTAAAAGCGGACTGAGCGAAAACTATTTCTTTTACGAGACTAAAATTCTCAGAGTTTAAACATCCATTATTTAGCTACATTTTGGTATAATATGAAGCTATTTGGTGGTTTTTAGATTTTCGCTGAAATTACCCTTTTTTCCTATAATTTTTTCAAATTTCTGCGATTTTTTTTTGTCTAAAAATAATCTAAAAAAATTACGAAAGTTCTTATTGGTTGTAGAAACAACGTAGATTATTGAAAACCCCGAAAAAATAATTATTTTCAATCATTTCGAGTCATTAAAATTGCATTGTGAAATTAACGTGGAGCCTTATGGGAACGGTTTAATGGAGGCCCGCCGAATGGTCGTTTTTGACGCGATTGCAGATAAATCAAGATTACTAAGTTTACAGACAACTTAGAAGAATAATCTTTTCAGCATTTTATTATTATTTTCAAGAGAATTTAAATATGAACTACCAATGTCTAAATATTAAAACCATTAATTATTTAGTATTTATTTAATTATTTGTCTGCTGAACTTCTGAACAAATCTGAATCATGAAAAGCAGGCGTTAAAACTGATGCTCGTAACGAGCAGACATTAGTAAAATTTAATTAAACCGAAAACTGATGACACCGTCCGCGATAAATCAGCAAATTGCGCCGATTAGTCCGAAGTTGTAATAATAATTAGCGGGATTTAATTATTTTCGGAAAGCCGCCCGTGATTTATATCCCGTCCACGGACGGAACGGAACAAGTCTGCCGGGTATTTCGTATTCCGCTGGAAAGGGGGAACAACCGCCGAGGGGTGGGTTGGGCGGACCACGGACGGGCGTCATCTGCGTCTGACGCCGTCATATTGCGTTCGAAAACGTCGGGATCAGGGCCATCAATAGATCCCGGATTCCCAATTCCGGGTACTTGTACTCAATAGCTTATCGCTATCCTCGGCGCAATACACGCCCGGCCCCAACATGTTATCACCGCACACATTGCTGCACACTACCTAATATATATTCTACATAGGAAATCTTCAGGTTATTAATAACTGAAAATCTGAAAATGTAACGTTTCTTATTTGTTACGAACAATCACAAAATTTCAATTGCCTAAGAAATAAATAAATTCATGATAAAACTAAAATATTCATTCTTTCATTATTTTAAATATATTGAAATATTTTTTAAATATTATAAAGTTCTGGTCGACATCCCCAATACACAAACTAATACCTACATGTATTGTAATTATTTATGTTTTATTGTTTTTTTTTTTAAATTTTTATATAGTCTGAATAAAATTGATAAAAAAATACTAATATCCTTTTTTTCATACTTGAAGAAAGGATATTAGTGATTCTTCAGGTATGAAAAAAAAGCATATTAGTGCTTTTTTATCAATTATATTTGATCTTCGCGTAACTCAATCAATTTAGTCTGAATACAGATTTATGTATAAACCTGATATGTAATTACAAAAGGTCTGTATGTCTGTCAATAAAAGTTACTGCATATATATAAAAAAAAATCTCGCGACATATCACACTTAACTATCTGCATAAAGCACAAAACACACGCGGAAGATAAACAACGCAACACACAAAGAAAAAAAAAACCGGCGTCGTATTTAGCAATTCTATTTGTAAACTAGGTGAAGAGGAGACCCTTTTTGCGCGTCCCACTGAAGTACGAGTCCGGGATTATCATACATATACATCTGGCACAAATTCCGCGCCCGAGTTTACGATATGAATTATACAAAACCGGACGTCATGAATCGTAAACTTTTATGTTGTTCGTTTCCATTCAATAAGCCGCGCGAATCGTTTTAATCAAAAGGACCTGGGCGCTTGAGATTGATCGTACTTTTCTGTCATTTAGATTAAATACGATCGATGTCAGAAAAAGAAAAAAACGACGCGTTAATTCATTTACAGCGGATTAAGATAAGGATTGCAGAAGAAAGGGGAAACGAAACGTAAAAGGTTTATTGAATCATTCTGATTTATTTATTTTTGCTGTTGCTCGGATTAGGTTTCTTTCTTTTTTTTTGAGTGTGTGTTTTTTTCGTTGTTTCCCTCCCTCGTTTTCACAAAGGGCGTATGTGCATTTCACCTCTGCACGAGGGTGGATGCAAGGCGTGCTTTTTTGTGAGCGAGGGGTGTGAAATTTTTTGATAAGAGCAGTGAGACATTTTACTCGGTCGGATGGGCAATTGGGAATTGGCAAAGTAAATATTGAACGTTCTAGTGGGCGGCAATAAGGATATAGTTTGATTTATTTACTCTCAGCTTATTGGAAAAGAGTGCATTTAACTGTAAGAAAAAATCTATTAAGCTAAAAATATTTTCTATTGTGGAGACTCCTACTTCTTTATAATAAGTTGATTGATTTTTATTAGTTCGATAATGAAAACACTTCTAAACTTTGTTTTATATAAGTGTCATCATTATTAAATATAATAATGAATAACCCTTATACAAAACAAAGTTTAGACGTATTTTCATTATCGAACTGAAAATCAATCAACTTATTATCTATTGCATTATTTAAATTATTAATAAATTGAATAAAAATAATTTAAAAATATTTTAATAAAAAATGGTTGTCTTTTCTCTTGATTGTTTTTTTTTTTATATTGAAATAGATATATTTCGGAAAATATGAAGATGGAAATTTAGTAGTTAAAAAAAATAAGTAAGAGGAAGGAAAACCATTGTTATTTAAATAATTATTGATAGCATATATGTAATTGAATTTAATTTAATCAAATCAATTCAAACGAATCGAAAAACTCAACGAACCAAATCCCTTAACAAGCGAGCGAGCGAGATCGAGTTAGCAGTGAGAGGGTAACGTTTGGATTGTAATTGATTTTATTTCGAAATTGAAAATTAAGGGGTTAATAATGTTGTATCTGGCCTAATTCGTTCCTCATTGGGGTGTAATTGTATTGTCCCGTCGGATTAAGATAGTCCGTGAAGGGCTCCGGGGCGAGAGCGAGAAGGGTTGCAAGAGACGGAGGACGGGAGATAGCGCCATCCATGGGAAATTCGCTTTTCCGGACTTTATTGAATCTAGCGCGCGAGGAAACTGGAATTTTTCACGGGATTAACTCCAGTCCCTCTTTTGCAATTCCAACCCGTTGAAATTCTCTTATGCGCGGCGTCGTGCAGTCTATTATTGCTTTTTCCTTTCTTGTCAGTGTTTTTAATTTTTTTTAACACTGACTGTGTCTTATTTTAGTGCCTAACTTTTAAAAAGTTAAGAATAAACGTTTGTTTTTTTTTTGGCGAAACGTTTTATTTAAAATAAAATAAAATTACAAAAAAACTACGAAAATATGGCCAATTCAGGGTTTTAATAGAGCTCGCTATCACTCGCAAACTTGTCACTTAAGCTCAGCCAGCTCAGGACTATAATAGAGTTCGCTTCGCTCGCAAGCCTGACACTTAAGCTCAACCAGTTCAAAGCTTTAATAGAGCTCGCTTTCGCTCGCAAACTTGACACTTAAGCTTAGCCAGCCCAGGGCTATAATAGAGCTCGCTTCGCTCGCAATCCTAAGACTAAAGCTTAACCAAAAAACCCTTTATTTACAAGTAAATACAATTTCTCAAAATAAATAAATACCAACAATTAGAAAAGAAAAAAGCACATCAGTTTAACCTTACGATTTTTTTTAGCAATTTCCCTTGATATTATTTTCTCTCAAAAAATTCTGAACAAAAAAAAAATCACGAAGGTCCTTATTGACATTAGAAACAACGTGGAATGATTAAAATCCCGAAAATGAATCATTTTCAATCATTTCTAAAAATTTACACGGAGCCTTATGGGAGCGGTTTAATGAAAGCCCGCCGTTTGCCTGCTTTCAACGCGATTTCATTTAGATCAAGATTACTAAGTTCACAGACAACTTAGAAGAATAAACTTGTCAGCATTCTATTCCTGAGGGTTGTAGCTATATTTTCACAAAAATTCATGTTTCTAAATTGGTTGAGATCGTCAGAAAAAAATCACAAAGTTTAAGAACATTTTCGCAAAATTTTTAAAGCTCTATTTTAAAAGCGGACTGAGCGAAAACTATTTTTTTCACGAGACTAAAATTCTCAGAGTTTAAACTTCCATTCTTTAGCTACATTTTGGTATAATATGAAGCTGTTTTGAGATTTTCAGATTTTTACCGAAATTACCCTTTTTTCCATAATTATTTCAAATTTCTGCGAAATTTTTTTTTGTCTAAAAATAATTAAAAAAAAAAAATTATGAAGGTTCTTATTGGTTGTAGAAACAACGTAGATTACTGAAAACCCCGAAAAAATAATTATTTTCAATCATTTCGAGTCTTTAAAATTGCATCGTGAAATTAACGTGGAGCCTTATGGGAACGGTTTAATGGAAGCCCGCCGATTAGTCGTTTTTGACGCAATTTCATTTAGATCAAGATTACTAAGTTTACAGACAATATAGAAGAATAATCTTTTCAGCATTCTATTCCTGAGGGGTGTAGCTATATTTATACAAAAATTCATATTTCTAAATCGGTTGAGATCGTCAGAAAAAAATCACAAAGTTGAAGAACATTTTCGCTCAATTTTTAAAGCTTTATTTTAAAAGCGGACTGAGCGAAAACTATTTTTTTCACGAGACTAAAATTCTCAGAGTTCAATCTTCCATTCTTTAGCTACATTTTGGTATAAAATGAAGCTGTTTTGAGATTTTGAGATTTTCGCCGAAATTACCCTTTTTTCCCATATGATTTTTTCAAATTTCTGCGATTTTTTTTTGTCTAAAAATAATCTTAAAAGAAATTACGAAGGTTCTTATTCGTTGTAGAAACAACGTATATTATTTAAAAACTCGAAAAAATAATTATTTTCAATCATTTCGAGTCTTTAAAATTGCATCATGAAATTAACGTGGAGCCATATGGGAACGATTTAATGGAGGCCCGCCGATTGGTCGTTTTTGACGCGATTGCAGATATATCAAGATTACTAAGTTCACAGACAACTTAGAAGAATAATCTTTTCAGCATTCTATTTCTGAGGGATGTAGCTATAGTTTCACAAAAATTCATGTTTATAAATCGGTTGAGATCGTCAAAAAAAAATCACAAAGTTGAAGAACATTTTCGCTCAATTTTTAAAGCTCCATTTTAGAAGCGGACTGAGCGAAAACTATTTTTTTCACGAAACTAAAATTCTCAGAGTTTAAACATCCATTCTTTAGCTACATTTTGGTATAAAATGAAGCTGTTTTGAGATTTTCAGATTTTTGCCGAAATTACCCTTTTTTCCATAATTATTTCAAATTTCTGCGAATTTTTTTTTTGTCTAAAAATAATTTTAAAAAAAATAACGAAGGTTCTTATTCGTTGTAGAAACAACGTAGATTATTGAAAACCCCGAAAAAATAATTATTTTCAATTATTTCGAGTCTTTAAAATTGCACCGTGAAATTAACGTGGAGCCTTATGGGAACGGTTTAATGGAGGCCCGCCGATTGGTCGTTTTTGACGCGATTGCAGATAGATCTAGATTGCTAAATTCACAGACAACTTAGAAGAATAAACTTTTTAGTATTCAATTCCTAAAGAATACAGCTACATTTCTACAAAAAATCACTGTTTTAAACCAGCTGAAATCATAAGAAAAAAATCGTAAACTTGAACAACATTTTCCCTCAATTTCTGAAGCCTCATTATAAAAGTCGACTGAGCGAAAAATATTTTGCTCACAAGACCAAAATTATCACAGCTTAAGCTCCCATTCTTTAGCTACATTTTTGTATAAAATGAAGTAATTTGGTGATTTTTCGAATTTTCACAGAAATTGCCGATTTTTTTAAAATTCCGGTTTAAATTATTTTCTCTCAAAAAATCCTGCAAAAAAAAATCAGGAAGCTCCTTATTGAAGTTAAAAACAACGTGGAATAATTTAAATTCTGAAAAATGAATCATTTTCAATCATTTCTTTCTCCCATACTACTCGCTTCTCCGCACCTTCTCAGTCAGTCGAGAATTTTAATAGAGCTCGCTTTGCTCTAGTCTAGTATACATAGCATTTTATTTTTTTTCATATTCTTTTTTGGTAGTATTTAACAAGATAAATAATTAAAAGGTGTTAAATTATTTACAATCATAAATATTTACGCTGTAATGGAAAAACCATTTACCGGTGTTTACCAGAATCCGGTGTCAGGATTAATTGGTGCTACAAAACGCATCCCGATTTCGGATCTAAATCATACTTTTGCCGGTTCGATTTTGTCGCGCCGAACGAACGAGCGGCGCTAATGGATTTCACAGTTTCCAAATGTATCCTAATTGATTTCTGATATTTTATTCATAGCGCTCCCATCATCTAATTTCCCCTCAACTAATTGCACCGAATTCGCCCGGCTTAAAAGGCTCCCCCACTAATTATTCAATACACATATACCGATTAATTAACTATTCTAAAATTAGATAATCATCAGTATTTACCCTGAAAGGTTCATTACATTACATTAAGAGCACAATAGTCGAAATTAGCCGGGCGTTTGTGTGTATGTGTGTTATTGGGTTGGGTCGATAATGGGGATTGTGACAACGGGGCTTGTTTTAAGTTGTGATTTAAATTAATGGTTTATAATATGGAATTAAAGCTATTATTTAATTGATATAAAAAGGAAGCTAATATTTTTCCTAGATTTTTAGGGATTATTATTATTATTATCTAAGGCGGAAAGTCCATTGTTCGATAGCCAATTACCAGATATAAAATATACATTTGATTTTGTAATTTCTTAATATTTATTTAATAATTTTTGCTGTATCTATACAAACATATTTATGAATTTACAACCAGTCTAAAGCTTTAATCATTTCGCGACGATTTTTTTTTTCTGGAAGACTTACATAATGTACATCTGCTGTTGCATATTGCATTTCCCTCAAGAAACACCTCTCGAAATCAATCGTAGAATCATCCCATCGTCCGAACCATTTACGTTACACGTTGTAAGTATACAATAAATATCCTGAAAACCTCAAAAACACGGTAAATCCTCGCCCATTGAAAGCCCCGGCGCAAACAAAGCAATCAATTAAACAATCAACTCCCATTTGAAACAAACCGGAAAGTATCCCCGGATCGGACTTTCCACATTTCACGTGGAATGCGGATGTCTAATAGAAACCTAAGAACACGGAGATAAACACATATTCGAGTGGATCCTCCGAGCGGGGATATTTACATTTAGGCGGTGACCCAGAAAAGCCGAAAAAGGAAAGAGGGCGGGGAACGGGGAAGAGTCGGGATCGAAACTTGTGTGATAAGTTATCCGGCCGAACGTGCTCCCGGGGAACTGATTTTTATTTATAACAGGAAATAGTTTTAATAATCTGGCTATTAGTTTGGGCGGGATTCCGATCACGTACAGGATAACACCTGTGCTGGGCGGTGTGTATTGCGGAGTCTAGACGCGTAGAGTTTCTTTAAGTGCGTTTATTTTTTCAAAGGATGTTTCCGCTACTTGATTACAAATGAGACTATTAATAATAATAATAGTAAAATCTGTGAAACTAAAAAAAACAAGTTGTTTATGATTAATAATTAAAAATGTTTCACCACTTAATTTTTTCAGAATTATATGAAATAAATTTTAATATACTTTAAATTATCGACTAGTTTTGATAATTTAAAGTTATTCAACCTAATCAGTGTTTTATTGGTTGATTTTTAATAATCTATCCATATTTATTTCATACAATAAGAACTACCGATGTCTAAATATTAAAACCATTAATTATATTTTCAGAATTAATTTAAGAATAACAAAAAAAAAAACGGAAACGATTCACATTTTTGTAGTTAAAATCTCGACGAGTTCACTTTTAGTTATAATAATAATAATTTATTAAAACTATATAACGAAGTAGAAGCTTCTCTAAACATTTTTTTTTAGTTATCAATAATTTAATTAACGCTAGAGTTCACTTTACCCCGTTCAGACAGTGAGGAGAGATGCGGCAGGAATTTTTGTTCTGCACGTTCCAAAAAAAAAAAAAAATTGATCGAACACGATTTAAAATCGGGAATCCGTTTTGACGTGGGGTTTAATGAAATTTTCGTTTTTTGTTAAAAATTCCGTGATCGATATTAAATTCCGATTCCACATGTACACACATACGTGGCGTGAAAAAAACCGCCCCCCATTTTTCCTCTCGCGACCCTTCTCTCTCTGTTTTTTTATTTTATTTCTGCTCTGACTCTGTACGTTGAAACGCGGGATTAAATATTTGATCGGAATTGGGACGGAGATTCGGTTTTTCACGCGCGATTCGGAATTTCCTTTTTTTTGGAAAGTTAACAATCTTTTTTTTTAATAAATTAAATAAAAATGATTTGAAAATAATTAATAGATTATTTGTTTAGTACGTACTTTAAACAAATGCACATTGAAACAACTATTTTCCGGGTAAATACCCACGCCGGACATTGAATAACTGTGGCCAAGTGAATGAATACTCTTTTCTATTTTTTTTAATCATTGACCTTTCTACCACTGTGTGGTGTAAGACAAACATATATAAAAAATTCATATACACGATATACAGGAATAAAATTCAAAGTGCGGTTTTCTATGATAATTAAATTAAATAAAAAGAAATATGACGAGTAAGTAGACAATGAAAAGAACAAGGCATAGATAGGTTAGGTTAGATTGTGATAAATTAGGTTAGGTTATGATAGGTTAATAGGAAATATGCTGAGTAAACAAAAAAAAAGAACAAGGCATAGATAGGTTAGGTTAGTTAATGATAAATTAGGTTAGGTTATGATAGGTTAATAGGAAATATGCTGAGTAAACAAAAAAAAAAAGAACAAGGCATAGATAGGTTAGGTTAGATTATGATAAATTAAGTTATGTTATGATATGTTTAGTTAAGTTAGATTAACTTAGTTTATGATAGGGGAATAGTACGCATTAATTAAAAAAAAATGTTGAATGGGGTTTCGAATTAAAAAGGCACATACATTTTCTTTTAAACGCACCGTTCATTTTTGTTTACTCGAATTTTTATTCATCGCGACGAAAATAGAGAAAGAGCGAAAAAAATCCCCCTTTTCCACAGTCAGGAAGTGCGAAGTGGGGATGCGGCAACTCCGAAATCACGAGGGCCGAACGGAGAGAAAACACCGGAAGCCCGAAGCCGTATTTCCCGAAACGGCCCCCAGTTCGGATCGACGTTACTTTGTGTCCTTAAGTGACACTGCTGATAATTGGCGAGGGGGATGGAATAGGAGGACGTGGGGAAGGGGGGGCGGCACAATGGACCCGAGGCACGCGAACACGGCCGCCGCCGCCGCCGCCCCTTCCTATCTGAAAGCCTCCTCGGGTTAAGGCGAGATCGATTTTACGCCTTCGGAAATAGGTGAGGGCTGAAAAGGCCGTGCGCTGAATAAAGAAGTACACGTTTTAAATAACGTTTTAGAAGCTGCCGGGTGTAAAGGTTGAGTGTTAGTATTGAAATTCAATCTGTTAGCCAATCTTGGACAATAGTGAAGATTAGGGTTGTTAGTATAAAAAGTATACTATATTTAGCGTAAGAGGATGCTTCAATTTGAGTTTTTTTAAAAATTCATAAAAAATATTTCTAAACAGAATAAAGACTTTCTGATGGCAGATTCAAGTTCAGCAGACTTTAAACTATCTCTGTAGAGGGTTTCAGCCCTTTGCAGCCAAAAATATTTTTTTGATGAATTTTGTTGTAATGAACTTTTTCGCCTTAATTTAAAAATTCACAAAAAATATTTATAAACTGAATAAAGATTTTCTGATGGCAGATTCGAGTTCAGCAGACTTTACACAATCCCTGTAGAGGGTTTCAGCCCTTTGCAACCTAAAATAATTTTTTGATGAACTTTGTTGTAAGGGATACCACTTTGAAATGTTCGCCTTATTTTAAAAAATTATAAAAAAATATTTCTAAACTGAATAAAGACTTTCTGCTTACAGATTCGAGTTCAACAGACTTTAAACCATTCCTGTAAAGAGTTTCAGCCCTTTGCAAACCAAAATATTTTTTTTATGAATTTTGTTGTAAGGGGTACCCCTTTGAACTTTTTCGCCTTATTTTAAAAATTCACAAAAAATATTTATAAACTGAATAAAGACTTTCTGATGGCATATTCAAGTTAAGCAGATTTTAAACTATCCCTCTAGAGGGTTTCAGCCCTTTGCAGCCCAAAATAATTTTTTGATGAATTTTGTTGTAAGGAGGACCCCTTTGATCTTTTTCGCCTTAACTTAAAAATTCATAAAAAATATTTCTAAACGAAATAAAGACTTTCTGACGGCAGATTCAAGTTCAGCAGACTTTAAACCATCCCTGTAAAGAGTTTCAGCCCTTTGCAAACCAAAATATTTTTTTTATGAATTTTGTTGTAAGAGGTACCCCTTAGAACTTTTTCGCTTTAATTTAAAAATTCATAAAAAATATTTCTAAACTGAATAAAGACTTTCTGATTGCAGATTCGAGTTCAGCAGACTTTAAACCATCCCTGTAAAGAGTTTAAGCCCTTTGCAGCTTAACATTATTTTTTGATGAATTTTGTTGTAAGGGGTACCCCTTAGAACTTTTTCGCTTTAATTTAAAAATTCATAAAAAATATTTCTAAACTGAATAAAGACTTTCTGATTGCAGATTCAAGTTCAGCAGACTTTAAACCATCCCTGTAGAGGGTTTCAGCCCTTTGCAGCCCAACATAATTTTTTTATGAATTTTGTTGTAAGGGGTACCCTTTTGAACTTTTTCGCCTTAATTTAAAAATTCATAAAAATATTTCTAAACTGAATAAAGACTTTCTGATTGCAGATTCGAGTTCAGCAGACTTTAAACCATCCCTGTAAAGAGTTTCAGCCCTTTGCAAACCAAAATATTTTTTTTATGAATTTTGTTGTAAGGGGTACCTCTTAGAACTTTTTCGCTTTAATTTAAAAATTCATAAAAAATATTTATAAACGAAATAAAGACTTTCTGATGGCAGATACGAGTTCAGCAGACTTTAAACCATCCCTGTAGAGGGTTTCAGCCCTTTGCAGCCCAAAATATTTTTTTGATGAATTTTGTTGTAAGGGGTACCCCTTTGAACTTTTTCGTCTTAATTTAAAAATTCATAAAAAATATTTATAAACTGAATAAAGACTTTCTGATTGCAGATTCGAGTTCAGCAGACTTTAAACAATCCCTGTAGAGGGTTTCAGCCCTTTGCAACCTAAAATAATTTTTTGATGAATTTTGTTGTAAGGGATACCCCTTTGAAATTTTCGTCTTATTTTAAAAATTCATAAAAAAATATTTCTAAATGAAATAAAGACTTTCTGGTGGCAGATTCAAGTTCAGCAGACTTTAAACTATCCCTGGAGAGGGTTTCAGCCCTTTGCAGCCCAAAATAATTTTTTGATGAATTTTGTTGTAAGAACTTTTTCGCCTTAATTTCAAAATTCATAAAAAATATTTCTAAACAGAATAAAGACTTTCTGGTGGCAGATTCGAGTTCAGCAGATTTTAAGCACTCTCTTTGAAAAATTAATCCGGTTTCTAAGGACCAAAATGTTCGCCAGTTAAAGATTAACGCTCTACGAGAAAGAAAAACAATAAAAAAATATTGAACACAACAGAATGTCATGTTTTTATAAAACTTGAAATTCAATAAATAAATTCTCTATTTATTTAAATTCAATCACTCAATTTTTAGTCAGTATTAGTCATTTTTAACGTTGTCTATGCAAATTAAAACAATTTTAATGGTGTATTAGGTAATTTTAAATATTTCCTTGTTCAATTTGAGACAATTTATATAACATCTTGAGGTGTTATCGCGAAAATAAATAATTCTTTAAATAAAAAGAATTTGAAAATAAATTTATTTAGGTGACTGTGACCAAGTGAATGAATCATTTTTTCTATTATTATAAATAATTCTCATTCCTTCTAAATAAAATAATTGTTTAGAGTATATAAATCTTTGACTAGACACATTTATTTTAATAAATATCACCTATTCTCGCAAGAAACTCGGCGAGGAAAAGTTTTCCCCCCATCCGCATCCCCCGAACAAAGTTATTCGAGCAATAACGGAACGCGTTGATTACAATTCCTTTTCCGCTCGCGCCCACCGTCTGCGAAGTAAAATTAGTTTCGAAATTTTGATTGTGAGGTAAATATTCATAGGTTCCAGTCGTTGTCGGGCTGTATTCCAGGTGTGGGTCGATAAACAGCAACACTGGCCAGCGCAAAGGTAGGGAGCGCGCCCGCCCTACGTGAACTTTAATTAAGTCCGCGCCGATTAAGGGCCGCTTCTCCGGAGTGTGGCGACTCCGCAGATTTCCGCGGCTGTTTGCCGGCCACCCAATATCCTGGCTGAATGGATTCTTATGTTAATATTGATTGAATCGATTCCTGTTCACCGCCGGCGGGCTCTTATTATCAGATCGGATTTAATCATCGTTTGTACTCCGATATATTGCTTGCTTATGCTGCTTACACCTAAACTACAAGATAATACTAGAGGGTAATTGATATCGGGATAATGTTAGGTATTACATTGTGTACTTACACAAGGAAATTTAGAAAAGCTTACCAGAAACAACGACAAACTTCAGATGTTGGTATTTTTTAAATAATTAAATAGCTATTTATTTGATTGTGAACGTTTGATACATTATATTATTATTATTAATAATAATAATACACAAAATTACATATGTTATTGATATTGCCATACCAGTAGACAACAACACTACCAAAAAATATATAGAAAAAATCGAAAAATATACAGTCTAGCCATAGTAATATGGAAGAGAAGACTTCTTCTTCTTCTTTTCCACATACACATATTCTATCATTGATTATATCCACGATCGGTATTACCTACAAAGAATTTAAACCAAATCTATATTTTTTCTAAACTTTTTATATATTATTTTGTAGATGTTTTACGCATATGCTTCTTTATATTACATTCAATGTAATTGAATGTATTGTCTGTTGGAAATAAATAAATTTAAATTAAATTTTTAAACTTTTTATATATTATTTTGTAGATGTTTTACGCATATGCTTCTTTATATTACATTCCCTGTAATTGGATGTATTGTCTGTTCAAAATAAATAAATAAATTAAATATTTAAAACCTAAAATGAATAATACATTAATTTCAAAACAATTAACATGCAAAACGAAGTAGAAGCCTCCACAATACATAATAAATTAATTATTTGAAATGAATGAAATAATATCGATGATTTAGTTAATGATTTTTTTTTTTCGAAGAAAATTTAACACTCAACGATGCCTCGTTTTTTAGATTTTAATAATAAATATTCAATAATTTATAACTAACTAACCATCTTTATTCAAATGTGTATATGTATGTACAATAATATACAAAAATTAGAATTATATTCTGTAGATGAATCGGCTATCGACCGGAGGTCTTTCAGCCTCTATTATTATATTTACTCCCTTTTTTACGATTAATAAATCATTCCCATTTCATCATCACGATTATTATTCTGAAAGAATGATTACGCGTACGTACACGGTGTGAGGCTGATGATAGCGGGAGAGGGATCTTTCGGATTTTTTATGCACCGCCGAGGATTCCGCGAGGATTTGCGCGCTGAATTATGGGGCCAGACTTTCGCCGGATATTTTGATGGAGGTAAATATGAAGCGGTGTTTATGGGGGGCGCGCGTTTTTTTTTGTCCGTCGGCCTCGACTGGCTTTTTCGGATTTGGGGGAGAACAGGAATACCTAATCTAAACAAGGATTACGCCGCGCGGAACTAACATATGGCCCGGATTACGGCTATTCTCGGGAGGAGCGAAGTTTTTTTTCTTGCATCTGGGAAATTGTTTTGCGTGATCCTTCGGGGATTTAATTGTCGGGAACGTTTTTGCGTATGCGTTTCATTCACTCTCGTATGAATGTAAAATCGAATCAATATAGTTGATTGAAAAGTGCTATTGTTAAGTGATTAAGGATTGATCCTGAAAGTCTAATATATTATACATTATAAATAACATTTGTAAAACGAGTTAAAAAAAATATTGCATAAACTTTATATATTCTCAACGAATATATCCACGTCACATCTTCATGTGAATATATTATATTTTGTATCGCTAACATTAAAAAAAAACAATGTGAAAATAGCCTTAACAGGGCAGAAAGGCCCCAAGTCTGTAGAGAATCATAATAAATGGAAGACGACGCAAGCGCCATCTTTTGCCTAATTTAATGTGGCATCATCAATCTAACATTGAATCGATATAAAAAGTCATAATAAATGGAAGACAGCGCGAACGCCATCTTTTGTCTAATTTCATGTGGCATCATCAACGATTCAATAAAAAAAGAATAATAGTTTTAAATGGCAGAAAGACCGATGGTCGATAGCCGTTTTCTAAGGACAACGTATAACATATTATAAGAATTATATTGTTAATTTATTGTATATAAAATTGTCTGCAGAAATAAAGATGTTATATATATAGTTTTAAATTAATTACATGAATATCTTAGACAAAGAAATGTATACCATTATATGTGTGTGAAATAAATATCTGGAATTTTGATCTTTATTGCACATCGAGCCCTGTTAATAATATTATAGACAACCCTATCAGCACGCTTGCAAATTGTTACACATTATTACACACCCCTATGTTTTTCTTTACGTTGAAAGCGGATATTCTTTTAGTAAAATTTACCGCGAAAAATGATTCACCCTCCCGTTTTAAACCCGAGCGCATTTCTCAAATCGCGACGTTTAAAAAATGGTTACGTAAAAATAATATTTCCGCAAAGCCGGATAAACGCCCCCCTCCCCCCGATAACATCAGGCGTGCATCGCCCCCCTTGCAGCATTAATATTATCCTTAGTCGGCTAAAATCCACTAGTTTAAATTAAAATCACCCCTCATCGAAATCCCATCGCAGATCGCCGCCCAGCCATCACCGAGGGGGAGCGATATTAAATATTTCACATGAAGATGTGACGTGGAGTTATTACTCCTCATCGCCCTCCCCCCTCTAAACAGCAGCTAGAAAAATGAGGTGGCGAGATCAAATCATCTACATATTTTCCCGCGGGGTGAATACGAGGTGCGAGTGAATGTCTTCCATTGAAACTTTAAAGGGGAGTGTGTGTGATTGGAAATTATATTTTCAATATTATAAAGTAATGATTATGTACAATTTTATATATATATATATATATATATAGAGAGAGAGAGAGAGAGAGAGAGAGAGCTTTTTTATCAGTATACATTTCCCCTATGTACACCTGCAAAATACGCGAGTCAAATGCATTAACGTATGTGTGTTTAGTTGCCTATAACACGCAACTGAACACACATATGCCAAATAGTCAACTAAACATACACACTTTAATCGGTTCAATGCGTTTGACTCGCGTTTTTTGCGGGTATGCATTTCCCCTGATGTATACTGATAAAATAACCTCTCTGTATATATATTCAATGACCCTTTCTACCCATATGGGTGTAGGGTACAATTTTATATTTAAGGATTAAATAAAACAAAGAGGCTGAAAGATTATTTTAAAATTCTTTTATTTAATTTAATATTTATTTGTCGTTAAATTAATCTTAAAGTTAGAATTTAAACTATTTGCCTGTTTCCATTTTACATTTTTTTTATATTTAATTTAATTTCCCCCTCCTCCTTTTTTTGTTTTTCACTTAAAAGAAACAAATTATTTTAATTAAAGCATTCAAGTTTTAATTCACATTTAGTTGCCGCGCTCGAGCGGATTACACATTTAAAGAATTTTAATAAGAAATTACGGCTGAGTAGGAAAAAAAAACTTTGGGGAATAATTTCGCAATTTCCAAAAAGGGAGGACCCTAATGCGCCGTGCGAAAACGGCCAGCTCGCCTCTTTCGGGGCGCGCGGGAAAAACGTCATCTGGCGCGGTGGTGTGCACGCGGCAATTTTCCCTTTTTCCAGACGACGGAGGGTGAACTGATTTTCTCCCCCCCCCCGCCACTCAGCCTGCTTGTGTATGCAAGAGAAAATCTTTGAACAATGCTAATTTCCCCCGGCCATAAATCGTCGAATCCGTAATTTAACTTCCCCTTGAAATGTTATTAAAGGGATTATTATCTGCGTCAGATTGACCGATGTGGAGAGGGAAAAAAATGTGTATTTTTATGCGGAGGAGAAGGAAATCATTGGCGTATATAACGGCGCACAATTATTAGGGCCATTTCTTTTCCTCTCCCTCCCGAAGTGGATGACTGCTATGATTTTATTGCCTCAGAGGTTTTGCAATAAAAAGCGTAATTGCCCTCATTTCTTACTTTTGTATTAATTAATTGCTTTCGTAGCAAAACTGAAAATGTATTGAAATTAAAATACAATTTGTGTTATTTCCAGAAAAAAAATACAATACTTCCGGAATCCAGCAGGGGTTGGCGGTGCGGCGGGAGAAAAAGGTAAGTGATATTTCCTTGTTACCTCATGTGGAATGTTCTAATCACAAATCGAGTCGAAACAAATCTTGTTTTATGGGTGTAAGTGAATATAAATTTAGAGAGAGAGCAGATGTATTTCCTGAAGCAAACTCTGGGGATAGAAAAGTCGACCTCAGGAAACGAATAGATGGAAATGCTGATGGTGAAGTACGAAAGGAGTTTGAGAGAGTGGTAATGTAATGTAGGTATGGGAAGCAAGTGTAAGAACGAAAGAACAATGGGGTTTGATGAGAAGGGAAATGTGTTCTCACACAATTTCCCTGAAGCACCATCTAGCATGGTCCTGGTATCCCCCAGTGCTCTAAAACATAAACCCTAAAAATTTAAATCCATAGGTAATAGATGGCGCTTGCATTATCTTTCAATTATTATGATTCAAAGTAATAATTGATTGAATATTTATGACGAGAAGGTGAAACACTTTTGAATAATCTTTTTTTAAAAAAACACACACTTGGTTTGTTTCATAAAATATTACCTGAAAATAAATACTCATGTAATCCGTATATAAGCTGTAAAAAAAAACAGTTTGTAAATCATTCCGTGATAATGACTCAATGTTGAAATTAGTTGGAAAACAAACAACATTTAGTGAAACAAACCAAGAGTGTTTTTTTTGCAAATTTCAAATATAAAAAGGTACGTACTGAATTATGTGTTAATTACTTATAAATTATACTGTGGTTAATGTAAATAATATGTTTTTTTAATCATTGATCTTTCTGCCACTGTGTGGTGTAAGGGAAAATAATAATAATAATGAATATAAATTGTGTTCAGTAACAAATATATATTTTATACATATTTATAGCTGAACACAATATTATGTGACTTATTTTAAACGCTGCCGCAAATTACAGTTTAGTGCTTGTAACACCATATTGTGGTAATTGATAATTAGGCTTTCAGCTAGCACACACCACTAAGCTGCAAATTAGTCAACTAAGGATTTACAGCCATATATTATATCATTATGAAGTGCTTCTAATTAATGCAAAATTACATACACCAATCAGTTATTATCATAACACGTGTAATAATCACACACGATTCACTTAAACTTAATGAATTAATGTAAAATCATTTCCAAAGTCTTTAAAATTAATCATATATTTTTTATTTGTTTATAAATTTAACAGCACACGTAAAAAAAAATCTGACGAACCCATCGCAATCCACACAAGCACTCGCAACACGTTATTTCTAAAATCCTACTAACCACAACAGCATATCATCACCAACACATACACGTGCATTGTCCTAACACCACCCATTATCATCCCACGCCGTATTTTTCCTTTTTTTTTCTCTCAAAGATGAAGACCGAACAAAACAGGAATATATAAAAAAAACCTAAGCAATTTCAGTACGGAATATGTTATGTGTTGCAGACGACGGTGTGTTATTGTAAAAGAAGTCTTGACGTCGCCTGTAATTTCCATAATGATACATTCCTCCTTGTGATAAGTACCGGCGGAGAATATATAAACTCGTCTTTTTCAACTTTCACCTCCCGACGTGAATTATCGCCGCCGGCGGGAAACGTATTTTGTTTATCCATTGTTAATGCGAGTGGTGTGCTTTAAGTAAAAGGAATATTATTATGCTTATTTAATAAATACAAGATTTTTATTGAGAAACACTGCAATATTTACACAAAATATAAAATATTATTTAGAAAATCTTAAAATTTAATACTTGAGATGAAACTGCTTATTCACAGTTCAATGTGTTTTTATTGAACTGTGATTAAGCAGTTAGTTAGTATTTTAGTTTCATTTTTTTTATATTGTAGAAACACTGTTGCAAATGTTTCGCCAACACAGTGGCATCATCAGACAGATGATACCACTGCTACAATTGTTTCTACAATAAAAAAAGTGAAAATAAAATATTATTATGTTTTTATTTAATTTTAAATCTTGAAGTGTAAAAGATTAAAAAAAAAAGATTAAAAAAAAAGATTAAATAATTGATTGATGATGCTGATAATTGTTGAAAGTTTATAATTCCTTCAATTAAATATCACCATTTAGTCATTTCAATGTCTATTGTAATCTAAGCCAAGGTGTGGTGAAACAATCGTAGCGAGATTACAATAGAAATTGTAAAGACTAAATAGTGATATTTAATATAAATAAAAATATTGATATTTTAAATAATTTGCCTTCAGACAAACGACTCGCTCTATATGCAATGTAAATAAATCAGAATCAATTACCTCATTACATCTCTTTGAGACGAGCCCGAGCGGAATAGACTTTGTTGAAATATTAATAAGATGTGCACAAAGCGAAATCACGCGGGTCGATAACGTCACATCAATCGAACGACGAATCAAACGGATTACTTGAGTGGCTCCGGAGCCGGTGCAATCCATTGTGCATTATTATTATTATTAATAATAGGGATGGCAATGGCGCCCGAATGACAATAATTCATATCCGGGGAGAAATTTATGCGCGCTCCGGACATGGAAACGAAGCCCAACTCCGCGCAGAGTCCGGAGTCAGTCGTCGGCTTTATGAACCTTGACATCAGGACCAGCCGGCGCTCATCAGTTAAACCGAGTGGGTGGAAAACACAAATTGAAATAATAACAAAAAAAAAAAAAGACGACGAACAAGAAGATGATGAGAATACAAAAGCGAAAGGAATATAAATGAAAAAGGGAAAATCCGATTTTATTTTCTGAATGTTGCATCATGCAATAATTATTATTAGTTAATAATAAAATAAGAAGGCTTGAGAGCTAGTCTGACTAGATGGATGTCTTAATAAGACTCCAAACTTTCATATTATAAGAATTGTTTGTACTTGCTGCACCGTACAACCCCTCCACGACACCCTCAATTTGGGTTAATTTCCCTTAGTTTGACAAATTGGACTCAAATTAAAAAAATCGAAAAAATATTAAAAACCTCTTAAGGGCTAATTTCACTAGATAGATGTCTTAATAAGACTCTAAACTGTCAAATTATACTAATTATTTGTACTTGCTGCACCGTACAACCCCTCCACGACACCCTCAATTTGGGTTAATTTCCCTTAGTTCGACAAATTGGACTCTAATTAAAAAAATCGAAAAAAATATTAAAAACCGCTTGAGGGCTAATTTCACTAGATGGATGTCTTAATAAGACTCTAAACTGTCAAATTATACTAATTATTTGTACTTGCTGCACCGTACAACCCCTCCACGACACCCTCAATTTGGGTTAATTTCCCTTAGTTCGACAAATTGGACTCAAATTAAAAAAATCGAAAAAAATATTAAAAACCGCTTAAGGGCTAATTTCACTAGATGGATGTCTTAATAAGACTCAAAACTGTCATATTATACGAATTGTTTGTATTTTCTGCACCGTACAACCCCTCCACGACACTCTCAATTTGGGTTATTCTCCCTCAGTTCGTCAGATTGGACTCAAATTAAAAAAATCGGAAAAATATTAAAAACCGCTTGAAGGCTAATTTCACTAGATAGATGTCT
The DNA here is from genome assembly GCA_963082785.1 of Philonthus spinipes. Lineage (NCBI taxonomy): Eukaryota > Metazoa > Arthropoda > Insecta > Coleoptera > Staphylinidae > Philonthus > Philonthus spinipes. Next base: position 1,848,894 of record OY720316.1, read on the forward strand.
TAATAAGACTCTAAACTGTCAAATTATACTAATTATTTATACTTGCTGCACCGTACAACCCCTCCACGGCACCCTTAATTTGGGTTAATTTCCCTTAGTTCGACAAATTGGACTCTAATTAAAAAAATCCAAAAAAAAATATTAAAAACCGCTTGAGGGCTAATTTCACTAGATGGATGTCTTAACTAGACTCCAAACTGTCAAATTATACTAATTGTTCGTATTTGTTGCACCGTACAACCCCTCCATAGCACTCTCAATTTGGGTTAATTTCCCTTAGTTCGACAAATTAGACTCTAATTAAAAAAATCGAAAAAAATATTAAAAACCGCTTGAGGGCTAATTTCACTAGATGGATGTCTTAATAAGACTCTAAACTGACAAATTATACTAATTGTTTGTACTTGCTCCACCGTACAACCCCTCCACGACACTCTCAATTTGGGTTAATTTCCCTCAGTTCGACGAATTGGACTCAAATTAAAAAAATTGGAAAAAAATATTTAAAACCGCTTGAAGGCTAATTTCACTAGATAGATATCTTAATAAGACTGTATACTGTCAAATTATACTAATTATTTGTACTTGCTGCATCGTACAACCCCTCCACGACACTCTCAATTTGGGCTATTTTCCCTCAGTTCGACAAATTGGACTCAAATTAAAAAAATCGAAAAAAATATTAAAAACCGCTTAAGGGCTAATTTCACTAGATGGATGTCTTAACTAGACTCCAAACTGTCAAATTGTACTAATTGTTCGTATTTGTTGCACCGTACAACCCCTCCATAGCACTCTCAATTTGGGTTATTTTTCCTGAGTTAGACAAATTGGACTCAAATTAAAAAAAAATCGGAAAAAAATTAAAAAGAGCTTGAGGGCTAATTTCACCAGATGGATGTCTTAATAAGACTCTAAGCTGACAAATTATACTAATTGTTTGTACTTGCTCCACCGTACAACCCCTCCACGACACTCTCAATTTGGGCTATTTTCCCTCAGTTCGACAAATTGGACTCAAATTAAAAAAATCGAAAAAAATATTAAAAACCGCTTAAGGGCTAATTTCACTAGATGGATGTCTTAACTAGACTCCAAACTGTCAAATTGTACTAATTGTTCGTATTTGTTGCACCGCACAACCCCTCCACAGCACTCTCAATTTGGGTTATTTTCCCTGAGTTAGACAAATTGGACTCAAATTAAAAAAAAATCGGAAAAAAATTAAAAAGAGCTTGAGGGCTAATTTCACTAGATGGATGTCTTAATAAGACTCTAAACTGACAAATTATACTAATTGTTTGTACTTGCTCCACCGTACAACCCCTCCACGACACTCTCAATTTGGGTTATTTTCCTTCAGTTCGACAAATTGGACTCAAATTAAAAAAATCGGAAAAAATATTGAAAACCGCTTAAGGGCTAATTTCACTAGATGGATGTCTTAACTAGACTCCAAACTGTCAAATTATACTAATTGTTCGTATTTGTTGCACCGTACAACCCCTCCATAGCACTCTCAATTTGGGTTATTTTCCCTCCGTTCGACAAATTGGACTCAAATTAAAAAAAATCGGAAAAAAATTTGAAAACCGCTTAAGGGCTAATTTCACTAGATGGATGTCTTAATAAGACTCAAAACTGTCATATTATATGAATTGTTTGTATTTTCTGCACCGTACAACCCCTCCACGACACTCTCAATTTGGGTTATTCTCCCTTAGCTTGACGAATTGGACTCAAATTAAAAAAATCGGAAAAAATATTAAAAACCGCTTAAGGGCTAATTTCACTAGATGGATGTCTTAATAAGACTCTAAACTGTCATATTATATGAATTGTTTGTATTTGCTGCACCGTACAACCTCTTCACGACACTCTCAATTTGGGTTAATTTCCCTTAGTTCGACAAATTGGACTCAAATTAAAAAAAATCGGAAAAAATATTAAAAACCGCTTGAGGGCTAATTTCACTAGATGAATGTCTTAACTAGGCTCCAAACTGTCAAATTATATGAATTTTTAGTATTTGCTGCACCGTAAAACCCCTCCACAGTACTCTCAATTTGGGTTATTTTCCCTTAGTTCGACAAATTGGACTCAAATTAAAAAAATCGGAAAAAGTATTGAAAACCGCTTAAGGGCTAATTTCACTAGATGGATGTCTTAATAAGACTCCAAACTGTCAAATTATACTAATTGTTAGTATTTGCTGCACCGTAAAACCCCTCCACGACACTCTCAATTTGGGTTATTTGCCCTTAGTTCGTCAGATTGGACTCCAATTAAAAAAATCCTAAAAAATATTGAAAACAGCTTAAGAGCTACTTTGGCTATATGAATGTCTTAATAAGACTCAAAACTGTCACATTATATGAATTGTTGATACTTGCTGCACCGTACAACCCCTCCACGACACAATTAATTATTTTCTATTTAATTTTATTTGATATAGAGTTAAAGATGCAATAAAAACGTTAATAGCGCATCAAATCCAGTATTTTTAAAATTATTATTAATAATGATACACAGCGGAATCGTAAAGTTTTTAATCTCCCCGGCGATAAATCTAAAAGTATGATTTACCCGAAGAAAAAGAGCGGACGAATTGATTCCCTGAAAAGGCGGAATATAAATCCGGGCGTTGAAACGAAAGGGCTTTTGAAATGAAGGAATAAATTTGCGCAAAAAAAATAATAATAATAATAACCGAGCGAAAGTATCTGAAACTCCGCCGTTTTGGGGTTTTAATTAAAGCTATAGATATCTGGCGGTAATCCTCGGAGACTTCTTCGCAGGCAATAAAGTATTTCACGGCTCGAGAACTCCCCGTGTAACTGAATTGCATCCCACGCCTCGTTTCACCTGAATTCATCGAGGAAATCGCATTAATTTTTACACCCTTTCTCTTTTTGCACCGCCGGCCGTCGAGATTATCGATTGCGGATTTTTCCGCGCGGGAAATGCTGATAAATAGGGTGGGATTAATTTAACGAGAAAAATGTATTACAGTCTTTAGGAATCCCATAAAATGTAATTTTAAACTCTTTGAATACTTACAAAAATCCTCAACCCAAACTGTTCTTTAGATTATCCATTCAATATACTCATGTGTGAATCTTAATAAATGGAAAACGATCCCAAGCGCCATCTTTTGGACAATTTCATGTGGCATCGTCAACGATTTGAGTCTACAAAGTAGACAACGTAGAATCGCTGTTTCGTCTACTAAAGGAAGGCATTGCACATGGAAATTGTAAACTATTGAAGATGACTACGTCGTAGTCGAAATACGTAAAAATAAATATTTATGAAGAAAAGTTTTTACAAGTGTTTTTCTATATTAATCATATTAATCATATAAATAGATTTTCAAAGAAAGTTTACTGCGTTTCTCATATTTCAAAATGGATGGTTCAGTTTTATTAAGACTGCATTCAATAATGTTGTTTACAACACTCTCATTCGCACATAAAGCAGTAGGTATAGTGGATCCTTCCCTTACACATGTTCACTTTTAGCGTTTGCTGACAGCGTTTGGAGAACGATCACCGTTTGAATTCTGATAGGGTTTTGCGCGCGCGGATTTCGAATGAAAATTCGATTGTGTGTACGCGCCGTCGGAATTTATCAGTCGCCGGAATTTGATTGCTGCCAATTTGCAGTAACAATATGGAATTTGCCGCAAAGGGCGGGTTCTGCAAGGGAAGCACGCTCTTCACCGGTGGCGGTGTATTTGTTGTGCTTCGCGTTTGTTTGTCCTTTATTTTCGCTAAGGGTGCACATTTGCGAGGGGCGTCAACTTAAAACTATTTATTTTACACGAGAAGAATAAATAGATAATTAAAAACAAAAAAAAACTGATTGGACCGCCACTAAAGGGGCATTTGTGCTAGTAAAATAAAAAAAAAAATATGATAAACTGACCAAATTGTAATAATTTTATTATATTACACTTTATTTTTGTTTACATTAAAACAATGAGATGGCCCTCTTCCAATTTGCGGATGAGAATGCTAACTAGGAGGGTGTAAAGGATAAGAAAGGATAATATATACCGCACTATTTCGAAATATGCAAATAGTTGGAAAATAAAATTAGACACAAAGAATACAGAAATATTAGTAATGGGAAACAAGAAATCAAAACACAGTTTAACCTGTGAGGAAGAAAGTTGAAGATAATATGCAAATCTAAACATACAGGATTATGGTATATTTAATTAAAACACTTTTTTGTTGTTAATTTTGTTTGAATATCATCTTGAACACTCTTCAATAGATTAAATTATTAAAAAAAAAAGAATTTATTTCGTAATTAAATTATAAAACGCTGGTTTTTATTGGTGTTTATTATAACTTACTTATCTGGAATCAAGTGAAAAACTGTTTTCATTCCGAGCGCAATAAACCAGTATGATAATAAGTAGTTAGCCGGCGCATATGCGCTGTAAAATAATTAACGTCGTTATCAGTTATTAGCAGTTATAAGCGAGCTATAATAACGGCCGATAGTAAAAACGTAGAAAACGGGTACATTAAAACTAATTGCACGCTGTGGCACACCGTTAAAATCTTAACGCGCTCGCGCCGTAAAAATACGCAAAGAGCTTTTTACGATCCGACCGCGGAAAATTACACGGAGCGGCATCAAAGTCTGGCAATACCCCGAAAAGCCACCCCCGCATAGTTAGCGCAGACAAACTATTCCGGGTTAAGCAGGTAACGTACATAATAATAACGCGTTACGTGCTTCGGCTCATCAAACCATCAACCACATATTGCCTGAGACTCCTCCGTCTGGCGTTTTAATACGGGGAGAGTTTGTTATTAAAATCGAGCTCGCACCCGTATCGCACTACGTAATCATCCACTAAAATTTGAATGGCGTGTCGTCGCAGTTTGCATATTTTAATAAAGGGGTTGGGTTCTGGTTGCCGGTAATAGCTGGGTAATAGCTAGTTATAAAGTTAGAGTATAAAACAATCCACTTACTACGTTTCACTACACTCCGGGCCGCGCTCATATTGAATCTATCGTCGAGTTTTCGAGGAGTTTCCGATGCCGATGACGGTGTCGTCCCGCGCGAACTTGTATTATTAAATATCCACTAAGTGTACCGAACTCACTTCTGTCTTCATATTTTCGGGGTAACTTCGTGAACGTGCGGTGTGAGATAACTTTTGATTGGATTTTATCCACGAGTAAATTCCTGTATGTTTTTTTTTTCTTATTAATTTCTCACTTAACTGTGAAATATTTTTGAACTAATTGTGGTATATTTAATTAAAGCACTTGATTTGCTTCAACAAAAAAGAGTTTTAATTAAATTTACCATAATCCTGCATGTTTTAATTAATCAGACTCTTGGATCAATTTAGATTTGTAATGGTTCGAGCAGGGGTATTTAATGATTTACATGAAATAGAATATAAAAACAAAATAATAATAATATAATTTTTTTTTTTTTCATCAATACTAACAAAAACCACACACCAATGAAGAATTAGTGCGGAATAATCATTAATAATTATTATTCATTAATTTCAAATAATTTTTATTTAATTTATTTAAATAACTGTGACCAAGCGGCTAAATACTCTTTTCTATTTATATTAATAACTACTCCATTCCACCTGTAAATATCCGTATGACTTCTTTAATTGCGCCCAAAAGCTCCCACGCCTTTGTACTCACGTACAAAAATCAAAGGCATTTCGACAAAAAACAGAAGTACACATGTATCTAAAGCATTTGTAACTTGTGGATATAAATATTTTTATTTTAAAAAGTTTCACTCCGCGTGTTATTTAAATTAGACCAGCCAAACATGACAAAAAAACGATTATCCTTCTTCCCCCTCGAACGACGCGCTCTCGATTATTCCGGGATCACCGCGCGACGCGAAGTGATAAGAAACGTCAGGTCTTACAGCGTGACATGACAGTTACATCAAATCGAACGTAAACACATCAAGGCGGCCGCCGCTAATGTGTTGGTCCCGTTTTAGACGGAGGAGCCATCGAAATTTCCCTTAATTACCGCACGGCCCGAAACAATTAATTAAGCCAGATACCGTCGTTACCTTAATAATAAATAGATTCGGCCGCTGAGATATGGGTGGGTTAACGGTTTCGGGTGGATGCGCGGTTTCGGTTCTTATCTTGGTCGTCGTCTGGGCATTACGATAAGATTTATTGTCGGGCTAGATGGTGCTAGTGGACGAATATGGAATTTTTATGGATGGGAGTATTGGGTAATGGGTAATAGGAATCGATGTTTGTATGTAAATTAAATTAATCCGGATTCGCCTCTCGTGACGGGAAAATAAAATATAATTAAATTAATGTCGGGGCTACGGGGAATGTGTAATTTTTATTTTGAGAGTTTCATTTACATACAATTTACATTCTTATTTATTGCCGGCCGTGACATATTTCATTTGAAATCGTCTTTCTTTTTTTTTCAGTCCATACTTTCTTCAAGAAATTATTCATGAGTGTGATTGTATCAATTTGGATTAAAACCTACAAAATTATTCAACCCATAACAATTTCATCATTTATCAAATAAATTATCTTATAATTTAATCCACTCTATTTTTTAATATATATTTGTATGTAAACATCAAATGGCTATCGACCTGAGGTCTTTCTGCAAGGGGTTGTTATTGCTGTCGAGCGTCAGTCATTAATGAGAATCAACTCAACTCGAAAAGTTGTATTTTGGAGGAATTTGTGCAAACAAAATAAGGATAGAATTTTATAATTAAAATATTTTTTCGGAGAGGAATTGAAGGCGTTCTTCTATAGGAATTACGAAGGTTTGAAGGATGTCGGAGTTTAGCAAGGATTCTGAGGGAAGCTCGTTCACCAACCTGGAAGTGGTGTAGGGTGGGATTCTGGATTTCGTTTGATGCAAAGTAGGTTTAATAGGTCTTGGAATGTTGTGTTCATGGAAAATTTTTGGGACAATTGTGAAAATTTTTGTGATTAAGATTATGCCTCTTTTTTCATATAGGATGCTATATGTTTAATTAATTTCTCACTCTTCAGGGAAGATGACCAATGGTCGAAACTAGTTGGAGAAAATATAATCTAGTGAAACAAACCAAGTGTTTTAATTTTAATTTTAATTTTAATTAATTATCCAGATTGATATAGGATGCTATTGGATGCAGGGGATTGTTTGCATGGTTATAATACTATTTAAATGAATTAAATTCAAAACAACATTGTTTTTAATTAAATCAAACAAAACAATGTTATTTTAAAATTAATTCATTTAAATATTATTATTATCATGGAGCGAAATTAATAAGACAATCACATAATCCCATTAAAAGAAAATTTAAAGGAAAAGAAAAAAAGAGGGGACTTAGCGGCGAGGCATTCTCGGCATTCAAATGGTCTTGATTAAGACATCGGTGAAATTAAGAGGACTTTACGGCGCAAAACATCTTGCGGCAATTAAAAGAGATGACTTCATCCGTTCGTGGACGACAAAGGACCGCCACCGCGTCGGTTCGAGCGTGCCAAACGGCCCCGAAGAACAACGTTCCACGTTCTGGTGGCTTCCTTTAATTGCGCCACGCTGAAACGGATCGCATTTTTCGGCTGCATATTCCGCGAAATTGGATGTGCAATTAAATGCTGTCCTATCGCCGGTGGCATCCCGCAGAAAAAAACTAAACGTACAACGAAATAAAACAAAAAAATTAACGAGGAAACGTTGTGTATATTATACTGTGTTGTATTAAATAAAAATGATTTGAAAATAATTAATAAATTATTTTCACATTTAGCCCTGTGACTTTTGACTTACGTTATGTAAGTACGTTAAATAAATGCACATTAAAACAACTACTTCCCGGGCAAATACCCGGGGCTAAATGTGAAAATAATTTATTAATTATTTTCAAATCATTTTTATTTAATATATTTAAATAACTGTGACCAAGTGAATGAATAATACTCTTTTTCTATTTATATACGGTGTTGTTTTTCTTAACAAATTATTTTGTTTTGTTTAAACACGAGCTAATTTTTGTTTAAATAAAATGGATAAAGAAATATTCAATGTACAACATATATAATTTAAATAATTTTTACTCTAAGACAGTGAGAATATTTATTAACTCCCCCTATCATTAAAACAACTCTCCTCACTATAATAACCGAATGGAGGAACATGAAAATAAAGAACAACGAGAAGAACAACAGAAAAAAAAGATTGTAAATTGTAATCTTATTAGCAATAAATATCAGCGGGTAAATAAATATTGGTAACATTTTGAGACGGGGCCCGGGACTCGCAGCTATACAAACACCATTAATAACGCCGTTCAAATAAGGCTCAATATATTTACATAACCTATCTGATTAAAGTTAATGGTAATCTCGCCGGGTCCCCATAACCAATAAATCAGCAGGAAACCGCGATCACATTCCTCCCCGGCAGTTTCGTTTAATAGACGGCTCCGGCTCTTCCATATTCATGAGGCTCGAGCACCAACCACTCCAGACCCATAGGCCGCAGGAAATTTGAAAATGTGGGCGGTTTTATGAATTGCCAGGCGGGAGTTTCAGCAATCAAGACACGCTTTTTTTCTTCCTCCCCAATAAAATATTCCAGCTATCAAGTTACCTTATTGCCAGTACTATAGAATATTAGAGTCGATTCTGTAAGAGGAATTAATTGATTTATTTTTAATTTTACTTGCGGAGCAGGCGAAATAATTTAGTTTAATAAATGGGTTAAGTAAATCCCATAGTTATTTCTAAGTATTTATGGAAGTTTTCCTATCAACAGGACAGAAATTCTTGCAGGAGGATGTATTTCTTATTGATACCATATACAGAGAGGTTTTTTTTTATCGGTATACATTAGGGGAAGTATATACCTGCAAAAAGCGTGAATCAAACGTAGGAGAAATGTATACTGATAAAAAAAGCTCTCTGTATATATATATTAATATGTTATTATGTTTCCATGTACAAATATTAAAAAAATCAATATATCATGTAAATATCCATAGAAATTTCAATAAAACAAATTTTAAATTCTCTTGAAAATGTGCGAATAACCCGAAACTAGTCGAGAATTTAAAGTTATTCAATCTAATTTGTGTTTAATTGGTTGATTTTTAAATATTTATTCATATTTATTTCATACAATAACAGGTTTTTTAATATTTGTACATGGAAACATAATAACAGATGTATTCAATACGAAATACATCCTCCTCCAAGAATTTCTGTCCTGTTGAATGTCTAAATATTAAAACCATTAATATTTTTCATATATATTTGTAATAAAGTGTGAATAAAAAAATCAAGACAGCACAGAAAAAAAAACAGTTAAATAAAATCCATTTTCTGAATCACCAAACAAAATCTACAAGCAGAATGGGTTGAAAATAATAAAAAGCACCCAACAGTCGAAGCAACACAGAAACCACACTATTCAAACTCGAAATAGCTACTCTAACTTATGACAGGATAAGCCGGTTGAGCAGTTAGTTCCTCGTACTGGGATAATTCCGGCATATTGTCGATGTCATTAGTAGAACGCATTGATTGTAAATCAACGCCCTTCGTCGGGGGGATTACCTATTAACGGATCTCCGACTCCAACCCTTCCGCGTTCGGCTGCTGCCTGTGAAGGGCGAGGGTGCGTACATTGCGTGGCGAGGAGGGGAACGGGTTCGCCGATAATTCCATCTCTGCACATAATCCACATGAGGTACCCCATTCAAATTCAATTTAATCCACAATACCGTATTTTCCTCGACTGATTGTAATTCAGTTTATGATTAGTAATGTATGAATCAATACAATAGAATATTCACTTTCATAAAATAATACGAATCGATTTATCCGAAGCAACTGTGATGATATTTACAAAGATTGAGTGAATTTTTTAAAGGATAAAAGAAAGTATTGGAAGCAAAAATGTAAGAGAAAATATATTTCTACATACAATCACAACAAAACCTTTTTCACATCTCCGCTCCATCTCTTTAAAAATGTTAAATAAAACACTTTTTCACTTTGTTTATATAACTTCTGGAAAAGTGTTTTATTTAATAAACTCAAAATGTATAACCAAGTGAAAGCCTTAACAATCAACAAATCTTCAAAAATTCTCCGAAAAACCCCAGTGGCAAAATTCGATGTAAACGCGATTATAAAAAAAAAGAACTAACCAACTCTCCCGTCCAGGTCTTCTTAATTAAGATTGACGAAGGTGGGACGTAAAACTTTAACTGCAGTCCCGAAGTGCCGTAAAGTCGCCCGTAATCAAAGAATATTTATTAAATCCAGCGCAGACGTTACGTGTATATACGTCCTTACTTAATATTCTTATCAGATTAATTAAGCGTCTGCTACCGTAATAAAACCACAAATATTTAACAACTTATCTGCCGGCTGAAGGGGACGACTCGGGTTTTGATGGTGTCGTTATAAAAAAGGGAAAAAAAAAAGTTTACGCGGAGGGAAATGTGTACAGTGTTAAAATTTGTTGCTACCAGATCGGATTGATTGATATAAGCGGTTTTTAATTAATACTTGACGCGGGGTTTTAAATAAATGAATTTTAGATTAATTTATTCTATTTAATTATACGGTGTTGATGGTAATTAAATATACTTTAGGAACAATAAAAAAATACACTTATATTTTTTTACGAGCAATCCGATATTATTAACTGCTTAATAGAGAAAGTCCTGTGATGGATAAGTTTTGAGAATAAATTAACGTTTAATTCTCAACCCATTCTGCTTGTAGATTTTGTTTGGTGATGCAGAAAATGGATTTTATTTAACTTTTTTTTTCTGTGCTGTCTTGATTTTTTTATTCACACTTTATTACAAATATACATGAAAAATATTAATGGTTTTAATATTTAGACATTGGTAGTTCATATTGTATGAAATAAATATGAATAAATTATTAAAAATCAACAAATTAGGTTAAATAACTTTAAATTCTCGACTATTCAAAAAGGACTCGGGTTCAAAAAGAATTTATTAAATTTATTAAATTAAATATTTCATAACGATTTGATTTTAAATACTCTATGGTTGAGGCTGTTACTTGATGAAACATAAACACTGCTACAATCGTTTCTTCAAGCAGGTGAAGAAGTATATATATATAATTTAAAATCCCCATCTACCATAATGGTGGTGTAGGGGTGGTGAAAGTATATACCTATAATAAATCTATGAAACTCAAAACAAACATTGATTTGAATTTAGATTAAACATAACTTAAATGTTGAATGCATAAAGAAATCGACAAAACACATTCTGAATCAGACACGCGTTTCTGGATCTATCGCTCGTCAGTACAGCTCTGCCTTGCACAACACGCGTCTGCGGATGACCTTATACCCTCGGCAATACTTTAAAAAGCGAAACTAGTCGAGTAAATAGACAAAATTTGTGTAATTTAATTTAAACCTTCAACATTAATAGTGTAGTATTTTTTTTATGCGGACAATAAATATGAAATATTAATTATTATTGAGCAATAATTTATTGTTAATAAAGGAGATGTATCTAATGCATTGTGGTCGTGATGAATGAATTGAAATCGCGGAAAATATGAATTATTAATAATTAATTATTATTAAGCAATAATTTATTGTTTATAAAGAAGGTGTATCTAATGCATTGTGATGAATGAATTGAAATCGCGGATAGCGAGAGTCGGACAGCGACGATAATCCTTCCTCGTAATCGAGTAATCCTTCAATCAACTCCATAGATCAAGGGCCATCCTGCCAGGACAGAGAACCTCACTCCGGGAATGTGGATTTATGATATACGATCCCGTGGAATTGATTTTCCGAATGATAAATGAACGTAACATGTGCTGGCTGCGGCTTCGATCTCCTCGCCATCCAGCGAAGGGATTTATTGCTCGAAGATTGTTCACTCCCCGAATGATTAATCTAATTAATATTATTCGGGCGATGAAATGGAAAGGCAGGGGGGCTAATTAATATAATTCGAATGACGCGGGGGATTTCGCATTTATAATGGGGGAAGTGAGTAAGCAAGCCGCGGGGCTTTTTATTCCGAATTTGCAACTAATGGCTGCAGGAAGGGAGAAAAAGGGCATTAAGGGCGTTTGTTTGTGCGAGAGCGTGAGTGCGTGAGTTCGATTCATGGGTGAATTTTCTGTATTAATTGGAAAGGAATTTTGCAAGTAATGTAATGAGCGAGGGTGGAGTGTTATGGAGAATGGAACGGCCCATTCAACTGCAATTTGAATACATTTTTACTACAATGGATTCCTCTCTTTCCTCTATAATTCTATATATATATATATATAAAATATATTTCCTGGTTTACACAGCAAAGAATTATTGTGATAAATAAATTACTTTTAGAGCAGATTGTTTTTACAATCGTCCAATACAAAAAGAATTAAATATAATATATTATGCTGAACACTGTTTTGTATAATTATTTTGAACATGTTCAATATATTTTTCGCAAGATATATATTATAAAAATCGCTGTATTGCATTTGCGCAAACTTATATATATTTTTTTAATTTCTCCGAGAATTCTTGTGAGTGTAAACAGTCCTTAAAGATGAAACATTTTAAAATAATTGATCGATAGCCAAATCTAATTCTTTCTGAACTTCAAAAGTAATGGAAAAATAATTTATAATTAATTATAAACTATTTTTTAATTTATAATTAATTATAAACTATTTTTTAATTTATGATTAAGTATAAACTATTTTTTAATTTATAATTAATTATACATTATTTTTTAATTTATAATTAATTATACATTATTTTTTAATTTATAATTAATTATAAATTATTTTTGTTATTAGAACGACCGCACAATTATAATTCCTATGCATTATAATTTTATTCAACAACAAAATTATAACCAGCTTATTTCCTTTCTGTAACAACCAATAACATAAATATTAATTTATTCAAAATCCAATTAAATTACGATCGAATCCCGGCACGGTTAATTACACATCCTGGGCGTCATTAGGACAATTTAAAAACCATCTCAATCATCGGGGCCCCGTTTACTACACAATTCCGACCGATCTACACGTTTCGAATACACATAATTAAGCTTTTCAAATAGATAACAGCTGCTCCTTCGTCGCGTCTTCCAGCGTGATTTACAGTAACTTAATTACTTTGTATGACAAGTGAAAAGGGGCCAAAAAATTGGACGTAAAATACATGATTACTCGCCATTATTGCAGCATTAATTACGACTTTACTACGTTGTAAATATGAAGCTGGGGAGAACGCGGAATGGAGAGACATGTGTGTTTGCGGCGTAATGTGTTTTTGCAGGACTGCAGCGTGAATGTATCGGGGGAATGAGGTGATGCTTTCGCCAGTTTTGTGCACGGGCTGTGAATTGTTTCATTCTTTCGAATGGAAAAGTTTACATAAAAATAATTCAGATTATTATTATATTTTTTTAGTATTATATCTATTATTGTTTAATAATTTCCTCTGTTGTATTTTTATATATATATATATATTTGTTTGTTTGTATGTATTTATATTCTAATTTGATTTATTCTGTAATTGGGTTAACCTGTTGAACAATAAAGATATTATTATTGAAAGTTATTGTCAAAGTCTCAATTATTTTATGAAATAAATATGAATTATTAAAAATCAACCAATAAAACACAGATTAAATTGAATAACTTTAAATTCTCGACAAGTTTCGGGTTATTATCCCATTTTCAAGAGAATTTAAAATTATTTGATGAAATTAAATGAAAAATGGTAGAAGCAGGAAATTTGTATTTTATTGGAATCAAGTACAATAAGAACTAAACTGATTTATTTCACTAATTTTACAGGTAATACAATAAAAACTGCAAGCATATATTTTTTTTCTATAAATACAGAATAATTGTTTAAATAAATTAATGCATAACAGTCTGATCCTAAGCCATGTATGTACATCAGTGTTATTGGAAAATCTTATCATTTCTCTTAAAATTAATGAGCCCTCACTAATTACACAAATAACCCCGCAATGACTTAATAAAGCCAGCGTGAAATCTTCCCTTGGTATCACCACTCACGAAAGCTCCAAACATAAAAGTTCATCGCTCGTGTAACGATAATACAATGAATAATAACCTAGCGCGCGCGCGGGGGATCGTTATTCTGCAGGCTGCAGAAGTCTATTCTTGCGGGGCCATAAATCAAAAGTAAATTTATAAATCTGGAACAATGCACCCAGATAGCCCATCAATCATTAATTACCCTCCGGATGTGTGCAAAAAAATATTACCAGAGCAAAGTCGAGCGCTGTAATAAAATTCGCCGGCGCTATTCTCTGCTAGTCCATTTTTGCAGTGTTTAGTGTATAGTGCGCCGGTGTGTATGCATGCCTTACTATCGCGGTATTCAATTTTGAATTCTTTTGTACCGGCAATGATAAGTATCTATGTACTGACAACGTGGGAGATTAATGGCCACTCGCCGGACAATGCTGAATAGAGGAGTAGAATGCGCCGGCTATATTGTCTATGTATTAAATAAGTATCAAGTGTGCATTGCTTATGGGTTACATTGTTTCAGTGCGTGTATTCGCTTGTTGCTACATTTGTTAGCATTCATAAATAGAATTCATTTTAAATGTATCATTTTATAAATAAATAAATGATATTCCGTTTATATAAAAAAATATATAAAGGGACAGAAAGAAAATCGATAGCCCAGAACAGACAAGCATTTATTTTAACGTATATATTCAATTTAATAAAAATCTAATTGTTCGAATAAATATATTAGAGCGTTTCAGAAAAGATTGACTGGAATTCAAAAATAATTATATAAATTAAAGAATTATCTACAATTTTAACAAATTGTAGATAATTCTTTAATTTTGTCGGTGTTAACTCAAAACAAGAAAACAAGAAACATTTTTTATATCACTCGTATTTTTATTAATCGTGACAATAGTGTTTGAGAATGATTAGCCGTACGATCGAAACTAGTAAAGATTAATAATTAATTTATCTCGTTTTATTTACAAATTCGGATGTAAATAAAACGAGATAAATAACGATAAAAATCTAAGTAGTATAGATACTTGGATTTTTATCATTATTTATCTCGTTTTATTTACATCAGAATTTGTAAATAATTGACTCTGAAAATGGCAATAGATCATCGGTTCTTCTACCACAGTTTCTTTTAATTACTTACAATTATTAAATCTAATCGACAACAATAATTAATATAGAAAAACACTTGTAAAAACTTTTCTCCACAAATTTGCGAAGACAAGTTTTTACAAATATTTTTTTTAATATATTAATTATTCAAATCTTACAACTCACAATCATTTATAACAATTATTAAGATTCCTCGTATACACAATGATTTTAATTTAAAACGAATACGCGCGCACACTGTACACAGTTTAACCTAAGCTAAAACTATTCTGAAGCAAAATTAGTTTACAAAATACGATTCTCCGTCCCTGTGTTGGGCATCGGTCGGATTCCTCCGGTTTAGTTTAGCAAACAGCATTACGCCAGACGGAACCGTTTCCCCGGCCAAATGAAATAATTCCCCCAATAATAATCATTCACATGGCGTTTATTCCGGACCGGTTTATTCTTCATCATGTGTGGACATAAAACAGGAGCTCTCGTATTGGATTACGAGGAGTTATCGCGTGTCCGGGACATGAATATGAATGAAGCTGCACCGAGAAAGTTACGTATAGTTGTGTTATTAATTATGACACTTTTCATACATCATTTGTTGATTTCGTAATTTTTTTTTTATTCGAGATATTAATACGGCGTGTTTTGTGGTAATATACGTGTGTTTGATTAAGTGGAAAGTTTAATTAGGACATTGATGTTCGTGTTGGTTATTGGATGAATATGTAAATGGAATTATTGAGTTATAACAATTATAATATAAGGCTTCCATATCACATTAAATATCGTATCGACATTAAGTCTATAATATAAGTTTACAATGGAGAAGACTTTTTTTTAAAAAATCATTAAAACTAATCCAAGATATTTATTTTGTTTCAATATACATTTAATGCTCCATCCTTATTTAGATAATTAGTGCTCTAATGATAGAGCACTAATTGCCTAAATAAGGATATTTACAGAGTGTGCCCATCTTCGATATCTCCCTTGTCCTTAGAAATTCAGCATTGATTTATTAATAAAATTTGCTTCACTTCTAAAGGCGCATAATATAAAATTAGTTTCATATATACAGGATCATCCATAAAAGATCACTTCTGAAGAGGGCATCCATCACGTAAGCGCATTACTTATTGAGTACTGACATCAAATAAACATTCCAAGAATCAATATAAACAAAATTATCCGAAAAGCATGACACAAATTCAACACGAGCGCCCCAAAGCCAAGGAATATCTCCCTGGTTAACCCCCATCACCCCTTCAGCCACCGCAAACGTCAACTGACAACATCGTGTAAAATAGGTGTAATACTACGCCACGGGAGGAGGATTCCCCTGCACGAATGATTCCAGCCCGGAATCAAATTAGGAATTCCGGCTCGTCAATTATAAATATATTTTTTTTATATTTATGTGGATTCTGCGGGTTATTTAATTTGCTGCTCGAGAAAATTGTTGAGGGTTTTTTTTTTTCCGCAGAGATATTTCAATGCGAGCCGGAAACAAAGGGACGTTTCGCTCTGATCTATGGCCTATTTCAATGATGGACTCCGGGTCTTTTACATTCGCTCAGAGCATGAATTTATCTTCATTATGTTTATTTATGTTCGGGCATTTGTTTCATTCGCCCGTGGACAGTTCGAGTTCTTGAGGAGATAATCGTGTTAGTCCACTCTTCGAGATTGTTTCTAACGCATCCACGTTTATTTACTTTATTAATAATTATTTGTTATAACAAATAGACCTTGCTGATTGAAATATTAATAAAGCAACTACGTATTTATTTAAATAAAAAATTTGCTTCACTTCTAAAGAAGCATAATATAAAATTAGTTTCATATATACAGGATCATCCATAAAAGAGTACTTCTGAAGAGGGCATCCATCACTTATTCCAATTGTTCTTGCTCTTTTTCTTGCGACCATTTTTATTGAAATAATTAAAGTCAGCATAAAGGAGATCGAAACAATTACGTATTTAAACAAATGTTGAATGAGCACAGTAGTACTGGCATGCAACAAACAAATATTTATTGTGTATTACATTTATTTCTTCGCCAAACATGACTTTCACTTCCTTCTTGCACAAACAAAGAAGATAATTTTTGTATTCTATAATATCTTAACACCAATTAAATTAAACACTTGCTTGAGTATCAGATATAAATCAATATGCATCACGTTTCCTATGAACATTCCGTTTTTCAATTCAAGATAATTTAAATAAAATTAAACTTATTTTTATATATATATATAAATCTTTATTGGCAGATTATTTTTAACAAAGTAATAATAATAAATAAATACAATAAATAACTAACATAAAAATAAATTCTTCTGCCAATTGGCTATCGACCGTTGGTCTTTCCGCCACTTATTTTTATTTTCTCCGACTTGTTTCATCCATTGGTCATCTTCCTCGCTGGAAATTTAAAGGGGATATAATTTAAATAGAAAACAGTATTCATTCCACTTGGTCACAGTTATTTAAATATATTAAATCATTTTTATTTTAAAGGGAATATAATTGTTTATTCCAGTTAAACCGGAAGTGATAGAATCTTGTTTTCTTATTATTATTTTGATTTAGAAGAACGTATCGGTTTACATAAACGGCAACAAGTTAATAAAAATGGGTTATTTAATTTGCTGCTCGAGAAAATTGAAGATTGAGGGGACCAAACTCCGCAGAGATATTTAAATGCGAGCCGGAAATAAAAGGACACACCCTGTATATAAAATTGAACCGTAACGTAATTTATAAAAAATACAGCTTTATTTTAATTATGAAACGTGGTTGTGCACAAATATTCCGAGAGGAACAATTTTGTAAGCATAAATAACCATTTACCTTTTATAGTTGCCCGGCGCATTCACCATAGTGGCGGCTCCGGGTAATTTACATATTTTAAAGTAGCGTCTCGTTATCGTTGGTATATTGTGTACTCTTCTTAAGGTGCTTCTAACACTGGACTAAACAGTTCTTTCATTCACTATGATTGCTTAAAATGGTACCTAACAGAAGAGCACAGAAGCTGTTAAATATAAACAGGTTATCAAAACAAATTGTTTATAAATATTTTTGCGATTAAATACGTTGGAGTCTATAGAAACGCAGAGGAACAATTAAAGATAATGTTTAATGTTGCACAAGTATGAAAGATAAACTATTTTTACGCGATTTGTGCAAGATTAAAAAAAATGTTTTATTTTTTGACACTACTGCTTTCATACTATTTAAAACTTTTTTATAAAGAAAATTCTTAATTCAGAATTAATGATTTTTTCGGTAGAGTTCTCCAGTCGAAGGATTTTTGAATTTGATTTAAAAATGAGACATAATTTTAGTGGTTAAACCCAGAAGTGTTACAAGAGGTAATCGACCGAGGTCTTTTAGCCGATGCACACATCTTTATTCAGACAACATTACATAAGCTTATACATACATATATATTTAGATAACAAGAAAAAAGATTATGTTAGATCTGAGGTCTTGCTGAATAAAAGTATAATTTTATTATTTCTTTAAATAATTATGATTATATAAAAAATGCATCGTTAAAGTCTTTGGTTGAGAATTAATGATGAGAAAATGTATAAAGGATTATTAGAAAATAATGGGGAAAATGATCAATTTGCAATCAAGTGAAATGAAAACGGGCCACCCTCGATCCCCCGATAAATAATGAATAAGGAAGAGACATTTTCATTCCCACAGAATGTTCCTAATTACACAGGTGAACGTAATTTATAGTTTCCCCCGGTATGGGGTGGTAATTACAGTGGCGTGTGTTTTATGCGTCCCAGCTTGAATCACTAATGGCGGGGCGAGGCGAGGAGAGGATTTTTCGATAAGATGGGACACCTTATAACCTCATCCATTACCCGTTATCACCGGAAGGCCTAATATCAATGTCTCCATCCGCATTCAGCGCGCCGCACCGCAGGAGAGAGAGGTGAACGTCCATGGAAAAAGCCCTCCTTTCCTGAGTAATGGATATTAATTCCGGACGTCCCGCGGGACCCGTTCTGGGCCGCCGATGGTTATAATAACGCTCCCGACATTCCGGCGGACCTCTCGTTGTTATCGGGAACAATCGCCCCGGGGCGTCGTTTACTTGACCTGGATGATGGCGTACCGGGAGTCTATTTTGTGCACCGGGTGCGCGCCGGGATGGAGTTAAATGTCCCATTGTTTCCTTTACAAACTGGTAATGTCCGTGTAATTTTCACGCCTCCGAATTATGTTTCCTCTCATCAAGGGTTAGTGGACAACTGCCCCCGGACAACGGTTAATGCTTTCATAAAGCGAAAATATTCTCATCGCCTTTGTTCGCTCTTCCTCTTCTTTTTTTTTTTTCATTAAGCCCCATGATACGTGGATACAAATATTAATAATGAAAGAAAAAGTAATATTACAAAAAATTGATTTAATAATCGAATTTAAAACTTTCAGTTTACGTCGATTTATAATTTAAAGAAAAACGCAAACAACTTGGAACTAATATTTTATTATTGCTTTGCAGTTTCAACTAATATTTTATTATAGTTTTGCAGTTTCAACTAATAATTTATTATAGTTTTGCATTTTCAACTAATATTTTATTATAGTTCTGCAGTTTCAACTAATATTTTATTATAGTTTTGCAGTTTCAACACTTTTTTACCAAAGCTGTAAAACTAGCCTGTAGTAATTTATTTCAAAAATCCTCACACAGCTCATCCAATCTACTAAATGAACCACACCTGTTCTAACCTACCTTAAATATAATCCGAAACTCATATCCAACATCAAAACAACAAATCGATCAGTCCGAAACACTTTCCAGTTAACTCCACGCATTTTTTAATTGGTGTGAATTGAAACGGAGAACATTTCAGTCTGTAGTGGCATTCGAAATGAAATTCCACTACAGACAACGGCTTCATTTTCAAATATTCCGACGATACCTTCACTAATAATATATCCTTAACCTAAACGAGAGTATACACATTTATATCCTTACGGGTATGAGCGTTGACGTACGAATTTACATGACCTATATGGCTGTAATGAAGGCTCTGGAGAAAGAGAGAAAAAAAGTGAGAGAGATTGTGGGGAGAGAGAAGTAAAATACGGGATTATCCTGTCTGCGGGTGGCACTCCTTCCTAATCCCCGGGAGACGTATACAAGTAAATATCGCTTTAAGGACCTCCAGACGTCTCGAAATTGTGTTTTCGCCCCGCTAAATGTTAACGAGGAAAACGTCTTCCCATGTTTACCCTTGCACCGCGTATTTTTATACATAGCGTGTATTGTTAAAGATTGCATCCTCGGGGATAATAATGAGATGGAAATGTTTTTATTTTGTTATTAGTTTATAATACGCGAATTATATTATGAAATACATTAAAAATAAATTACTAAGTAAAAATAATTTGTTGTTTATAAATATTTTTGTGTAATCAGTTATAACATTGATTATTAATATATAATATTATAAATAAAAAAATAATTCGTTACAAAATTAAATAATCGTTGGTTGAAGATTTTACTTGATGATAAATTATTTGTAAATAAATCAACGTAGGAATAATCCCAATATCCCAAAGATTCTCTCAAGTATCCCAAAAATGTGCCATGAATCCATCATCCTATTAAAGCTGCTTTGCATCAAAGGAAATCCAAAATTTAAATATCCCAATCCACAATATAATCATCTCATCAACGACTGATCAACTGACATAACATTGCTTAGCATCAAAGGAAAATCAAATATCCCAATCCACAATATAATCATCTCATCAACGATTGATCAACTGACATAACATTGCTTAGCATCAAAGGAAATTAAAATATCCTAATCCACAATATAATCATTTTATCAACGACTGATCGACTGACATAACATAAAGATTTCATGCTGAAAGACCAACGGTCGATAGCCATTTTGTTTATATTAAATTATTCTTTTACATCTAAATTGTATGAAAACCTCATAAAATATGTTATATATATTATATTTAAAAAAAATGTTGTTTTCATAAAATTTATTTTAGAGGCACTGAGATACTGTACATTATCATTAATTATGTGGTATTACGTGCCATTGTTTCCACTGAGTTCCATTACTTTTAACAGAAAAAAATGCAATAATTTAAGGGAAATATTTTTAATCACAGATCAAAATACAATGGAGTGGGTACACATTAATAACTAAAATAAGGCGTGTTCTCTTGTCTTAAAAAGTACATCTCTCGAAAGGCGCGCATTTCAATTAAGAATCGCATAATTGAAACCCTCTCGCAGAAATCAGGCGTGCCCGCCATCTGCCGCTCTCCCTTTCGTTTCAATTTTTCCTCCGGAGATCGCACGATACGTATCCAGGCCACTCCCGCTGTCTCGCGTCTTATAATTAGCCG
The DNA here is from genome assembly GCA_963082785.1 of Philonthus spinipes. Taxonomy (NCBI): domain Eukaryota; kingdom Metazoa; phylum Arthropoda; class Insecta; order Coleoptera; family Staphylinidae; genus Philonthus; species Philonthus spinipes. The sequence goes on from OY720316.1 coordinate 1,870,503, forward strand.
ATGCTAATCAGAATAATTACCATTTATGCGCCGTCCTTAAAATATTGCTAATGCCACGTTATCGAGCCGTTCGCCAACAACGAAATGAAGCAATTATCGGGCCTGTTTAACATCCGATAATTCCCGCTATCAAGATCGCCGCGTTATTTATGTCTTTATTTTAGCATCGGCCAATAATGCTATCTGAAGGCGAACATCTCGGGAGTTAATTGTTTTCGTGGAGGAAACGAATAAATCAGTGTCGGTGGATTGAATGTTTATTAATTTAAAATTATATGCAAATATTACGATTGAATCAAAATTAATTAATATTCGTTTTATTTAATACATTCCTATATATTCATTTATGTATAAATTTAAAAAAAAGCATTTACTATAGCTTAATGAATGATAGTAAAAATAAATGAAACGGAAGGAACAAATAATTCGAAACTGGATATTTCTAATTAAGCCCCGTAACGAATATACAAAAAAAAATACAAGAAAGTAATTCTAATTTTTTTACTTCATTTAATATTATTACCTATTTTTTTTTTGTTTCGTTACGGGACATCATCAGGGGTTGATTAACACGTCGTTATTGTTCGTGTCCGGAACGGACAACTGTCCGACAAATGAGCAGTTAATTATTTGTGTGCGTGTTTTCCTCCTCGTTTTTATTTTCGGGGCACTCGGGAAAAATTAACTTATTCAATTTTATTATAATGCACGTAGAAACACCGCGCCCGCATGCATATTTATTTATGTTAAACAGGGAAAGGCCGCAGTGCTTTCTTAATAACATCGAAATGCGCGACGGGGATGCTAATAATTAATGGACTACGGGCAGGATGTGTTTTTTTTTTCGCTTTCAGTTGTTTATTTATACGTATCCTGTTGTTTGCTTTATCATTGATGTTTTTAATTGATTTAAATATAATGCACGCTTTAATAAACTAGGGAAATAAAGGAAGAGAAACAAGGAAAGGGTATGCATTTTGTGTTATTAAAAACAAAACTATTAAGACTTTACTAAATAGATTTGTTTTTAATCGGGCATATATTAAAGTTTTTTTTTACTAATAAACTTTATTTATTTAATTATTAATTCAATTTGTAGGAATAATAATTACAATCAAAATTTATGTTATCTGTAAGATTTTTTTATATAAATATGAATGATACTCATTTAAGAAAATTAGCTAATGCTTAACACTATTTCGTAATAAAATAAAAACAGTTTATTTAATTACTCAATCTTATCTCTTAGGCTTTATGCTTGGAAGCTGAATATTACAATTAATTTCATGAATAAAATATAAATCTGACGCTAATAGAATAAAGTGAAGAAACGTACACAAAGTAATTTATTTCAAACACACAGCTTATCCAATCTACTAAATGAACCACGCCTGTTCTAGCCACGAAAATAACTACCTTAAATATAATCCGAAACTCATATCCAACATCAAAACAACAAATCGATCAGCCCGAAACACTCTCCAGGTAACTCCACACACTTTTTAATTGGTGTGAATTGAAACGGAGAGCATTCCTGTTTGCGTTGCGTTTAATTCGTCTTCTTCCTTTGGCTAAATGCGTCGACCCTGACAAGGATGAATACACGACACAGGTGCACTCACTTTTATTAATAGTGTACTCGACACGGTCCATCGTTCATACGGTGGGTAGTATGTCTATACTGCAGACAATTCCACGGTGTGAATGCCTGCGCTAATACTTCATTCCGAACTCGCCTCTAATGAGCGCGCGGGCTATAATTAGAGTTCATTGTTGATTAAGAATAACGCGGGATTCTTTCACGGTAATTTGGAATGAAATTATAAAATAAGAGAACAGAAGAATATAATGGAAGAGTACAAGTGTTTTTGTTGTAGTTTTCTAGGGGCAATAAAAAAAATGTTGTAATGTGGTTTAGAAGAAAAATAAATCAACGAAGGAATTAATCAAAATTATAATAAGAAATTCAATTAATTTTTTCTAGTGTTTTTTTTTTCAGATTTTTTATATTACGCACAAAAAATCTAATTTGTTTTCAGGGTTATTCCCCGAGTAACAATCTTCTGTCAGCCTAGTGTGGAGAATTTTCCAAACAAAAAATAAAATATTATTGTTTAATTATTTAAATAAAATTCGTGTCCTTTCGAGTAGGAGAAAGGAAATTAACCATTAAAAGCAAGTCTGGAATATTGTTGATAATTAAATCAAAACTAAATAGTCCACGATTTTTCATGATTGATTCGTGATTTTTTTCCAGATTTTTTCAAAGGAAAAAAAATCATCGAAATTTGCAAAAAATATGACAATTCGCCAAAAAACTAAAAATCTCCAAATTAATTTATAATATACTAAAATTTAGCTAAATAATGGAAGAATAATCCGTGAAAATTTGAGCCCCATAGAAAAATTAGTTTTCGATCAGCAAGCTTGCAAAGTTAACCTTCGTGAAACGGGCTAAATTTTGTCTAAAATTAGTAATTTTTTTCTAGCGGCCAGGAATGATCTTTTGTTATGGCTATTGGTGGAAATATAGCTGCATTCTCCAGTAATGTAATGGTGAAAATCGCGAATTAATATCTTTTTTGAAAATCGTGTAATCTTTGTTTAACCATTGACGCGTCGGAATCGTCCAATTAGCGGGGTTCACTTAAACCGTTTCCGTAAGGCTCCATGTTAAATTCATAGAACGATTCAAGTGACTCGAAATGGATGAAAATGATTATTTTCGGGAAAAATAAATATCCCACGTTCTTTCTAGTATTATCAAGAGCATTCGTGATTTTTTTCAGATTTTTTTGAAAGAAAAAAAAATCATCGAAATTTGAAAAAATTGTAAGGGATATGCATGGAAAAAAGCGAAAATTCGTCGAAAAACTAAAAATCTCCAAATGACTTCATAATATACCAAAATGTAGCTAAAGAATGGGAGAATCATCCGTGAAAATTTTAGCCCCATGCAAAAATCAGTTTTCGATCAGCTTGCTTTCAAAGTTGACCTTCGTAAAGCGGGCTAAATTTTGTCTCAAATTCGTGATTTTTTTATAGCGGTCAAAAATACGGCAATAATATACCCATTGGTGAAAATATAGCTACATTCTCCAGTAATATAATAGTGAAAATCGCGAATTAATATCTTTTTTGAAAATCGTGTAATCTTTGTTGAACCATTGACGCGTCGGAATCGTCTATTTAGCGGGCTTCGCTTTAACCGTTTCCGTAAGGCTCCATGTTAAATTCATAGAACGATTCAAATGACTCGAAATGGATGAAAATGATTATTTTTGGGGAAAAATAAATAGCCCACGTTCTTTCCAGTATTATCAAGTGCATTCGTGATTTTTTTCAAATTTTTTTGAAAGAAAAAAAAATCATCGAAATTTAAAAAAAAATCGAAAATTTGTCGAAAAACTAAAAATCTCCAAATGACTTCATAATATACCAAAATGTAGCTAAAGAATGGGAGAATAATCCGTGAAAATTTCAGCCCCATTCAAAAATCAGTTTTCGATTAGCTTGCTTGCAAAGTTGACCTTCGTAAAGCGGGCTAAATTTTGTCTCAAATTCGTGATTTTTTTGTAGCGGCTAAGAATACGGCATTAATATGGCCATTGGTGAAAATATAGCTACATTCTCCAGTAATATAATGGTGAAAATCGCGAATTAATATCTTTTTTGAAAATCGTGTAATCTTTGTTTAACCATTGACGCGTCGGAATCGTCTAATTAGAGGGCTTCGCTTAAACCGTTTCCGTAAGGCTCCATGTTAAATTCATAGAACGATTCAAATGACTCGAAATGGATGAAAATGATTATTTTCGGGAAAAAAAAATATCCCACGTTCTTTCCAGTATTATCAAGTGCATTCGTGATTTTTTTCAGATTTTTTTGAAAGAAAAAAAAATCATCGAAATTTGAAAAAAATGTAAGGGATATACATGGAAAAAAGCGAAAATTCGTCGAAAAACTAAAAATCTCCAAATGACTTCATAATATACCAAAATGTAGCTAAAGAATGGGAGAATAATCCGTGAAAATTTTAGCCACATGCAAAAATCAGTTTTCGATCAGTTTGCTTGCAAAGTTGACCTTCGTAAAGCGGGCTAAATTTTGTCTCAAATTCGTGATTTTTTTGTAGCGGCCAGGAATACGGCATTAATATGGCCATTGGTGAAAATATAGCTACATTCTCTAGTAATGTAACGGTGAAAATCGCGAATTAATATCTTTTTTGAAAATCGTGTAATCTTTGTTTAACCATTGACGCGTCGGAATCGTCTATTAGCGGGCTTCGCTTAAACCGTTCCCGTAAGGCTCCATGTTAAATTCACGGAACGATTCAAATGACTCGAAATGGATGGAAATGATTATTTTGGGGGAAAAATAAATATCCCACGTTATTTTTAGTATTATCAAGAGCATTCGTGATTTTTTTCAGATTTTTTTGAAAGAAAAAAAAAATCATCGAAATTTGAAAAAATTGTAAGGGATATACATGGAAAAAAGCGAAAATTCGTCGAAAAACTAAAAATCTCCAAATGACTTCATAATATACCAAAATGTAGCTAAAGAATGGGAGAATAATCCGTGAAAATTTTAGCCACATGCAAAAATCAGTTTTCGATCAGTTTGCTTGCAAAGTTGACCTTCGTAAAGCGGGCTAAATTTTGTCTCAAATTCGTGATTTTTTTGTAGCGGCCAGGAATACGGCATTAATATGGCCATTGGTGAAAATATAGCTACATTCTCCAGTAATATAATGGTGAAAATTGCGAATTAATATCTTTTTTGAAAATCGTGTAATCTTTGTTTAACCATTGACGCGTCGGAATCGTCTATTTAGCGGGCTTCGCTTAAACCGTTTCCGTAAGGCTCCATGTTAAATTCATAGAACGATTCAAATGACTCGAAATGGATGAAAATGATTATTTTCGGGAAAAATAAATATCCCACGGTCTTTCCAGTATTATCAAGTGCATTCGTGATTTTTTTCAGATTTTTTTGAAAGAAAAAAAAATCATCGAAATTTGAAAAAATTGGAAGGGATATGTATGGAAAAAAAGCGAAAATTCGTCGAAAAACTAAAAATCTCCAAATGACTTCATAATATACCAAAATGTAGCTAAAGAATGGGAGAATAATCCGTGAAAATTTTAGCCCCATGCAAAAATCAGTTTTCGATCAGCTTGCTTGCAAAATTAACCTTCGTAAAGTGGGCTAAATTTTGTCTCAAATTCGTGATTTTTTTATAGCGGCCAAGAATACGGCATTAATATACCCATTGGTGAAAATATAGCTACATTCTCCAGTAATATAATGGTGAAAATCGCGGATTAATATCTTTTTTGAAAATCGTGTAATCTTTGTTTAACCATTGACGCGTCGGAATCGTCTAATTAGCGGGCTTCGCTTAAACCGTTTCCGTAAGGCTCCATGTTAAATTCATAGAACGATTCAAATGACTCGAAATGGATGAAAATGATTATTTTTGGGGAAAAATAAATAGCCCACGTTCTTTCCAGTATTATCAAGTGCATTCGTGATTTTTTTCAGATTTTTTTGAAAGAAAAAAAAATCATCGAAATTTAAAAAAAAATCGAAAATTCGTCGAAAAACTAAAAATCTCCAAATGACTTCATAATATACCAAAATGTAGCTAAAGAATGGGAGAATAATCCGTGAAAATTTTAGCCCCATGCAAAAATAAGTTTTCGATCAGCTTGCTTGCAAAGTTGACCTTCGTAAAGCGGGCTAAATTTTGTCTCAAATTCGTGATTTTTTTGTAGCGGCCAGGAATACGGCATTAATATGGCCATTGGTGAAAATATAGCTACATTCTCCAGTAATGTAAGGGTGAAAACCCCGAATTAATATCTTTTTTGAAAATCGTGTAATCTTTGTTGAACCATTGACGCGTCGGAATCGTCCAATTAGCGGGGTTCACTTAAACCGTTTCCGTAAGGTTCCATGTTAAATTCACGGAACGATTCAAATGACTCGAAATTGATGAAAATGATTATTTTCAGGAAAAATAAATAGCCCACGGTCTTTCCAGTATTATCAAGTGCATTCATGATTTTTTTCAGATTTTTTTGAAAGAAAAAAAAAATCATCGAAATTTGAAAAAATTGTAAGGGATATGCATGGAAAAAAGCGAAAATTCGTCGAAAAACTAAAAATCTCCAAATGACTTTATAATATACCAAAATGTAGCTAAAGAATGGGAGAATCATCCGTGAAAATTTTAGCCCCATGCAAAAATCAGTTTTCGATCAGCTTGCTTGCAAAGTTAACCTTCGTAAAGCGGGCTAAATTTTGTCTCAAATTCGTGATTTTTTTGTAGCGGCCAGGAATACGGCATTAATATGGCCATTGGTGAAAATATAGCTACATTCTCTAGTAATGTAACGGTGAAAATCGCGAATTAATATCTTTTTTGAAAATCGTGTAATCTTTGTTTAACCATTGACGCGTCGGAATCGTCTAATTAGCGGGCTTCGCTTAAACCGTTCTCGTAAGGCTCCATGTTAAATTCATAGAACGATTCAAGTGACTCGAAATGGATGAAAATGATTATTTTCTGGAAAAATAAATATCCCACGTTCTTTCTAGTATTATCAAGTGCATTCGTGATTTTTTTCAGATTTTTTTGAAAGAAAAAAAAAATCATCGAAATTTGAAAAACATGTAAGGGTGTATGGAAAAAAGCGAAAATTCGTTGAAAAACTAAAAATCTCCAAATGACTTCATAATATACCAAAATGTAGCTAAAGAATGGGAGAATCATCCGTGAAAATTTTAGCCCCATGCAAAAATCAGTTTTCGATTAGCTTGCTTGCAAAGTTAACCTTCGTAAAGCGGGCTAAATTTTGTCTCAAATTCGTGATTTTTTTATAGCGGCCAAAAATACGGCATTAATATACCCATTGGTGAAAATATAGCTACATTCTCCAGTAATATAATGGTGAAAATCGCGAATTAATATCTTTTTTGAAAATCGTGTAATCTTTGTTTAACCATTGACGCGTCGGAATCGTCTAATTAGCGGGCTTCGCTTAAACCGTTTCCGTAAGGCTCCATGTTAAATTCATAGAACGATTCAAATGACTCGAAATGGATGAAAATGATTATTTTTGGGGAAAAATAAATAGCCCACGTTCTTTCCAGTATTATCAAGTGCATTCGTGATTTTTTTCAGATTTTTTTGAAAGAAAAAAAAATCATCGAAATTTAAAAAAAAAATCGAAAATTCGTCGAAAAACTAAAAATCTCCAAATGACTTTATAATACACCAAAATATGGCTAAAGAATGGGAGAATAATCCGTGAAAATTTTAGCCCCATGCAAGGATCAGTTTTCGATCATCTTGCTTGCAAAGTTGACCTTCGTAAAGCGGGCTAAATTTTGTCTCAAAATCGTGATTTTTTTATAGCGGCCAAAAATACGGCATTAATATACCCATTGGTGAAAATATAGCTACATTCTCCAGTAATATAACGGTGAAAATCGCGAATTAATATCTTTTTTGAAAATCGTGTAATCTTTGTTTAACCATTGACGCGTCGGAATCGTCTAATTAGCGGGCTTCGCTTAAACCGTTCTCGTAAGGCTCCATGTTAAATTCATAGAACGATTCAAGTGACTCGAAATGGATGAAAATGATTATTTTCGGGAAAAATAAATATCCCACGGTCTTTCCAGTATTATCAAGTGCATTCATGATTTTTTTCCGATTTTTTTGAAAGAAAAAAAAAATCATCGAAATTTGAAAAAATTGTAAGGGATATGCATGGAAAAAAGCGAAAATTCGTCGAAAAACTAAAAATCTCCAAATGACTTTATAATATACCAAAATGTAGCTAAAGAATGGGAGAATAATCCGTGAAAATTTGAGCCCCATTCAAAAATTAGTTTTCGATTAGCTTGCTTGCAAAGTTAACCTTCGTAAAGCGGGCTAAATTTTGTCTCAAATTCGTGATTTTTTTGTAGCGGCCAGGAAAACGGCATTAATATGGCTATTGGTGAAAATATAGCTACATTCTCCAGTAATGTAATGGTGAAAATCGCGAATTAATATCTTTTTTGAAAATCGTGTAATCTTTGTTTAACCATTGACGCGTCGGAATCGTCTAATTAGCGGGCTTCGCTTAAACCGTTTCCGTAAGGCTCCATGTTAAATTCACGGAACGATTCAAATGACTCGAAATTGATGAAAATGATTATTTTCGGGAAAAATAAATAGCCCACGTTCTTTCTAGTATTATCAAGTGCATTCATGATTTTTTTCAGATTTTTTTGAAAGAAAAAAAAATCATCGAAATTTGAAAAAATTGTAAGGGATATGCATGGAAAAAAGCGAAAATTCGTCGAAAAACTAAAAATCTCCAAATGACTTTATAATATACCAAAATGTAGCTAAAGAATGGGAGAATCATCCGTGAAAATTTTAGCCCCATGTAAGAATCAGTTTTCGATCAGCTTGCTTGCAAAGTTGACCTTCGTAAAGCGGGCTAAATTTTGTCTCAAATTCGTGATTTTTTTGTAGCGGCCAGGAATACGGCATTAATATGGCCATTGGTGAAAATATAGCTACATTCTCCAGTAATATAATGGTGAAAATCGCGAATTAATATCTTTTGCGCAAATCTTGTAATCTCGGCCTAACCATTGACACGTTGGAATCGTTCATTTAGCGGGCTTCGCTTAAACCGTTTCCGTAAGGCTCCGTGTTAAATTCATGGAACGATTCAAGTGACTCGAAATGGATGAAAATTATTATTTTTTTCGAAAAAATAACCAGCCCATGTTATTTTTACTATTATCAAGAACATTCGTGATTTTTTTTTTTTTTTCAGATTTTTTTTTTAGGAATTTAGAAAAATCATGGAAATTTAAAATAAAAATGTGAAGAAACGTCGGAAATCTAATAATTTCGAAATGACTTCATAATATACGAAAATGTAGCTAAAGAATGGGAGAATAATCCGTGAATATTTGAGCCCCATAAAAAAAATAGTTTTCAGTCAGTTTGCTTGCAAATTTAATCTTCGTAAAGCGGTCTAAATTTTATCTCAAATTACTAACTTTTTTCTAGCGGCCATTTCGTCTTGATATTGGTGAAAATATAGCTGCATACAATATTTATACAAAAATATATAATATTTTGTCTTTTTTTTAACATTATTTTTCTTGTTTTTCTATATTTTACATTTCATTGTCCCATTTTTTTTTAATCCTGTTATTTTTCACTACTACACATCTTCTTGCTCGATGTAAGAATCCCTCCACTAATAAAATTGAATTAAAAAAAATCGAAAATGATTGATGTGATTTTCTTTACAAAAAAAAATAACTGTCTATCACGCGATCATCAAAATATCAAATAAACCCGACGAACCGTGAAATTGTCCGCAAGTGACACCGCAGAAAGGAAAGTTGAAATCCAATCACTCGCGATGGAAAACGCCACCAATAATCCAGGGGGGGTGTGAGGGTAACAGCCCTTAACCGGCTGACAACGTATGAAAATGAAGACTTTTCCGAGCGGAAAGGAGTAAAATATTTGGGTTGTTGTGTGCAACAACGGAATGGGCAGTATTTGGGGTCGCGACCCGTTTATGCGATGCCCGCATCGTTAATTTTGTCCGATCCGCAAAATGAATGAAAGAAAGAGGGAAAAAAGTGGAGGAAGGAGCGGCTATAAATATTTGACTTTACGATGGGGAGAGATTTGCTTTTAAGTAAATTGTATTGAGAGTAGGTTTACTTTTATAAATAGAAAAGAGTATTCGTTCACTTGATCACAGTTATTTACTTTTTTGTGCTGGCCACAATGTTGCATTAAATTAATTTCGGGAGATGTAATTACATTAATGATTCCTGTATTAATTACAATTTTTTTGTATTTAGTTAATTGTTTAATATCTCTCAGGTCTACATCCACTTCTGCTTCTCTAATTCAGCCAATACTTGTTTTTCTTTTTAATATTATAAATTACAAATAATAATAGAAAAAGAGAAAATAATAACTAACTAACCATCTTTATTCAAATGTGTATATGTATGTACAATAATATACAAAAATTAGAATTATATTCTGTAGATGAGGAATCGGCTATCGACCGGAGGTCTTTCAGCCGAGAAAATAATATTAATTATTGTCAAAATCTTTTTATTTAATTTAAATTACAAATATTGATTTACCTGTATAAGTTATGGAAATAATTACACAACGAACGCATTTCTGGGTCCGTTAGCTGCGGTGGAAATGAAGAGAAGATTAAAAAAAACAGATAAAAAGCTCGCGATTCGTGCCCAAACAGCCGTAATAAATAATATTCCTACGGCGTTTGCGATATTCTTTCCCGCTCTCGTATTCACGTATTATTATTATTATTTAGATGCCGTTAATGAAGCCGTCGCCGAGCGATCCCTAAAGGGATGCGTGATTTACGTTTTCACCTCACCTTTCTGCACCATCGGAAACGCGATGCGGCTCAATAGAAAATGTTCGCTAATTAACCGATGCGGAGCCGAGGAGAATATAAAAGAGAAACTCACGGGGCACAAAACGGTTGTTTTTTTGTTGTTGTACAAACGTATTACTTGTTTTTTTTTTTTTTGTTTGTTTATGGATGAATTAAAATTTAAAAATAAATAATAATTATTACACTTTATTATCTATATATATACACATTTTTATTCAGACTATACAAATAATTTTAACAATATAAGATAAATAATTACAATACTTGTAGGTGTTGGTCTGTCTATCGGGGCTATCGACTATGTTCGTAATTTAACTGTTATTAACGTGATGAAGTGATGCAATGAATTCATGAAGAGTTATGCTGGGACTAAATAATATTACACCACTGGTAAATGTGGAAAATGGCATTTACATCAAGAAACCACGCAAACTTGGTAAAGCTTAGTTTGTTATGCAACAGCAAATTTTCATTGAGTAACTCAATGTCTAGCTGAGTATTTGCCCGAGAATTAGCTGTTTCAATAGATTTTTTCATAGCACTTTATTATATTACAGAAACTGATTAATCGTTGAGTTGCGTAAAATAATTATTTATTAATTTTTATGTAATTTAACAAACTTGAAATACTGAAAATAAAAATATGTTATTTTTAATAATAAACCACAAAACGTACGCAATTTTACAAAACATCACAGCAGGGAGCAAACAGCAAGGACAACAAAACTTGACCAATCGGGGCGACATTAAAGATTCCGACTTTCCGGATCATAAATTTAATTACGCGGCGAGGAAGTGTCGGCGCATGTATTTTTTTTCCCCGGCAAAGCCACCGACACCTTTTCGGCAACCTCTCCGGCCGAGTTTCCATTGTGCACCTTACAAAGGTACAAAAGCCCGCCGACCGACTTTAAGGGAGACCGACGCGACGTGATTATTGTGTGTGATCTCATTCAGATTCATTCAATTCGGCCGCGCTCAGACGCTTTCAACGATTTGTCAACATTTCTGCGACTTTTTTGGGGTAAACGGCGGTGACTTTTGGGTTTTGTTTGGCTTTGTTTGCGGGAGACAATTTCGAAAAATATTTGAACCGACGCCGACGGTTTTGCAAGTGCTGTCGGTTTCTAAAGGTGTAAATGAACGATACACTTTGTCGGCCTATTTAAGAAATTCTATTATTGCAAATAGGATTCCTTAAATAGGCCGACAAATTGTTTAAGTATAAGAAAATAATAATAGAAACACCAACAAAGTCGCGAATAAAAAAGTAATCATAATTAAAAAGAAAAATACATTCTCTTTTAAATACAATCAACCAGCTACGAAAATTTATTAAATCTAAAGGATTTTGTCATACGGTCTGTGGCACCCCAGATGGATATTTGAGCTGCGTAAGTTGCAAACAATTCCACATTTGACATAATTGTTTTATTTTGTAATGAATGTTATTGAAATAATTGCATTCGACAAACTTGATTACAGCATTTAATTATTTTTTTTATGATAATTTATATTTTGAAATTGTAAAAACCTTACAAAAATCTGAAAAGTATGGAATTAAAAAAAAATAACAGCGTCAAAAATTAAGCTGCTAATAACTTTATTATTTATATTAATATTAGTACATTTTTTATCCCTTCTATATTTCAATTACATTAACAACAAACCAGATAAAAAATCCAAGGTGGCACAACACACACACACACAAACAAGGCCACCAACATAATAGATTATGAGTGGGGTGACATCCTCCACTTGCCAGCACAATGATTTTTTCGCGACTTTTTTCCTTTTTCCACATCCTCCATTTATTTACACAGTAGCATTCTTCCCCGGCATATTTTAATAATGTATAATAAATAGCATCCAGATAACAATACATAAAAGATTGATGTTAACGTGTTAATCTTCACGGCGATCCATCATCATTTGTTGGATTACCGCCCCTAGAGCTAAAGGGGTTGTGTTTTTGCTATCTGTAGTAGAACCGTTTAATATGAGTATCTCGCGTACACACTCTCACACATATATGGGAAAAAAAAACAAGAACTCTCCGGTGATATATGACAACGAGTAGCGCGGTGGAAATTTATTACCGCTTCTGACAAAGCGCCGCGAATAGTTTATTGCGTTTCCAATTTGAATTTCAATTCATTTTAATAAAATGCCGCGATTAAAATTTGTCGGGTGGTTTATAGCGCGCCGCGTATCGGGTTTTATTAAAATTTCGTTTTCGCCGATTATTAAAGTTCCAGTCGTAACGTCGTTTTCTTTGTAATAAAATATATAAGCTCTATATAATAGTAATATTAATCCGTTAGTGTTCAACTTTTAAAAAGTAAGAACTTTGTTTTATTTTCATTTGTGACTGCAGTTTTTTTAATGAGAAAAATTATAAATCACTGCAATTACAATGTATACTAAAGTAGAAGCCTCAAGAATTAAGAAGAAAATTATATTACTAATGCGGAATTAATTGAATTATTTTTTAAAAGCAATAAAAAATGTAATAAATGTTAATTAATTCAAATGTTACGTTACTATCTATTTTGTCACTGTTGGTATAAATGTAATTTCATTATAAATGTATGAAGAATTAATCCGTTAACAATTTTTCAATAACGCATAAAATCACCGACACAAATAAAAATAAAATCCGTCCGCTTGAAAATTCCAAGCCCGTTCTTTTCTTCCGTCCAGTTTCCACTCGACGACTCGAAAAGAAAGACGTCCGTCCGTCTTTCGTCGTCTTTTCACCAGGGGGAGAGCGTCTGTCTGGCCCCGTCACTGAAAATTCCCAGATAAAACGTCAGCGGTTGTGTTCGCGACGCGAAATGAAAATGGAAAATGCGGGCCGACAAGGCGTGTTCCGGTTGATTTAGCCGCAATTTCCACCGCCAATAAACACAGTAATAATTACTTGTCTGGTTATAGAGATAAATTGGTGACGGCGCGATTGTCTGCGCGCTGAAATCATCCCCGCAAATGGGGTCGAGTACAATGAGCGCGCAAAACGGGGTGAATTAACACGAGCGTCGTTTCAATTATAATTCTAATGATGTATTCGAAACGCTTTTATTTTGATTTTTGTTCGGAATTACAATTCCGAAAATATCCTTTATTTTCCAACATGCTTTCACAAAAATAATGATGCACCGACTCAATCAACTCCTGCATGAACCCTCCAGTACAACCATCGCTTTGCGTATGCGTACGCAAATGATTCATTTTATTATATAACAGATCTAAGTAAAATTTCAATATTCGACATTATTCTGTAATTGTTAAATTTAACGTGTACGTTATTTTGAAGCACATCACAATCTAAACAATTTCTTTTTTTAAATATATATTTATAGTCATAGAATGTGAAAGTTAATTAATAACGTACACGTTAATCTTAACATTTCCCTTACAGAATAGCCCTGATTATTTAAAAAAAATCTTTGAGAAAAATAATATATATATATATAAATATCTTTATTTATGAATTTTGTACAATGAGGTGTGTGTTTACATTTTAACATATGTTATAATACTGTATGTTATAATAAATCAAAATTCACAAACTGGCTATCGACCAGAGGTCTTTCAGCCTGAAAAATAATATTTTCACGAGATTTCGGTTTATTGAAATCCCGCCGATTTGCCGTTTCATACGCTTCTGCATTTCATATGTTGAATGTTGTTTATTAACGGTAAGTCCATTTACATACATTTCGACCAAAATTACCAAACTCACAAACAATTTTGAAAAGTGGGATTTTTGGCGTTTGATTCGTAAAGAATTCAGCTACACTTTCACTAAAATGTATGTTTTTGTTTCGCTTGAAACGGCCAGGAAAAAATTGCAAAGTTGAATGAAATTTTCGCTCAATTTATGAAAGTCAACTTTACGAGAATATTTGGAGAAAAATAATTACTTAACAATGCTAACTTTTTCACAGATTATTTCCCTTATTCTTTAGCTACATTTTGGTATAATATGAAGTCATTTGGAGATTTTTCGATTTTAGGCGAAATTACATTTTTTTCCATACAAATATTTTCAGATTTCAGTGCAAATTTTTTCCTCTACAAAAAAAAAAAAACACAAAGATCCTTGATAACAATAGAAAGATAATTGGCTATTTAGTTTCCAGAAAAATAATCATTTCCAACCATAAATTGATTGATTGAGTTACGTGAAGATCAAATTGAATTGATAAATAAAGCACTAATAACCTTTCTTCACACTTTATTTGTTTTACCAAATGTAAAGTGACCATTATCAATCATTGATAATGGTCACTTTGTGTCCGAAATGTACATTTGGTAAAACAAATAAAGTGTGAAGAAAGGTTATTAGTGCTTTATTTATCAATTTGCAACCATTTTTTGTTCTTAAAAAATCCTCCACAAAATTAACATGGAGCCTTATGAGAACGAGTTAATGAACACCCGCCGATTGGCCGTTTTAGACGCAACTGCAGTTGAAGAAGAATTATTAAGTTCACAGACTATCTAGAAAAACGCGGTTTTTAGCATTCTATTCCTAAGGATTATGGGCTTCTTATATTAAAAAATAATCGTCCTATTTCAACTGTGCCGGTCAGAAAAAAATTGTAAGTTTTATCAAATTGTTTACCAAAATTTCGAAGCCCAACTTTGCGAACAGATTAGCCGAAAACTATTTCATCAAAGTAACTAAAATTCACACAGCTTACGCTCCTATTCCTTAGCTACATTTTGGTATAATTTCAAGTCATTTTGAAATTTTTGGATTTTCGTCGAAAATTGCATGATTTTTTTCAAATTTCTATGATTTTTTTTTTATTTCCGAAAAAATCTGGAAAAATTCTCGAAGACTCTTGATGATAGTGGAAAGAACGTAGGCTATTTAGTTTACAGAAAAATAATTATTTTAAGCCATTCCAGGCCCTTAAGAAATGCACCGCGAAATTAACACAGACCCTTATGGGAACGGTTCAATAAACACCCGTCGATTGGCCGTTTTGGACGTGACTGCAGTTGGACCAAAATTACTAAACTCACAAACTATATAGAAAAACGGGGTTTTTAGCATTCGATTCTTAAAGAATGTTTACATGTTTTATGAAAAGGTCACGTTTTTATTTCTCATGTGGTCGTCAGAAAAAAATCGTAAGTTAAAGCAACATTTTTTCCCTAATTTGCGAAGGCCCATTTTGCGAGCCTACTGACGGAAAACCAATCCATCGATGTGGTTAAAATTCACACAGCATACGCCCCTATTCTTTAGCTACATTTTGGTATAAAATGAAGTCATTTTGAGATTTTTCGATTTTCGACGAAAATTCACTTTTTTCAAATTTCAATGAAAATAAAAATTCTCTACAAAAAATCTGAAAAAAATCACTAAGATCCCTGACGATAATAGAAAAATAATTAGCTATTTAGTTTCCAGAAAAATAATCATTTTCAATCATTTCGAGCCATTTCAATTGTTTCGCGAAATTAACATGAAGCCTTATGGGAACGGTTTAATGGAGACCCGCGGATTGTCCGTTTTGGACGTGATCACAGTTGGACCAAAATTACGAAACTCACAAACAATATAGAAAAACGGGGTTTTCAGCATTCGATTCTTAAAGAATGTTGACATGTTTTCCCCAAAGATCATGTTTCTATCTCTGCTGTGGCCGTCAGAAAAAAATCGCAAGTTTTAGCAACATTTTTTCCCAATTTACGTAGGCGCACTTTGCGAGCCTACTGACAGGAAACTAATTCATAGATGTTGTTGAAATTCACACAGCTTACGCCCCCATTTCTTAGCTACATTTTGGTATAAAATGAAGTCATTTGGAGATTTTTGGATTTTCGACGAAAATTCACTTTTTTCCATACATACCCCTTACGAAATTTTCAGATTTCGGTGAAATTTTTTTTCTCTCAGAAAAATCTGAAAAAAATCACAAAGACCCTTGGTGATAACAAAAAGACTATTGGCTATTTAATTTCCAGAAAAATAATCATTTGGAGCAATTTCAATCAATTTCAATAAAAAAAATATCTGGTTGGTTGTTGCGAGAAATCTACTAATCGTAGGTTCAGTTTAAAATGGTAAATTATTTATTAATTCATTTAAATGAATTAAAATTAAATAATTCAAGTTTGTGAAACAAAATCAAGTATATATACTTGAACATATTGTAATATGTTTCACCAAGGGAAATAATTCAAGAAATTATCTTGATTGGTCGATTATTTATTGGAGTTTTCTACGAATTTTAGAAAATTTATTAATTGGAAATGTTTTATGTTTAATAATAAAAAAATATATGTGTGAATACAATCTCGCAGGTGTTATAATTCTTATATTAATAATTCGTTCTGCAAAATCTTCTAATGTATGTTTTTTTTTATAATTGCAAAAATAATTAAAAGCTTAAATAAAACATTATTTTCTGAGAGATAATTATTGCGAAATAAAAAAAATATTTCCGCTTCTTTGTTCTCCTAAGTGATAATTTACACGCAACGCGCCCTTTTACAGTAATTACACAATTGTTTCTTCATCCCGTCTTGAATCCGCCGAACACAATGCGAAATCAGTGTACTTATGTGTGTGTGTGTGTGTGTGTGTGGTGATGCGATTTACCCTCGCAATCCAAACCCTCGAAACCCGAGCCCTGAATATAAAACAATACCTCGAGTGTGCACCGGCGGAACAAAAGGTCAGTCAACACATCGTGCGTTAATACCCTGAAGAGAGTCTGAAGGGCGTCCGTCCCGACTGTCCAAATATTAAAACGTGTCAATCCGAGGCGGGCGCCCCTTCGTTAGGGCCCTATCGGGTTGCCCGGTGTTTTGTTTTTGGCGGGCCCTTTTGTGCCGACATCTCCGGTTTCCGTCGGCGTGTTTACCTTGCCCTCCGCACCGTGGAGAGCGCCCGAAACGCGGGGGATTTGCATTTGAATGCGGCGCGGATTCGATTGATTTGCATTTACAAATGATTGGATTAATGAAGTCGAATTTTGAGGAGGAGGAGAAGGAAGGTTGTTTATATTTGTAATTAGAATGGGGAGTTTAAGGGGACGGAATGGAGGGTTTATTGCCACTAAAATTGAGATGCAGGGATTTTAAACTGGTGCTTTGATGTAAATTCGAGGAGGGAGTTTTTGTTCGGGATTAAACGCTTTACGGTGGAAAGTTCGTTTATTACTTCTTTTATTTACAAATATATTACTGTCGACCGAAATTTATTCAAAACTTAAATTCTACATAATTATAATATACCGTATATACTCTTATAACAACCATAAAAAAAATCCTTCGCAAAAAAAAGTTTATCGAAAACAAATTATCTTTAATTTCATAAGAGTTTTTATTTACAATAATTATTTTTAGTTACTGGAAAGAATAATTACATTTTTGTTTTAATCTTATTAATCATAATCGGGGTTATTCCGTATAGAAAATATTGAGTTTAATGCATACGTTATAACTTATACGTATAACAAAGCCTACTAAATATACAGGCCGGAATATTGGAGATTTCGAAATCTCGGAGTCCACACACCACTGAATTCATTCACCTACACGCTATTCTTATGGAAACAGAATAATTTCTTTACATAATTTGCAATTTTATTTTTAATAAAATAAGTTTAATTAATGATAATAATAAATTATTATTATACAAAATTTAATATTTTATCGTTACAACTATTTGTAAAAGTAATTGTTACAATTTAACCCGCTCGTATTAGAGAAGAGTCGAGTAGGCGCTTCAAGGCCAGGCATACGTGTGCATCTCGGAGTCCTCCCCACTCCGACATTCCGGCCTGTATATCTAGTAGGCTGTGTTATAGTCAATTACGTTATTTAAAAGCGATTTTTTATTAAAATTTTGCGTTAAGAACTTTTTGGCGGATACAAATTGTATTTTAACAATCTTTAATGTAAATTTATTTTTTTATTACCATATTTGTTCCTACTTTTAGAAATAATATTCTTATTAAATCCTCGCTTGTTTCGATGATTCTATATATCGTGGTTATTCTGAAGTCGCAGATTGTTGTTTCTTAACTTGGAATTAAATTTAACAACGCTGATTTATTTATTCGCAAATTTTTTCATATTCGAAAAATTAATTTTCAATAATCAACGCATTAAGACAGGTGTAATGCAAAACTCCTTCCCCTTGATTAAGCCCAATTTTTTTTTGTATAAGGGCTGGTAATTACAAATTTGATTAATGATGGAAATCATTTATAAAAGAGGGCGCACTTTATTAATTCCCAGCAAAAATGTCAGCGCTTGCTCATTTTTGCCGCGACAAAAGAGGCGGGGGAGGGCGGGACGAAATTAATAACTCATTGCTTATTAAAACGTCCGAAATTAAGTGCCCGTGAAATTGGCCCAAAGCGAGATGGTCCCGATATTTATCTTGAGATAGAGGTAATTTAGCGTTGTTGTCGAGCACGGCGCACAGACACACACATCCAGGAGATATAAATGGTGTATAAAAAGCGCATTATGGCACTTACGCGCGTGTAGTGTATTGGAGAGGAGGAAGGAGAGGACCCCGTAGGACGGGAAGGGACGCGGACGTGTGTTCGCAATGTCCTATTCCCTGTCTGAGACAGCGGGAATGGGATAGGGAGGAGCTGTCCGGGTGCGAGGGGGGGCTGTGAGAAATGCGCTCCAGTATGTGGAATGTTCCTGTTAGTTTCGCGGCCCATTTACCTTCTAACCTCTGCCATCGCTCACGCCGCATTCGCTCCTTTATAATTGACTGCTGCTCGCATTCATCACCCATCCTCTTATCAAATATGCACCTGCTCGGAAGCCAGTTTTCATTCCTGGCTTTCATCTGCGACGATTTTTCATGGAAATATTGTTGCATGGAACGCTGCAGGATTTTTCTTTTCGAAAAATAAGAAAACTGCTTTTTCTTTAGTTTTATTTTTAACGAAGTGAAAATTTTATATTGAATATTCTTTATAAATCATTACTCTCAGAAATTTCTCAAATGCTTTTCATTCTATCAGAATGTTTCCCTTTTTATGCAAAAACCTATAAAATAAATATTGGGAGGCAGAAAAACCAATGGTCATTTCTGAAAATTGTAATTATTAATGTAGCATAATGGTTTTCTAATATATTGTATAAATATAGGGTTAGGGCGGCATATTTTAGAAGCTAAACCTATAAACAACAAGGAATTAGTAAAGAAAACATCTACAAAATGGTATTACGCAATTCTTTATTATAATCCCCATCAAGTTACCTTGAAAAACATGCAAGTCTCCGAGAGATCAGCCTTTAAAGTAAGATCAGAATCTTTTACAAAAAAAGACCTTTATTGTCATACACACTTTATAAATATATATGCTACATATATCACAAACTAACTCAACTTTTTCTTCTTAACACATAATCTTTTTTTACATAATCCTCCTATATGAACTCAAAGTCAAAATTAGTTTTTTTTTTCTAAATGATCGCAACAAAGGAAATACGTGTCAAGCAACTGAAAATGAAAACATGGAACACAACTAGTGTTTAAATGTATTTACTCAATATGAAAATAAAATGGTTCCATTAAGGAATTAGCAGAACAAGTATCGAATACACTAAAATAAAATTGAAACCAAAAGGGGATTTTTAACAGGATCCACCATAGAATATGTGATATGCCAAATAAATTTACTATTAAATTTTATAAATCGTGTTTGCATTCAGATTAATTGAACGAGATGTATTTATTGTGCTCGATTATAATGCTCGGCTGATTTTAACAAATAAACGTTTTTTTATATACGTTTGAAAATAATGCATGGATGTATATAGAATTAATTCCGCTTTAAGAAACAAACTGAATAAAAATATAGAAATATAAAAAAACTGACTGGCGGCCCCAACTTTTAAAGAACGTAATCCTCTTACCGAATAATTTAATTGTTATGAACCTCGGCAGATCTTGATCGGTTTAAACCGGCGGACGTATTGTGTGCAGAAACATTGTTCGTTTGTGTGGGGCGAAGGAGCTTTTACGTGCTTGAAATTGTTTCGCGGGATAATTTCCTGCATAAAATCCGTGTTGCGAGGAATATCGGATGAATTTTTGCCCGGCACAAATTGGGGCGCGCGGAATATGCGAGCCGGTCGGCCATATACAATTCGGACGATTAGCATAGCATATAGTATGTTGGAGATATAGTGAGGCGGGAGCTTCATAAGTATGCATATTGCGGCATCCGACGTGCACTATATAACCTACGTTAGGCCATTCCGTGCACATTCTGCTAATAATCTGCATATCGGCCTTTCGGAAAAACCCGCGACCCCCTTTTATATTACGATCCGTACGTGTGCCGCTTTACAAATTCATTTAAATCTCGGTGTTTCTTAATAAATTGCAACAAAAATAGGAAAAACGAATATAATTGAGAACTAAATATCACCTCAAATACAAAAATGTTTAGGCGGGAAAATCTTGGATCGATAGCCTGTTCAAGCAAGCAAGAAAAAAACAAAGATACCATTATTTATTGTAAATATATCTAAAATAAATAACTTTGAATAAAGATTTTGGAGCAGTAAAATGTTCAGCCACAATTCATCTAGCGAAAGATGGCGCTTACGTTGTCTTTCATTTATTATGATTAATATTGTATTTTTTTTTTGGGCTGTGGAAGGAAAAAAAAATATCGTATTTATTAAGAAAGCCAAAAAATTTAAATAAATTTTTAGTATTAATTATTTTCTCTAGTAATAGTAGTAATAGTAATAGTAGAATTAGTATTAATTATTTTCTCTAGTAATGATAGTATTTGCTAATAATAGAGAAAATAATCAATATTATAAATTTATTTAAAATTTGACTTTTTTAATAAATACGATATTCTTTATTTTGGTTGTTGGTCGTGGAGACTTTAATTATTTAAATAAAAATACTTGTCCTTTCTCTTACTTATTTTTTACTACTACTACAATATCTTTATTCAAAGTTATTTGTTTTACATATATTTACAATATTTTATGGTATATTTGTTTCTTTCTTGCTTGATTGAACAGGCTATCGACCTATTATTTTACTAGATTTATTTCGGAAACTATGTTTATATTTATAAAACTTCAACTACTGAAGATGGAAACATGGTTTCTGAAATATATCTAATAAAATAAAAAATAAGTAGGAGAAAGGGCAAGTATTTTTATTTAAATAAATACGATATTGTTGAACGAAAAATAATAATAATAAGAAAAAAAACAGATAATTAATATTACAATTTTACTTAAGTTTCGAATTTTTCTTCTTGCGTATTTTAATGGTTGCACTTTTGTATATAATGGTAGTTTATGTATGTTGTATAATATCAACAAAGGAAGCGTTACCAACTGTGCATCTTCTCCTTCGGAGTAAAAACACACAAAAAAAATCCCTCTCGCCGAGTGAAAGCATCCACATGCCCACATAACGTCCTTAATCTCAAAAATGAATAAAGACAGGTGCCGGGACAGACGGGAGCTGATGCACATAAATTTCCGCGCCTATTTACGCCCGGTGAAATTCACCAGACGCGATAAATAAATTGAGCGGCCAGAAAGGAGAAACGGCGAAAGGAGGAGCGCTTTCGCGGGCATGACGGCGTAATCGTCTCTGTACACATCATAAATCGAAATTAATAACAGAGATCTTGACCAGGAACGGGCGCCGGGAGAGATTTATGGCCCTTCTGCCTCCGATGTTCCACCGCCGGGGCGGGCGGATGTTTGTTTCTGATGTTTTCGTGCCGGAATTAATCGCCGCTCATTACACATCAACACTGCGCGAATTAATATCCCCCTCACACATGGCGAACTTTAATTAAACTGAATTAGTCATATATTCTTGTACGACAATTTAATCATTGCATTAAATTAAATAACTATCATTTAATTTTAATAA
The DNA here is from genome assembly GCA_963082785.1 of Philonthus spinipes. Lineage (NCBI taxonomy): Eukaryota > Metazoa > Arthropoda > Insecta > Coleoptera > Staphylinidae > Philonthus > Philonthus spinipes. Next base: position 1,892,907 of record OY720316.1, read on the forward strand.
ATGAAACACTTTTTTACAATTAAGAAGTTAACTATCATTTAATTGTTACAATCTACTGATGATATGTATATATATTATTCGGGGTTTATATATATATCATAATTATTGTATGAAAAATATATTAGGAAATTCAAATCAGTCTAGAGAAGACAAATTCTCGATTATATGGAATAACATATCTTTATAACAAATTGAAATAAACAGAAAGAATAAAAGGACTTGAGGTAGAAAGACCATTTTGTGAAATTTGCAATTATTAATGTAGCGTAATGGTTTTCTAATGCATTGTTATTATTATGTTGGAATTTCACAAATAAAAATGTTTGTATATATATATAAACACTCTAAATAAGAAAAGTTCTCGTTCATATGGTATTAATAATTAATAATAGTATTCTAAATTTATATAAAGTGATTATAGTTTTAGAATATTAGCTTTTTTCTAGCACAAAAACACGTGCGAAAGGACTAATTCCCCGCTAAAGTTGCTAACGAAATTTAAAAGCGCTCAAATTTTAATGAAAGCAAAATAATACGCTCATCCTCGCGAGCGGCGTCGCATCCACCACCCCCGTCCCCCCTTCGCCCCGTTTCCCCATTTCCCAAACGAAACTCAATTATAGTCTAGTCAAGGAACTATTTAAATTCATCCGTCTCGGCATCAGTAATTGTAATTGCATTCGTTATTCCGTTAATGAAGCTCCTTAAAGTCAAAACAAAACTTTGTGCAAGCTGCAACAAGCAAGAGCAAGCGACGATTTCGCATTTCGAGTTTTCTGCGGCTTGTGACTCCGGGAGCGGCGGGCAAAGTTGCGAGACGGCGGGACGTCAGGCATTTGCATAATGAAATAATTAGGCGCTTTCGGCGGCGACTGCTCTAATTAATTCGCATTCGTGCGTTAATGTAAGCAACGCGCACGATTGCGCGAAACGCTCGCTTCGGGGATTGCGCCTAACTTTCGCCCGCCGGCGCGGGTAAAAATTGCGGGAGGCCGAAATACGGGGTGTTTTACAACAAAATAATACTCAATTTTATTTAAGTACTAAAGTGCTTTTTTTAGGGTTGATTACCTAAAAATAATAAGATTTTCAATAATATTTTTTTTCGAATCCTTAGACCCTTTCAGGTGTCGGATTCCATTACAATTGAAGAACATTTAATTCTTTGAATTATTGGGGGTTTAAATAAGTATGTAGAATCCCATCGTTAGTTCTAAATCGATATACATTTTAAAATAAACAAAGTATAATACAAACACCAGGCGCCTCCACAATGGTGGATGCGCCGGGCATACCTGGATAAATCCGTGGGTAATTATTTATTTGTAATTATTTTTCCGAGATAGCAAAATGTGTCCATATGTTCGACTGGCTGCCAAAAAGTATACATCTCGAGTTGTCTTGCACCATTAAAAACGTTTTAATTAGAAAGAAGAATAGTAAAAGCACCAGGCGCCTCCACAATGGTGAATGCGCCGGGCATATGACTGGAAAATCCGTGCATAATTTTCCACCAATTTATCTGCTGTAATTAAACAAAATTTAATCATTTCTTCAGAAATGGAATTCTCAAACTAACCCCCCTCCCCTTCTGAAAATACACCCATACATTATATAAACATTGAATGGATGAGGAAGTATAAATTTATCCCAATTTCAAAGTATGTTAATTTGAAACTATTTAAACGAAACGAACGTGTCTATTTAACGCTGCAGTTGCACGAGTGTAAAAACTTTTTACACGCTGTTTTATTTTATTCCACCGACGCGACGGCACAAACACGGCCGTTCTCATTACACCCGAAACTCTGAACCGGGAAGCGGGAATAAAACAGCCCCCGTGATTTGGCACGATTGCGGTGTTAACGGTTTGTTAAATTAAACACAGATTATTTATCGCCTTATTTCACATTGTTTGCGCATACAGCGCATAAAGGATAATGTTATTCCGTTGAAGGGGCGTAATTCTGTTCGGAAGTTTCGGGAACTACGGTTGTGAGGTGTACGAGTTTGGACACCGTCTGTAGCGTGCCGCTGTTGTTGCGGTTATTGTTGCTTTTAATCATAATTTCGACCGCCCCCCTCCCCCAACACACACATACACAACACCTCCCACCTTTACGGACTTTGGACATTTGTTGCGAATTTTCCCAATTTAAGTTTAATCGACTTCTGAGTGCCGGGCTGGTGAAATATACGGTTGTACAATTTTCAGGAACATTATTACTGCGCCGGACAGTTGTGAAAGGAATTTACTCAAGTTTTGGAAACTTTGCAGAAGCAATACACCCAATCATTCTTTAAAAAAATATATTTAATAAAAGAAATCGTGTTACTGTTCCTGTCGCTTATACGAAATACTGAAAATTATTTGAAATTTCCGACGGAATCTAAACAATTTCTTTCTTTAAATTACATTCTTCTAATGTATGGGCAAAAAAAAATCAGAATAAAATTAATAATCTCAAATCTTGATAATGATTTGATAACCCGAAACTAATTGAGAATTTAAAGTTCTATTTAATGCGTATTTTATTTATTTATTTAATATTTATTATATACAAAACTCAAAAATTATAATAAAAAAATGGATTATTTAATTAAAAATGAAATAAATATGAATAAATTATTAAAAATCAATTTATTTCATACAATATGAACTACCAATGTCTAAATATTAAAACCATTAATTAAAAATGGCTGTCTTTTCTCCTACTTATTTTTTTTTTTAATTTAACTAGATATATTTCGGAAACTATGTTTCCATCTTCAACAAATCTTCAATTACTAAAGATGGAAACGTAGTTTCCGAAATATATCTGCTTAAATTAAAAATAAATAAATAGGAGAAAGTACATCGATTTTTATTTAAATAATTAAAATCTCCACAAGCAACATAAAAAACAGATTTGTGTTTTACAATAGATAATTGTAGATGAATTGATTGTTTTTTTAATTCGAATGTAAAGGTTTATAAATTATCGTTAAACGAATTTTGTAATGAGAAAAGTATAATCTTATCGCGCGATATATAAAATTAATGCTCACTTAGTTAAATAATTTATATGGGATCGATTATGGCTTCGCCTAAAACCCATCAGGCGAGTGACTTACGTAAGATCACCCGGAAATTTATAGCCAGGCGTATCCCGACCGGGATTAATTAAACGCTGGTCCATCTTGGGTTTTCCGCGGTCAGCTCAAGGAATTTACAAGGCTTCAGTGTTAATCCACTAATACCCTTTTCCCTGCTCCGCAAAAGGAGTGAATATTCCCGTCATGCCTGGCTCCCCGCCAGCGAGGAGGATTTTTTTATGCGCACACATTTTTTTTTATATATATAAAGCCAACCCTTTTTGGAGAATCAGTGTCGTACATCTTGGCTCACTTTGATCCGGCAGGAATGCAGATGCGGGAGCCTGTTCGCGGGTAATTTAGTCGGAGTATGTGTTAATCACTGCACACACTCACTGATATATACCTTCCTCCTCTGGAACAAACTCGCGCCGCATGCTGACATAAATTTAACGCGATGCTTAAAGCATTTCAGGTCAAAGAGTCTGAAATATGTCTTTCGGTAGGTGCGCGCCTAAATAAATTAGACGTTTATCTCTGCTCGGTGGAGATGGAGAATAGCGGATGGGAACGCCCCGTGTTCGGGGTATAAATATATAAAAGGGGATAAATTACGGTCAGAAATATTCGTTTGTAAAGTGTCGGGATTCGATTCAACAAATTCGGTTGGGATAAACTTGTTATCTTGAGCGAGTAGCTCGCTGCGGGGCAATGCAACGGCGGCGTGTAATCGTAAAGTGCGCTGTTTGTTACAAGTGATCGAGTTGTACAATGACGCACACCACACATTCGACTGCACTACATTTACACAGTAATTGGATATCACAACTATGCACTAAACTTTAACATTTCGATGCAAATTGCTCCATAAAACCCATAATCCGACAACATATTTAACGCAAGATTTGTTACAACTTTGAATTACACTGTAGTTTCAGAAACGCTTAATATGTATCAAATTTTATACACTTTAAACTTTTGCAAATATGCAAAAAGACTGGAATAGAATTGTTAATTTACAGCCTATTACAGCTTTATACAAGCTTTATTTAATGTTCTGACGTAGTTTTATGAAGGTACCTAAAAGATTATAATTATTACGATTTTTTGAAATTCAATTATCCGTAAAAAATATGAAAAATCGGCGATTTCTGCTGAAAATTGGAAATATCTCAAAAACTGTCGAGGGGGTATATTTGGGTTTTTAGATATTCTTAAAGACAAAGCTTTGTTTAATATCTTGGCATAGTTGCATGAAGATACCCAAAAGATTACAATTATTACGATTTTTTGAAATTCAATTATCCGTAAAAAACATGAAAAATCGGCGATTTTAGCTGAACATCGGAAATATCTCAAAAACTATCGAGGAGGTATATTTGAATTTTTGGATATTCTTAAAGACAAAGCTTTGCTTAATATCTTGGCGTAATTGCATGAAGATACCCAAAAGATTATAATTATTACAATTTTTTGAAATTCAATTATCCGTAAAAATCACGAAAATTCGGCGATTTCAGCTGAAAATTGGAAATATCTCAAAAACTATCGAGGGGGTGTATTTGGGTTTTTGGATATTCTTAAAGACAAAGCTTTGTTTAATATCCTGGCATAGTTGCATGAAGATACCCAAAAGATTATAATTATTACGATTTTTTGAAATTCAATTATCCGTAAAAAACATGAAAAATCGGCGATTTCAGCTGAAAATTGGAAATATTTCAAAAACTATCGAGGGGGTGTATTTGGGTTTTTGGATATTCTTAAAGACAAAGCTTCGTTTAATATCCTGGCATTGTTGCATGAAGATACCCAAAAGATTATAATTATTACGATTTTTTGAAATTCAATTATCCGTAAAAAAACATGAAAAATCGGCGATTTCAGCTGAAAATTGGAAATATTTCAAAAACTGTCGAGGGGTATATTTGGATTTTTGGATATTCTTAAAGACAAAGCTTCGTTTAATATCCTGGCATAATTGCATGAAGATACCCAAAAGATTATAATTATTACGATTTTTTGAAATGCAATTATCCGTAAAAAAACATGAAAAATCGGCGATTTCAGCTGAAAATCGGAAATATCTCAAAAACTGTCGAGGGGGTATATTTAAATTTTTGGATATTCTTAAAGACAAAGCTTTGTTTAATATCCTGGCATAGTTGCACGAAGATACCCAAAAGATTATAATTATTACGAATTTTTGAAATTCAATCATCCGTAAAAAACATGAAAAATCGGCGATTTCAGCTGAAAATTGGAAATATCTCAAAAACTGTCGAGGGGGTATATTTAGATTTTTGGATATTCTTAAAGACAAAGCTTTGTTTAATATCCTGGCATAGTTGCACGAAGATACCCAAAAGATTATAATTATTACGATTTTTTGAAATTCAATTATCCGTAAAAAACATGAAAAATCGGCGATTTCAGCTGAAAAATGGAAATATTTCAAAAACTATCGAGGGGGTATATTTGAATTTTTGGATATTCTTAAAGACAAAGCTTTGTTTAATATCCTGGCATAGTTGCATGAAGATACCCAAAAGATTATAATTATTACGATTTTTTGAAATTCAATTATACGTAAAAATCATGAAAAATCGGCGATTTCAGCTGAAAATTGAAAATATCTCAAACAATCGAAGGGGTATTTTTGGATTTTTGGATATTCTTAAAGATAAAGCTTTGTTTAATATCCTGGCATAGTTGCATGAAGATACCCAAAATATTTTAATTATTACGATTTTTTGAAATTCAATTATCCGTAAAAAACATGAAAAATCGGCGATTTCAGCTGAAAATTGGAAATATCTCAAAAACTATCGAGGGGGTATTTTTGGATTTTTGGATATTCTTAAAGATAAAGCTTTGTTTAATATCCTGGCATAGTTGCATGAAGATACCCAAAAGATTTTAATTATTACGATTTTTTGAAATTCAATTATCCGTAAAAAACATGAAAAATCGGCGATTTCAGCTGAAAAATGGAAATATCTCAAAAACTATCGAGGGGGTATTTTTGGATTTTTGGATATTCTTAAAGACAAAGCTTTGTTTAATATCCTGGCATAGTTGTATGAAGATACCCAAAAGATTATAATTATTACGATTTTTTGAAATTCAATTATCCGTAAAAATCATGAAAATTCGGCGATTTCAGCTGAAAATTGGAAATATCTCAAAAACTATCGAGGGGGTATATTTGAATTTTTGGATATTCTTAAAGACAAAGCTTCGTTTAATATCCTGGCATAATTGCATGAAGATACCCAAAAGATTATAATTATTACGATTTTTTGAAATTTAATCATCCGTAAAAAAAATCACGAAAATTCGTTGATTTCAGTTGAAAATCGGAAATATCTCAAAAACCTTTTTAGTTCTTTGGATTTCCTAAAAGACCATGCTTTATTTAATATTCTGGCGGAGTTTCATGAAGATATCCACAAAATTATAATTATATAATTAGTGTTTTAATTTTAATATCCGATTTATTTTTAAATAAACAAATATTACAATGAAGAAAGAAAAAACAGGTAACAAATAAACTAACACAATTTCATCCCGCTGGTAACGTCGGAACGAACTGTTAAATCCGAGTGGGAAACAACGTTACACGCCGCACACGCGACTTCAAAGGGAGCACGTGTCTAACTGTAACTCAATAACTACAGTACACCCTGCGTTATACACGAATACACGTGTAGTTAAAGTGGTGAATTTTTCATGAAACCCCGGCGGGCGCACCCCTTTCAAATCGCGCACTCGTACGCCGGATATTAATTACTCAAAGAATTCTGTGATTCGGGGCGGAAACAACGGGCGCATTTCACACGGCCGGCGCTTGCATTTCAACTTAAATATCTTGTAGCAGCGAACGTAAAAAAAGTAACGGGGGAGGATGTATTGCCGGGCAAATAAAAATGGAGGAAACATCAAAGAAAATGGGAAAATCGAAAAGTTCAAAGTCGATCGGTACACTCATATAGAGATATAGCCCTGGTGTGTTCAAACAGAGGGAAATGGGACGGCTGTTGGGATCAGCGGTTCTTACTTGGGGATTATTGATCGAAATTTTTATACGTAAAAAAAAGACGATGTCATACACAATTATCATTTCAATCTGTTTGTTATTTTTGGATTATTTTGTTACGATTTTCATACACGCGTTTCGGGATTTATCCCTCGTCAGTACAGCTTCACTTTGAATAATTGTTTAAAAACGTAATTATTTTCATATTCTTGTAATTCAATTAAAACTGCAATGCATCTTTATAAAACTCATATTCTTAATTGTTCTAACAAGTCTCTTAAAATAGACATAACTAAAACCTAAAGCTGTCATCCCGGGAAGTGAGGAATTAACTGATTTATTTTTTGTATAAATAAAAAAGGTAACATCTGAAAATCATAAAAATCTTAAACATTATCATCCACTTTTCATATATTTTTATTACGATTCTCGTCGGCGCGAGGAAAAACAAGCGGGATTCAATTTGCGGCATGATTTTATCCGATTTATCCGAAGGGTGCGGAAAATCTAAAACGTAAATAACTTTTTTTCTCTCCATAATAAATCCCTTTTCGGAATTTCTAACTCGCTTTTTCTGCCCTTTCGCGAACGCGCGTGTGTGTCAATTTTCGCAGCCTGTATATAAATACATTCCGTATCGAGGGGAAAAGTGCGGGAAATATTACCTACATCAATATATTCACCGGAAAATGTGTACGCATTTTTTTTACGCCCGGAATATTTTATGTCTGGTTGGGTTTTTTGTGTGTGTGTATGTGTGTTATAACTAGATTTTTTTACGCGCGCATCGAATTTACATTTGGCGGAGAGCGAGTGTTCGATTATAATAAAAAATAAATAACGAATAAACGCGGAAGCGAATAAGTGTATAGTATGTGTGTGTTCTCCTTTTTTTGGAGTGGAGGAGAAGTAAAAAGGGAGCAAATGGTTGTCTATTTATTTTACAGCCGGTAGTGGATGCGGAATGCAAAGCACTTTGCTTAATCTTTGAATTTTATAGGTAGACATTACTTACGTGCTAAGTGGGATTTAAAAAAGGTGAAAACGGGAATTCTTCCAGGTGTACGCTACTAAACATTACATTCTATTGCGCGTTTCCTTCTGTTTTTTTTTTTTCCTTCTAAACCATTTATTTTATTTTCGTATTTTTTTTGAATAATTTGGATTTATTACTTTTGTTCTTAATTTATTTTTTTAAATAGAATTAACCTCAATTAACGGCAAATATTAGCCTTTATTTAGAAATTAGTGATATAATTAGCATAGTGCTAGCCCTCTTCGATGAGTTGGGCCCGTAGTGCTGAGGACTGGTATTTGGTTGTCCTAAAAGAAAGAAGCAAACTGAAACCGTAGCATAGTGCATAATTGGAGTGTTGAAAATAATCTCTTGACTGTTCGACTTTCACTAAATAAAAAAATATATCTCGAATATTTCATAAACAAAATTAATGATAGCTAGCTGAACTGTCTTCAATCCTAATAATGATTTCGCTAATAGTGTGTAGCGTTTAGAATTTTGCACTTTAAGAAGTACAGAATTTTGTAGAAATTTTTTAAAAAATATATGTTAATTATAATGCGATGAAGAAAATATTTTCCACGAGGTACGATAACGCCCTTTTAGATATCGAGACTCTACCGTTAATCTCCCCGGCGAAAACTAATCGCGATTTATGTGGGGCCCCAATTAATTGACCGGAAACCGTCGGGTCCTTTCTACTAAATTTTAAACAAACGGCCAGCGCCGCCTAATCTTTATTATCTCCGTGTTAAATTAGCGTCCCCGCTTATCCTTTTATCGTCCACCCGAAAGCCAGGAGATGTAGTGAGTAGGTGTCGCTGGTTTATTTTCATCTCGAATATCTTTTACACGCGCCGGGATTCAGATAACGTCCTTTACACGTGATTAAATACGCCGCGTTTGCCACACATGTGGAACTCTTGTAATCACTATCTAATCTATGGGGAATATTTTACATTCGGCGGGGTTTTCTTTTGTGTTGTCCACGATTAAGAGCCGCTTGTTTTCAAAAAAAAAAAAAAAACGATACGAATCAAGACTTTTTTACATTCTTTGTTTTTAAATTATACATTACTAGTATCTTTAAAACAAAAAGAATTGAAAGTATATTAAATTTAAAAAAAACAATCAGGAATTAGTATAAAGACAGCGACAGCTTTTATTGTAATTGATTTTTAAAATCAAGGAATCAGTATAGATTCCTTGATTTTAAAAATCGTTTCCTCAGAATCCCTTAAAAACATCTAGGTGGTTGAAAGTAGTGTTGGGCAAAATCGAGTGAATTTAGTAATCGAATATTTCTGAATAACCAATTTTAAATAGCTAAAGTTAACAAATAACAATAAAATTCAGTTTACTAATCAATAGGCAAAACTTTCCAATGTTAATATTATAAATAACATTAAGAAAATTGTTACAAACTTCATTTTACAGTGATAAAATAGATCGAAAACATCGACTTTGCCCAACTCTAGTTGAAAGATCCGTCTTTATAATGCTTTTAATACAAAATTATTTCAATATCTTTCATTATTAATAAATAATGATTTTTTTATTGTAAGTTAGCTCACACAATCTGATAATATTTTATATAAAAAAAAACATTTTTTCTAAATTGAATAATAATAGAGAAATCTGGCGACAAAATTTAAGAGTGTTCGTCACGGACTGGCTCTCTTATGGGAATTGTTAAGAAACGCCCGATGCTCTACAGAGTTTATTAATAAAAATAATGACATGCGTTTTTTTTTATACATGTTCTTATATTATTTGACTATAAGTTGTATAAATCTAAAATTTTATAATAATTTTTCTTTTTGTTATAAAAAAATATTACAGAACGTTCAATTTGCGGTTACATTTTTTTACTTAAATGATTTTCGATGGGGTTTTAAAAAGTTTTCTGTAGTAATTAATATCGCAAGTTTTGTATATATATTCAACGTATTTTATATATATATATATATATATATTTAAAAATGAATTGAATATATATATATATATATATATATACAAAACTTGCGATATTAATTAGTATAGAAAATTCTTTAAAAACCCATCGAAAATCATTTATGTAAAAAAATGTAACTGCAAATTAAACGTTCTGTAATATTTTTTTATAACAAAAAGAAAAATCATTGTAAAATTTTAGGTTTATACAACCTATAGTTAAATAATATAAGAACATGTATAAAAAACCGCATGTCAATATTTTTATTAATAAACTCTGTAGAGCATCGGGCGGTTTTTAAAAAGTATATATAAATGAATTGAATATATATATATATATATACAAAACTTGCGATATTAATTAGTATAGAAAACTCTTTAAAAACCCATCGAGTGTGAATCTCACCTGTTCCATTGGGACAATCGATATAAAATATGCATCGAAATATGCGCGCGTATCATCATAATAACAATAAAGAAACCTTTATGCCCGCATATAAACGAGAATCGTAAAACGTAAAAGTCGCGGGATTTCACCGATCGTCGTAAAACGGCCTCGGAATTAAGACAGAAGACTCGCCGCCTCGCCGTTCCACCTTTAACGATTTGAAAATTTCGTGCCTAAAATTGCGCGATAAATTATTAGCGGGATAATTAACCCGGCGGGAATTTTTACGGCCGCGTTAATAAGTTTATAACGTGAAAAGCGCCGTAGATGGGCGCGATCGGGCCGATGGGATGTGTGTTTTTTTTACTCTTTCTCTCGTTTTCGACTTGGAGATTTAATTGCTTTCTTTTTATAGCGGGCTCGTGATTTTGACCACTCAATTTAGTGAGCTGGGAATTTAAGTTGTGGTGATTATTCGTGAATTTCTTGTTAATTAAATATATATATATTAATTTTAAATAAAATTATTTGATTTTTAAAATTGTGAAATAAAATAAAATATGAAGAAAGATAATAATTTCATTTGAATAATTAAACAGTCTTCACATATCAGCTAACATAAGGTTGCAAATTAATATAGCATATCCATGAATGCAATGGATTAAACTGTTTTTAATTTAAATTCGATATAAAGAGGAGTTTTGCAATGTTTACAATTTTCAATTAGGGTGAAATAAATCAGAGACCACACGCACCGGAATGAATTAATTAAATTGACTTTCCATGAAACGTGAACGAGAGAAAAAAAAGCGGTAACATCGATCCAACTGAAAGCGTTACAAGCGAAGTTTCGAATAAAAAAAGAAGAAGTGCAGATGAATTGATTACCACAAATTAAAATACCAATTAACCTTAATCACCTCAACTTTTCACACATCGGAATTTATGAAATCCACTCGGGATTAACCAACAAGAGCCGACCGACCGAGAGAGGCGAGAGAAGAGCCCCTCTGTTCACTGTTCACTTAGGTAATTTCAATTAACTAGATAGAGTTATCTTACCGCCGCGTCCTTATGAAACAATAATTAATTACTTAATGTACATTTAATTAAAAGCGACACACAGCAACAATAATGAATTAAAGTCGCCTTCCTCTCCGCTCGCTCCACCGGGGCGTTAATTAAAACATTCGGCCAACTTTATTAACGGTTCGACATGCCGTGTTTTCCTAATATCGCAATTAATTAGCGGGGATTCGCTGCAGACGGCGCGGATTTTGCAAATTAAACATTTCTGATTGCCGGCTGAATGTTTAATGTGATTTTGTGTGCAGTTTTCGGTTGCTGCATGAAATTTGTATCAACAGCCTAGGCCCGTTGCTGCGCTGTTTAAATTTGTGATGGCCCGGGGGTGGGTGAACGGGGGGGCGTTTTATCAATATTTATTGCGAAATTAATGATTCCATTGTTGAATTCCCAGTGGGATTTATAATTGTATATATATTTATAACGGCGCTCGTGTTTGCAATTAATTATTTTAATTATACATAAATTATGAAATCATAACTGCGGTGTGTTCGTTCTCTCCAATAATTTACATGGATTGAAATTGTTATGCTCCACGATTTATATCTGAAATATTTAAGCTTCAATATTTACAACTATTTAAGAATATTAACATTAAAGGCAAAAAAGATCTTTAGGTCGCTGCAGAACCACAAATCAAATAATAATTAACTGTACAATTAGGGTCTGGAGATTGCAAAAAAATGAAGTATAGCATTTCTTGAAAGGATGTTTTGTCATATATGTCATTAATGTTAGTGCCATAACTTAAATAATAACGATTTACCAAAGAAGCAAGGCAATTACAATATTTTAATAAGTAATAAGGTAGTCGAGTTATGAGTGGCAGTAGTTAGGTCGGCACGTGTAGAATTCCAAATTACTTATGTGATTTCCCCAGAGTGCGCATTTTCCGGGACAATCCGGAACAATCCGGGACCGGCAATATCGTAACACCCCTCCCCCCCCCTTAACGTAATATTGCAACTCCGGCAAAAATTGTTGCACTCATAAACGGCGCAAATTTAATTACACCACTCCGAAAGATAACGCCCGTGTAACGAAACGGATTCCTCGGCGCGCATTCCTGATTTAATTAAAAATTCATCGCGCGCCTAATTAATCCGAGATGTATTTATTTTTAATTAAACACACAGAAATAACTCGGCGATTTTTCTTCGTGTTTATTTTTAAATTCTAATCCGCGCGAATATTTTTGTTTTCTCCTTTCGCGTCTGCGTGAAATATATCGCCGGCATCTGTTTGTGGCTTTGTGCAATAATAATACAACGGTGTTGATCGCTTCCGTTGACATATTGTCCATATTAAACGCGAACTGCAAGGATCAACGTTGACAAATCTGACGCGCTTTGCATTGTAATGGCCACTTGAATTATTTCTAACACTTGCGCTCCGGTTGCCGCTGCGCGCAACAGCGTCGGGATTAAGGGATAACCATTACTCTTGCGAAATGAGTTTGTGCATAAAACTTTACATTTAACACAAAAAAATATATTCCAACACAAACATCTTTCAACAAAATAAATACTCGATCAAGAAAAGTTATACACGATTTGACTTTTTTATTAAAAGATTAAATTATGTAAGGCGGAGCTGTCTTGACGAGGTATAGATCCCGAAACACGTGTCTGCAGATGGCTTTATATTAAGTAACGTTCTTTTTGTTGTTATTGTTGTTTGCATTGAATTTTTTTGCGTTGTCTTTCATTTATTATGATTAAATAAATGGTTTATGATTTTAAACTTTTTGTATATTTCACTACGTTGTAGCTTCTTCAAGCGAAGAATTAAAATTTATTAATTGTTAAGGCTTTCATTGGGTTATAAATTTTTAGTTTATTTAATTAAACATTTACTTTTTTAACAAATTATACAAAGTTGAAAAGTGTTTTATTTAATACGAATTTTTAAGGCGGAGAAGCTGCAGTGTAGTGAAATTAATAAAGTGAAGAAGCTACAGCGTAGTGAAATTAATAAAAAAATAAAAAAAATTGTTTTTCGTAAAAAATAATATTTGTATTAAGTCAACGTTAAATAATCATTCGATATTAATAACTTTAAAGCATGTGTATCTTTCCGGCTTTAATTAATTGCTCCCCGCTATCGACTAATAAAGAGCATTTATCTTTAACTTAATTGAACCAATACCTTATTGGCATATCCACGAAATAAGCCGTTCCGCATGAAATAAATTAATTAAAAAATTATGTAAACCTCCCATATCTCGCCTCTCACTACCACTTCCTTCCCTCCTTCATTTCATTCCATTCTCCTGCTCCGCGTCAATAAAGATTACTTAAGTAGAATTCCGTGTATTTAAATAATAAATACAATTAAGCGCCTTGGATTGATAGAGAGCGTCTTGGAGAACCCACATTTTTTTTTTCTCATCGGAAGCAAAAGAAGCTACGCTGTCGTCCGTCCAGATGTGACGAAAAGCCGAAGGATAATGAATGTATTCCGAGGACGATTAATTATTTCACGTTATCTTGCTGTAAATAAGGAGGTGGATGGAATGAACGGGGGATTAATTAGGGAAGACCATGTCGAAGGTGGAGGCGGATGCGGAGGATCCACTTCAATTTGTAAATTGAGTTTTAATTCTCGCAGCAGATGTATTTTTAATTAAGTGCACTGTGGAGCTAATATGGTTGTCATTAATTACTTTCTTCACGGGGAATTGCTTTTCTTACGCGTTTTGCATTTTTTTGAAATAATAAATCATATTTGATCGCATTATGAAAAATAGTTATTCAAGGGCAGAAAGATCTATGCTCGATAGCCTACTAACACAATAGTACATATTGTTAAAAGTTTATAACAATATGTACTATTGTGTTAGTAGGCTATCGAGCCTACTATAAATTTTTAACAATATGTACTATTGTGTTAGTAGGCTATCGAGCATAGGTCTTTCTGTTGTCATATTGTCTGAATAAAAATGTTTGTTCGATGCGGAATTTAACGCAGAATCAAAAGTACTGGGATGATTTTTTCGTGGTAGCGGCCATTTGGGCGCTATTGCGTTTTCTGCTACAGTAATTTATATAAATCGTCGTTATATTTAGTTTGAAATTGTAGGATAAAAAATTATTTAAAAATAATTAATAATAATTTAGCTACTGTGACATTTTGGCACATTCAGATGCAACACAAGACAATTCATGTGTTCCGCCGAGACGTGCAACGATAATAGGATTATTAAGGTGCATTTTGGTGAATTACACAACGTAATAGAATAATAACATGTGGCACGGGGAAACAGAGGAACTAATATGGGCATTGTAGCAATAACGCAGCATCACGGCGCAGTAATTGGCCGGATCGCTTGAATCGGTACATGTGGGGCTTCTGTTCAAATTGAGTATTACATATTGTAATGCCACCATTACCGGGCCCTTTTCAAATCGTCCATTATATCGCAAGATAGACGGCTCTCTGTGCGCGCTTCATTGTGAATCAATTGATTTTTCTTTCCATTATTCTCGAAATAATCTCGACAATATTAAAAAGAAGAGATGTGTCCATCATGGACTATTGAAATAAGTGCATATCAGGTTATATGATTTGATGCATCCATCAAGTATTGTATATTAAAAATAACAAAAAGAAAAACGTAATTGTATTTCTATGTATGCTATATATTTCCGGCAGCGATGAAGTCCATGAAAAAATCTGTGCTAGCTAGCTGAACTGTCCTGATGATTCGCACAAATCCATCGATGAATAGTGATGGAAGGATGTTTGTATTTAGCAAAGATATTAGAGTTAATACAGAATTTTGTATGAGCAATTATTTTGCTTAAATCTAATATGACTAATTTAAATATTAGTATTGTTCACTGTTATTTTATATTTATATATCAGTTAGAATATTATATATATATATATATATATATATATATATATATATATAATATTTTTTTGTAGCATATTTTTGTAAAATGGTGATTCCATAAATAAATGTATTATTATTAATATACGCTGGGATTTTAGTGGATTCATAAAGGTATTTGATGGAAGAATTGTGGAATAGGAGAGAAATTAATTAAACAATTATTCAATTGTGTAAATTATGTTGTTTTTTTAATTAAATAAAAATAATTTGAAAATAATTTATGAATTATATTTTTCTTCAGCTATTGCGATATTTTTTGACTTACGTTAGGTGACAACTTAATAAATACTCGTTTCTAATCATCTATTTTTTTAATATTATTAGCGTAACGTAAGTCAAAATGTCAGAGTAACTAGAGAGGAAATAATTTATTAGTTAATTTCGATTTTTTTTATTTAATTAAAAAAACATAAATAACACAATTGAATAATTGGTTAATTAATTTCTCTCCCATTCCACAATCCTTCCAACGAATACCTTTTCGATTATTATTTTGCTTTTATTTAATTTAAAAGAAAAATTGTATAACAACTAGATTAGTAAGAGGTCTTTGAAAAGCTACTTAACATTAGACACAATTCCCATTTAAGCGCACACAAGACTTTATATCCTCATTGAGCCGGACGCAGTTCCCGGCGTCAAGTCGCCTCAACGAGGAAGCGAAATCTTGACGTTCAATCATAAAACAAGGGCGAGGGCGGCTAATGAACAAGCACCGAGAGGACGAATGGGAAGAGGAATCTTGTCCCTTCCGCAACATTAACAGCATCCCCTTTGACCTTATTAAGACAACGCCGATCTCGTCCCATTAAAATTTCATTACAGCCCCCGCTGTCGAATTTATTCGCCATCGATAAACAGCCCCCAGTAGTGGGTGAATAATAACGGTTTGATTGATAGTTTCCTGATGACAACTATTTTGTTATTATTGGGTTCTTTTTTTTATCGGCGGGGGGAACTGTTAATGGTGGATTGGTTTTGATGTATCGTTTTATAATTTATCGAAAACGTTTCGCGCCAGTTGAATGATTGCTATTATTTTTAGATTAACTCAACAAAACGTCACGTTTAATGAATTTTATAAATACATTTTTCTCGCGACGTAAATATGAAAAAAAAAAACAGGCACTTGATTTTTAAAAGCAATATAATAAGTTTACGTTTCATGATTTACTGAATAAGGACAGAATAATCACGTATCATATTATTGTAATCGAATATTTTAAAATAATCCAATTATCCATTCGTCCTATTTTAACTAATTCGATTATATGCAGTAGGAAATATTGTACATGTAGATTAAGGATATTATATAGATACAAACATCTTTATTCATACAATGTAACAACACAAATTTATTATAATAATATGAACAATTATGTTAGTCTACCATAGGTCTTTCTGCCCAAGAATATTATTTTTATAAATTTCAATAAATGAAACACTTTAGAGGGTAGAAAAACCTCAGGTCGATAGCCCCGATGGACAGACTAACACAATATTTATTCTTGTTAAGTAAATATAAACGTATTTAAATAACTTTGACCAAATAAATGAATACCCTTTTCTATTTATATTAACATAAACGTATATATAACCTTATGTATTGTCTGAATAAAGATGTTTGTATATATGAAACACTTTTTTTTTAATTTACAATGAAATTAAACGTTAAACTTAACATTTTCCGTACGGAATAGCTCCGATTGAAGAAACAAACAACAATAAAAAAAAACGATAACTTTAAAAAAGCTGCAGGGCGTTTCATGCGGGACACACGCGGATAGATGCGCCCGTCCCATATTGGATTCCCGCGGGAACTGAACTTCAATCGGGACGATTTGATGTTACATCCAATATTTAACTACTCCACTCTGGAAATTTAATAAAAATGACATTTCACCGGTGACGATTTTCCGTGAAATGAACGCTACACTGCCGATTGATTTTCCCCGGTGCACTCATATTTTCCCGCCGTTAAACTGCCGTGTAAGGAGTTTTACCGACTTTTATACGATGCCGTTTCAAATATTCATGCAGTGAAAAGCGCGCAAAAAAAAAATTAAAGAAAAATAAAGGCCGCCCGAGTGCTCTTATATTTTTACGCTCTCGTATTTTTCAGCGCGAAAAAATAATAGATTGTTGAGGATCATAAAAAACGAATTGTTTTACATTGTAAAGTTTGTAGAACAATCGTTTAGTTGAAATAATTTCTAAATTTAAAATAATATATTATGACAAAAAGATAACCTCGATAGACAGACTAACACCTACATGTATTCTAATTATTTATGTTATAATCCCTTGTATTATTTGTATAGTCTGAATATATATATAAATATATATATATATATATAAATATAAACACCACTAAATTTTTATCACACATATATATATGTATAAATAGAAAACAGTAAATGTGTAAATGTGAAAATAATTTATTAATTATTTTCAAATCATTTTTATTTAATATATATATATATGTATATTAAATAAATAGAGCAAAAAGGCTGTACTCTGGTAAATTGGCAGGCTAAAACGTTATTTATTTGTTGTTGTTTTTTTTTTAATATTCCGGGGAGAGGTGCTTGTGGCTTTATAATCCCCTCGAAACCCCCTTCCCCGCAATTTTAATGACTGTTAAAAAAAAAACGTTTTAATAACGCTGTAACAGCGTTAAAAGTTTTTTTTCCATGTTGATGAAACATTAATAAAAAGTGAGCTCAGTGGGTTGTTTTTTTTTTTTTTAATTTAAATATTATTAACAGTAACAAATCATAAGCACCAATAAATTTTTATCACAGTTTTTTTTTTAATTGCGAAAACATTTCCAAAAACGTATAAATAAAAATAAAAGGGATTATTTATTTTATACGTCATATTTCTGGCAATGATCAATAAAAAGTGCAGTGTAAGTAATTTCTTGCAGTTGAAAAAAAGGTATTGATCGAATTTTATTGATCATTGTTTAATTTCATTGTAATTTAAATAACTGAAAATGTGTGAATCATTTTTGTTTTTTTTTTAATATAATTTAATATATTTAAAATAATAGCAATTGTAATTGTTGTTTAAAAATTATTTAAATATAAATAGTTGTCCTTTTTCCTAATAATTATATGTTTTTATTTAAATACTTAAAGTCTCAACAATCAACATAAAGAAGATTAAAAAAAAAATTAATAATTTTTTGCGACGCAAAAGTTAAATAAATTCTTTAATTTTCGTATATAAAAAGTGAATTTAACAAATTGAACATTCAAGATGTTGGCCGCGGCGAGAATTGAATATAAAAGAAAAACGGCGGGCGATCATGTGAGTGCAGACGTGGAATGGCGTTTTGTTGGCATGGCGAGGCAATAAAAAAAAGACGTCTCGTTGCAAGGGAAGGACGAAGAAGAGGAGACCGCACGGGGTGAAATAAAACAAAGCTCGTCTCGCTGTCAGGGCCTGAATTTATACGTCGCAATATCATAATGCGGGTTAAAGTTTTAGATATATATCCTGTTACAGGGCGCTTGTCTAAACATGTCAACAAGAACTATTACGGAACGCCGTGCGGTAATTTGCGGCCGCTCCGGTAATGACTCCGGGGAATCCCCCGCCGACGACGACGTCTTCTCGCCACCTACAAACTTCCTACGGCGCCCAACTTAAAGTTTAAGTTCACCGCCGGAACAATCGCCAGTGTGTGGATGTAAATGTTTTCGGTTGTTGCACTTCGAATTTACAATCAATTCAGAAAAGACTGAAATTATTAGTTAAAGGAGAAAGTATTCTACTTTAAATCAGTATTATACAAAATAAAATAATCTACATGAATAATTTATTTAGTCATACGCTCTATTTTTTGTTAGCATAGGATTTTCTCAAAACTCTAATTATTATTTCTTTGTAAAAAAAAACAGATAATTCACACTTTTGCAGTTATTTAAATTACGATGAAATTAAACAACGAATATTTCTGACAATTATGAATAAAATTCTATCAATCCCTTTATTTTAGTCGAAACGAGTTTCGGCTTGATGCCATTATCAAGAAGACTAGTTGAAACAAAAATATATTAAGCAAAACAAAACTAATATATACAATCATCTTTATTGTGTTTTTTTTATATACTTAAATTATACAATATATTTAATATAAACTTTTAAATGGCTATCGAGCTTAGATCTTTTAGCTATCGAGTGAATATTATTTCTAATTTTAAACTTTTTTACCAAGAGATTAATGAGAAGAAAATAACAATGAAAATAGCAATGATCAATAACACATTTTTATTGATCATTGCTAGAAATACATGTTTTCCATTTTCTTCCTAGGAATCGATCGAATTTTATTGATCAATTCCTTGTTTAATTTCATTGTGAAATAATATTTGAAAAATAATTTATTTTCAACACAATAATTTAAAACGTCGATATAAGAAAGGCGGGCAGAAATGTGAATACATAAATAACCGAAATGAAATAAATTAAAAAAAATACTGCATTTCCCTGACTAATATGGCAGTGTAGACAAAAGGCAATAGCTCCAATGGCAAACACATGCCACCGCGCGATTTGTCAATACATCCGCACGTATTACAACATTACACGCTGATGTTACAGCCCCGGAGTATTAATATTAGCTTTAGTCGCAGACTGTCGAGGGGGGATTTGTAAATCATCTTTATTGTAGCCCCTTTTATGTGCGGGGCTCCGGTATTAATGTTTGCATAAAATGAAACAGATAGCATCGTCGGCAATAAGAGTGCAGTTTTGCCGCTCGGAAAGACTCTGGATGTAATGGGATTTATGGCCGGAGTACTTTCCGCGCCCTTTGTGCACAAGGGCACCGTTTTCATTCGCGCGATGGAATTCCCGAAACCGGGGAATAACTCCTACATGAACATGCTAGATTGTCGCCACGTTTATCAAGCGTTTTCACACAGCGTGGTAATAAAAAAAAACGTTTTGATTAATTTCGAATAAAGAAAATTTTTGACATTTTTTTCACTAATCTTTTATATTACTATAAAATACTTATTTAACCACAATACTTTCTTCTGACGTTTATATGATACTAACTATAAGGAGTACAATATTTTTAAATATATTCAATGCTTGAGGTACATACAAGATTAGGCAGAATGATGTATTCATTTCTAATTTAGTCGTTTTTATTAATGGTCAAATTTGTATTCAACTGAGATTACGCTAATCTCTACTATTAATAATTTGAAGATCGACAAGAAACTATAAACTCATTTATTTAAAGTTGATATTAAAATATTTTCGTTTTTTTTTATTTTTATTAATTATTAAACGATGGACAATTTTTGCAACTCGTTGATAATCCTTAACAATATTCCCCGATTACAGCAATCCAATTAAGAAATTAGATCCGCCGGATTTCAACGGGATTCAAAGAAACGGGCGGAAGGAGAGAGCGAGCGAAAAAAAAAAAAAAGGGGGATGAAAGAAAATGTTCTCAGGCATGAGGGCATCGTGATAGAATTAATTACTTTCGTATGAAATCGTGACCATCGTAAAAAGAGACGTCGGCAGACCGTAATTAGCATTAAGGTTTCGGAAATTAATTAATCATGGTTTTTGATTCGATCGCTCGGGGGGATCCTCCGGATGGTCGTACGGCTCAATCTCGACTCGGGTTTGTTGCTTTGATTCTTTTTTCTTTCTTCTCCGTTGCTTTATTGATATTTCTCCTTCTCGGAAACGCTAAGTGGATAAGCTGCTGTTGTTTGAATTGAATTAAAATAAGGCAGCATGATATATACAATATGATCAAGAACTCGAGTATTTTGATATTTTTTTCTTATTTTACATTTTGTTGTATTTTCTCTTATTCATTGGTGCCAAAATGAATAAGAGAAAATACAACGTCACATTTATACATAAAAATCGGGTGGCATGGGTTTAAATCCCATCAAAATTGTTTCTTTTCCACTTTATATTTAATTAATTTAAATTATACTTTAAAATTTCTACAATTCATATAACTAACTAACCATCTTTATTCAAATGTGTATATGTATGTACAATAATATACAAAAATTAGAATTATATTCTGTAGATGATGATGAATCGGCTATCGAACGGAGGTCTTTCAGCCTGTCTATGTCTCGTTCTTGTCGTTGTCTATCTAATCGTCCAATTCATATATTATTTACCAAATCACAATTTTCAATTTGCTCGGATAGCATAATCTATAGTGTGTGGTTACTTGCCAATACATATATATATATTATAAAAAAGTTCAAAGCGCTCTAGAGGAGAAAAATTATATGATCAAGAACTTTTCTCACTCTAGAGGAGACAAATTATATGATAAAGAACTTTTCTCACTCGAGAGGAGAAAAATTATATGATCAAGAACTGTTCTTACTCTAGAGGAGAAAAGTTCTTGGTCATATATTTTTTTTTTTGAACATTTTTATATATATATAATATTTTTATTGTAGAATTTTTTGTTATAATTTTATTCTGAATTAAATGGTGCACTTAAGTAATCGGAGAAAAGACACAAAATAGTTGAAATTATAAAAAAAATCAGGACTTTATTGAAAACACAAGGAAGGTAATTCCCTATTAATTTTTTTTATTAATACACTAGAGCATTAAATATCTTTTATTGCATGCGATTTAAGTAACTATTATTTCATAAGAAATTATTATACGAGATTTCTTTCCAGCCATTCGACGTAATCAATTCACCCTCCGGAGATAAATTTTAATTGGAAAGCATTCGGGAATTCGGCTGGGTGGCTGGGTGTTTTGTTGGCGACCCCTTTTTCAGCGCCGAAACAAAACAACGCGGCGTATTTAGCGCGCCCAATTAAATCGCCGTGGAGGCCCCCGCCCGTCGCCGTCGATTGCGATTTTATCTCCCCCCGCGACCATTATAAAAAGGGATTAAGGGAAAAAGTAAATAATAAGGGATGTAATGCGCCCTCCCGCCCCGGTCCGCCGCCGGGATAAGAATGGATGCGGTTTAAACGGCCCGCCGCATTATCGCTCTTTAATTCAATAAGGAAGCGTTTATCCTGATAAATCGCCCATAAATTGTTTCGTTTCGCCCATTTTGTTCAGTATCGTAAGATATAGGGGGATGAAATAAAAAAAAATGCGATACACGTGTATTATCATTTAATATCAGAACGACGCTTACTATTTTATACATTTTTATTAACTTTTTGCATAATTATTTCGTACAGAAAATTTCAAGTTTAACGTACATTTTATTAATTATATCGCTTTCTATTACAAAAGCTCAGTAATTGGAAAATATTTTGTATCCTTAATTTATCCCTGAACATACATTACGTATGTATTATACCAAAGTAGGATTATTTTTGAGCAATAAAATAAATTCACATTTAATGAAACGTTCAGTCACCATTCATCTAGCGTATGGATAACTAACACTTGAAATTAGGCAAAAGGTGGCGCTTGCGTCGTCTTTAATTTATTATGATTAATAAAATAAATGTTTGAAATTTTGATTTAAATATATTATAAGCAATTTTTTAATCGTTAAGGCTTTAACTTGGTTATACATTTTGAGTTTATTTAATATTATAAGCAATCACAAAATCGCACCACGAGCACACAAAAGTCTAACCGAACATACATAATGAGCTCATCGGTTCGATTTTATGCAAATAATAAACTCGGAATTAGATTTTGCGTATAAATATTATATACAATGTGTACGGAAATACGGTTCAGGTTGCTGCATTCAGCAATCAACATGATTGATCGAGCATGAACCCACATACTCACTCGCATCGGCTGATTAATTCGACCTGCAACAAGTCGACCCGTTCACATCGACAATAAACAAATTAATCGAAACGTCGGCGCTAATTTCGCGCCTGATTTACGGGAAACTCGAGGCTTGTTAATAAGTACCCGCCCCGAATATACATTTTTTTTTTTTTTGATTGAAATTGCCTTTTCTTTGAATTTTTAAATTACAATTTTATTGCAACGAAAGTAATTTCATTCAGTTTAATAGAATGATCAACCTGCATTCATGTAGCTGCAATGGCCATCATTTTTATCAAGTCTAAAAATAAATAAGTGACCATTATTTATTTTTAGACAAAAAAGTATATATTAAAGTAGAATTCCCACGAAGAGAAAACATATAGGATTGTTATAAATTTTAACTTCCTCTTTTCATAGCTGCAAAGATTATTAATTTTAGAACAATCTATTTATATTAATCTTTGTAGCTATGAAAAGAGGAAGTCAAAAATGGGTCCATCATTTATAACAACCCTGTTTTTTTTTATTTATTTTTCTTTTCGTGGGAATTCCCTATGACGCTTCACTAAACAGCATTCGTAATGTGCGGAATCTTCATCTAAATATATCCCGCCCTTTTTTCTCAGCGAGGCGATTCATTCTTTTCGTGATTTTTTTTTTTAATTCCGTTTTCCCCAAAAGATAAAAATATCGGGGTCGTTTACGGATTCGTGACAGAATTTAAGCGTCACCTAATTTACAGGCAGGGCGGCCTCCTCGAAATAAATGTTCGGTTTAATTACGCCGCCGCGGTTGACATAACGCTCGCCTAATTAACGGATCAATTACCGGCCCGCGGTTTAACTCTCGGACGTGTTAATTGTCCCGCGGCTTAATCCCCGTTTCTTAAAATAACAACCCCGCCATACAATGAGGTACTTAATTGCCATTTGAAAAAGGTAAACAAAAAAAAAACGCAAAGTCGACATTTAGTTATTTTTTGCTTTTACTTGCCTTATATGAGTTATATGAAGCAAGGATATCAAGAGTGTTCGTGATATATATTTTTTTTTCTTCAGATTTTTTGGAGAGCAAAAGCAAATTCATCGAAATTTGGAGAAAAAAGTCGAATTTGTGTGACAATCCGAAAATCTCCAAATGACTTTATATTACACCAAAATGTAGCTAAAGAATAGGGGAATAATCTATAAGAATTTCAGCCTTATTGAGAAATTATTTTTTTGACAGTCTGCTCGCAAAGTTGGTCTTTGTAAATTAGGCGAAAATTTTGCTTATATTTGCGATTTTTTTCTGACAGCCACTATTGGTCTAAAATAATGATTTTTTATTAAAATATAGCTGCATTCTTCAGGAATGCAATGCTGAAAGCCGCTTGTTTCTATCTATTCTGTAAACTCTGTAATTTTGGTCCAACCGCAGATATGTCAAAAACGGCCAATCGGCGGGTCTCGCTTAAACCGTTCTCATAAGGACCAATGTTAATTTCGCGAAGTCATTAAAATGGCCAAAAATTGCTGAAAATAATTTTTGCGAAAAAAACTAAATAGTCTATGTTCTTTCTGGTATCATCAAGGGCTTTCTTGATTTTTTTCAGATTTTTTTGAGAATAAAAATTTTTCGCCGAAATTTGAAAATATCATAAGGGGTATGTATGCATGGAAAAAAGTCGATTTGCGTCGAAAATGCGAAAATCTCCAAATGACTTCATTTTATACTGAAATGTAGCTAAAGAATAGGGGAATAATCTGCGAGAATTTCAGCCATATTGATAAATTATTTTTCTGACAGTCCGCTCGCAAAGTTGGTCTTTGTAAATTAGGCGAAAATTTTGCTCGAATTTGCGATTTTTTTCTGACAGCCACTATCAGTCTAAAATAATGATTTATTATCAAAATATAGCTGCATTTTTCAGGAATGCAATGCTGAAAACCGCGTCTTTCCATCTCTTCTGTAAAATCTGTAATTTAGGTCCAACCGCAGATATGTCAAAAACGGCCAATCGGCGGGTCTCGCTTAAACCGTTCCCATAAGGACCAATGTTAATTTCGCGAAGTCATTAAAATGGCCAAAAATTGCTGAAAATAATTTTTGCGAAAAAAACTAAATAGTCTATGTTCTTTCTGGTATCAGCAAGGGCTTTCTTGATTTTTTTTTCAGATTTTTTTGAGAATAAAAATTGTTCGCCGAAATTTGAAAATATCAAAGGGGTATGCATGGAAAAAAGTCGATTTGCGTCGAAAATGCGAAAATCTCCAAATGACTTCATTTTATACTGAAATGTAGCTAAAGAATAGGGCAATAATCTGTGAGAATTTCAGCTTCATTGATAAATTATTTTATTGTCAGTCTCATCGCAAAGTTGGTGTTCGTAAATTGGGCGAAAATTTCGCTTGAATTTGCGATTTTTTTCTGACAGCCACTATCGGTCTAGAATAATGATTTTTTACGAAAATATAGCTGCGTTCTTCAGGAATGCAATGTTGAAAACCGCGTCTTTCTATCTCTTCTGTAAAATCTATAATTTTGGTCCAACCGCAGATATGTCAAAAACGGCCAATCGGCGGGTCTCGCTTAAACCGTTCTCATAAGGACCAATGTTAATTTCGCGAAGTCATTAAAATAGCCAAAAAGTGTTGAAAATAATTTTTGCGAAAAAAACTGAGTAGTCTATGTTCTTTCTGGTATCATCAAGGGCCTTCTTGATTTTTTTCAGATTTTTTTGAGAATAAAAATTTTTCGCCGAAATTTGAAAATATCATAAGGGGTATGCATGGAAAAAAATCGATTTTCGTTGAAAATGCGAAAATCTCCAAATGACTTCATTTTATACTGAAATGTAGCTAAAGAATAGGGGAATAATCTGTGAGAATTTCAGCCTTATTAATAAATTATTTTTTTGACAGTCTGCTCGCAAAGTTGGTCTTTGTAAATTAGGCGAAAATTTTGCTCGAATTTGCGATTCTTTTCTGACAGCCACTATCGGTCTAAATTAATGATTTTTTATGAAAATATAGCTGCGTTCTTCAGGAATGCAATGCTGAAAACCGCGTCTTTCTATCTCTTCTGTAAAATCTATAATTTTGGTCCAACCGCAGATATGTCAAAAACGGCCAATCGGCGGGTCTCGCTCAAACCGTTCTCATAAGGACCAATGTTAATTTCGCGAGGTCATTAAAATGGCCAAAAATTGTTGAAAATAATTTTTGCGAAAAAAACTAAGTAGTCTATGTTCTTTCTGGTATCATCAAGAGCCTTCTTGATTTTTTTTCAGATTTTTTTGAGAATAAAAAATTTTTGCCGAAATTTGAAAATATCATAAGGGGTATGCATGGAAAAAAGTCGATTTTCATCGAAAATGCGAAAATCTCCAAATGACTTCATTTTATACCAAAATGTAGCTAAAGAATGGGGGAATAATCGGTGAGAATTTCAGCCTTATCGATAAATTATTTTTTTGACAGTCTGCTCGCAAAGTTGGTCTTTGTAAATTGGGCGAAAATTGTTCTCGAATTTGCGATTTTTTTTCTGACAACCACTACCGATCTAGAAAAATGGATTTTAGTGGAAATATAGCTGCATTCCTTAGAAATACAATGCTGAAAACCGCGTTTATCTATCTCTTCCACAAACAATGTAATTTCGATTTAAAAGCAGACGCGTCGGAAACGGTCAATCGACGGGCCTTCCTTAAACCATTCCCATAAGGCCCAATGGGAATTTCACGAGGCTATTAAAATGACCCGATTTTTTTAAAAAAATATTTTATTTTGGAGAAAACTAAATCGTCCACGTTGTTTCTACTATTATTAACGATCGCTCGCTTGTTTGAGAAAAAAAAATCATTGAAATCAGATAGATTCTTATTATTATTTTAATGATAATAATAAAAGAATAAAATAAGAAATATATATAAATTCATATATATATATATATATATATTTCTTATTTAATTTTTTTATTATTATCATTAAAATAATAATAAGAATCTATCTGATTTCAAAGGATTAAAATTACTTTACACAAAAATTAATCCACGCGTGCATAATATTGTTTATTATGTATTCATTTATGCCGGGTATACCAGCATAAATAAATGGCTCGGTTGGATTAAACGGGTGTCAATGGTACCTCCGCCCGTGACAAGTTGCCTGCCCGTAATAAAGTGATATCAGATACAATGTCGAGTGTTTTTGTGGGCGATTCATACGTCGATGATAACGTTAATCCCCTGACAAGTAAACCGAGCTGATTAATTGAAGCGAAAGGCGGGCTCCACTCGCTCCCGGACTTGTTTCAACATTCCTTCATTCCGGAGATCCAGGTGGGTGATACTTTCGCGGATTCAAGTGCGCATTAATTAAATTATGCAGGGATTATTAAAAATTAAAAAAAAACAATTTTGATATAAAGAAAACACTTTATATTGAAAATTTACCACGAAGTTCCGAAATGGAAGACATGAACAATTTAGTACTAGCAGAATTATTTAATCATAGATATAAAATATATGCTGAAGATAAACAATTTCGTTTTTAAATGTTTCATCGTAACAAAGAAAAACAATAATTAATGAAAACATTAAAAAGTGTTTTCATTAATTAATTATTGCTACTGAACTGTATATTAAAATTAATATATAAATAAATTTCTCTATAAACCATTGATTAAAAAACTTTTTTTATTTTTTCACTGATATACAAACATTTTTATTCAGACAGCAGAATTGCTATTCTTTACAAATATTTATATTTATAATACATATCCATGGGTTAGTAGTCTGTCATGGGCTATCGACGGGGGGTTTTTCTGCCCTGTTTCTCTGATTTATAAATAAAAATTATTGTAAATACAACTAAAATATGATCGATTTATGCTTTAGTTATTTAACCTCGTTTTGTAAATATAGCATTTCCTGGTATTAATTTAATCGAGGGGGATGTTTGCTAATAATAAAAGATAAAAGGAAGTGCGCCCGCTGTAAATCAACCGATTTTTTGTTTCCCTTTTTCGGGCGCAGATCAGCCGACTGGGAAATATTTCAGCGGGCGTGAAAAATAATCCGGCTGAACATGAAACGACCGCCGATTAATGAGCACATGTACTCGCCAACATGGACGAACGAAAGTGATTAAAAGCGCAAGATAATTTCCACGTCTTGATTAATTATTTGCAAGGATTAAAACCGTTAATAATTCAGGCATTCCTTCGCAAAAAAATGATAATAATAATAAAGGTCGCAAACATTTAGTAAGCGCAGAATAATCCCTCACTTCTCATAAAAGCAAAGTAGTAAACGAAATTGCAACATTCGCATAAATCAAACTCCCCCAACCCCCCCATTCAGATGTATCAACTCCCACAAATCAACTCTTTATAGCACATTTTCGCAACTCCGAAATTCACCGGGGGTGTCGCAGCTTGCAGCCCTCCAAAGCTCCGGGGGTTGCTGACTTTAATTCCTTTCTCCCCCCTAAGCACGAATCCGGTCACGTATCCACCCAGCGAAACACGCACGCCACCTTGCTCTAATTATTCATTCACGTTCGTCGTCGTGTGTTTGCGAGGAATTTGCTAACTTTCGCGGGGGCGGGGTGCAGACTGAACAACATGCTAAGTCGGTGCTTATCTGAGATGGGCTCGGATTACCTGGAAAATCATCGGGTGCAGCGTTTACATGCGCTTTGCGTGGGAAACTTTATCGGCGGAAAACTGAAGTTGCCTTGTTATGCACGAGTTTTGTGTACTGTTCCTTCTCTTTTTTTGTACTTTTTTTCTCCCGTTTTGCTAATTATTTTCATGAAACTTTGTAGTCTATAATTATTGTTCTCCATTCCTTTCATGTATTTTCATTTCCTGTTTAATTCCGTTTTAAATAATTACAAAAGATTTAAAAAATATATATCTAGCTCTTTTCGACATCTTCAAAAGTTGTTGTGATTTTTTAAGACGAAAAAAGAAAATCATCGAAATTTAAATCTTTCCTTATAAAAAAACTGGATTTTTAAAGAAATCGCTGGATAAATTAAAACGTTCCCAATGAATTGGAGCACCAACCGTACAAATTTAAGCGACATTGAATGAATAGGAGACGTGTAAATTTGGCTTTTAACAAAATGAGTGAAGAAATTGTTGAATTTTGATTTTTTTAAAGAAGCGCAGCATGCCAATTTCAATATTTTCTTGGGGAAATGTAGAAAAATTCTTCCTGAATCCCACTCTCAAAGTTCCAATATTCTATCGTATTTGTAAATAAAGTTATTTCGGTTTAAATTAAATAAAATGAAACAAAGATGATTCACACGTTTGCAGTTATTTAAATTACAATGGAATTAAACAAGGAAAATTTCTGGCAATGATCAATAAAATTCGATCAAACCCTTTTTCCAACTGCAAAAAATACTTACACTGTAAGTTTTACAAACATCTATTGAAACAACTACTTCCCGAGCATTTACCCCGCCGGACATTGGATTACACAATAGATATTTGTTGTTGCATCGCAGCACTGCTGAGAAATTGCAACGGTTTGAGTCGAAATTATTTAATGAAGGGAAACAACAAATAATAGTTACAAGGCTATCTGTAGACACGAGTTTCGGGATTTCATCCCTCATCAGTACAGCTATGCAAAATAAATGAAAGGGAAGATAAAATTCCAATATAAAGAAATTAATATTAAAAAAAATTCAATAAGGTAAATTTTGAAACACCTCGCTGGTTTTACTTACAGAGGTTTTTTGTGTCTAATTTCGTATATTGCAATTTTTCATCTACACCCAATATGTGTGCATAGAATTAAATTAACAAATTCCAACGATAAAATTTAAACATTTCATATTTTATTTAACAATTGCGAATTAAATACATATTTATTAAAATCCCATCATCAACAGGTTGCGATTTATTTGCGCGAAAACGTATGAGGGGAAATTTATCGCGAGGAGAGAGCACAAAAGGAAGATTGTTTACAAGGGGATTTGTCAATAACGTTTTCTAAATGCGGACGTATTTGTTACATGTCGGGGGTTATTGTGTTTTTGATTGCGAATAAAAGGGCCCGAGATCGATGAATGAACGAACGAACGAACGGGCGGACGGATCGCTGGAGAAGAGTTATTCTTTAATCTTTATGTTATATCTTTCCGAATGAGCGTCGTCCGACCGACGTTTATGTATCAATCTGGAAGTCGAGAGATTAATCGTGTTTTACGAATTTGAAATAATTTTTTGGAATGATTAAATAAAAAAGAGGATTCAATTGAATGAATTAATATTTAATGAATCCGAAACGCGTTTTCATTTTTATTGATAAATAAAAATTTAATAAGTTATTCATATCTAACTAACCAACATCTTTATTTATATACAGAGTTACAATATTTACCGCTTTACATAAAACATCTGAATCTGAATAAAATGTTTGTATATATACATTTTTATTCAGACAGCAGAATTACTATTCTTTACAGATAATTAATGGTTTTAATATTTAGATATTGGTAGTTCATATTGTATGAAATAAATATGAATAAATTATTAAAAATCAACCAATAAAACACAGATTAAATTGAATAACTTTAAATTCTCGACTAGTTTCGGGTTATTAGCCCATTTTCAAGAGAATTTAAAATTTTAAAAACTAGTCGTGAATTTAGAGTTATTCAATTTTATTGCTTGATTTTTAATAATTTATTCATATTTATTTCATTCTTTATAGATATTTATATTTACAATACATATTGGTAGGTTAGTAGTCTGCCATGAGCTATCGACCTAAGGTCTTTCTGTCCAAGCTTTACATATATTTACAATGATTAATTAAATTTTGTTTATAAATTGGCTATCGACTGAAGGACTTTTCGCCTTATTCATATCTATTAATATTAAAACATGATTTTTAACGTTAATTAATCGATAGCCTAGGACAGACAAACACTTTTATTTTTATTTTAGGGTTAGTAAAAATGTATGAAACTGTCTGCATAAATATATTTCTATACATACAGTGTCCAAGGATTGAGTGCACGTAATTTTCATTCAAATCAGCCTGCTTTGTTTATTGTTGCAAACATGAGTTCAAAAGTACTGAAGAAATCAAAATAGGCAGATTTGTATAGAAACTGAAATCCCTCCATAGCACTTAATTCTAAACAATCTTTTCTAATACATGTTTGTTATTTCTGTCAAAATAAAGACAAAGGGCAGAAAGAGTATGGTCGATAGCCCATGACATATTACTAACACAACTGTGCATTCAGAACATGAAGATCCTACTCAAAAAAAATCATTTACACATTATATACACTCAATATAATGTGCCCATTGTGTATAATTAAAACGTTTTTTTTTTTTAATTAAATTGTCTTATTTTTATTTTCTGAACATTATTACTGCTATTGAAGAGCTAACTCTTGAAGGGCACATTTTTCTCCCGTAAGATCATTCCAATGCCGCAATAAATAAAATACAAAACCCGGAGCACACGAGCGATAAACCATTTGTTGATTTAACAATCTTATCAAAGTCAGACGGCGTTCCTTCTCGACTCCGAAGAAGAAGGAAGTGACGCGACGTGCGGAGGGGGGAAAACCGGGGCTCCGTGATTAATTGAAATCGTTTCCACGTGTCCGGTCACTTCCGATATATCTGTCTCGGAGGGGCTGCGGGCTAAGAGCTAAGGGCCAAGGGCTCCGCAGAGGGTTATTTGACCCCGATGACAGGTGACAGTCATTAGATTAACCATCAGCTGGGGGGACACTAGCACCAAAGTGAAATTGTCTACGGCGATAAATAAAGAGCAAACTGGACTGGGACTCGCGCTGATGGTTTTTGTTGTTGTTGTTTCAGGGTTTACATTTTAGTTGAATTTGAATTGAGAGAGAATCGCGGTTGTGAATTTAATTATTTTTCATAATCGCTGTTTCGTATACTAATTAAAAGTACGTTGAGCTTGAAATGTACATTTCGTATATTCTGAATAAATTCCTCACTTAAACCGCGGTGAAACATTTTATTATTATTTATATTCATTCAATTTGGAAATAATTTATTAATTATTTTCAAATCATTTTTATTTAATATATTGAAACATTTATAATTAATAATGATAGAAAATTAAAACACTTGCTTTTTTGTGTTTCACAGATTCTGTGAAACAAAAAAAACATAATAAATTAAATAAAAACGATTTGAAAGTAATTAATAAATTATTTCCAAATGTTTTAATTTTCTATCATTAGAACATATAGAAAATTAAAAAATATAATTAGTACATATAGTATATAAAAAATATAGAAGTGAAGAAAGGAATATAATATAAATATTCTTAAATTAATTTTAATTGACACTTTTAAAGATAATCCAAATTACTAATAATAATAATCTTTATTAACAGATATATACAGAAAGTATACAAAATAAGTAATAAGCATTAACAAACTGAAATGTATAATTTATATCTGTTAATTGGCCATCGACCAGTGGTCTTTCAGCTTTACAAATTACTATTATTCGTTGGATTCATAAATTTGCAAAGAAGTAACAGTCTTAAATAAAACCTGAAGTCTTTTTTTTTAGGAATTTACATTTAAGTCGAGGAATTTTAATAAATATTCCTTTTGAAGTAACATAAATCATTTAAATTATTTATTGTTTAATTTCTTTTCATTTTTTTTTACCAAAAATTTTCGCTGATTTCAATTACTTGCCATTCCCGCTGCAACGACCAAGCTCTTCCTATTACCCTCCGCCCCTCTCCCCGTAACTTGTCTTGTTTCCCGGAAACTCTTATAACACAACGTCCGGAATCCTGTCAATGATGTAAATGTGATGAAGAGGAAAGTTTAAATCCGATATTTTCGTGCTGAGGGGCGGAAAACTTCGAAGGGTCTGATTTAAAAACAAATCTAAGTTGTAGCCGGTGACGGTGCGGAAACACAATAATCGCAGATGCTCGGGATGAAATTAAGAAGGACAAAATGCCGAGGCGCCGGAATGAAGCAATTTCTTTCTTTTTTCCTAATTGTTTTCTTCTGCCTCCGCCCGTACGTCTCGGAATGAAAATCACGAGAGGATGTGTTTTAGGGAAATTTATTAAAAAAAAATATTATAATAAGGGGATAAAATTTCATTTCGTAATTCGACGAAATAACCTTTCTTCACACTTTTATTTGGATTGCCAAATGTTCATTTCGTAATGTTTCTTTTTTTTTGATGTGTAATATCCTGCACGCCAAATTAAATCAAATAAAACGAATTTGAAAATAATTAATTTACTCCGATTTGATTGAGTTACGTGAAGATCAAATTAAATTGATAAAGAGAACTCTAATAACCTTTCTTCACACTTTATTTCTTTATCAAATTTAATTTATTTATCAATGATTATTGTAACCCTCCTTTATCTTTTAATGTATAGTTAATAAACAACAATAAACAATAAACAATGATGTTGCATTTCCTTACAATTAGAACCGTCTTCAAACTAATTCTTCCACATATCTGAAACGTACAAGAAAACACTAATTAGTAAACACAGAATGACCAAAAAAAAACGGTTGGCTTACTAATAATTCACTTCTCCGACTCTCATTTTCGAAAATAGTCCTCACGCTTGTCAGACGGATCGTTTAGGCGCTCCTTTGGAGGAAAGAGCGCTTCTTTTCGCGGACTTTTCCGTGAATTATTTATGTGGGGGGCATCGAGCCGTGCGTTAAATGAAACGTTACGTGTCGCCGGGACCGCAACGGCGAGGAAGAGTGAAACTTTGGTAATAACTTCGATCCCGAATACGTCTGCTTCCTGTTCCTGTTCGGTGAGTCCTTTTCCTTGTCCCAGTCCAACTCCACGCTGGTTTTCGTTGAAATGGTATGGAATGTATTCCCGGGAAATAAGTAATCCCTACTTTTACTTATTTCCCAGGAATACACAGGGAAATAAGTAATCCCTACTTTTACTTATTTCCCAGGAATACATTCCATATTAACAATACAAATTAGGCAGAAAGACTGATGGTCAATGGCCATTTTCTGAAAGTTAACTAGTTGTAAATGTAAATATTGTTTTGTAATTTAATCTAGCTCTAAGAATTAATTTATATTATTATTATATATGATTTATTTTTAATTTGTAAAAGTTTTTAAATGGTGTTAAGTTTTAAATTCTTATAAAATATTTCGCGTGTTCTGAGTTTATCCGAAAAGCCATTTAAGCGGCAAAACGCATTATACACGGATATAAAATATTGTCAATAAATATCCCTCCCTCCGGGACAGAAACGCGCCCGAAATTTCTAATAATGCACATAAATTACGGTCGGCGGAGTAATCGTCGGAAAAGCGGAAGAGCGTAAAAGCGGACGGTGCGACAAAAGCGCCTCGAGGGGGGGCGGCGGGACGGATATAAAGTAAAACCCACCAATTCGCCAATTCGGATAGACGTAATGTAATCAAATCGAAATCGAAGCAGTTTCTTTTCGGTAATTTTATCTTCGCCGTTCTGCAAAGAGCCTCGCGCCCCTAATACTCGCCAATTACCGGGATGGGGGCCCTTTTACCTCCCCATCCGCCCCTCTCTTTTCGTCCTCTTAACTCTCCTGGCCCGCCAGTGTCGGGTGCATTACCGGGGCGCAATTTCATTACGCGCGCCCCCCCGTTTCGCTTTTTTTACGAGCCCTTATCGCCCTTATCACTTAGGGAAAACTTAACCCGGGGAATTATCGTAAAAATTTAAAACGCGCCTCTCCTCTCTCCGCACTATCGCGGCAATTTCGTATTGGCGCGGTGAATTTTACTTATTTTGATATTTCCGGATTTTCGCGCATCTAGTTCACAGTTTATATTACTGCAAAAAAAAAATGATCGATTTTAAAATAATTAACGTTCCTCTCTGCATCCAATTTATGTCAATGCATGGATGAACAATATTCTTCACAACGATATACACAACCCAACGCTTGATAAACCCAATAACAAAAATTGCAAAAAATCTCCAGGCAAAATTCTGTATCCATCGAAATTTAAATATCCCTTCTAAATACACCCATCCGTTCTTTAACATTCATGAAATGAAACAAAAATGATTTGAAAATAATTAATAAATTATTTACTCTTTCCTATTTATATTAATGAAATCGTTAGAACATTGCAAGACAATCCAGCTAACTAGGAATACATACTTTTATTGCAAATCACCGTAAATTCAGACAGAGCAGAAAGACCCCACGACAGACTAAACTGAAAGTTTAGTTTTAATTGTATCCAATTATTAATTATCCTTCTTTCATGCTTTGATTTGATTGATTTCTGTATATCTTGTCTTTACAGCATTGCAAGACAATCCAGCTAAATAGCAGCACATACTTTTATTGCAAATCGCCGTAAATTCAGACAGAACAGAAAGACCCCAGGACAGACTAACACAATATATTTATTTTTATTTTTGTCTTAATATAAATGTATGTATAAGCTTATGCAACGTTAACATAAATAAAAACACTTAAACATTGTTTGTATAACACACAGTTAACAGTTTTATGCAATGTTGTTTGATTAAAGATGTAATTGCAGTTTATTTTAATTTATCCCCCATTAAACATTTCTAATTTAATTAATCCGAAAAAAAAAATACGGAAACACAAATCAAGTTATAAATAATCCGGAAAGCAATAAGAAACCAAAAATAAAACCGGATACATTATTGAAGTAATTGCGGGGAAATTAATAATCCCCTCCCCCCCTGTAAAGAATTTCCCTCGATTCCGTAGAATTTAATTAAAATCCGGCTTTCTTCGCTGCGGACTAATTGGATAATGCGGGGGGGAGGCGGCGGTTGAAGGGGCGGAAAATAATGGCGGGCGTGTGGAGTATGTACTGCACTTCAAATTAAAAATCATTTAATTAAAACGCAATTATCCGCGTAAACAATGCGGCGGTGATTATGGTAATCGGGGTGATTGGTTTTTAATGAGGGCCTAATCGCCCCTCGATAATCCCGAATGGGTATTGTTTTATATTTTGCACCGGATAAGATTCGTTCGGAAAAGGAGGGGCGGTTCATTAAATGCTCATTAAGTGGGAGTCAAATGTATTGTCGATTAATTAATCATGGAATACATACAATCATCTGAAATTATACAAGTTGAGTAAATTAATTATTTTTAAATCCTTTTTTTTTATTGATGAGGCTTTCACATTTTGAGTTTATTAAATGTATTATTTGTTATAACTTGTTATTTTATTTGATATCAGTTTATTCTTATTAGAATTTATTATTAAAAAAAACTCAACACTGGCTACTATCGGTAAATGAGTTTCGATTATGATAAAAAAAAGAGAAAATAAATCCTTCATATTCGTGAATAATTATTGCGCTACATTTATTGTTATTTATATTTTTGTTCAAGTTTTCAATGTAAAAGGTGTTTACCATCAATAAAATAATTATTATTATACAGTTGCCAACAGTTTAGCCAGAAACTATGCTGCTCTATGTTTGGCTACTTGATTGTGAATGCTGTCGAATCAAGTAGATAATTACAATAAAATTAAACAAGGAAAATTTCTGGCAATGATCAATAAAATCAATCCTGCTAAAATTACTTATACTGAATTGAAACAACTACTTTCCGAGCATTTACCCGGAACAGTGCATCACACAATAGATAATAATTTTTGTAGTTGGATTGATCGAATTTTATTCACTGCCAGAAATGTTCCTTGTTTAATTTCATTGTAATTTAAACAACAGCAAATGTGAATCAATTTTATTTCATTTTATTTGAGTATAAAATTGTTTTTGCTTTTATGGTAAACAATAAAAAAAATATGCAATATTTCAGTTCTAAACGTTGCATTCTAGATTATTACAATTTATTTCGTTTTTTTATAAAAATTATTATATTGTCTGTAAATAAATAAGTGATTTATATGAAGGAAAGTCAATATTGTTTCGTGAAATTGTGTGAGAAAAAAAAAACAGCTTACGGTTAATAACCTATTTACGTATTTACCGAACCGATAAAGCTATCGTCTGTGTAAAGAAATCCAGCCATCGGTAAACTTTGAACAATCACGCGTGTGCTGTGAGATTCCAGAATAATAAAAAAAAAATACGTGATCCCAAAGAGCCGCCTTTACCACTCGGTTCGTTTTAATACTCCTTTTTCTCCCCGTCTCGTTGTTTGCCCGGAATCGTGCATTGTTCCCCAGTCACATTGTTGTTTATATTTATGGCACAATTCTTATAATGATAGTTGTACGTCGAGAGTGGTAAAGTGGTAACGATGGAACCTGACCGGGCCCGGTGGACGCACGCTGAATATCAAAGTTAATTTGGTCGTTTGGTCGTGCGTTCCTCCTGTTTTACTTCCTAATGACCACCATTCAACTCCTCTCCTCCGTTTCTGTTTCTGTCCTCTACTCCACCACGCCGCATACATATTCAACTGCTTGCGCTTCATGTTGAAAACCGCATAAATATCATTACACGGACACGTACTGGAGAGGATGGTAATAATAAACACGGCTTGACCAGGTGTGCCCGGATTTTTGTTACTTGTAGCGAAACCTCGCGTTATTTTATATTAAATTACTTAAATGGACGTGTCGTGCGTTTTCCCTCTTTCATCATTTCATTTTAATATAAATAAATATATATACAAAATTATGATATAATTTAATTATCAATTTTGTTAAAAAAACGAACGTTATGAAATCTTACTTCAAAAATACAAACATCCTCCTCTCACAATTCCCCAATTCATCACTGCGAACAATTCAGACAGTACAGCTATAGCAAGCAACAATATTTTTATATTTATTATTTATTACTTAGTTGAAAATATAAGTTATTGAATTGAATGTGTTTTTAAAATCAGTGAAACAAACCAAGTGTTTTAATCAAAGTTGAATCTGTTTCTATTTATTTATTATTAAATAATCAAAATTAATACCGGAAAATAAAAATAAAATCACTTCTGGTTACTGAATTTTAATGGAAAAAAAATCTGTATTCCCAAAGAATACATATTTAATTTAATATACAATACTTGAAACAATTTAAAACATATATTCTTAAGAGAAACGGCTATCGACCGGAGGTATTTCAGCTTTGAATCATATGTTTTCAGAGCAGATATACTATTCGTACTGGTAAATCTAGTTGCAATTGCGGTTCGTAATTCTTATATCAACAATATTAAACGAAATTGATATTGTACTGTGCTTAAAACCACTTGGACATTGAAAAATATAAGCACAAACATTTTTTTTTAAATCCCGCAAACATAACTTTCACGCGGCGCACTTTATTTCAAACTGATATATCGCTACATAAGTTTCGCGTAATAAATTTTTACTGAAGCCCGCGCCCTTTTTCTTCCTTTCCCCTCTTTTTTTTTTCTAGCCGTTTCCATTTACCCGGGCGTATTTATTAAGGTCCGTCTGTTTCCCCGGTATGCATAGCATATTGATGGAATTATTAAGCGGCCGGTCCACTTTCTTTTCAATTTTCCACAGTATACTAATTCAGCCTTGTTCTCCCGAAAATTCCCGTATTTATTAGGCTTTATTAAATTCCTGCGCCGCTCAAAAATTCACATACATTGATATTAGGGCGGAATTCTTGTTCTAAATTGAATTGGAGTTGTACCGAAAAAAAAGAGATGTTTTATTAAAATCAATAATTGTAATATTATTGTTAAAGGATGGAATGTACTCCTTTGAGCTCAGGAAGCACGTGAAGAGCAACTAATCCAAAACAACTGGTCCAAATAATAAACTAAATATATTAACACACAAAAATAACATTATTAATAATATCTTTGACTGTTTTATTCGTTAGTATGGTTTTAAAGACTCCTAGTAATAATAAAAATCAAAGAGATCGAAATGAAAGTACCCCAAAATCAGCAATTTATAAAAGCAATAAACTGTAAATACATATACATTATTGAAGTAATTGCGGGGAAATTAAATTCCGTAGAATTTAAATTGAAATCGAAAATGCGCTATTTAATTCAGCAATTTTGGATTTCAAAGTTTGCTCGATTGAATGTTGCAATAATAGTAATAAGTCTGTTATACTAAACGCCACGGCGATAGTTCGTTCACACCTCAATCTCCCTCTATAACCACCGATCACTTGTTTTAAGCCGTGACTATTTATTGACCGTTAATTAAAAGGACGTGCTGAATCAAATAATAATAATAAAGTGTTGAAACAAATTTCAAAAATTGAAAAATTAGTAATAGTTTTATTCAAAATGATTCATAGGATCTCCGCAAATAGGCTAATATAAAGAAGTAGGAATTAAAATCCGGGATAAACCACGGTTACCCGGCGCATTCACCATTTGTGAAGAAAGTAAAATCTTCATTTTTGTATTTCTTGATATTAATTGTTCCACCAAATACCAACAAATATCTTCGATGATAATAATATATGTATTATCAAAAAAATAAAACTCTTTATACCCTTAAGATTGTCGGGTATTATTTAATAATACTTTAACGAAAAAAAAAAATGTAATTTTTATTATATGCGTATAAACATCATTTTAATAAACAACTTCATCGTGATGAAATTAATCATCCAGTTAATCCGTTTCAATTCGAGCCACGCAAATTAATCACACGTACAAATTCCACCCCTAACACTAGCACAAAAGACCCTCCCGCTCTGCGAAAGTTCCCCCCTCACCTGTCCCGCCGTCTTCGCAGCCCATAAAACATGAAAAATAGCCGGCCCTCTCGCGGGCCAATTACCCGATATCGGCGGCGCACAATAACAATACGAATCGCGATTACAATACAATCCGGATGAGTGACGGCTGAATGGAATCATCGGATCACTCTTGCAACATTTGTCTGGTGCCCGTCCAGAAAAGGGCTATTTTTCCGCGGCGCGGCGCGCGGGAAGTGGGTCGTTATCGGGAACCTTTGTTTTCCCCTCCGCGAGAGCAAGCAAAAAAAAAAAGATAGAGAGAGGGAAAAGAAGGAGAGCATTTTCGATTGATCGCGAGATGTTGACGTTTATAAATGCGGTGATTGCGATTGGATTAATTTGTCGTTGTCGTTTAAGGGGTGGGTTTTATTTAAGTGACGTTTGCGATTTAATCAACGTCTTCCTGTACAAATAATTCCCAGGGGGTTCGGTTTCTTCGATTTATTTCGCGCTTTCCTCATCAATTAAGTAGCTTTTTACATTAAAATTAAAAAAAAGGAAAAATACTGAAAATGATGAGTGATTCCATTTTTAATCACTACATAAATTACGTGCACTGTAAATGTATTTATTAATTATATATATATATATATATAATCTAAAATCCCCATCTACCATAATGATGGTGTAGGGGTTATTTATTAATTATAAAAAATTAATTGTTTTGCGCCTTTCTTTAGTGGACGAAATAATGATTCTCGATCGTCTACCTTGTAGACCCAAATCGTTGACGATGCCACATGAAATTAAGCGCTTGCGTTATATTTCGTTCATTATGATTCCTAATAACAATTGAAATAAACAAAATCGAAATGAACTTGCGTGAAAGTCAACAATTTTGGACTTTAAAGTCTGCAGTGCTTGAACATACGAACCCTTCAAAGACTTCAAAGTCCAAAATTGCGTTTTTTTTTTCAATCACATTAATTATAATTTGTTGAATATCTTTATGAAACTACATGTAGATACTCACTGAAGCTTCCTCTTTCAGAATATGTACAAAATCCATTCAGTATTAAAAAAAATCTCCTGAGAGATTAATATAAAATAGTTCCATAAAACAGATTTCCTCCTTATATCGAAGCAGAAAAAGAACGAAAGAAGAAGCGAGAATAAAAAAAAAACGAAGACGGGAAAACTTTCCCCGCTGCGCGCTTTTAATCAGAAACTTTCTGAAATCTACGTGGCGCCAAATAAATTTTTGTTTAATAATATGTACCCGGCGCGTTCCCTTTGTTTCTTCCCTCTTTTTTATGTTTTATTAAAGCCCGGCGTAATTATGTTTCGCGAGCACACACAAAAGTCCCGGAAACGAGGGCTGGTTGAGGGATGATGCGATGGCGGCCTTCGAGTGGCCCTCTTTATCGATTTCCCGCAAACTTCACCTACAGGAAAGAGGTTGACGAGGGTGCTCAAACATGTTTATCTCGCTTACGTTCTGTCTTAAGTGTTTTGCGCTAAATCGTCGGAATTGCAGAAAAATATAGTGAAACGTTTAGTAAATATTGTACGTGATTTTTTTAATAATAAAAATATATTTTACCCACAAGAATGGAATTCGTCCATTTTGACTTTAAGTGAAAATAACTTGAAAACTACGAATTGGTAACTTTTGGTTTTTACATATTCTGAAAGAGGAAGCTTCAATGAGTATCCTCATGTAGTTTCATAAAGTATTCAACAAATTATAATTATTGTGATTTTTACAATTTCGAATTTGTAGAAAATTGTAATAAAATTCGTCCATTTAAATTTTAAGTGAAAATAACTTGAAAACTACGAATGGGGTAACTTCTCTTTTTTGCATATTCTGAAAGAGGAAGCTTTAATGAGTATTCTCATGTAGTTTCATAAAGATTTTCAACAAATTATAATTATTGCGATTTTTACAATTTCGAATTAGCAGAAAATTCTAATAAACTTCGTCCATTTTTACTTTAAGTGAAAATAACTTGAAAACTACGAATGGGGTAACTTTCGTTTTTTACATATTCTGAAAGCGGAAGCTTCAATGAGTATCCTCATGTAGTTTCATAAAGATATTCAACAAATTATAATTATTGCGATTTTTACAATTTCGAATTTGCAGAAAATTGTAATAAAATTCGTCCATTTTGACTTTAAGTGAAAATAACTCGAAAACTACGGATGGGGTAACTTTTGTTTTTTGCATATTCTGAAAGAGGAAGCTTCAGTGAGTATCCCCATGTAGTTTCATAAAGATATCTTACAAATTATAATTATTGCGATTTTTACAATTTCGAATTTGCAGAAAATTGTAATAAAATTCGTCCATTTTGACTTTAAGTGAAAATAACTTGAAAACTACGAATGG
This sequence comes from Philonthus spinipes, assembly GCA_963082785.1. Taxonomy (NCBI): domain Eukaryota; kingdom Metazoa; phylum Arthropoda; class Insecta; order Coleoptera; family Staphylinidae; genus Philonthus; species Philonthus spinipes. The sequence continues at coordinate 1,935,194 of OY720316.1, forward strand.
GGTAACTTTCGTTTTTTACATATTCTGAAAGAGGAAGCTTCAATGAGTATCCTCATGTAGTTTCATAAAGATATTTAACAAATTATAATTATTGTGATTTTTACAATTTAGAATTTGCAGAAAATTGTATATAAAATTCGTCCATTTTGACTTTAAGTGAAAATAATTTGAAAACTACGGATTTTTGTGTGCATATTCTCAAGGAGGTAATATTGTAATGAGTTCCTAAATATATTCTGTATATGTATTAATAGATTTAAAAATTGTATAAACGCGAAACATACTCATAATAAGAAGATAATATCTTGAATACCCAAGCCGTTTCCCAGCCTAGAAACTCCTTAATTCCAGTCATGCCGCGACGCCAAAGTGCGAATTTAAATAACAAACTAAGGATTAAATTATTCGAAGCCCTCTTTACTCCACTATTACTAGCAGGAAGTACGTGCATCTTGCAGCCCCGACGGCGAAAACACGGCACTTCCTCCGCCCCGGCTCGCCTCAGCCCGGCCCGGGACGAAATAAATTGCAACACCTGCTTTACTCCATCATCCTGGAAATACATGCAAATTACCCCTCGCGCGTTTCAAAAGACACAATTGAATATTTTCCCGGGACGTGTATTTTCATATCGAATCAGCATGCAAATTCGAATTAGCCCCGGCGAAAAAATAAAGCGAAATAAAAAAAAAACAGTGGGGGTTTATCAGATTCCGCGAGGTGAAACGGCGGAGCGCTAAACGTTTCTTTGTTGGTTTAACAGAGCGGTCCGAAAACAAATTTAAATGATAAAGTGTGTTGATTTTAAGGGGGGCGATTAGAGCTGTCGTCGCCGCGTGCAATAAATTTGATTATCGTTTATCCGAGCGCTGATTTTATTAAAATTTAATCGCCGAGATTAGTTTGCGATCCATTGTTCCCCGGCGCGTGGATTTAAACGCCGCGTTTGATTTGCTTTATCGTGGATTATCGGTTGATTTACTAATGCCCTTTTCAAAAAATAAAAGGACACGAAAAAAGCCCCAAATGAATTAAGTATTCAACAAAAACACCGTTTCCTTTTTTTATTTAATAATTTAATTATCTTAATAATAAAATAATAAACTTTATTTGCTGGAAAATTATAACATAATAAAATCAATTTTGTATTTACAAAATTTAATAAAGTATACAATAAAGAGCAGCCAATCAATACCTGAGGCTTCTAAAGAAAATTCTCGCATACCGCTCACACCCCACCCCAGAAATCAAAATTAAAAAAAATGTATACTTTGGTCACACGGATTAGTGTGGCTTCGCAAACCGTGAATAATCCTAAATACATTGCTGACCAATTAATATTTACAATAATCCAATTTCGACGCGACTCAATCAATTTAATTTAATTGATCCCGTAATAATATAATATTGGTTATCACCGGGAATCCGAATCGAAGTTTAATCAGTTTTCGGTGGTCGGCAGGAGAAGGAACAGGAATAGGAATAGGGGGAGGGATTGCGCGCGGTGGCTAAGTTAGTGGATGGATTAACACTGGCTCTGTTGGCTTAGCAGCTTGTTGGGATTGTTTGGGCCCGGGATCAGTCGACAGAGGGTCATTCCTATCCCTTGAAATGCAAATTGCGTGCCAACTACTGCTTCGCTCTTGTTTGTTATTCCTGGCTCTATTTATTTTCAGTTTCGTTTCTCTTCAGATTTTTCGCGTTTTTGTTTTTTTTAGAATCTTCATAAAATGATGAATTTCAGGGCAAGTTTTCATCAAATATACTCTAATAATGAAATATCTAGTAAATATTTCTAAAGACGTGTTCATTTTTTTATTAAAAATTTTCGAATTAAATAGAAGGAAATTATTAAATTAACTGAGTGGTAGAAGAAAAAAAGCATAATAATAATAACAATAATAATAATAGTAATAATAGAAAAATGTGAATATATCTTTTTTTGCATCATAGCTTAATATATTTACTAAGCTCTATTGATTTAAAAAATGATTATTAATTATTTCTAAATAATTTTTATTTAATTTATTTAAATAACTGTGACCGAGTGAATGAATACTCTTTTCTATTTATAAAAATGCCTTTTATTTAAAGCTGATCTCAATGTTATAAAATCAATTAAAACCAACATAGTTGTTCTTATATTTACAATAAGTACTCTTTTAGTTATCAAAAAGATTTTGCGTTTATTTTTGTATAAATAGTTAATTTTGTATAATTATTTATTTCTGGTTGGAAAGATAAATGAATATCAAGAGATTAATAAATAATGAATTTTTAGGACATATTGTGTCTCTAGATAATGACATTTTTTCCTTCTTTCTCGATTCCCCCGAACGAAAAAAAAAGTAAAACCCTCCCACAATTCCGTTAATAATTGCCAAGAATAAATCTTCCAATTTTTTCCCTGAATAATTTATTACAGCGGAATCTGATACATAATTCAGTGTAGCAAGGGAGAGAGAGTAGAAAAAATGTAAATCGTCGTGATGGGATGAAATATTTAGTGGCAGCCCTCATGAAAGGTCGGCCGAGACTTACGATTTAATAAAAAAAAAGAGATCATTTGTCAGGGCATCATCGCCCGGACCGGCAAACACCCGCCCGCCACGCATCATCCGGCGAAACAAGTGAAACGAGCAAACAACCGCGGGGGGATGCGTAAATTCGGCAATTAAGGCCCGCGGGCCCGCAGAAAGAAACGTGAATTCATCACGAGCGTCAGGATTTTACGAGCCCCGGCAGCCCTAATAAACCTAAACCTGGACCTCGGCTTGTTTGCGGTTTTCATCCCCCGTTTCGTCTGCTTTAGTCCTACTGGCGCGCGGTGTTATCCTTTACGATAAATTCCCCGCAGTAGGGATGCTTTTTTTTGTTTCCAGAATTGCCTATTACTGAAATTACAGACGTGTACGCATCTAATTTGGTTTAATATACGAGATTAGCAAAAATTAAGGACAACCACTGAAAGAAATAAAAAAAATATATCTCAAAACATCGATCCCAAATTCAAATTCCCCATATTAACGAACCATCAATTCATCTCATCTAATCAGTGACTCAGACAACGACGTTAGCAATCATGACGTTTAAAAAACTAACATGAACAGGACTAAGGCAGGCTGAAAGACCTCTGGTCGATAGCCAGTTTGTGAATTTTGCTTTATTGTAACAGACATATATTAAAATGTAAACACACACTTCATTGTACAAATAAATATATTTATATATATATATCTCAAAAATATCAATAATTTTATGCTTAATTAAAAATGTTCCAGTGTTGCTTAGCATCGACAGTAAATTTATTTTCAATTAATAAAAAGCAATTTTGCATTTAATAAATTTTAATCAAAAATATTTTTCATCGTGGGCTGTTCAATTCAATGACGACATAATACAAAAGAAAACTAGTAATATTTTAGCGAGCACCCTAAATGGTCTACGTCGGCAAAATCACGGGATAATATTTAATTAAAAAACTTTTTTCAAATCGCTTAATTTCGATAAAAGTTAGGCCAAATTACTTATCTCAAATGTCAATATAGACATTCGGGAGTGTATCAATTGGGCAAAGCCGAGATCCTTCGTGATTACACGTCTTTCTATAAGTTAAAATATTTCGATTTATTTCATTTAATTTCCAATTGTTGCACAAATAAAAAAAGGATAGAAATAATAAGAATTCTCGATCAAAAAGTTCTATTAATTTTCCTCTCGTAATATAAATTTACATTCCTCATCAAAAACCCGTCTCTTCACAGTCACAACTTCATCTTAGATCTTAGAGATTGTATGCACTTGTCCTTGCGACAGTGGGTGGATTTGTATTTGATCCTGAAGATGGAGTAAGTTGAATTTAAAAAAAAAGTGAATAAATCCTTTTTTCTATTACTGAAGATGTATGTTCGAAATGTTTTAATTGAAATGTATTCTTATTGGAATTGTGAATAATAAATGTTGTTTCATTTTTGAATAGTATTATTTTTGTTTCGAGAATGTTTCATTTGATAATGAATTTAAGAAAAAAGGAATAGATAAATGCGTGTGCAATCAAACAATTAATCAACGCTCATTAAAGAGTTAATTAATTTTTGAATAGCTCTTATTCGAGGTTTATTGGTATTCCAATAAACGACCTCGATACTCATTAATATAATCGAAACAGAACGCAACTGATAACTTAGCGCACGATTGGCATTTAATCAACAAATTTAATTAACCCCCGCCGGTTCCCGTTACAACAATAAAATCAGCGCCGCCGCCGCTCTTCTTTTTTATACCACCGGGCGTATTTGTATAAAAAATTTTACGACGCGCCGTAAACCGAATTCTTTATCAGAAAAAAAAGCATAAAAACCGGCACCGGTGGCCCGACATCCCTTATTTTAATCCGCGCCGCCGCGTTATTAAAATCAGGCCCTTATCACCGTTATGGTTTTATTGCGTAAACAGGAGGGGAACCCCCCAGTGAAACGTTTAATCCCGCGCCGGGCGGATAACAGGATGTAATCCGCGAACGGCCCCCGCAGGCACCGAAATTACGATTGCCGAGGAAAGAAGGGTGTAGTCTTTTAGATCACCTCGTTCGGGAATTATTAGCGGGATGCACTTGAATTGGGTGGATGAGGAGGGTGCATCTGTTGGAATTATGTAAATATGTTTTCGAGACGATCCAATAACGCGATATTGCGGTGCACGCGATGCTCCTTTTTAAGTTGCCCCGCGCTCCTGGAACGGAAGACGTTGTTATCTTATTATGTTACATTGTATCAGATACCGGGAAATAATGGTGCATCGTAAATTCCGTGTTTATATTGCTGGCTTTAATGCGTGTTTCTGTTTTCAGGGGATAAAGGGCACGCATTAGTATAATGTTACAGTCGGCATCATATTCATTCAACATAAATAATAAAACCTCTTTCGGATATAAGTTGTAAAATTACGTTAAATGTAATTGAAAAGGGCCTGAAATTGATCCCTAAGGTACCCCCCCATGTTAATTCGATTTTATTACACGTTTTATTTTCTCTGATTTATTGGAATCAGCAAAGTTGTTATGTCTAAAAAATGTGTAAAAAAGTGCTGTTCATGTAAAGCAAATTAAACTTAACATGTTTAATTACGGTTGATCCATATTTAATGAATTGTTCAACTAGATAAATGGTGGCTGAACATTTCATTTAAATGTGATTTTCGTTAGCTGTTCTCATAAACAGGACATATTCGCCTTCCTTTAGTGGATTTTGAAAATGTACAGGTTTCTTGTCAATCGGCTATCGACCTGTCTTATAATCAATTGTCTTTATCTTCTTTTGCAATTTGATGATGATCATATTAATTATATTAAGCCATGTCGTACTTGGTCGTTCCAACTCTTTCTTGGCCTTCCTACTTAATTCTCTCCTTGTATTCTTGCTTCCTGCATTTGATTTCCTAATCAAATCTGCGTATGTTTATTTTTTTTAAATTTAATTTAATTTTTATAATAAACATGAATAAACCATTAAAAAAACACGAAATAAATACACATACAAAACATCCCAAATACATTCCAGTTTTGTTTTGTTTCTTCAACTCTAATTCCTTCACATCCGTTCCTCCACTTAAGCCTATAAAAATCCTTCCTTCCTGCCCGTCGTTTCTTTCATAACTAAAACAAATTTACGTTGTGTGTGTTATTATTTTTTTTTGCGCGCGCCCCTCGAACATGTGGCGAACATAATTCTCTCGATGTTGGCTCATAATTTGTTGGCCATTAAAGTCCTCCTGTAAAATCTATTAAAAAAAATGCCGGACAGATCATCGGCTGCAAACAAACGATAAATAACGGCGGTGTTTTTTCAGGTGATGGCTTTTATGATTTACACCGGCGTTAACTTGTTCGAAAGTTATAAATTATAAAGGGCGGGTAATAAATCTTTAACGATTTTTTTTGTTAAGTGCAAATATAATATATATATATAAAAAGAAAACGTTATTAAAATTAAGTAGACCACGCTTGCTCCGCTTTCGCCATTAAGCTCCTTCCAACCTCAACCTGATATATACAGCAAAAATAAATAATAAAAATTACAAAATCAAATGTTATTTTATATTTTTTAATTGGCTATCGGCCAGTGGTCTATCCGCCATTATAATAAATCAATTTGTGAAATTGTGATTAAAGACTGAACTGGACTTTTCTTCTTTTTGAGTCCTTATACCGTCTCAGGTGTCTGATGTGGTTTCCGATTATGATTTCTCTTCCTTTCATTTTTTATTGCCTCTTACCATTCTATCCATTTCTTCTAGTGGCATTCCCTTTTCGCCTCTATTTCTTGAATTTAATCAGATTTAGTATAGTATATTTCGAAATTTTGTAATATTTTAATTTATTTAAGGGTGCGAGAGATAGCTATACAAATATGGGCAATCACTAATTCGAGTTAGATTGTTGTTGTGATCAATGAACAATATTGTATTATACATTAAAGTAATCTTAAAATAAGCAGGAATTTCATCAGATAAATTAAAAATTATTTTAATGTTTAGTTTCTGTGAAAAATAATTATGAAAAACAATCAAAATTATAGCAAATTTTAAATTATATTTGTGCTAATAAAAACTTGTGCAATGAAAATTTAAAGGATTTCACTAAATTCTGCATTCAAATAACTTAACAGACATTACCTATTAATTTCATTATATCTTACAATTTTCTTTTCTAACTTAAACTAGTAAATTGACGTAATACACAAAAATTAACGATTTATTTTTTATTTAGACTGATACTTTATATTTGGTAGGTAAATACATATTCATATTATGAAATCCAAAAGATAGCTCTATTTTCAAACGATTATTTCCATTTTACTATATAGCTATCTCTTTCCACTAAACCGCAACCTTAAATGAATTAAATAAAAAGATTTTGAAAATAATTATTATTTCCCCTTCAACTTTTTTTCTATTATTATTATTTGTTCACCTTAAATATTAATTCATAAAATTTTTACGTATATAACTTTACTGCAATTTGTGTCACTTGATAATGACTCTAAAAAGTCGTGAATTTATATATTTATTTACAAATAAATACAATAAATAATTATGATAAAAACATGTTGCTTATTCAGTGATTAAACATAACATGATAAAAATAATTGTTTGGGTGTTTATTGAAGCAACTTAAACAGTTTCGTGTTATTTATTTATTTTTTACAAGTTGTAAATAAAATTTTAACACCGCACGAAAACCGTGTATAAATGCAGAAAACATAAATTTTATCACAACAATAACAAACTTTATCTTAATGCATTTGCACATAACTTAAAAACGCCCGAGAAAATCGCCACAATAGTCAAGGCGTTGAAAATGTTTTCGTAACCTTGGGAAAAGCGCGGAGGGGCGGCGAGATTATTAAAAGTGTCGGCAGTATTTCTCGGTATTTTGCAGTATTTCCCTTAGGGATTTAGTGCGGGCCATAAAGTCCTTAATAAACGATTCTCGGCAGTGTAAATTCGCTCCACTTAAAACATTAAAGCCGTTATTGTTTCCACAATCAAAGATAAATAATGTCCTTGCGGCGGCAATAAAGCGCCAGCTGCCGCCGGCGCAATAATAACTACCGCGCTTTCGTGCTACTTCAAAAATTTTATACATTTATAACTCGAGATTACACTTTTAGGTGACTCTAAATAAAGTTTACAAGTTCGGCTGTTATGGATTTTTTTGTTTTGTTTGCGTTTGCGTGTAATTGATTCAATTTCGAGTGCATTAAGAAGAAAAAGAAAAACGATTAATGGTGGGAGTGGATTTAGAAAAAGTAATTTTTCAAAAAGTTTCAGTGGAAACCGTTAAAACTTGTAATTACACCAATAAGAACTTTATCCAACGTATTAAATGAATTAAATAAAAAGAACTTGCAAAAAAAAATGAATTATTTATAATTTTATGAAATAAATATGAATAAATCAAACACACTTTAGAAATATAAATTTGTGTTTTATTCACGACAATTTCGCACGCTTTGCATTCCATATTCAGTAGATTATTTCCGGCGTGTTTGTTCTCGTGAGGCGGTGTGTAATTAACTTACGATTGATTCACCCTTGAGGTTTTCCGTGCATTTTTTTTTTGGGCCCTCCGAGACCCAATTATACACCCCCAATTATAAAACGGGGGTAAATAAATGAGCCAATTATTAAAGTGGCCTTATGCGTACTTTGCCCGGTAAATACGCCTTTCGGACGGATTAATGGAGAACCCCCGTGTTTGCTCTCTTAATTCGACATTATTCACATTTTAAGCGTTTTTACTTTACAGCGAGTTATGAATTATTTAAATTGTGCAGAGCAAACAGCATTGCTTTTAGTGTTATATAATCGGATTTCAGTGGAGTTTAAAATTCTTGAAATAAAGAAAAGTTCATTGAATTGAATAAAATAATATAATTAAAAAAAATGCAGTGGATCCAAGATATACAAAAAAAGCAAAATATTTATTAAAGTTGAATTACAATACACAGGGTTTTCCAATAAAGGCGGGTCGATGTTGACAGACTGCGGTGGCTATATTATTTTGGCGGCGTTTTTTTTTTAATAATATTTTTTTAAATAATAATAATAGCATATTATTTTAGGATAGTTTGAAGTGTAACTAAATATAAGCTTTCGCCTCACCTTACAACCCACTCTGCATCATTTTACGATACCCTCACAATACGAGACGTAACAAGTAGGTGTGATCGAGTTAAATGCACGCAGCACGAAACTGTCACAATTAATTACGGATTACAATAAAGAATCCATTCGGAATTGCACAATTGGTGGAACCCATTCAATGTGGAATATTAAATATACGATCCGATTCAAGCGCGCGCATATAAATATAATTTTTATTTAGTAAACGTGATTGCGTTAGTAGGAAATATCACGGATTGTATTTAAATCGTAATACCATGCCCCGTTCTTCGGCGTCTCTTCCAAAGCGCCCCGGATCGTTTAATTTTAAATTATGATGTTGTACGCATAATCCCGACGTGGAAGCGTGTAATTTGGGCCCTACCCACAAATTCAAATTTATTTCGTGTCTGAGGTAACGAATAACGAATGGACCCGGCGCGCTCCTCACAGTAGACAATTCGATTTCATTTATAAATTACCCCTGAACGAAAAAAAAAACATATACATAACGAATAAAATACGAAGGAGGAAATTTATGGTAATGTCCCACGCCTCTTAAATATGTGACAATGCTCTTTTTGGACGGCTCCTCTCCTCTTCTTCTCCTTCTTCTTACTGCTTTCCTAGTTTTGTGTTTGGTAATGGTTTATAATTGATGTATTTATAAGTGTCCCGCGGGTCGGGAATAATTCATTCCCTCACGGATTTGAAAATTTAAACAATGTTCGACACGTGTTTGCTTTAGCACCGTGACAAATGTCTCCTGTTATATGTTAATTACGGGGAAAAGGCGGCCCACGCGGCACATTTCAATTGCCAACAAGTGTAAAGGGACGTGTTTTACAAATTATAATACAATGCTAGTTTGTACCTTATTTATCATAATCACCGCAATCAATATTTTTTTTAAACATTACAAGAACGCCGGTGAATTATATATACAATCTTCTTTATTGAGGAATTTATTTAGTTAAATACAATAACAATTTATTTTATTATTTCTAAAATGGCTATCGACCATCAGCCTAAAATATCTGTCTTATATGTCTTGTCCGACTTTTAGTCCTCGATTAATGTATGAATAGTCGATTCAGGACGGCGAAATTTTGGAGGAATATTTAGATTTCTTGATTTTTCACAAAACTCTCGACTCTTTCAAAAGCATCCACTTATTATAAATAGCGCGATATCCTGGTATATGGCTTATACCAGGATTGTTATCTTTATTATTATTTTATGCTTTTTTATAAACGTACAACTTTTATAAAAAAGCATTTCAAAAAAGTGTAACATCAAAACAACTTTGACTTCATTGCAATAAGTTGTTTTGATGAAAATATTCATAGAAGTAATTAAATTTTAATTTAAAAAGACGGTTGAGTGAATCGCATATAAATTCACTACACCATCTTTTTAAATTAAGATTTAATTAATCCTTTGCGCAAAAAAAGGAAATCAGGACAAAATGCAATTGTTTAAATTAAATAAAAAAAGTGAGAATATTCGATTGACATGAAATGTTTATTTCTTCTGAAATATCTGCTAGATAATTAGTAATTTTATCCAAAATGCCTCATTTTTTTCCATAAAATAAACAAATCGCTATAAAGAATTAAATTTTAATTTAAAAAGACGGTTGAGTGAATCGCATATGAATTCACTACACCATCTTTTTAAATTAAGATTTAATTAATCCTTTGCGCAAAAAAAAGAAATCAGGACAAAATGCAATTGTTTAAATTAGACAGACATTTTTTATATAAATGGAATTAAAGAAGTGAGCTGACCATAATATAGATATATCATTTGTTACTAGTGATTTTCTTTAATAAAAAAAAATAGTTGGTATCATTTTTATTTTCATCTAATAGAATTTCCTGAAGCGCAAGTTCCCTAAATAAATTCCGGGCGTGTATTAATCAGAATTAAAGTAACAACATAAGAGAAAGAAAGCGTTGATTCGATTAGGAATCAATTAGTCGCACGCAACTCGCAAAGACTCGGTGGAAACTTCCAGAGGCCAGAAATAATATTTCCCGGGCGCGATAATCCCCTTTAGCGGCCGAAAATAATGAATGGGCGACCGTTTAATCCCGTAATAGCATTATTACAAATAAACCGACCTCCTTTCCTTGTTCATCCCGCACCTGGACGGCGTCGTCCGCGCTCCGGGGAATCCGGGAATCGATCCGCTCCTCCTGAAATTTTATTTCATTCAAATCGGCGCTAAATGCTCTCCCCGCTGAATGGAGTGCGCGGATTATGCAGATGCCTTTGTTGTCTGTCGGATTGTTTATTCTTTCTTCGGCCATCCGAAACGCCTTATTTACTCCGGCTAGGCTAACGAAGGCCGCCATTCAAGGATTACTGTTTTCAATGCTCATTGTGTTAATATTAACTGAATGTGTTGTGGATTATGAATAATTTTGTAACGACTTAATAAATAAAATATTAGGATTTCATTCGTGCATTTACGCATTTATTCTGGTTGTTGTAAAAAAAAAACATACATTACTAAAATTATTATTTATTAATCATGGGTGTGGAATATTTAACGATTTTCTGCCGCCTCTGCGTTTATATATTGAATTAATGTATTAAAATATATTAATTTATTATATTCTTTACGCTTCCATTCTCGCCAATCATATGATAATTAAATTTAATTTAAATTCTATTCACAATATAATATAAAAAAATTGTTTCAACGAAAATTAATACTATAATAACATTCTCTCTATTATTTTTTAAAATTGTGAAGTTATGCACGAATTATAAATCCCTTGTGAAATATACCATTAACCACTTGGGTTTTTATTCCTCACTATCTATCGTATTACACGATCTTCACCATTCCATGGAAGATTTCCTGGACCACGTCGGACTCCCCATTACAAATTAATGGAAAGAATACTATGGTAGAATTATCTCTATTAATTTTCGTCGTATTTAAAATAAGCCGATACCATTTTACAAATAAAAACCCTTAGTTGTAAAATAGCATCAGCAAATTGTATGTAAAATTTTCACTTCAATTTTGATTTTAAATTATTTTTTTATAAACTTGAAAGATGGGTCGTGCCGTGAGGACTTAATGCATGATGTACTGTTTAAGATAGAATAAACCCCTTTTCTTTAAATTTTACCGTTTTTTTTTTAAACTGCACTATCTATTTTATATATATAGGGTGCGGCAAAACAGACAGTACAGTTGAAATGCAGGCTGAAATGTTTACATTCTTTAAAATTATATTAATAAAAGTAATATAGAAACTAAAAATCGTAATAATGAAAACAAAGTTTGTCTATTCATGTTGTCATTAAAAAATTTCAAACAAAACTATCCTACCATCAAAATCCAATACAATCCTAATCCCTTTTCTGTTTGCTTCGCTTATCAAAACACGCGAGTTGATTCCAATTTCCCGAATTACCTCCGCGATAATTCTCGCGCGATTAAAGCGGCGCTTCGCCATATTTCCGGGACGGTTTCCTTTTTTTTTTCAATTAAATCCCGCCGGGTGGGCGGCGAAGGGTCGTCGGGACGCCGGGCGCCGGGCCAAAGGTTTTATTTAAACAGACCCTGCCCTCACTGTTATTGTATGCTAAGCCGGAATCGATTTGAATAACACCCCCTGCGCTCGTTCCCTTTCGCCCCCGCGCGACCGACAAACTGCCAAATTGCGTTTATCTCTCATTAACATATCTTGAATTTTAATCGACTTGTTTTTTGGGGGCGAAGGGGAAATGTGCTTTTATCTTTGAAAGGATTTGCAATTTGGAATTTGAATAGAATGTAGGGAATTGGGTTTATTAAATATGATTATTGTTACACGTCGGGTTTTATCGAAATTACAGTCGGTTTATTTATGTGTGTGTTTTATGCAAAAAAAAACATTAACACAAGTTTAAGCAACGCTCGTGATACAGTAATAAAATTCAGTAAATGTATGCAGTTCGTAATGATTCTTATAATCCCCGAGATATTTCTATAGAAGTATTGAAAAATACGCCGAGGGTGTATTCTATACTCAATGGTAAAACACTTCATTTTATTTTATAATATACAAAAAAATGCATAATTCTCAGAGCCTCCACGATATCTCTGTGCCAGCAATTCTTAGATCGAAAAATACTCCGGAAACCTGTCGCCAAGATTCACACTGGCTGCCACTCTGTGTATTCTTTACTCAATGGTAAAAAACACTTAATTTTATTTTATGATATACAAAAAATGCATGATTCTCAGAACCTCCACGATATCTCTGTGCCAGCAATTCTTAGATTGAAAAATACTCCGGGAACCTGTCGCCAAGATTCACACTGGCTGCCACTCTGTGTATTCTTTACTCAATGGTAAAAAACACTTCATTTTATTTTATGATATACAAACAAAAATGCATGATTCTCAGAGCCTCCACGATATCTCTGAGCCAGCAATTCTTAGATCGAAAAATACTCCGGGAACCTGTCGCCAAGATTCACACTGGCTGCCACTCTGTGTATTCTTTACTCAATGGTAAAAAACACTTCATTTTATTTTATGATATACAAAAAATGCATGATTCTCAGAACCTCCACGATATCTCTGTGCCAGCAATTCTTAGATTGAAAAATACTCCGGGAACCTGACGTCAAGATCCACACTGGTTGCCTCTCTATGTATTCTTTACACAATGGTAAAACTTCGTTTTTTATTATATACAAAAAATGCATGATTCTCAGAGCCTCCACGATATCTCTGTGCCAGCAATTCTTAGATTGAAAAATACTCTGGGAAAGTGACGCCAAGATCCACACTGGTTACCACTCTATGTATTCTTTACTCAATGGTAAAAAAAACACTTCATTTTATTTTATAATATACAAAAAAAATCCATGATTCTCATATTTTCCGCGAGATCTCTGTGCCAGCAGCTCTCAGATAGAAAAATACTCCGGGAACCTGTCGCCAAGATCCACACTAGTTGCCTCTCTATATATTCTTTACTCAATGGTAAAACACTTCATTTTATTTTATGATGTACAAAAAAAATGCATGATTCTCAGAGCCTCCACGATATCTTTGTGGTAGCAACTCTCAGATAGAAAAAAAATACTCCAAGAACTGGTTGCCCCTCTATGCATTTCTTTATTCAATGGTAAAACATTTCATTTTATTTTATAATATACAAAAAGTGTATGATTCTCAGAGTCTCAGCTATATCTCTGTTCCAGCAACTTTCAGATCAAAAAATACGCAGAGAACGTGTCACTAAAATCTCTACTGGTTGCCACTCTATGTAATTCTTTACTCAATAGTAAAACGCTTTATTTTATAACATACAAAAAGCATGGTTCTTACAGTCTATTTTCATCATTCATCAGAGTTTTAATTAACAAAATATAGATTCTACTTTGAGATTAATTATTTAAAAGCAAAATTGTAGAACAAAACTAACTCAAGTTTTATATATACCTATTGTTTATTCGATTATAAAATAATTAATTAATTAACTTTATGTATTTCTGGGTGGAGCGTAAAGTGAATTTCCGTTTTATTGCCGGGGATCGCGTTAACTCCGGGCGCGGAAAATGAGGGTTGATCGAAGGGGGTGTTAAGTGACAATAAACGCGCATAATACAAACATCCGCGCCAGTCAATTTCCGGCCCGGTTTTAATTGATACTAAAACGAATGTGACTCACCGTCAATAAAGACCGATGGAAATTTTTGTACCAATTAAGCTCGATTACCACGAATAAACCGAAAACGGCCTCGATTATCTTAATGAAAATTAAATAGGCCGGCGTTTAAACGGCGTGAAATGGGAATGATAACGATTAATTATTGCGTGTTATTGAAATAAGTTGTGTTGGTTATAATTTAATCAATTTATTAATCCAAATCAAACAAAAAAATGATATTCTTTTTAAATTATATTTGTTTCTATGAAACTGAAGAAATTTCAATGTAAAATTGAGATGTAATTTAAATTAATTAAATATAATTGGAAAAGAAACATCTCTGATGGGATTTGTATTAATCGATGTTTATAATAATAGTAGAAATGTTTTAGATTGCATTTTTAATGAAATCAAAATAAAATAATGAATGAATTATTCCCTTTTTAGCTACTGCAACATTTTTACTTAATTTACATAAGTACTAAAACTTCTAAAGCCTTCACCATAGCTTAGCTTTCATATAAAAATGTATGAAATGAAAGTACGATTAATCTTATGGCCTTCATCATGCTTTGGAAGCTTTTATACGAAAATATATCCAACGCAATGCGTGAATTTTCTGCAAATGTTACTGCAAAATCCATAATTTTAATCACACTTGTTAGGATGATTGTTTGTAATTTAATTTTTTCCCCTTCAGTTTCCCTCCCAGTCTGTGTGTTATGGGCGCGCGCGAAATGATGCATAATGCATGTCTCAATTTTCGCGGTGGAATTGAATTGCGTTAATGCCCTCGGACGGATTAAAAATGAAAATTCGCGGGCGAAATTAAAAGTCGCTTATGAATTTAAAGTGCGCCCATTTAATTACTGTACTTTTTAATATTCGCAGCGGTTACGTGCAGCATACCTAATGTAATTATCCTACGCAGAGGAATCCCACATTTCCTCCCGCCGCCCCACTCGCTCCGCGCGCCCACCCTGCACAGCGCGCTCCTCTTTACGATCGTGTTTATAATTAAAATCTCCTTTCAGAGTTTTTCATTTTATTCCTTTCTCTAATTACTGAGAATTTTCTGTGTCGGGTATTTAAATTTTCTTGATTAGATTGAAATGAATGTTATACTGGAAAATGTACGCAATTGCTAAAGGCGTAGTTTTTTTTACATCTGAATTGCTTGGATGAATGAATAGAAACTTTTATTCGCTCCATTTTTGTGAGTTCATTAATATAAGTCGATAATCTTATTCAAGCTTACTCATATACTGAATGTCTAGTTAATTATTTATATAATATATAAGCTGTTTAGATTGTGATAATTTCAATTAATGTGCACGTTAAATTTAACATTTTTCTTACAGATTATTATTTATTCTTACATGAATGGCTATTCCAAAATAAATCCCCCGTCCGGCTAAATCGTTACAAGTGAATAGGCGCAAAGATTTCCATCGTCCATAAAGAAAACCAAATGATGCAAATAATAGCAAGCACAATCACCCCGAAACTCCATTCAAAGCCGACAAGACCCGTATCGCCACTAACTCGTCCCTGTAAAGGAACGCGTTCACTTAAAAAAGGGTTAAGAGGGCCGCTTTGTGAGCGCGCCCGAATTACGTGTCATAATTGCCGGAGGGAGGGCGGTTTTTCTTATTTTCGGTGGAGATCAGATTAAATTCATACCCGAATGTCCGGCGTATTTACCGTTATCGCGCCGGGATCGCATCGCTCGAGTGTTCCCTTCACACCCTCTCGAGCGGACGGACAAAGGGACTCGAGGAGGAACGGCGCGGACAAAAGGCCGCCTTCATCGCGGAGATTATCCCTTAGTAGGCAGCGTCTGAGGGGTGACGGAAGATCAAGTGCCGGGCTTAATAATTCAGACCTGCCATCTACAAGGTGTTTCAGCTGTGGTTCATTATTAATTTCATACGGAGAGGACATCGACCAACTACTACTTCATATTCTAACAAAAAATAAAAAAAAAATGTTTAAAAAAAATTGCGTCGGGGTTTCTTAATAATGAGAGTAGGCTATCCTTTCAATTGTGTGTATTTTTGGTCGATAGAGCTCCGCGAGTCATTAAAAAAAAATGTAAATAACTTTTAGGCCTCGGAGCAACGGGGATTTTTTCACTTACGAAAACACCCAAAAATGGCCGATTTCGAAACGTTTCGTACGGGCGACCGATCTGTGATTTCAACGGTTCAAATTAAACTTTGATCCAAAGGTAACAATTTTACCGATCGTATTTTCGAATTTCCTTCCAGGACCGGAGCCACATTATTTTCAATAAAAAGCACTACCGAAACACATAATCGGCCGTAACTCGAAAACAATTCTAGCCTTCGACTTCTGGTTTTCACCGTTCGTCATGTCGTTCGAATAAGTTTCGTATATAACATTCTGAAAAAAAACAACAACTGTAATTTAACATTATAATAATTCTATCAAGAAGAATTAAATCAAAGTTGAATACTTTACTTTTAATTTATTTTTTCATTTGGATAGCTTCATAAAAGTTCAATTGAAAATTATTCAAAGGTTTTAATCCATTTTTATTGGTTTATTGGTATTTAGTTTTAATTACACAAAAGTAACATATTTAATATTAACTATTTCTTTTCTCATTATTAACTTAAACGAGCTGCAAATCCACCAAGGACTGATTTACACGATTTTGAGAGCGGGGCTCTTCATCTTCGAGTATTTTGTTAAATACATTTCAGTTATAATCGAAACTTTAGTCACTAAACACATTTCATTTATACAAAAAAAAATTAAGTGTTATAATTAATGCTATGTATTATTTATTTTGATATTTTTAGGCAAAAAAAGACGTTGTTTTTATAAGTGAAATCACAAATAGTATGAAGCATTTAAGCTTGAATTACACTACATTGCTGAAGTTAGCGCTGTAATCTTACTAATGACGAAATGCGTGGAAATTGCTGATGAGAGTCGCGTTTGATAATTACAGCACGTACTCGCCACTCTGATATCCTTCCAACACAAAAATATGCAAACGAGATATTGTTTGTTCAACATTTACCCGTGTAATTACCATCCGCGCCACATGCATATTAAACGCCACACATCCAATAAACAACGCAACACATGTAAACCCGTCAGGAGAAGTATAACTGATTATAGTTTTGGAGTATTAGAGATATTCTCAGGTAAATGGATACAGGCAGCGGGTTTTAATTATAAGGCGTCACAACCATTGGCAACACCTCTATTATCTCAACTCGTCGGGCCATACGACCAGTTTCAACGTGCTTTCTTTCTTTTTACACACTGGCTGGGTCCGAGTTCACCCCGGACCCACGTACTAATTACCGTTACGTAATTACGGAATGTGTTTTCTAATTATAAGATAGGATCTGTTTAATGTTGGTCGAGAGTGTTTGCTCGACGGTGTTGTGTATACGGGAGTAACGTGTGAGGTTTTGGATTTACACGTACGCCTGGCGATTTATAAACGAGCTAATCAACGCACGCACGGATTCGAGCCGCGTTGATTTTTAGACGCTTTTTGTAATCGTTTAATTATAAACTGCGTTGGTTTAATCAGGAGAGTGTTGAACATTTTTTTTTTTAATTAAGGGACCCCGATTCAACACTTTCTCTGGATCTTAAAAATAGCTTCTTTAATGAGGAAGAATTAATAAAATTTATTTGGAAACCACTGTGATCTTTTAATTTTATACATATATATTCACTCATCTTTATAGCAGTATTAAAAAAAAATATTTTACTCAATCTAAATGTTAGATTTTTTTATTCTGTACGAGTTTCTTTGAAAATATCTTGGTTGTGAACAATTTTTAAAATGATTGGGTTAATCTTTGGAATATTGGGATTACGCCAGTTTTTTTTATACAGTAGTGTGATGGAGTTATGTAAAAAAGTATTTTGTTTATTAAAATTAAGTTGTATTGATTTTAATCAATAACCAACATTATTGGTTGTGGAGATTTTAATTATTTAAATAAAAATAGTTTCCGAAATATATTTAGTTTAATAAAAAAATAAGGAGAACTATTTTTATTTATATAATTTTATTGATTTTATTGAAAAATATATAAAGAATAATACGAATTTTCAGACATTCCTTCAATATTCCATTAACATTCCGAAGAAGAATTAAGAAAAAAAATCAATTCTGTTCAATGTGTATTTAAAAAAATTATTAATATTTAATACCCCTAAAATTCATCACGAAAAAAAAACTTATAAGAAAAGTCTAGACCCATCCATCCTATTTAATTAAACAACACCGAGATTAAGCATTCGCAATTTTTTCTGCTTCTCCCTCTCGAGAGGTTTGAACTTTCTTTCTCTTTCATGTTTCGCCGGCGCGGAATTAATATATTTTTCTGGGGAGGGGGCGTGCAGGTGCAGGAGTGTACAGGTGGCCCCCTCTCCTTTTTTTGTTCCTCGGAAAGTGCGTGATTGCGTCTTAATTAAATTGGGAACAAAAGGGCCGCAAAAGTGCCGCCCTCGCGATTAGTTTTCCACTCCGGCATCAAAAATTCATGTACGCGCGAGCCCCCTTCCCGGCCGTAATTTCATTACTGCGCTTTTTACCGCCCGGACCAAGTGCTTATTTACATTTCTAACGCGATAAGGGAGAATTCGCCCTCTGGAAATTTCTGATTTTTTTTGTGTGTGTGTGTTGTAATTTCAATGGTGGATTTATGCTGACTTGTATGAAAAGAAAATTGTAAGATTTAAATGGAATTTATTGCGAAGTCAATCATTTGAATTTAGAATGTGAAAAAATGCTGTTGTAGAAACAAATCGTTGACAATGCTACATGAAATTAGGCAAAAGATGGCGCTTGCGTTGTCTTTCATTTATTATTATTAATATTGCGATCATTTTTCATCAAGTGATTAATGATAACAAAATAAAAGATTCAGCTGAATATACATTTGAATTTGAATAATTGCAGAATTTCAATTCCATATAAAACAATACAAAATCCGCATTATTTGCGTATTTATATTAAAACCAGTTGGTAAAAGTATCCTCCGCGAACTCCATGTACAATTAATCTGTAATGGAGCGCGAATGATCCGCAATGGCAGGATCTCCCAAGGCGGGCAGGCCGGGCCGCAGGTATATCGTGTTTCACGTGCATCCCTTTTCCGCTCGCGTGTGCGGGGATGAATGTCAATATTCAGACCGATAATGACCCAGTGAACTGAACACTAATGAAATGGATGATCCCCGGGCTCGGATCGTCGCATCGCCGAACCAATCCCATAAAATCGGCAAACCGACCGAAAAGACGCCTTAAACTAATTCCGGATAGATTCGTATCAAGTGTGTGTCCATGCGTGCGACTATTATTGCAAACTTATCCCCAGGCATAAATGAGGGATGCATGGTTAGAGTAACCGACTAGATATTATTTACGCTAATATGGGATAGTATTAATTCTGTATTTTTTATGCAATTAATTAATTAGTCACAGTTTAATCTATCTAGGATTTAAATAAAAACACTGCAAACTTTTCTTACTTGTATATTTACTTGTTCCAAATGAACATTTCGATCACAACGTGATTATTATCAATACTAATCTAGGATTCATGAATTGCGAATGTTTTTGGTGGATTCACGGATTGTTTTCAATATAATCTAGGATAATGGCAACTATTTGGCAATCCAAGAATTAATACTCAATTCTGGATCAATCCATAACTATTAGTACGGGCACGAAATGAAAAATCCATTCATCTGTCAATCTTTTAGCAAATTAAAAATTTTTGTAGGAAATATTTCTAACTTAGATTGAAATGGTCTAAATGGAAATGCTCTTAAACTGTTTATATAAACTTCACAGTTTCATATTTCGTATAAAAAAAATATTTTATCGTAATATACGATCCCTTCGAATCATCAACATCCCCATTGTGGTCCAAATTGAATACAAACTAGAAACGGTGCGGTGGTGGAGAACGGGGGACGGGGCGCGCGCGCTGCGGGGGGATAAGGGCGAGGGTTAGAGAAGCAACAAGAGATCGTAATTATTGACTCGTAATGGAATTCCTTATCTTAGGAGACGGCGCTGACTCTTGATTAAATTCTACTTAAGCGCCCTTCGCCAATTGGCGGTTTTGCGGATTCCTCCTTTATCCCTGCCATCCTTCCACGAAACGGGATTATGTTTAATGTCTCCCTGTTTAATTATCGCACAAGGGGGGAAAGGTATCCCCCACCCACGCACACAACTACTTATTAATGGTTTTCGTCCGTGATTATGTTGCTCTATTCTTCCTGACCTCACTGTTTGGTCACTCAGTGTATTCATTGCTGAAGAAAAATGAATGAAACTCCAGTTTCGAAAAGCTGAGCTCCAGCATATTTGAGTCAGAAATACAGAAGAAAAAAGGATTAGCCAAGGAAAATATGTCAATTTATTCGAATGAAGTACGAAAAATGTCGATTCAATTTTTACCTAAATAAAACTAATCACTGTTGTACAAATTTTCATATACAAGCTTTATCACAGTCTTTTTATCATCACAGTCTGTGCGAGTTTTGTAATTGGTTATTTAATAGTGTAACATTTCCCGTACGGAATAGCCTTAATTATGGGAAGAAAAGTGTCCACTTTGCAGAATCCTCCATCCTATTTTTTTTAAATAATTTTTAGAAAGTAAATAAATTGAAATTTTTAATCAAAAATCTGCGGGAAAACGTATCAATATTGTGTGGACATAATATGGAGCAGTTATACGTAATGTGATGAAAGCGCGATTTAAAATTGATGTGAAATTTATTTATATCCATCGCCCCGGACAAACTACAAGCGCAATAAAATCGGGTGGCTAGAACACAACGCGCCGAGAATTTTAATCAAGATAATAATGTTTACGATACCGAACGACAGTAATTGAGCAAAAATTTACGGGGTGCTCCGATTTTTGGCAGTGTCATGTGAAATATTCTGATTGCTCCGTCCAATTATCGTCGTAAAATTTATTGTAAAATTCTGATCGCGTTTTATTGCGGACGGGCCGCTTTTAATTGCGCAGTGAAATATGCGGATCGTCCTTCGCCATTCCATCCGGTCACAGCGAATTTCGGGGGGTGGAAGATGAATTTACGAGGACGGGGAGGAAGGGGGGGGGCTTGTTTTATGCGCGCTCGTGATTTCGGGTTTTTAAATTCGGATGCGATTTTGCCGAGATAAAGGGGGATGGCTTGTCGTCGGGGGAGAGGAAGGCATTTTGATGGGCCGCGATAAACGTGAATTGAATCATGTTAATGACAACTCGGAGATGGATTTCAATTTAAAGTTTTTTTTTCTTCTTCCGACGCATTTCGCTCGAATATATGACATATTAAAACTCATCAAAGAAAATATAACTTTCTTAAAACTTTTCTAAAAAAAACAATGTAATTGCAAATTACGTGAAAACTTTGATTCACATATAAAAATTATACTTTTTAATTAAATAAAAAAGAAAATTGTAATAAATTAAAGACGGTGCAAGCGCCACCTTTTGCCTAATTTCAAGTGGCATCGTCAACGATTTGGGTCTACAAAATAGACGACCGAGAATCATTGTTTCGTCCACTAAAGGACGAATGTGAAAAAGAAATTTGAAAATAATAAATTATTGGCGGAAAGAGCTTCGCTCTTTGATGAAATCTTTGATGAAAGAGGCGGTCTTCTCATTCCGAGAAATTGGGAGAAGGCTGAAACAATGTTCCTGGAACAGGTTGGATTGACGATTTTGCTCAGAAGTCCCATACTACAGTGGTTACAAAAAAGTTCCTGGAGCCTTTTGGATTGACGATTTTACCCAGCAGCCTCATACTGCTGTGATTACAAAAAGATTCCTGGAGCAGTTTGGATTGACGATTTTGCCCAGCAGCCTCGTACTGCTGTGGTTACAAAAAAGTTCCTGGAGCAGTTTGGATTGACGATTTTGCCCAGCAGCCTCATACTGCTGTGATTACAAAAAGATTCCTAGAGCAGTTTGGATTGACGATTTTACTCAGCAGCCCCATACTGCTGTGATTACAAAAAGGTTCCTGGAGCAGTTTGGATTGACGATTTTGCCCAGCAGCCTCATACTGCTGTGGTTACAAAAAAGTTCCTGGAGCAGGCTAGATTGACGATTTTTCCCTGGTCAACAGACTTGACTCCGATTGAACATGTCTGGGATATGATAAGTCGGCGTTTAAGATAAGTACCAGGCATCTAGATGAACCATCTATAGATTGCATCGAACGAGATACCCCAGGAAGACATTGACCACTTAATAGAGAGCATGGGTGGAAGAGTTAATGCTGCGCGTGGAAATCCAACCCACTACTAGATCTTTCTTGATTTTTTTTTTTGCAACTAAACTTTCATTTAATAAAAAGACCAAGCTCGCATTCCTTTTTGGAGGAAATAATGATTCTCTTGTAGACTCGAATCATTGATAATGCCACGTGAAATTAGGTGAAAGATGGCGCTTGCATCGTTTTTTATTTATTATTCTTAAACTTTCATCATTTCTTAGTTTATAATAAAGCATTGTTTTACCGAAGTTTCGAAATTGTATTCCAATTCTAAATAGTAAACCACCCGTTAGGAAAGTGAGTTAATTTAAACTCTAACCAAGTGTTTCAGTTACATGAAGATGATAATTATAAAAAAAAAACTTGTTTTATTTTTTTTTTTAGAAATAATGTAAATTTCCCTAATAACATCATCACATGCTTAAATTCCACCGTATAAGGGTAATTAACCCGAGAATTCCCATCAAGATCCCATCTCGGGCAATTATTTCTCATTCGACTTTAATTGTATTTATAGACTCCAATTATATTTTCGGACGTTAATCCGGGGCTTATCGAATTGAACCATCAACATATTTATAAAGTCGATTAATTAGCGTCCATAAATTCCGGCCGCCGGTCGGGAATTATTTTAAAAGTCCCGAAATTTTGTTGATGTTTGCGCCCGACGCTAATACTCCATTATTTATTGTCCACATCTGGCCGACGCACTCACACATACATGCCCGGAGAACTCACACGCATATATTTTCGGGACATTTTTTCGGGCTTGAATGGAAATGATCTCCTCCGGAGTGTGTGGGAAACGATGTAAACGGCGGCGGTAATTCTTTTTGATCCCGCACGAGTGTTTAACGAATAAGCTCGTTGTTTGGAAGAAGAAAAAAAAATACAGTGAATGTATTGTGTTGTACGGGGTGGAAATTGTATGAAATTTATTTGAAATCAATATAATTATTATTATTACGTTTCGTTTCTTGGATTAACCACGGCTCTACTTGAGTCCTTAGGCTTTATTGTTCTATTAAATAAAAATGATTTTAAAATAATTAATAAATTATTTCCACATTTAGCTCTGTGACTATTGACTTACCTACGTAAGTACATTAAACAAATGCACATTAAAACAACTACTTCCCGGGCAAATACCCACGCCGGACATTGAATTACATAATGTACACCTGCTGTTGCACATCAATAAAATATTGCACAATGCAACAAATTTCGATCCGAGAAAAATTTCTCTAATGCGAAAACAACAAAAGGAACGTTACTTAATTTAAAGCCATCTGCAGAAACGTGTTTCGGGATCTATCCCTCGTCAGTACAGCTATGCCTTACTCTTTTCTATTTATTGTTCTAGTCTCCATTGAAAGTATTTCCATAATTAAATGGGCTAACTGAACAAAAAAAAAGAAAAAAGAGAAGACAGAGAAGGAAAAAAGAAAGAGAGAAAAGGATAAAGAGAGAGAAAGACAGGAATAAAAGAAGACAATAATAAGGAAAAGTAGTAGTGCAATTTTTTGCTATGTTTATTTCTTTCTTGTGACATATTCTAGTATTACGTTAAAGAGTGTTGTTGAGACTGCCTGGCTCCATAGTTTGACAGCTTTCCTTTCCATTAAGCTTTGCTTCATGTTATTTGCAGGTCCATTTTCACTAGATTCATTAGCTTCTTCGGTATATTTAGCTCTTCCAGCCTTGTATAGTTTTTCTCTCTTAATTGTATCGTATGCCTTTAGGAAATCGATGGTTTTTAAGAAACCAATTTAATAATTAATTAAATTCCGAAAACCCGCGCTATTGATTAATTTCCAGAATTAACAAACAAACAAAAAAATCCTGTCCGTTTCGCGCATAAAATAATTGAAGTAGTTTTATTGTAGCCATTCCACTCGGCAATCATAATTTTAATTCCATTCCCAGTGGTTAATTTTAATTCGCACTCGAGTTTAATTACAATTCCCGTAATTTAACACAATCGAGTATAATAACAGATTTCTAGTTTGTACAATGAGCGAAAGGAAAACTCCAGACGCACGGCTCCGATTTAATTAAACAAATACATAATTAAAAATACGCAAGGTGGGCGGAAAATCGCAATTACATCAGCCCGGAGAGGGATGGAAAAAGGAACAACAGAGACGAGCGGAGGAGAGAGAAAAGTTTGTGCGCTGCGAGTTTTCGCGTAATTAAGAGAAGGAAAAATCCGACGAGAATAACTAACTGAACCAAATAAAGAAAAAGAACGAGAAAAGGGAAAAGAGGGAGACAGAGAGGGAAAAAAGAAAGAAAAGAATAAAAGGAGAGAATGATAAAGACAAGAGAGAAAGACAGGGGGAAAAAAGGAGAGAATAATAGGGAAAAGAAAAGGACAGGGAAAAAACGTGGAGAATAATAGGGAAATGAAAGAGAAAGACTAGAAAAGAAAGAGAGAACGATAGGTAAAAGATAAAGAGGAAATATAAGGAAGAAAAGAGATGGAAATATAGGAAAAAAAGGTTTTCGTTCTCTGTTGCCTTCCCTTCTTTTTTTCGCGCGCCGAGTTTTCCGCTAGTCAACTTGAAAAACTGCAGCGACGTGTTAAACCAGGGCCCGGTTTCGGTCATCAGTGACTTGTCAACGGAATACAAACGAATCCGTTGGAATCGGGGGGTATAAAACGTGATTTTCGTATTGGGAAAATTGAAACAAGAAAGGACGGAGCATCAAAAAAAAACATGGAATGATGAATGAAAAGGATAGGATGTGCCAATTTTTAATTAAGACAATTACGTTTGCGATGTTGAAATGAAAAATTAAACACAAAATCAAATATAAAGCGATGAGAACTTTTAAGTTTTATGTGAAATATTAATTTATGCAATAGGATAAGGAGATAAAGGAAGACATCTTAAAAAAAAGAGTGAATTGATGTGTCTTTCTTTATATTCTTAAAGCGATATCCAAAGTCAGATGTATTGAACAAACAGGGCATCTAACAAAAGACAATTTTCACACGTATTGCATTTGCTATATAAAATAATATACAATAAAATATATAAAGGTAAAAATAGAAGTAAAATAAAATAATCTAGCTTTGGATATAGCTTTAAGAATATAAAGAAAATCACGTTCACTCTTTTTTTTAAACTTCTTCCTTAATCTCCTCATCTCATTAACAAATCACTTAATTATTTACAACACTTAATAACCATGTTCCTTATTCATTTTCCGTTGTTGCTGTTGTTAATACCCGAGAATGGAGTTTGCCTGGAAAGGCGGCCGGCGAATAGTTCACAGTCTGTTATAAACCCGTATAACGCAAACGGGCGAATTATGCGCCCTGTATAATTTTATGCGCTCTTATTACTTTATTATGCATGCGCCGCTTTTAATCATACGTTTTCCCGCCTTAATGCTCCTGACTTTTTGTGCTTTTACACCGGAATTATGTAACCGAAATCGGTCCCAATTACCATGCAGGAAATTGCCCAATTATTCCTCGTGAGGAAGAAACGAAAAAAAGGCGGAGAAGGAAAAATAAATGGGTCGATTATTAGGAATACGTAAATTTCAATCGGTGTGTCTTATTAGAGAAAAAGAGAGAGAGGAAAGCGCAGGTATGTTACTGTTGAGCGTTTTAAGTAGCTGTAAATTCGATTGGGTAAGGTTAGGGCTTATACTTTCAACACCATTTTAATTAATATTAAAAAAAAAACATAACTATTTTGAAGTGGAAACATAACTGTTTTGAAGTAGGCATAATGTTCACTGTATCTCAATCCTGTTACCCCAAGTGGGCATAATGTTCACCGTATATCAGTCCTGCAGAAAAAATTAAATATATATGTATAGATAGCTTTCATAAATTGGGTGAAAATGTTATTCAATTTTACGATTTTTTTCCCGACGGTCTCAAGTAATACAAAGAAATAGAATTCTGTGGGAATTTAGCTGAATTCTATAAGAATATAATGTTGAAAATCCCGGTTTTTTAACTTTTCTGTGAGTTTAATAATTTCGTCTAAATTTCGTTAAATATTTCGTCTAAATGCGGAAATATCCGGAACAGACAATCGATGGGTTGGAGCTATTGAAATTGTCCGAAATGATTATTTTTCTCGAAACTGAATAGCCTACTTTCTTTCTACACTCTTCAGGAATCTTCGTGATTTTTTTCAGATTCTTTCGAAACAAAAAAAATTTTACCGAAAAATTGGAAAAGGGTGGAATTTCGAGGAAAATCTAAAAATCTCCAAATGACTTCATTTTATACCAAAATGTAGCTAAAGAATAGGAGAATTAGCCACGAAAATTTGAGCCTTGTCAAAAATTTAGTTTTCGGTCAGTTTGCTCGTAAAGTGGGCCTTCGAAAATTTAGCGAAAATTTGTCTAGTTTTTGCGATTTTTTTCTAGCGACTACAGACGATAAAAAAAGATGATTTTTCATGAAAGTATAGCTGAATTCTTTAAGAATCAAATGATGAAAAGCCCATCCTTTTAAGTCATCTGTGAACTAAATAATATTGATTCAACCGCAGACGCGTCTGAAACGGCCCATCTGAGGACGTCGCTTAATCCGTTCCCATAAGGCTCCATGTTAATTTCACGGAAATAATTCAAATGTGACGAAATGATTGGAAATGATAATTTTTGGGGCGAATTAAATAGTCTACGTTCTTTCTAGCATTATCAAAGGTCTTCCAGATTTTTTTCCCATTTTTTTGGAAAGAAAAAAAAAATCACCGAAAATTCAATAAATCAGTGGAATTTCGCCGAAAATCTAAAAATCGCCAAATGACTTCATATTACACCAAAATGAAGCTAAAGAATGGGAGCATAAACTACGAAAATTTGAGGTACGTCAAGAATTTAGTTTTCGGTCAGTTTGCTCGTAAAGTGAGCCTTCGAAAATTTGGCGAAAATTTACCTAGTTTTTGCGATTTTTTTCTAGCGACTACACACGATAGAAAAAGATGATTTCATATGAAAGTATAGCTGAATTCGTTAAGAATTGAATGCTGAAAAGCTGGTTCTTCTAAGTCATCTGTGAACTAAGTAATATTGATTCAAGCACAGACGCGTCTGAAACGGCTTATTGGAGGATGTCGCTTAATCCGTTCCCATAAGGCTCCATGTTAATTCCACGGAAATAATTCAAATGTGACGAAATGACTGAAAATGATAATTTTTGGGGCGAATTAAATAGTCTACGTTCTTTCTAGTATTATCAAAGGTCTTCCAGATTTTTTTCAGATTTTTTTGGAAAGAAAAAAAAATCACCGAAAATTCGATAAATCAGTGGAATTTCGCCGAAAATCTAAAAATCGCCAAATGACTTCATATTACACCAAAATTAAGCTAAAGAATGGGAGCATAAACTACGAAAATTTGAGGTACGTCAAGAATTTAGTTTTCGGTCAGTTTGCTCGTAAAATGGGCCTTCGAAAATTTGGCGAAAATTTGCCTAGTTTTTGAGATTTTTTTCTAGCGATTACAGACGATCAAAATAGATGATTTCTTAAGGAAGTATAGCTAAATTATTCAAGAATCGAATGTTGAAAACCCCATTCATCTAAGTCATCTGTGAACTTAGTAATATTGATTCAAGCACAGACGCGTCTGAAACGGCTTATTGGAGGCTGTCGCTTAATCCGTTCCCATAAGGCTCCATGTTAATTTCACGGAAGTAATTAAAATGGGATGAAATGATTGGAAATGATAATTTTTGGGCGAACTAAATGGTCTACGTTATTTCTATTATTATTAAAGGTCTTCCAGATTTTTTTCAGATTTTTTTTGAGTGAGAAAAATTTCATCGAAATTTGAAAATATAAGGAAAGTGAAATTTCGGCAAAAATCGAAAAATCTCCAAATGACTTCATTTTATACCAAAATGTAACTAAAGAATAGGGCAATAATCTGTGAGAATTTTAATATTTGTTAAGTAATTATTTTTCGGTAAATCTGCCCGTAAAGTTGGCTCCCGCAAATTGGGCGAACATTTTATTGAACTTTGCGAATTTTTCCCAGCGGTTTGAAGCGATATAAAAAACACGAATTTTGGTGAAAGTATAGCTGAATTCTTTAAGAATCAAATGCTGAAAATCCCATTTCTCTAAATTGTCTGAGTGTTTAGTAATTTCGGTCTAATTGCAGACGCGTCTGAAACGGCCAACCAACGGGTCTTCTTTTAAATAAAACAAATAAATATAGAATGAAGGAAAGTTTACAGTGTATTTATTTAATCATCTTCACTTAAAACATTAACAGGTCTTAATTAAATAGCCCAAAATGTATATTTTTCTGGTTTCTGTCTTTTGTGAAAAAAAAAACGATTAATGTACGCTTCATATGGCCACATTTCAATATCCATAGCTTTATCGAAGCTATTTCTGTCAAAGGTTACCTTAAATGCGGAATAATCTTACTCAATTGATTCACATACTGCTCCTGGAAATTCGGATTTCCAATATGTACGCAGATCTTCTGGTATTATTGATAGTTTCAATCTGGAGGCGTATGTGAATGCAAGTGTTCGGAAAATAAACGCAAACGCATAAAAATCGATGAGTGGATGTCTCACATATGCACAGACATGTGCGAATGTATGCGTGTGTTTGTCGGAGTGGCGGAAAACCGCCCCCGAAACATAAACCGTTTCAAGTGCGTGGAATTATAGGGGTTGGCGCGCGTATACTGCGGAGATAAAAAAGAACTGAATGGGGATGAAACTGTCCCGAATGGGGGAGGAAGAGATATTTAAGTGAGTAGTTTGTGCGTGCGGGGTGGCACTTGTTTTCATGGCTGTAAGTGTTTTTACACTAAATGTACTGCCGTGGTTTTGCGACCGCGTGAAAACCCGCACCCTCGCGAGATTCATTGCGTGTAGTATTTTTTTTTTAAACTTGCTGATTGTGTGTGCGAGTTTGGGTTTCTTTTCGTGCTGGTTGTAATTAAAATGAAACGGGAATTGTAAAACAGCATGATAAATAATAATTTTATAATAATAAATTTTATTTACGGTAATGTATCACCATTTACATATGTTATATCACAAAAATATATTATAACAAATTACTGCAAATTCTTGTATTATGTGTGTGTATCAGTATATGGAGAAATAATGTAAGATACTAAGCTAACTCAAACAGTCACAGAGCTAAATCTGGAAATAATTTATTAATTATTTTCAAATCATTTTCATTTAATATAACTCAAATTTTCTTTTTGTTTTTTATTATTAAAAATTATATTTATTACGAAATTAATTAAAAAAGTCAGCAACAATAATTACAATTACAAATTAATTTAATAAACTTCGAATAAAATTACTTTTTATTGAGGATGTAGAAATAGAAAGTAAATTTTCCGTTGTGCTAACTCAGGTAGAGATTTATACGCCAATAAGCATAATTACATTCAACACAATTTCAAATTAATGCTTACTTAACATCCTGATACAGAAACACTCAATCGAAATCCTTTTTTTTAGAAAGCCATTGAATTCACAAACTTAATCCAAAACCCATTGAAACCAACCGTAAACACACACCCGGGGACAGGAAGGCGCTATTGTGAAATTCCCGTTCCGTGATTCAGGTCCGTTCCAGGTAACAATTATTCGGGCAATGTTGTAAATTCTGGCCCGAGGGGCGGGTGGGGGGAGAAAGGAGCGAGGTTTCGGGGAAATTCCGGCGTTCGATCGGCAAACAAATTCGTTTCAAATTACTAAATAATGATCGTCGCAATTTGTACAGTCACCGGGCGTCTCGGGATAAAAGAACAAGGCACGTCATTACCGGAGCGGAATAATTAAAATTTCAATTCCGAACTGGATGTTCGATGGGCGAGAAAGAATAAAACAAACGGAAAAAATATATAAAATAAACGGAGCAAACAAACGGTTGAGTGAATTTTAACGTGGTTAATTATTAACTGAATTAGTGTAGCGAAAAAATAATGATACTGAAGAGACTTTGTGCGAAAATATAGTTAATTAAAAATAAAAAAAAATACAGAAAGGAATAATATCTTTTCGTTACAGCAATTAAATATATTTTTTGTAATAATAAAACAGTGGCATCAATTACATTTAATATGTGATGGTTACATATAACGAACAAAAATCCTTTAAAAAATATATATAATTCAATAGATAAGATTTTTTTTACTAACCTACGCGTTAAACTTAACATTTTCCGTACAGAATAGCCCCGAATATTGGCGTTTTAAAGCAAAATCGAAGGAAGTTTAGTTGTCAATGAGCGATTTAATAATGCATTCAGTTTTTAAATTATTTTTAGATGCATTTGATTAATTTTTCGCTAATATTTGCGGACATGTTTAGTTTTGCCTCTGAAAGTTTTAAAAAATAACATTCGATAAGTACTTAAAAAAATATAGTGGACGTCCATAAAACTTAGAATAGAAAAAATCTACTATCGTCGGGGGATTTTTTCAGATTTTTTTTTTTGCCGAAAATTGAGTGTAAAGTGGAATTTCACCGAAAATCGAAAAATCGCCAAATGACTTCATATTATACCGAAAGGTAGCTAAAGAATAGGGGTATAAACTACGAAAATTTTAGCCTTGTCAAGTATTTAGTTTTCGGTCAGTTTTCTCGCAAAGTTGGCCTTCGAAAATTTGAGGAAAATGTACCCTGTTTTTGCGATTTTTTTCCAACGACTACAGACGATTAAAAATGATGATTTTTTATGAAAGTATAGCTGAATTCTTTAAAAATCGAATGTTGAAAAGTACGTCCTTCTATGTCATCTGTGAACTTAGTTATTTTGATTAAGCCACAGACGCGTCTGAAACGGCCCATTGGAGATCGTCGCTTATTCCGTCCCCATAAGGCTCCATGTTAATTTTATGGAAATAATTAAAATGGGACGAAATGATTGGAAATGATAATTTTTGAGGCGAACTAAATAGTCTACGTTCTTTCTAGTATTATCAAAGGTATTCCAGATTTTTTTCAGATTTTTTTGAAAGAAAACAAAATTCACCGAAAATTCAATAAATCAGTGGAATTTCGCCGAAAATCTAAAAATCGCCAAATGACTTCATTTTACACCAAAATGAAGCTAAAGAATAGGAGCATAAACTACGAAAATTTGAGCTGTGTCAGGAATTTAGTTTTCAGTCAGTTTGCTCGTAAAGTGAGCCTTCGAAAATTTGGCGAAAATTTACCTAGTTTTTGCGATTTTTTTCTAGCGACTACACACGATAAAAAAAATATGATTTTATATGAGCTGAATTCGTTAGGAATCGAATGCTGAAAAGCGCATCCTTTTAAGTCATCTGTGAACTTAGTAATATTGATTTAACCACAGACGCGTCTGAAACGGCCCATCGGAAGTCGTCGCTTAATCCGTTACCATAAGGCTCCATGTTAATTTTACGGAAATTATTCAAATGGGACGAAATTATTGGAAATGATAATTTTTGGAGCGAAATAAGTAATCTACGTTATTTCTACTATTATTAAATATCTTCCAAAATTATTTTTTTGAGAAAAAAAAATTACCGAAATTTGAAAATATCATAAGAGTTTGTATGGAAAAATGTGAAATTTCGGCAAAAACCAAAAATCTCCAAATGACTTCATATTATACCAAAATATAGCTAAAGTATAGGGCAATGATCTGTGAAAATTTGAATATTATTAAGTAATTAGTTTTCGGTAAATATTCTCGTAAAGTTGAGTTTCGTAAATTGGGCGAAAATTTTATCTGACTTTTCGATTTTTTTTCGGCGGTCTCAAGCGATACAAAAACATAAATTTTGGTGAAAATGTAGCTGAATTCTTTGAGAATGAAATGCTGAAAATTCCATTTCTAAAAATTATTTGTGAGTTTTGTAATTTCGGTCCAACTGCAGACGCATCTGAAACGCCCAACCAACGGGTTGTTATTAAATTGATTAAATTGATCAAAATTATTATTAATGATTATTTTTCTGGTTTTTGTAGAAAAAAAAACAACTGTTATTTTTATAAAACGGAAACGTATTTGCGGGATCGCAGCCTTAATCATGCCTTAATGATTTGATGAAATAAAACACTGTGTACTTATTTTATCATAATTTTCGTATTTTTTGTTTCATACATTTCGTACTAATAAACATCCACTGAAGAAAAGTATCCAGTATTTTATTTTAATTCATATTTTCAGTTATTATTTATATAAATAAACTGAAATTGATTGAGTGAAACTCTGTGCAAAAATCATTTTCGCCGGGGAAATGCGAGGACGGTGCGTCGCGACGCCGCCGTCGCTCCCCTGACAGACCTTCCATTTATCTAAATTAGAAACGTCGAAGTGTGCACGTCCGGATTTTCCCGGCGATAAATGCGTTCTTAGTCTAGAGTAGACCGTTCAACTTTTCCAAAGATAATTCCTTCAAAGTGCAATTAAGCGGAAAGTGTCCCGGGGACTCGGAGCCCTCTCAATTCAAATTAGTTATCATTTTCGCATTAAGAAGTGAACCCACTCCGCTCGTACCGGCCCCGGCACTATCGTGAATTATCACTCGCGGAATTTACTGAATCGCGATGGAGCTCGTTATTTAAAACTAGTTTGTTTCATTTGAAGTTACTAGTAGTTTTCACGAGAAATATATATATGTATTCAGTGACCCTTTCTACCCTTTAAGGTATAGGATTTTCACGTGAAATATATATATATGTATTCAGTGACCCTTTCTACCCTTTAAGGTATAGGGTTTTCACGAGAAATATATATATATATATATATGTATTCAGCGACCCTTTCTATCCTTTAAGGTATAGGGTTTTCACGAGAAATATATATATATGTATTCAGTGACCCTTTCTACCTTTTCAGGTGCAGGGTTTTCAAGAGAAATAAAAAAAATATATTTTATACAATCTGATCTCTAATTAATAATTAATTGCTAAATCTAATTGATTAAGTCTTCTTCTTTATAAATATAATTAGAATTCTTTTATAAATATAATTAGAAGCCTGTTGCAAAATTTAATAATTACTGTTTGCCTGTTTTTTTTTTATTACCATAAATTAGTATTTCCTGTAACTGTAATATATAAAAATGAAGAAAATCTTTAATTTATATTTAAAAAAAAAAACAGGTTGTCACTTAATAAATAACTAAACTCGATTTGAAAAAAATTAACAACAATAATTCATCAGCTACTTTATTTTATTAAATTTCAAAATAATTTATTCTAAATTTCAGAGCTGCAGTTTGAGAAAATCCACGCAATGGGAACAATCACCGTGTCGACATAAACACAGTAAGTACTCGACTAATTTCAACATAAACTCGATTAATAAAAGGGCTCGGCTTTTAAATGCAACAAGAGTGTAGCTCGTTCGTGCGTTGATTGGCACAGTGATTATTCGGCAATGGATCGTTGTCTGTTTCGAGAACGTCCACATGGGACCTAAATTATGCCCATTGGAATGAATTAGCGCCCGGATGACAGCTGAATTTTTCTGTAAACACCCATAAACGTCCGCCGTAATTGATTTATCATCCGGGTAATACGAAACCCCGGAAACAAATCAATCAATTATCGCTAATCATTCGTGAAATTTATCGAATGGCTCCCGGATAAATTTGATAATATTTCAAATGTTATTGCTGGAATTTTCATGTGAGCGAAAAAATAACTGATTTAATTACGGAAATGTATCGCACCGTTCTGCCAAATAAAATTTATTATTATTCAGCTTTTGAAATTGTGCTACTCGTTTATTAAAATATTTGTTTACTCGAAAAGCACATGACTCTGTTTGACGTCGAGGTGAGTTGTTTAATATGTAACTCGTGATAAAACACTTTGTTAATGATAATAATCACTTAATTAAATGTGAGTTTCGTGAAGATTTGAAAGAAATATGAAAACACTTTGTACACTTTTCTTCACTTATTTATTTATTAACAGATGTACATTTCGATCACCATGTGATCATTACAAACAATTTTTTGTAAAACATTGATAATGATCACATGGTGATCAAAATGTACATCTGTTAATAAATAAATAAGTGAAAAAAAGTGTACAAAGTGTTTTCATATTGATAATAATCTTTATTAACAGATATATACAGAAAAATATTATTTTCATAGCTGAAAGAGCTAAGGTCTATAGCCATTTATACGTTTATATTGAATATATTGTATAATATATATAAATACCACAATAAAGATTGTATATATATTATTTTCAAGGCTGAAAGACTTCCGGTCGATAACCAAGTATATATTTATTTAAAATTGTTTCATATTTTCTATATTAAATTAAATATGAATGTATTTTTGAGGGAATAAGGATGTTTGCATATATATTATTAACAGTGAATTACTTTTAAAATAAATTATTCGCCCGGCGCATCCACCATGGTGGAAGAGCCGGACAAATCCGTGGGTAACTTCACATCTTCACAATTTCACATAAGCAATTTAATCTCCTTTATGTTGTTTGTGGAGGCTTTTAATTATTTAAACAAAAATATTTACCTATTTAAGTAAGAGAAAGGACAATTATTTTTATTTCAATAACATTTCTTTTTAAGAATTCCATGAAAAATACATTTTAAAATTTAAATGAATTAAACAAAAAAATATTTGAAAATGAATTTTTTCATGAAATTATTTTTAATTCTTAAAAAAAATACTTAATTATTTAAATTTTCATATGAGAATTAATACACTTGTTCTGTTCCATTCCAAATTTTCATATTATGAGAATTAATTAATTAAAAATGTTCCATTTGTTTAAGCAATTTTATTGATTTTTTTTTTGTATGTTGTTCCATTTCTTTAAACAGATAGAACAGAACAAGTGTATTAATCCTCATAATATGAAAATTTGGTTCCCTCAAGAGGGTACCATAGCAAATATCGTATATATTTAAATTTTATATGACAAATGTTTAAAAAAATGTACATATCTTCTGCTAAATAAATATTAAATAAAAATAATTGTGATCAAGCCAATAAATACTCTTTTCTATTTATAAAAATACGAAACATTTCACATACAAATTATCACCAGCGTTTTCGTTTTCGCTTTTTATTACCCCGAACAAACAAAACCACGCAAACATTTTTCGTTATTCCCTGTTTTTTTTATTTTTTCATCATTATTTTTAATTTATTTAAATTATCCTCCGTGGAAATCAGCACGCGGCAGAATGTGTCCCATCGTTGATTTTGATGGATGCGATGGAAGCAAGCGAACGCAATCGACATTAAAATTTGTATTTGAACTCGATTCGTCATCGACGTTAATTTTATTTATTTCAACGAAACAAAACGGCGCTTTATTATCAATTTCAATTAATAATTTTATAAATTTATATTAAATTCCAATATGGAAAGTCATTGTCGTTTGAATTAATGATTGTTTTAAACGGGCGCAACGATGCGGAATTTAATTTATAATTGAAAAGGTGTATTATATATGTTTTTTGATTATTGCGCTCGTTTTAAATAATTATTAAATTATAAGTTAAAATAGCTTATTTTAACAACTTTCCTTTTATTTTTTAATACCAATATATCTGCAATAAATTGCAATACCTGTTCACATTAAAAATACAACTACACAGTTGCATAATTTCCTCATTTAATCAACTCTTTTTTTTTGTAAATAATTTTATTTCACGTAACTCCCTGCATGTTACACTTTTATTAAGATTTCTCTTGAATAATTCCGATTAAAACCAAGCAAGTGAACTTTACTTATATAACAATTACAAAGCAATAAATACAAAAAAAAGTAGCGCATAAATTACAACCAATTAAAGCTTAATGTGCATGCAAACACGCCATAAATATATATATATTTTAATCTCAACCTATAACACATTACATATCCAGAGCCGCTTGTTTCAACACCTGCGATATAACACGCTCTTTATTTTTATTTTTATCTTATTTTAATTAAGAGTGGGACTGTCTTTAGAAAGGAAAAGATCCTCGCTTACGTGTTTCTGTTAGTGTGTGTGCACTTAACGGGCTTTACAGTAATGTAATGAATATTCGTCGGAAAGAGGTTAATGATCACAGTCGGGTAGGCTTTAATTGGGAAAGTAATAAGGAATATGGAATAAGGACGGCGGAATGTACGTTAATATCGTTAACATATGTAGAAACGAGACGCGGGGAATCGATAATTTCGAAAGTGCTTCGTTCGCAGTTTACATGAGGTATACACGGGGGGCGAATTAGTTTTCCTTTAGGTATATAGCTAAATGTGGATCTAATAAGGGGTATTATATGACATCTTCA
This sequence comes from Philonthus spinipes, assembly GCA_963082785.1. Classification (NCBI taxonomy): domain Eukaryota; kingdom Metazoa; phylum Arthropoda; class Insecta; order Coleoptera; family Staphylinidae; genus Philonthus; species Philonthus spinipes. The sequence continues at coordinate 1,972,111 of OY720316.1, forward strand.
CTAATTGCTATCAGAGTTTATGTGTGTATCTATATATTGCGTGTATTACACTAATTGCGTTCGTCTATATCATTTTCACCCTATTGTTTATTTTGGGGGATATTACATTTTCAACAATATTTTTTTTTTAATAAACGCTAGATGAATGGTGGCTGAACATTTCATTAATAAAATCTTTACTTTAAAAAATGGAGTGCTTTTAATCATTATTTTTATACTTTAACTAGTACATATTCCACTGAATAACTTAGGTTGAGTAATGTGAAGTGTTGTATAATAATATGAGTGAAAAAGAAAATTCATTCACTTATTATTTTAATAAAATTTAAAGTGAAGCAAACATATTTTTTTCATATTATATTTATAATATTTATGCTATATTGTGTTATGTATAAAGGTGTTATACCATTAATAAATAGATAGTTTAATTAATAAATATATGGATTTATTGAAAATTTGCAGCAAATGACAATGCAATGATTCGTTTTAATATAAATTAAATGTAGAGTTAATAAATTTTCATTTTTTTTTAGGTTCAAGTATTCTTTATTTTACAATAATAATAATTACATATTACATGGTTATTTGTATTGTAAAATATTTCGCGATTTTCCTTCCCTTCTTCTTCACCACGAGCTTTGCGGGCGTTGCTTCCCATCTCAGGCTAATCTATAAAGTGTTAGATGATTTTCTCCCTTCCCTTTTTTGTTATTTAAATAGATAAATCATTTGAATGTCGATTTTACGTAAACCGAATTTATGCACTTTAAAAGCTAAAAAAAAAAAAATGGAGTGTGACCGTAATGTTTGGACCTCCAAACATTTCTCATATCTTTAATGCACCTCCGGAGATGAAAGGCCCTGCGGCGGTAGTGACCCGTGATAAATAACTTTCGCTTTTACCTAAAATCTGAATTTATTCGGGTCCACAGGACCCCACAAAACCCCAACTTTTTGCCGTCCGCTCAGATCTCCCCCCTCCCCCCGCTGCCCCTCGGAGGTGATCACATCCAACAGATACATAAATTTCCCCGGCCGAATAAACTTTTTATGGAAATACTTTCTGATACCTGCGAGAGCACTGAAAACGTGTGTATAAATGGATGTGGAAAATCAAACATCTCACGCCCGACCCGTGGAAATTTTAATGAATGTTTATTTTCGGAATTAATTTTGTATTTGTTTTAAACGGCGGCGCAATTGACAAAAAAAAAAATATCAGTTGTATAAGAGCCACTGCTGGCAATTATGGAGGGGAAATTTGATAATGTTATGTTAATAGTAGTTGAAATTGAATCGTTGCCGAAGATGTAAGTCTGTAGTAGATTCGATACCCCGTATAAAGCAGTTAAAGCCCAAAGGTAATTCCACGGAATGCGTTTGTTGTTATTGTGGAAATTGCGGAGCGCTGGGGCCGGTCACAAAAGGAGCAGACCTTTGTAATTACAATGACACTTGTTTGCAGTGAAGTCGTCGCCGTAAGTACAGTAGCAAATTTAAACTAGTTGGCAATTTCGGCAAAACAAGAGGGCCATCCCTGTTCGCGTGGAGGGTCTGAAGGACGGGGGCGCCATTAAAGTTGCTAATTAGGAGGCGAACATCAAAGGCAAGTGATAATACTTGCGCCCTTCTCACGGTCCATCAATTAGTAGATAGTTTGCGTCTAAAATATAGACGCTCCCGGGAAACCGAACACGGGGGCGCCGAAGACAATAGTCGGCTAATAGGGTGCCGAGTTCCCGAGTTCGAATCCGAATTTCGGGGATTCCCTAATTAAATTCGACGGAATTAATGGCACCTGTTCGGAACTTAATGCATAATTTTGTTAGGGGGGAATATATTTGCGTTCTGGTTTGAAGCGCAAGCCGCGCACGTATTATTATTTGTGATCCCCGCCGGGATTCCAAAGCTAACCTTATTACCGGAATTACGCGGCGATTTTTTTATAAAATTTGTTTATTATTTTCGTTATCATTATTGCCTCCATTATGCATTTAAATTGGGAATGGGTCGCGCGATGCACGGACGCAACTTCATTACAGAAAATAATCAAATTGCTACGCACACACCGGCCGCGATATTTCATCCCCTGTGTTCATTAGGTTATAACCTGGGGACCCATTTGACATCATGTGTATTATGCTGATGACATGAAGTTTAATTAAAAATAATTATTATATTGCAGACGTGTTACAAAATTCATCAAATCAACCTACAAAAAAAAAATAACAAAAGAAACAAAATCTTTAGGTAAAAATAAGGCTCATTGAAAATAATCAAAATTGGGTGAACAGTGAGATCAGACAGTGTCGACTTGAAAAATTAATAAAAAAATATATAAATGTTGCGAGAATGATTCAATTGTTTTATATTAATGCAGACACATGGTTTAAACAATTAATTATAAAAAATCAAAAATAGACCACCCCTATCTGAAAATAAAGCTCATTGAAAGTAATCAAAATTGGGTGAACAGTGTGATCAGACAGTGTAGGCTTGAAAAATTAATAAAAAAATAAATAAATGTTGCGAGAATGATTCAATTGTTTTATATTAATGCAGACACATGGTTTAATAAATTAATTATGGAATATCAGAAATATACCACCCCTTTTGGAAAATAAGGCTCATTGAATATAATCAAAATCTGGTGAACAGCGAGATCAGACAGTGTCGACTTGAAAAATTAATAAAAAAATAAATAAATGTTGCGAAATTGATTCAATTGTTTTATATCAATACAGACACATAGTTTAAACAATTAATTATAAAAAATCAGAAATGTTCCACCCTTTTTCGAAAATAAGGCTCATTGAAAATAATCAAAATTGGGTGAACAGTGTGATCAGGCAGTGTAGTCTTGAAAAATTAATAAAAAATAAATAATTGTTGCGAGAATGATTCAATTGTTTTATATTAATTCAGACACATGGTTTAAACAATTAATTATAAAAAATCAGAAGTACACCACCCCTTTTCGAAAATAAGGCTCATTGAAAATTATCAAAATTGGGTGAACAATGTGATCAGGCAGTATAGGCTTGAAAAATTAATAAAAAAATAAATAAATGTTGCAAAAATGATTCAATTGTTTTATATTAATTCAGATACATGGTTTAAACAATTAATTATAAAAAATCAGAAATATACCACCCCTTTTCAAAAATAAGGCTCATTGAAAATAATCAAATTCTGGTGAACAGAGTGATCAGGCAGTGTGGGCTTGAAAAATTAATAAAAAAATAAATAAATGTTGCGAGAATGATTCAATTGTTTTATATTAATGTAGACACATGGTTTAAACAATTAATTATAAAAAATCAAAAATAGACCACCCCTTTTCGAAAATAGGGCTCATTGAAAATAATCAAAATTGGGTAAACAGTGTGATCAGGCAGTGTAGGCTTGAAAAATTAATAAATAAATAAATAAATGTTACAAAAATAATTCAATTATTTTATATTAATGTAAATACATAGTTTAAACAATTAATTATAGAAAATCAGAAATATACCACCCCTTTTCGAAAATAAGGCTCATTGAAAATAATAAAAATTGTGTGAACTGTGTGATCAGACAGTGTAGGCTAGAAAAATTAATAAAAAAATAAATAAATGTTGCGAAAATGATTCAATTATTTCATATTAATGCAGACAAATAGTTTAAACAAATAATTATAGAAAATCAGAAATATACCACCTCTTTTGGTAAATAAGGCTCATTGGAAATAATCAAAATCTGGTGAACAGTGTAATCAGACAGTGTAGTCTTGAAAAATTTATAAAAAAATAAATAATTGTTGCGAAAATGATTCAATTATTTTATATTAATGCTGACACATGGTTTAATCAATTAATTATAAAAAATCAAAAATATACCACAAATAATCAAAATTGGGCGAACAGTGTGATCAGGCAGTGTAGTCTTGAAAAATTTATAAAAAAATAAATAATTGTTGCGAGAATGATTCAATTGTTTTATATTAATCCAGATACATAGTTTAAACAATTAATTATAAAAAATCAGAAATATACCACCCCTTTCCGAAAATAAGGCTCATTGAAAATAAACAAAATCCGGTGAACAGGTGTTATCAGGCAGTGTGGGCTTGAAAAATTAATAAAAAAATAAATAATTGTTGCGAAAATGATTCAATTGTTTTATATTAATGCAGACACATGGTTTAATCAATTAATTATAAAAAATCAAAAATAAACCACCCCTTTTGGTAAATAAGACTCATTTAAAATAATCAAAATCCGGTGAACAGTGTGATCGGGCAGTGTAAGCTTGAAAAATTAATAAAAAAATAAATAATTGTTGTGAAAATGATTCAATTGTTTTATATTAATGCAGACACATGGTTTAAACAACTAATTATAGAAAATCAGAAATATACCACCCCTTTTCGAAAATAAGGCTCATTGGAAATAATAAAAATCTGGTGAACAGAGTGATCAGGCAGTGTGGGCTTGAAAAATTAATAAAAAAATAAATAATTGTTGCAAAAATGATTCAATTGTTTTATATTAATGCAGACACATGGCTTAAACAATTAATTATAAAAAATCAGAAATGTTCCACCCCTTTCCGAAAATAAGGCTCATTGAAAATAAACAAAATCCGGTGAACAGTGTTATCAGGCAGTGTGGGCTTGAAAAATTAATAAAAAAATAAATAAATGTTGCGAGAATGATTCAATTATTTTATATTAATGCAGACACATGGTTTAATCAATTAATTATAAAAAATCAAAAATAAACCACCCCTTTTGGTAAATAAGGCTCATTGAAAATAATCAAAATCCGGTGAACAGTGTGATCAGGCAGTGTAGGCTTGAAAAATTAATAAAAAAATAAATATATGTTGCGAAAATGATTCAATTATTTTATATTAATGCAGACACATGGTTTAAACAATTAATTATAAAAAATCAGAAAAATACCACCCCTTTCCGAAAATAAGGCTCATTGAAAATAATCAAAATCCGGTGAACAGTATGATCAGGCAGTGTGGGCTTGAAAAATTAATAAAAAAATAAATAAATGTTGCGAGAATGATTCAATTGTTTTATATTAATGCAGACATATGGTTTAAACAATTAATTATAGAAAATCAGAAATATACCACCCCTTTCCGAAAATAAGGCTCATTGAAAATAATCAAAATCCGGTGAACAGTGTGATCAGGCAGTGTCGACTTGAAAAATTAATAAAAAAATAAATAAATGTTGCGAGAATGATTCAATTGTTTTATATTAATGCAGAAACTTAGTTTAAATAATTAATTAAATAAAATCAAAAATAAAACGCCCCTTTTAGAAAATAAGGCTCTTTGAAAATTGTCTACACATCGTGTCGTTGAATTTTGAAAGGATGCTGTGGTTTTTCGTAATACAGAGAAGGTTTGAAAGTTCTAGAGTGAAGGGGATTTCTGGCAATTCTTCGGGAATAGAGGGATAACATTTCTTTAAGGAGTGTCTGATTGTGTAACGAATTTTTTGGAGATAGGATTTCTGTGAGGATTTTTAGAGCCAACCGTTTAGCTGGCCGTTTATGGTAGGAAATTGAGGATTTAAAGTTAAATAAATAAATTGCTAACTGATTCGTTATTTTTAATAATTTATTTTTATAATATGAATCACCGATCTTTAAATATTAATCAAGTTAATAATAGAAAAAAGGATTTATTCATTTGGTGACAGTTAACTTTATTTTACGGAATTCTCCATTATAATTGATTAAATTATACAATAATTTACATGTTTGTATATAATCAGGTAAGTTATTTAAACAAAAAGAATATGAAAATAATTAATAAATTATTTCGTTTTTAGCTACCCTTACAGTGATTTATGTTACATTTAAAACAAATGTTGAATAATAGTCAGAATGTCATAGTAGCTAAAGTTTATTTTATTTTTATTTAATTTATTAATAATGTTAATTATTTATATTTATGGAATAAAACCAAGCAATGATACAAACAAAAACTAATTACAATAATATATCCTTTATTGCGTAACATTCCCATCGATTTGTAATAAGCAAACATAATCCCAATAAATAATTATCATCAGTTTGTTACAAAGTTCGTGCACATCTAATAATTTTCATAAAATCAATACCAGAACATTGATATCTAATTACGAGACGTGAATATTGAACAGCCACCACTCTATGTTAATTACAGCGTTATCAATATTCCGAATAATGTAAATTATTTACATCGTTATGATTACTCCATTTCGCCAAAGTAATTAACTCAATCGGGACCTAGACTGTATATAAATTCTCGTGACAGCGAAGTTAATGAAACATCTACTACATGTGAAATTATCAAATATCCGAGATTATTAATTTGTTCCCATTCGGACGACTTTGCACTGAATCACTGAACTTGATAAGTGAATTAATTAATATGATTTAATTAGTGAAAAATTAAAAAAAAATGTAAATTGTGTGTTTTTTAAAAGTAAATTATTTGTTTATAAAATTCAACAACTTTTATATAACATATAATCGATTATTGCGTAATAAAATGTGATTACATTAAATGAACTTGATTAATTTTTGGTAAGCGAACAGCTCGAATATTAATGGATCTTTAGAGGCTTTTACAGATTTTTTCGCAGTATATAAAAAAATTGATTATGGTAGAATGGGAAGAGTATTGGATGAGTAAGTTGTAACGACTAATTATAAACAGATACAGAGTAATTTTATGAGTTTTCATTACTATCATTAAGCGTTAATGTGTTGTTTTTTAATATTTTAATAAACCGTTAACAAAATATCCTAAATTTCCGACAGAAAGAAAATAAACGCAAGGTAGTTACAATCCATTTACATCTGTATAAAATATTTATAGATTTTTAGCCGGTGCCGTTTTAGAGCGCAAACCCGCGCATAAAAATAATAAAGGAAAATGCGCACAATGAAAATTTAATCACGCTGAAACGGGCACAGGGCTAAGCACCCGCCGACCTGAAATGTTAATGCACTCCGTCCCCATAATTAATAAAAAAAAAAGACGAAAGAACGGGAAAAAAACGAGTCAACAAATTCAATTTGCGTGCACGGACGCGCCCTTTTTTTTCCTCCTTTTTATTCCCACCATTAAAGGGCGTAAATAAAATATCCCCGAGATTATATAATATATTTTTTTAAATTCTGAAGCGCAGATGGTCCCGACTAAAATCCCTCCTTTATTTTTTCTAATTGAAAAGCTCAATGCTTAATCTGGTTTTTTCGGAAATTCCGATTTGGGATTCCACGCGTCTTGTCGTACTAATGATGCGTGTAATCGAAATGAAGAAAGGGCGTGTCTTTCAGCGCGGCCGGGTATTTTGGACGCGCGGCGCTAAGTCATTTATTAAATGTTTACATGTGTCAGCCAGCCATTACAAGCTCAGATGGGTTTTCGTCGTGAGGAAATCACCGGCTAATTACGTTTACATGTGGCTGGGAGATTTAACGCCGCGCTTTCCATGGGGGGTTGTTTAAGTTCGATTGTTGGTGGCGTTCAATTCAGTTTGATTAATTAATTTCCTGCTGAAATATGTAAGATCGTATCATACTTCTTAAAAGTCCTCCCATACATATACAGAAACAAACAAGCAAACGCGGAAAAAAGCAAGCTAAAGGGCAGACGGAATTCCATTATGCAGCAAACGTGTATAACAATGAGTTTCTGGGTAGGGGAGGGTTTTCGGGGTTTTGTTGTAGTTTAATAAAGGAAATGCAGCGGCGCGAGCGCGGTTTCCCTATTTGCGAATTCCGGACAAACAGACTCCCGATTGTTTTACCGTTCGGAATTATGGTTTGTATTGTAAATAGCGATAGGCAATTGAAATCGTTCACTCATAATATCGCGTGTATGTGCGCCCGACAAACACGACCGCCTGTATATTTACGGAATTTAATAATTCACGATGGAAAGTGGAAATTTTCCCCGAAACACGGTCCTGGACTTAATTGGACCAACTGAATGAATTGCTTAAAAGTGATTTTCGGTTCGATGGCAATTAGCCGGGCATTAAATGCGCGGATTGTTCGGGCCGAACAAATGGGAATTGTGCATCAATCCCGGGATTATTGTTTATCGATTTCGGCAATTATTTTACATTGCCACCTAATTAATTCAAATGTTGTTTATCCGAAGCTGTTTTAATCGTGTTTAATAACTACAATTCATCATAATATAATAAACGAAACCTTGAACAAATAGTAGAAAAATAACTATCTTCATCAGTTGTAATTCAATGTACGGCGTGGGTATTTGCGCAGGAAGTAGTTGTTTTAATGTGCATTTGTACGTAACGTAAGTCAAAAGTCACAGAGCTAAATGTGGAAATAATTTATTAATTAGTTTTAAATCATTTTTATATCATTCATCAGTTGTCTTCGAATAAAATATTAAGTTTAACGTGTATGTTTTTTCTTTATCGTAACAGCTTATGCAGCTTTTATAATATTTAATAAAATATTCATGAAATTAGGCGCTTGGGTTGATTTTATACAATTCTATTGTTAATGTATTTCGCTCGCTTTTATAAAATTCATTGGTGATTTGATGGCCCTTTTATTCACCATTGAAAGCAACATCAACAAGACTGCAATAGAATCAATTTTGAATCGAGGTCCGTCCGTCCGTCCGTCCGGCATAAATTATTCACGCCGAAATTGAAGTCCCCATATAATCGGGCAGCGTGAAAGGGAAGTTTCCGCTCGCAGGATGGACCGGGCAAGAAGTTTGCCGTTCCGCCGGGTAATTTCCTTTAATTATTAAAGTGGATAACTGCGGTGTAGTCGGTCCTCTTAAGGATCTGGCGAATTATTTAGCGGCCAGTCCAACTTAAACGCCCTCGTCTATCTATTAATTACGTCCACGAGGAATGTATCAATCTATAATTCCCCGGCCCGGCCCGCGGCGGAGTTGTATTAAGAAACTTGGATGGCTGCAGGAGGGGAGTTTCTTGAGCATGCAATTTTATACGCTTTGTGTTTGTAAAGTGTCGGCGTGTTACGGGATACGTGGAGCTGTTAATTTTCAAAGGGGCATTCATTATTCATGGATAAATTGATAAAGTGTGTACTTAGACGGAACTATGTTGAACGTGTATTTTATTCTCGTTGTATTAAACTTTATTTGTTTCTCTTTTTTTTTGTTGTAAGTAAAAGTTACCAACCATTTATATTATACGTGTGATGTAAGTAAATAGCAAGACCTATTGTTCTTCCTTTACTCAATCACTTCCCAAACAGTCCCACGTCCTCTACGAACCTGGTGACTTTCTTCGGGGTGATGTAGCTCATTTCTTCGTGGGAAAATCGGTCCTTGCTGAAGCGTGAAAGACGCTTATGGACAAGCGCAGAGTATATGCTCGGTCGTTTCCACTTTCCTCTTTTCCCATTTTCCACAAATTGTACCGGAGAGCACAGTGCCGTATCATGAATCCCGTGAATATTCTCAGCTCGTTCCTTGTGAGTTCAATGGCTGTGATCTATTTTGATGAGCCGTTTTGATTGACTTTGACCTGGGATGTTGTTCCAGTTCTTACGACTTCTGCCCTCTTCCCATTTCTGCACCACCTCTCTTCTGTGCGCTATGGGAAGTCCACAAAACCGGTCTGGTCCTACGGGAGTAGCATCTGCTCTTTTAGCGAATTCATCTGCCACTTCGTTGCTTACGTTGCCCATAAGGTCCAGTGAGTTGTTCTTTGCCAGTTGCGAAATGGATCGTCGAAATTTTCAGATAGCATATAAACGTTGGTTGTAGACTCGAACGGCTTTTAGTGCGTCTTGGCTGTCCTTGCAACAGCATGTGCGCCGTTAAGGTGCATAAATTGCTTCCGCTTGCAGAATCGTGGGCGTTTTATCCAGAACCATGAAGCTCCTGTGGTTTTGATTAGAACCATACATGCCTATTCCAGTGCCCCTGTTGTTCTTGGCTCCAAACTAAAATTCCTCGATCAAACTCATTGACTTTCTTCGAAGCCGTTTTGAGATCAACCTTAAACGGTCTTTCGAACTCCAGTCTCCTGGACATGATATACGTAGGTTTTGATTTGTTTCAGTACTTCTAAGTGTCCTGTCTAGTCTCCCTGCAGTGTTTTATTCTTCGTGCGGCCGTCACGAGTCCTTCCTTTTATACCAGTAGATGTAGTGGTGGAAAACCTATAATTTCCTCCTTTTCCCGCAGTAGGAGTCGTTTGAATAGTCCCTGTGATACTTAGTGAAGTTAAACGTTGAAGCCTTCTTTTGTGTGCTTAATTTTTGGGTCACCTGGCATAGTTAACAATGGGTAGCACTACCCATATATAGCCAGTATGTGATTTTGGGCTTCAGTCCCAAGGTTTTTCCCATTAGCTGCCGACAGGCCCAAAACGACGCAGTTGCTTTGGCCATGATTTTACCGACGTGCTGATTCCACGTCTGTAGAAGTACACCCAGATAGTTCACTTCGCTGGAAAAGTTTATTTCTATTCCATTCAGCAAGGGAGCCTTTAACAATTCCACATGAATGGAAGATCTAAAAAGTTACTGGTTAAAAATTTACCCATGTGTGAGTGCAAGCTACAAAAAAATACGCGAAGATTAGAGTGGATTTTTTAGTAGGTTTTAATATTGTTATTGGTGAATTTATTGTTAGGATCGTTATTTTTAGCAAACTCAAGGAATTTAATATTGTTTTATTTCTGTTTCTAAAGCGAATTTAATATTAGGATTATAAATCATAATAAAAGGAAGACGACGTAAGCGCCATCTTTTGCCTAATTTCATGTGGAATCGAGTTATCCATGAGCTAAATGAATGGTGATTGAACATTTCATTAAATTAGGATTATATATTAAGCATAACGCTGGTCGATAGCCAATTATTAAACTCAGCATGTATTGTAATATTTTATATATATATATATATATATATAGGTGTTAATAAAGATTATGTATGTATATATAATTATAATAACAGTGAATATAAACGTGTTAATTAAATTAAAGGCCTAAATCAACAACCAGTATTTTTTTTAGCGGAACCCCGCTTTTTGCTCAAGTCAAAAACCTAATTAAATCATCCCGGAAATCATGTAATTCCGTGTAAACTATCAAACTGAATCCGTCCGGAATAAATTAATTAAACCCAACAGCGTTATATTATAATAATAATAACGTATTATTCGATCTGGAGGAGGCGGGAGGCGGTTATCTTTTTGCAGCTGGTGTTTCGGGATGACAGATAATTAAGTCACAATGGGATTGAGGCGCGCACAATGTATTATGTCAGAAACGTAATGAAGTGTCTTCGCTCTAATAGGATTTATAATTATAATGCGAACGGAGCAATAAATACGGTGTTCGTTTGTGAAGGAGGGGATGGAGAAGCGGAGGCGTGGGTGTGCCTGGCGTCGGCGTCGCTTGAAATATGGACGCCGTATGTCAGGAGGAGATGGTGGGACGGTTAAAGGTATATTCGTGTTTCATTGAGCTTTGTTTTCGCTAAATTTGTTTAGCTGCATCCGGTTTTGATGGACGTGACATTTGGCGGGCTGCCATTTCGGGTGGAATCTCAGATTCCGTGCTGGGCGCGAATTATTGCCGCAATTGAGAAATCTAATCTAATTTATCGCGGGGAGAATCTTGTTGTTTATATCGCTTCCTAAAAATATATCAATTATTTAAGACATTTTTTATGTATTATTAATCATTGCTCTCTTACTTGAAACACACACATATATAATATATAATAAAATTATTAATTTTTATTGTAGAATTTACATAAAGAATAATAAAATACATTTTATATAATATTCTTACTAAATGGCTACCGACCATGTCTTTCAGCCATATGAAAGTTATTTTATTATATCCATTTACATTTCGTAACTAATTCCGACCACATTAATCATTATCCTTATTATAAAGAAAAAATAAGTAAAAACTTATACAGAAATTCTTTCTCTTTTCTAATTCATGAGTCTGTCTAGAGCCTGCTAAATATAATATTAATTCCAGAGCCTACTAAATGTAATATATGCTATATATTATATTTAGTAGGCTGTGGATAGACTACTAAATTTAATATATCCTATATATTATATTCAATATAATATATGCTATATATTATATTTAGTAGGCTGTGGATAGACTCAAGGGCTATTTAAATTATTTATTTAATTATACATACGAGTTGTTGTGATATACGAGCATATTTATCTCTTTATAATTCCACTGTTATTATGCACAAAGAGTAAATATTTTTTTTATCAACAACAAAAAAATTGATAGTTTGTTGAATTTAATTATTGGATAGAGTCGCATCGGTCTGTGTACGTGCGTGTTTGTACGGATAAATCATCGGTTGACAGCGCAGATAAAACTAAAACCGTGGCGACCGGGCGCCGTTCCCCGTGAATAACCGTTGGGATTATTTCGGCGTGGGTGGGAAGTGGGATTCCGATCGAAAACAAAAAGTAGATAAATTATCTGTTATAATTGAATTAGCATTTTCGCGCGCAACAACAACAATGGCCGGGTTATTTTAAACGGCGCCAATTAATCTCGCCGAAATGATCCTGTTAGTATAATTGTGGCCCGTTCATTCATTATTCGCTAAATATCCGCACAGAAGCGTGTTGTTTTTGAAGCGACAAAATAAAGAGGGAGGGGGGTTTTGATTAAAATTTTGTGGGTTTCGACAAATTATTTTATTTAATTCAATGACCGACTTCTTTAACTAAAACAAAGAGGATTATTTAAATGCAACTAACTATAATTATTTAAAAATATATTAATTTTAATAAAACTACGAGTTAAGTAAGAACTTAATTACATACTTACTTTGTTTGAAAGGAAATTAGAGAAATCGATTTTAGATATGTATAATTAAAGCCCATTTCGATTTAAGAAATAATTCAAACTTCAGCCATAATATATCCATTGTAGACAACACAAACGACCCAAGTGTCCGGTTTTTTCTTGAAGGTTAAGCCCGTCCGGCGCATCCGGTTAATAATGCCTTTAATTATGTATGTCAATTCGAAAATACATACATAATGTATCGGCCATAATAGAGCCATTATGATTGTGCATACAATAACTTAATTCAGCCATGGTCCGTTTCACAAATTGATCGATTTCATTGTAATTACGTTATAATTTACTAAGGCCCTTGTGTGCTCTCACACAATTACACAGAAATTCCGATGGCCTCACATACACGCACGTGCAAACACGGAGAAAGGGACGGTGTTTATATTAACGAAATTCCGCTAAAACTATTTCCTTTGGCTTCGCAAAGTTTCGCAAATTAATTTAATTAATTGAAATATTTAGGCCGAATTAATGTTGCGCAAAAATGGATTATGAAGGAAGTGTGCTTTTAATTAAATTTTAAGTAACTTCGACCTAAATCCGCTTAAACCACCCCCACAAAAAAAATTAATGTTTATTCCCACAAAAGCGACATCAAAAACAAACCCTCGCCAACGCCAATTACCATAATCACAATCCGCGAAACAACAAATGGAATTCATAAATCGTCATTTAATTACATCCGGGACCGTGAAAATGTTTTAATTAACACCTGCTGCGGTTCGCCACTTTTCCCCCCCCCTCTCTCTCTCTTTCTATTTTTTTTACGTGCGTGCATTTTTGTTTCGTTTCGCGACCCGGAAGGGTTTTCTTTTAATAACCCGCAGCTCGGCCCTTAATTCCATTAAGGGCGGCGTTTTGTTTTAATTCTTTTTTTTAACGGCCGTCCGCGCGCCCACACGTACATAATTTAATTTAATCATTCAAAGTATGGAATTTATAGCGGGGCGTAAATTATTTTAGATAATTTCAACGCTGGAAGTCGTTCCTTTATGAGCGCGCGGACGTAAATCGTTTTATGGTTTTAATTTTGACGTTGGAACTATTCGGCGTTATAAAGAGTGGGCTTATTTATTTTTGGTTTAAATTAAAATTATTTTACTTGCATTTTTTTAAGTACTTGAATCGCTTAACTAAGCTCCTAACTGCATAATCTAGTAAATAGATTGTTGCTGATGCAGCGCACAACTCCTACACAGCCACCTGATTTTACGTTATTTTCGTAAATGGATCAAATTTGGTATGATTTGAAAAAATCTCAAAAAATCAAAAAACTGCTGCAGGGTTGATTTAACTACTTGAGTCGCTTAACTAAGCTCCGAACTAAATAATCTAGTAAATAGATTGTTGCTGATACAGCGCACAACCCCTCCATGGCCTCCTGAAATTGCTTTATTTTCGTGAATGGGTCAATTTAGGCTCGGTTTGAAAAAATCGTAAAAAATAAAAAAACTGTTGCAGGAATAATTTAACTACTTGAGTCGCTTAATTAAGCTCCGAACTACATAATCTAGTAAATAGATTGTTTCTGATGCAGCGGACTACCCCTACACAGCCATCTGAATTTGCGTTATTTTCGTAAATGAGTCAAATTTGGCTCGATTTGAAAAAATCTCAAAAAATCAAAAAACTGCTGCAGGGTAAATTTAATTACTTGAGTCGCTTAATTAAGCTTCTAACTACAATATCTAGTTATATATTGTTGTTGATGCAGCGCACAACCCCTCCATGACCTTCTGAATTTACGTTATTTTCGTGAATGGGTCAATTTTGACTCGGTTTGAAAAAATCTCAAAAAATCAAAAAACTGCTGCAGGGTTAATTTAACTACTTGAGTCACTTAACTAAGCTCCGAACTATATAATCTAGTAAATAGATTGTTGCTGATACAACGCACAACCCCTCCATGGCCTCCTGAATTTGCGTTATTTTCGTGAATGGGTCAAATTTGGCTCGATTGGAAAAAATCTCAAAAAATTAAAAAACTGCTGCAGGGTTAATTTAACTACTTGAGTCGCTTAATTAAGTTCCTAACTACATAATCTAGTAAATAGATTGTTGCTGATGCAGCGCACAACCCCTCCACAGCCACCTGATTTTACGTTATTTTCGTAAATGGATCAAATTTGGCTCGTTTAAAAAAAATCTCAAAAAATCAAAAAACAGCTGCGGGATTAATTTAACTACTTAAATCGCTTAATTAAGTTCCTAAGTATATAATTCAGTAAATAGATTGTTGCTGATGCAGCGCACAACCTTTTCATAGCCACCTGAATTTGCGTTATTTTCATGAATGGGTCAAATTTGGCTCGATTGGAAAAAATCTCAAAAAATCAGAAAACTGCTGCAGGGTTAATTTAACTACTTGAGTCGCTTAATTAAGTTCCTAACTACATAATCTAGTAAATAGATTGTTGCTGATGCAGCGCACAACCCCTCCACAGCCACCTGATTTTACGTTATTTTCGTAAATGGATCAAATTTGGCTCGTTTAAAAAAAATCTCTAAAAATCAAAAAACAGCTGCGGGGTTAATTTAACTACTTAAATCGCTTAATTAAGTTCCTAAGTATATAATCCAGTAAATAGATTGTTGCTGATGCAGCGCACAACCCCTCCACAGCCACCTGATTTTACGTTATTTTCGTAAATGGATCACATTTGGCTCGATTGGAAAAAATCTCAAAAAATCAAAAAACTGCTACAAGGTTAATTTATCTACTCGGATCGCTTAATTAAGTTCCTAACTATATAATCTAGTAAATATATTGTTGCTGATGCAGCGTATAACCCCTCCACAGCCACCAGAATTTGCGTTATTTTCCTAAATGGGTCAAATTTGGCTCGATTTGAAAAAATCTCAAAAAATCAAAAAACTGCTACAAGGTTAATTTATCTACTCGGATCGCTTAATTAAGTTCCTAAGTACATAATTCAGTAAATAGATTGTTGCTGATGCAGCGCACAACCTTTTCATAGACACCTGAATTTGCGTTATTTTCATGAATGGGTCAAATTTGGTTCGATTGGAAAAAATCTAAAAAAATTAAAAAAACTGCTGCAGGGTTAATTTAACTACTTGAGTCGCTTAATTAAGCTCCGAACTACATAATCTAGTAAATAGATTGTTGCTGATGCAGCGCACAACCCCTCCACAGCCACCAGAATTTGCGTTATTTTCCTAAATGGGTCAAATTTGGCTCGATTTGAAAAAATCTCAAAAAATCAAAAAACTGCTACAAGGTTAATTTATCTACTCGGATCGCTTAATTAAGTTCCTAAGTACATAATTCAGTAAATAGATTGTTGCTGATGCAGCGCACAACCTTTTCATAGCCACCTGAATTTGCGTTATTTTCATGAATGGGTCAAATTTGGCTCGATTTGAAAAAATCTCAAAAAATCAGAAAACTGCTGCAGGGTTAATTTAACTACTTGAGTCGCTTAATTAAGCTCCGAACTACATAATCTAGTAAATAGATTGTTGCTGATGCAGCGCACAACCCCTCCACAGCCACCAGATTTTACGTTATTTTCGTAAATGGATCACATTTGGCTCGATTTGAAAAAATCTAAAAAAATCAAAAAACTGCTGCAGGGTTAATTTATCTACTCGGATCGCTTAATTAAGTTCCTAAGTATATAATTCAGTAAATAGATTGTTGCTGATGCAGCGCACAACCATTTCATAGCCACCTGAATTTGCGTTATTTTCGTAAATGGGTCAAATTTGGCTTGGTGTGAAAAAATCTAAAATAAAAATAAAAAAAACTGCTGCAGGGTTAATTTAACTACTTGAATAGCTTAATTAAGCTCCGAACTACATAATTTAGTAAATAGATTGTTGCTGATACAACGCACAACCCCTCCATGGCCTTCTGAATTTGCGTTAGTTTCATGAATGGGTCAAATTTGATGTAATTTAAAATAAATTAAAAATAATTAAAAAAACACAGTCCTTAGGGTTAATTTAATTACTTGAATCGAAGTTAAGCGATTCAAGTAATTAAATTAACCCTAAGGACTGTGTTTTTTAATTATTTTTAATTTATTTTAATTACAAAATTTCGTTTGTTATTTTAAACAATTTTTTAAATATTAAGCAATTATTTTTAGGGAGACATTAACTACCCAACCACAGAAACTAATTTGTGCAAGAAATAAACGACACATTATTTAGAAAGTAGGTACCAAAATAAAGTGACAAACAAATTTTATGTGGAATTAATGCAAATCGTACAGTAAAACCCTCTTAAATCGCAACAGGTCTTCCCCGTATAACAATCTCCCCAAAGAGCCGCCCCCCCTAGCATAATTCACGATAAACTTTAACGTTCCCACGGAATTTTACGGCCGCGCTAAAATCGGTAATTCCCACCTAATAAACGACACGAGGACTATTTACATCCATTTCCGGTACAAATATCGAGTGGTCCCTCGAGGACCACCAGTCAAACAATTCCGGCTTACAAATCCACAAGGAATGCGGACTGCCGACCGAGCGTGTAGTAATAAATGAGATAACCGTGCATCCCGAAATGTTGAAACGTGGAATTATCTGATTAAAAAGGAAAAAGAATTGTTGAATTATCAGGTAACACATAAAAAAAAATGGGGCACAAATTGTGTCTTATAAAAGTTCGTATCCTAATAATAGCCCGTCCATTTTTATCTCGACTGTATTTCACTGACCAAACAGTAGACACAATCGGAACCCCACGATTGTATTAATAGCCACGAACTATTTCCTCCTTTAAAAAAATACCTCATCCATTGAGTGGGAGATACGTTTTTATTTTGTTTCTAATTTAAAACAATGGATGGTGTTTTTTTTTTTAATTTATTTAAATTATATCGAATGAAAAATTTTATTATAGAATATATTATTGTTATGCAACAGTAAGTGCCCATTATTGTGGTGTCGCAAGATTACGATGAAGTCCAAGTTATAAAGAAATATACAAAAAAATGTTACTTACATTATTAGTAGCCACTGTCAAAATTCACATTTTAAAATTAGTTTCATATATACAAGGTGCCCAATAATCACGTGACGTATCAAACATATGTTTGTTTAAATGGAATGATATATTTTTTTTGATTCTACGTTTAAAAATAATCATTTTTTATATAAGATTTAATAGGTCAATTTTTCATGGTTTAAAAGTTATAAACAAATGAATGTTGAAATCGATAGATGTTTAGAGCCTAATATTTCAATAATGAAAAATGAAATAAACATTCAGTCAACGTCATATAAATGCAAAAATACTTAATAATAAAAGAAATACCCTTTTTTTTCTCTTAAAACAATTTTTTATATAAAAGGTGAAGCAATACGCAAAATGATTTTTTTTTTCTCTTTTTACTTAAATGGGACACCCTATATTTTTTATGCTATTTTAATAGAAAATTAATCACTCTTCATTTTTTATATAACATATTAAATAGCTACCGTTTACAGTTTTTGAGATATTTAATCTCAAATAAAAATTTGGTATAGAATTTTTAATCAAAGTAGGCCGTGCCAGAACAACTAATTTATTTAGTTGTGAAAGCTACGCGAATACAAATATAAAATAATTTAGTGAAACGAATAATCAAGTGTATTAATTAAAATACATTATAATTCATACATATTTTTTTAACCACGGGATAAATGAGAATTTAATAAAAAAAAAGTAAATAAATATTAAGCTGAAATTATTTTAATACACGATAATATTGAAAATACAACAATTTAAATAGGTACGTTCTTGGCCGTGCGCCAAGATCCAGGTACAACGAATCTTCTTATCTCAGGAATGCGTTCTCGGAGTGAGTCGTCGATCGTTTTTTTTCTACTTGATTTGCGATAATTGCGCTCTTGTATTTCGATTCAGTCGTCCGAAAACGCGCAGTGTTCACTACTCCAGTTTAATTTTTAACGTTAGAAATTATTAATAATTAAAAACGCGATTTATTTTTGTTTATGAACAAGTGGTAATTAGTGAGTGGTGGAGGTGAGTTGGTTTTCGATTCACCAGGAACGGGTTGGAAGTTATTTTTTCTATTAAGGTATGTTAATATTAATAATTTATTTTTAACCAGATTTTACGATTCCTATTATTATCATCAATTTATTCTCCAAAATTGCATTTGATTAAATAATTTGGTATAGAATTTTTAACCAAAGTAGGCCGCGCCAGAACAACTAATTTATTTAGTAACTTTCAACGCTTAATATTATAATTAGTAAGTAAAGTACATTTTACGTTATATTTTGTAACACTGATGCAGTTAAACATACTTCTTCAATAAATGATTAATTTAATTGTTAATTTTAAGCGTAGAATCTAAAATCGATATAAAAATATAGCATTCCATTAAAAAAAAAACATATGTTTGATACGTCACGTGATTATTGGACACCCTGTATATATGAAACCAATTTTAAAATGTTTTAAATTGCAGACATAATCAATTAATAGCCACAAACTATTTTCTCCTTTCAAAAAATACACATCTAAATTAAATAGAAAAGAGTATTTATTCACATGGTCACAGTTATTTAAATAAATTAAATAAAATACATGCGTTTTTTTTGTTTCAAATTGTAGACACAATCGAAACCCCACAATTGTATTAATAGCCACAAGCTATTTCCTCCTTTTTTTAAAAAAATATATATCACCATTGAGTGGGTGTTCCTTTTTTTGTGTTTCAAAAATTTTCTGGCAATTAAAGTGGCACGCCGGGTTCCTTCTGTTCCTCCATTCTAATTCACGGCGCGGTTAATTAATAAACGCCGTCGGGATCAAGACGTGCATATTTCAGGACGACGCGAATAGAAAATTGGGCTTAATTCGGTGGATGAATGTTCCGCGACGGGAAAATGTCAGCCGCTTTGATTAATCTTGGATGAACGCACTAATGACGGATATCGGAAAAGTAATTTTCTATTTAATTTGGCGGCGGCGTAACATTGACGCGTTATTTATTACCTTTAGAGATTCTTATATTAAAGGATTTAAAATAATATTATAATAAAGTTGATTTTATTTCTTATTTTTTTTATATATATTTACATTTCAGTATTGCAAGAAGTAATAGAAAAAAAAGGATATATTCGTAGTTATTTAAAGAAATTAAATAAAAATGTCAGAAGTGATTAAAAGAGACAAAAGTGGAAGCAATAAAAATAATTAACTAATTAATCCCTCTTTAGCTACTGCGAAATTTATTCAAGAAATACTCTGTATTATCATTTGTATATTTCGCGCGAGTTTATTTTATTGCGGATTGAGACATATTGTGTGAAGTGTTGTGCACGTCGAAATCTAAAGTTAAATTCTAATTAGAGAATATAATGGGGGCTTTATGCACGGCCGGACGGAGCCGGGCATTGTTCTCGGCGAGCTTTCGAGCTTTCGAGCACGTCGCGTCGCCGGTACGAATGTCGATTACATTAATGTGTAATGATATCTATTTGTTCCTGGTTTTGCATTGCAAATTAGTCGCGGTGTCGCCTCGATATTTATGGGACCCCCCGTAACCGATAAATATCGCATTACCATCGGCCGTTTTCTAATTACAAAGCCGCAGATGAAGAAGTGTTGAACGTAAAGGGAATATTAATATATGTATATAATTACTCATCAGTTGTATTCAGAGAATTTTACTCATATCCCGAAAGATGTACTCATTTTGTTTGTTATCCCAAATCGCCCTGATTGTCTCGTTTTACCTGATTTCCCTTAAAATATATTACTCTTGATGTTCAAAGAACAGACAATTCACCCTTTAAGATTTGTTGGTATATTGCTATGTTCACAAATAAGAAATCTCTCAAAGAGCAATTCATGAGGTTTATGACATGTTGCGCCATCTTGTTAAAACCACATGAATTTTTTTCTCTGAATACAGCCAATGAATAATATATTTAATATTAATATTCACTTCTAAATAAGACAATTTTATTTAAGTTTACATATTATTTTTATAAACTAATATGTTCTGTTCCAATTAAGACGATTTTATTTATATTAGTTTATATAAATAATAAGTAAACTTAAATAAAATCGTCTTAATTAGAACGAAATATTAATTTTAAAAATATTATTCATTGGCTGTATTCAGAAAATTTAAAATAATTACATGAGGTTTTAACAAGTCATAAACCTCATGAAACAATCCAATTGTTCTTTGAGAGATTTCTTGTTGTACTTTTTCGTTTCA
This sequence comes from Philonthus spinipes, assembly GCA_963082785.1. Classification (NCBI taxonomy): domain Eukaryota; kingdom Metazoa; phylum Arthropoda; class Insecta; order Coleoptera; family Staphylinidae; genus Philonthus; species Philonthus spinipes. The sequence continues at coordinate 1,993,201 of OY720316.1, forward strand.
TTGCTCAAAATTTTTTATTTCTTTAATTCTATTGGATTTATATTTTTAAGGTTATTTGAAATAAAAATTTAACATAAGTATATAAATGCATAGAGAATTATAGAATTTATATTTTGCAACTTCTAAGTCGTTAATCTTCTGTCAGCTGGTTGTCGACTCTAATTATTTTAAATAAAATTCGTGTATTTAGTTAATTCAGAGAATTTAAAATAATTACATGTGGTTTTAACAAGATGTTGCAACATGTCATATACCTCATGAAACAATCCAATTACTCTTTCGGAGATTTCTCGATGTATGGTAGATATTTATAAAAAATCTGGATAAGTTAAGTAACTATTATATAGTTGAAAACCGCGAGCCTTAAAAGCGCAATTTGCTTTCGAACAAACCCCATATTAGAATATCCACATGAACGCACTCGAAACCTCGATAAAGTTTTTCTTACACGCAGCCCTCCCGTATAATTTTTGAGTGAGCACACTCTCGCGCATAGTTTTCCGTAGTTTCCCCGAGGGTTAATTATAATACCAAATTTAAACAAGCTACGAAACAATCCGGAATCTCCGGCGTTCGGGAAGAATTATATGCAAATACTTCCATACAAGCCCCGAACTTAATTTCGTAGCAATTTCAGCCCCGGCGAGCCTTAAACCGTATCAAAAAAATATAAATATATAACGCGATTACCGGGCGCGCCTTTATGTATACTTTTTTCGCTTTTCTTTCTTCCGCCCTGTCCCCTCTGTGAAACCTCTGTAACCTCGTTATGTTGTTCTCTCGTAGAGATTTTTTCCCCTCGCGGAGGGATGTTTAACGTTTCTTGTTGTGATGAAAATTCCCGTTTTAATTTACATTTGAGCGCGAGTATTTGGTTGAATCGATTAATTGAAAATATATTTTTATTGAAATTTAATACAAACACATACGAATCCAGCATAACCGAGACAGACTTCCACCCTTGTTACTTAGCCCGGTAATTTATGCGCGCAATTATTCACGATCCCCGGTTTCCTGTTGATGCAATCTTCGAAAATCCATCACCCTTCCAAGTTTTGCACGGGCGGCACTCTGGCCGGGGCGACTCATTACGGACGCAATTAGTCTGGGTCCGCGTCACATCGCAAGAATAACTAATTAAGACATCTTCATCTGAGCGACTGCGTTAATCCGCCGTGTCCGATCATCTTTGAAGTCTCGCAACAGATGTCCAGACGGATTCCACGAACAAAACAAGAACTTCGCCCGTAATATAACTTTTCGACGTCGTTATTTCGTCCGGAGACGCGACAGGATTTACATAATGGAGAAAATCCACCGTTTCCAATGAGATGTGTACATGTTCTTGTTATATTTTTTTGATATCAATATTTAAAATACTGTTTATTATAAAATAAATTGCAAAAAATTCATTATTTTCCAAAGGAGCCAGCAGCCGGGGTGTGTACGTCTATGAAATTGTTGTTTTCACACTTTAAATGAAATCACTATCGAAGAGCATTCAATTTAAAATAAAATGAAAAGGAGATGATTCACACAGTTGCAATTATTTAAATTACAATAAAAATCAAACAAGGGAACATTTCTGGAAATGATCAGTAAAAATCGATTAACTAAAAAAAGGAGTTAATTGAATTTTATTCATCATTCTCAGAATTTTTCCTTGCTATTGAGTCTTTTGATCCATGTAAACTTTGCAGCAATCGCACCAGTAAAGTATTATTATTTTCTGTTATCGCAATTAAATCAAACAATTTATATTTAGCATTTAGTTCGTTTATTATATTATATTATATTATATTATATTATATTATATTATATTATATTATATTATATTATATTATATTATATTATATTATATTATATTATATTATATTATATTATATTATATTATATTATATTATATTATATTATATTATATTATATTATACACACATGCTATGTTTTTTAGTATGTATATTGTCTTGTAATTAGGATGTACATTTCCTATTGGGCAATTATTATTATTATTATTAAAAATGTAGCCCAATAGAATGAAATCCTTTATTAGAGAAGATTCATTTTAATCACTGAAACGTAAAAGTACCTTGATATCACCATTGAATTGGATTATTTCATAAGTTAAATGACACATTGCACCGTCTTGTTAAAACCACACGTTCTTCAAATGCCCTTCACATTAATTTCATTTATTTTAGATATTAGTGGCTTGGCTAACCTGTACCAGAAACAATTATTATAATAATAGAAAAGGGGGGTTTATTCATTCGATCACAGTTATTTAAATAAATTGAAATAACAAGAATTTGAAATAATTTATTAATTATTTTCATATTTATATTATTTTTTGTCTTGTTATTATTTTGTATTATCCTGTAACTGGACTTAAGTTTCCTGTCGGGTTATAAATTAATTATCATTATGATTATGAAATGAATTATAAAGTTTAATTTATTTAATTAATTAAATATAATTCCTTTTCGTTAGAATGCTGATTTATTTATTTATTTAATTAAATATTGAGATGTTTATTACTTTCGGATAAACAAAAATGTAATCAAGTTAAAATCAAGCACGTCTCCCGGTCGGTACAAAATATGTAATCAACATTACTCCCTCAAATGGCCCCGAGTTTCAATTTATCGCACTCGCTGACTTCTTCCCCGGCGTATATTTTCTTAATTAATGTACTCCCGTAATTAAATTAAAAATATAATTAATTTAATTCCGAAGCTAATTACAAAAGTAATATCTGCATTCGGCGACATTAATTCCGGACGAATAAATTTCGTTCCAGAAAGAGAGGCGGCGTCGTCGGAATTGACGAGCGTCTTCCGGGATTCAATTTTGAATAACCAGTAGGCGTATCAGACAAATGCTGCCTTCGAGAAAATTGCGAGCCCTTTAGTCCTGGGCGCAACAGTTGCGGGGAGCTGTTCATCGCGGCATCTGTTTTAACTAAAAATCCCCCAACCCCATTTCTTTGTCCGTAGTGATTTCTCATTTTGTTCCCTTCACGCCAATTACCTAGGAGAGTGTCAGTGTGTCAGCTGGACAGCGCAAAGAATGAACAACAAAAAAAAAAGGAAGATGTTATCAAAATGTCAGCGCGCGTGGTTTACTTCGCTACATCTTTATACCTGCGCCGAGTAGGTTAAGATGCGTCCCGAGATGAGAGTTCAAATTGGCCTTAATCCACCGGCCCTCGCGGCTTTGTTGATTAATAGACGGCCGTCTTCAAGGGTCACTTTTCTGAGGGCCTTTATATATTTCATTAACGAGAGGCCCTTTGTGTCCCCGTCCTGCTTAATGTCGGATTTAATTGGGAGATAATGGAGGTCGGATCCATCTTATTCCCACAGATTATATCGAGCGTTAGTTTGTCACTATGTGTGTATTGTACAACGGAACGATCTGGCCTATCTATTAAAGTTAAGTGACGGACATCGTTGGGCCCTTGTCGACAGCAAGATTTATCAAAGGCATCGTGTCAATCAGTTTACTTCACAACAACAGAGATAGTCTTATGAAAATATAATCTTTATTAACAGAAAATACACAAAATAAATAATTAATGAAAGTCACAAAATGTATAATTTAAACCCCTAAAATTAAGAAAAGACAGCCTTTCGCCTGTCCTAAAACATACAATTAAAATGCGTGTAATTTTTTCAGCGTTTAAAAAGGGAATTTTAATAATAATAATAACTTTATTTCCAAACAGATACATAATTATAATAACAGCGAAATATTTCAAATATTTAATTTTGCTGATCATTGCCAGTAATTTTTCCTTATTTAATTTTAACCAAAACATACTTTTTCCCCATTAAAATTATATAATCTACAATTTTGAAGACACACAATAATTATTTTAATTGTAAAGTTTTCTTCATTAATCCTGTGAATGTTGATTATTACTTTCTTCATTGTTTTTAACACTTTAATTGCCTGATCTAGTCTTGAAAGTCATTTTTGTTTACTTTAGTTGCTCGGTTTTGACTTAAAAGTTATTTTAATTGCCTAATTTTGACTTTAATCTCATTTTAATTCAATTTCGTTGCCTGGTTTTGATTTTAAAGTAATTCCCATTGCCCAATTTTCACTTTAAAGTCATTTTAATTGCCTAATATTGACTTAAAAGTAATTTCAGTTCACTTGCGTTGCCTAACTATGGCATTAAGTTATTCTCATTGTCTAACTTTGACTTTAAACTCATTTTTATTGCTTGATCTTGACTTGAAAGTCATTTTAGTTCAATTTCGTAGCTTGGTTTTGACTTTAAAGTCATTCTTATTGCCTAAATTTGACTTGAAAGTCATTTCAGTTCACTTTCGTACCCTGGTTTAGACTTAAACGACATTTTAATTGCCTAGTATTGACTTTAAAGAAATTTTAATTCAATTTAGTTACCTGGTTTTGACTTTTAAGTAATTCTCATTGCCTGATTTAGGCTTTAAAGTCATTTTAGTTCAATTTCGTCGACTGGATTTGACTTAAAAATAATTCTCATTGCCTGATTTTGACTTTAAAGTAATTTTAATTGCCTAATCTTAACTTCAAAATCATTGTAATTGCCTAATATTGACTTGAAAGTCATTTTAGTTCAAATCTGTTATCTGGTTTTGACTTTAAAGTAATTCTCATTGGCTGATTTTATATTAGAGTCATTTTAGTTCCATTTCGTTGCCTGTTTTTAATTTTAAAATAATTATCATTGCCTAATTTTGACTTTAAAATCATTCTAATTCTAATTTTCTTGCCTGTTTTTGACTATAAATTAATTATTATTGCCTAATTTTGACTTTAAAGTTATTTTAGTTGAATTTGGTTGCCTATTTTTCATTTTAAAGGCCTAATTTTGGCCTTAAAGTCAATTTAGTTCAATTTCGTTTCCTGGATTTGACATTAAAGTTATTCTCATTTCCCAACTTTGACATTAAAGTCATTTTAATTGCCTGATCTTGACTTGAAAGTCATTTTAGTTTACTTTCACTCGCTGGATTTTACTTTAACCTAATTCTCATGGCCTAATTATGACTTTAGAGTAATTTTAATTGCCTAATATTGACTTGAAAGTCATTTTAGTTAAGTTGCGTTGCCTGGCTTTGACTTTAAAGTCATTCTAATTGCCTAAACTTGAGCTTAAAGTCATTTCAGTTCATTTTCGTTGCCTAGTTATGACTTTAAAGTCATTATCATTGCCTAATTTTGACTATAGGGTCATTTTAATTGCCTAATCGAGACCTTAAAGTCATTTCAGTTCACTTGCGTTGCCTTGTTATGACTTTAAAGTCATTCTCATTGCCTAATTTTGACTTTAGAGTCATTTTAATTGCCCAATCGAGACCTTAAAGTCATTTCAGTTCATTGTCGTTGCTTGCTTATGACTTTAAAGTCATTCTCATTGCCTAACTTTGACTTTAAAGTCACTTTAGTTCACTTGCTTTGCCTGATTTAGACATTAAAGTCATTTTCTTTGCCTAACGTTGACTTTAAGGTCAATTTAATTGCCTGATCTTGACTTAAAAGTCGTTTTAGTTCACTTGCGTTGCTTGCTTATGACTTTTAAAGTCATTCTCATTGCCTAACTTTGACTTTAAAGTCACATTAGTTTACTTGCTTTGTCTGATTTAGACATTAAAGTCATTTTCTTTGCCTAACGTTGACTTTAAGATCAATTTAATTGCCTGATCTTGACTTAAAAGTCATTTTAGTTCACTTGCGTTGCTTGCTTATGACTTTAAAGTCATTCTCATTGCCTAACTTTGACTTAAAAGTCACTTTAGTTCACTTGCGTTGCCTGATTTAGACTTTAAAGTCAGTTTCTTTGTCTAACGTTGAATTTAAGGTCAATTTAATTGCCTGATCGTGACTTGAAAGTCATTTTAGTTCACTTGCGTTGACTGGTTATGACTTTAAAGTCATTCTCATTGCCTAGATTTGACTTTAAAGTCATTCTAATTGCCTAATTTTGACCTTAAAGTCATTTCAGTATATTTTCGTTGCCTGATTATGACTTTAAAGTCAGTCTAATTCCATAATCTTGACATTAAAGTCATTTCAGTTCATTTTCGTTGCCTAGTTATGACTGTAGAGTCATTATCATTGCCTAACTTTGACTATAAAGGCATTATAATTGCTACTTTTGACCTTAAAGTCATTTTAGTTCACTTGTGTTGCCTAGTTTTGATTTTAAAGTCATTCTAAGTACCTAATCATGACTTTAAAGTCATTTTAATTAACTTGGGTTGCCTGGTTTCGACTTTAACGTCATTATAATTGCCTACTCTTGACCTTAAAGTCATTTTTGTTCACTTATGTTGCCTGATTTTGACTTTAGAGTCATTATAATTGCCTAATCTTGACTTGAAAGTCATTTTAGTTCACTTTAGTTACCTGGTTTTGACTTTAAAGTCATTCTCATTGCAAAACTTTGACTTTAAAGTCATTTTAGTTCACTTGTGTTGCCTGGTTTTGACTTTAAAGTCATTCTCATTGCATAACATTGACTTCAAAGTCATTTTAGTTCACTTGTGTTGCCTGGTTTTGACTCTAGAGTCATTATAATTGCCTAATCTTGACATTAAAGTCATTTTAGTTCATTTTCGTTGCCTGGTTATGACTTTAAAGTCATTTCAATTGCCAAATCTGGACATTAAAGTCATTTTAGGTCGCTTACGTTGCCTGGTTTTGAATTGAAAGTTATTTTAATTCACTGATCTCGAACTTAAAGTTATTTTGGTTCATGTTCGTTATCTGCTTAAACTTGAGTTTAAAGTAATTTTAGTTAAATTTCCTTGGATAATTTTGACTTAAAAGTCATTTCAATTGCTTGATGTTGAATTTATGCGTATATAAGATGATGGAACACAGAACATCCGTGGACCCGGGGGACAAGTAATTTCATTGGAAATATTTTTTACCCTGGTGGGATACGAAAAGGCAAGAAGTTAAGATAATCGAAATTTGGACTTTCCTATTCCTATAATTCAGACATACAAAGTTTTTGTTAATGAAAATTTTGATCAAATTTTCTTATTATTATTTTTTTTAATACAAATTTAAGAATTGTAAAATATTGAAGTGAGCTGAAGTTGTTGGTTTTTGTTAATGAAAATATTTTTAATTACAAAAACCAAATATGTAAACTCACGTCTTGTGCCTATTAAAGCCCATCATCTTCCTTCCTACATACAGCCCAAGAGCAAACAAGCGAACAAACACGCATATGCAGGCAGAGAAGGAAAGAGCCACACATGCACGCGAAGATGGAAAGAGACGCAGATGTGTGCAGACAGGGAAAGAGAGACGGGCATGTTCCGAAGAAAATTAAACATCAAACAAGATATAATAACCGAGTATTTGAATAAGTTATTACTCTGTTTACACAAACAATGGGAATCGTCATTCGTCCCCTTGCGCCCACGCCAAGCAAGCGACATTACATAAAATGATTCATTAACTTTCCCAGAAGTGTGTGCTCAATAATTCAAAGACACGTTAACCTTTCGCGTGACGTTTGCTTATGGTAAACACTACACAAGACGAAAAGCGACGTAAATATTTGAAGCCGCTCGACTCGGAGGAATCAATAATCATCTCTTCGCGAGGAGTTCATAACCGCCGGTTTGATGGACGATAGTTGATGGCCGATGTCTATCTGCGCTCCTTTTTTTCCCTTCCTTTCAAAAGAAGAGAGATATCCATCTGCGAGCAGAGGTAATAAAGCAGGTATGCGGGATGTTATTGGGCCGGGGGCTGAAGACAAAAAGGTGCAATTAATCTGGGGATCTTGCGAAATTAAGTCTGCGTTTTCGGGCCGGCGCTCCGGGGGACAACGCACCGGATTGAGTTGTTCATTTCGTGTACGTGTGCGCTCTCCGAAATATGCTAAGAACTGGTAGTCTCCGGTGTGTTCACCAAATGGTTTCCTACCTGTTGGTCCTCTAGCTGTTGCTTGCTCGCTTGCTTTTGTTGGGCACGAGATAATTTATTACCGACACAACTGGCGCTCGTTACGAAGTAATTATTAGAAAGGGAATAAAAACTATATTAAGTATACGGACCACGACAGCCGGGTGGTAATCACTTTATTACGCTTGGAACATTTTAAATAGGGCCTATTTATAAATACCTATTACAATTTTTGATATACTGGCATTATTAATGCATTAACTTAAACTACATTTATGAAGATATATTTACTTAACAACTCATAAAATTATATATAAATATATGGTAATCCCTTCTCTCTTCATTAATAATTTATTCCACTAAAAACGACCACTAATCTACTTTTTGAGTATAATAAGTTTTCTCATCTTTTTATTGCTATTTTTAATAATTCCGCTTAGAAGTTTGATAATTTGTGATTTAACAAAATCATGAAAAATTGAAGCAATGCTTTTCGCACATGATTTCACACTTCTTTTTTAATTATATTATAGCAGTCGAATTAATTTTTATACCATTTTATAGCTGTTTTGAATACATTAAAAGATTAAGTTTTATTTATCATTTAATTTAAATAAGTCATCTTCTTTATGTTGGTTGTTGGTCGTGGAGACTTTAATTATTTAAATAAAAATAAAAGTATTTTTATTCAAATAAATAAGTCATATTTATTTCTCATGCTATTAATAATTTCTTTAATTTAATCATATGATTAATTATAATGCAATTAATAACACACATCAACAACATTATATATTTTTCGCGCCGAGACAATTAATTAATTCCAGGAATATCTCCACCAATACGTAACATCCGGAAAAATCTCCATTTTACATTAAACAAACAAAAAAAACTGAGCGGATTATAAATGTGTGTTGAATTAATAGGATTCACCGCGCATTTAATATCTTTTGCCGCACGAATTTCCGTCCACGCGAAACATTTTTCCATAGTGCATAACCAAAGACCACACACGTGAGAATTAATTTCGAGAAACTACACCCGAATTAAAAGAACGTGTTGATTGCTTAACGGCATTTTTGAAGCAGATAGCGTAATGGAAGCACTCGGGCGAATTTAAAAATCCCACTGACAGACATGTGCGATCATCGGGAAAAAAACGAGCGGAGGATTACTTTGGGGTTGTTTAGACCGAATCCCGAAAACAGATGTGTGGCGTCCTCCGGACTTGCATACGGATTTATAGATCATTAAATTTTGTGAAATTTATAGATGGTGGGTGTTTAGTCGGGGGGTGAATTGTTTATATTGGATGACATGTGTTAAAAATTGTAAACAAATAAATAGTGTTATTTATTGGAATGGGGGAATTTCAAACGGATTTCAACACGTGGAGTTGGATTGGATTCTATGATTTATTGAGATTTTTATTTATTTATATAAAAAAAAATAGAAAGATTTTACTGTAAAAACATGAATTATGTTGTTTCAACATTAATGGATAAACACGAAAACTACAAAATTTTATACCGTGTAATTATAAAATTTTGTAGTTTTCGTGTTTCCACAAATATGTAAGCTAACCTTCATAGATGGGCCACAGGAAAAAATTATATAATATATTAGGACGAGAGTCTTCCAGTAGCTTGTTATGATGTCTTTATCAAGAGACGAAAAACACCTTTACAGATTTATTCCTACAGCTCTTACAAGAATATCTGTAACTGTACGAAACCAAATTATCGTCTCGAAAGTGGAATTGGATTTGATTTCAATAAAGCTTAGATTGCTATATTATTGTAATTTATTTGGAATTGGATTAGATCTCAATTAAGCATAGATTGTTATATTGTTGTAATTTATTTATAAAAAATATTTATTTTATTTGTGGTTTTAATATTTATACATTGGTAGTTCATATTGTATGAAATAAATATGAATAAATTATTAAAAATCAACCAATAAAACACAGATTAGATTGAATAACTTTAAATTCTCGACTAGTTTCGGGTTATTAGCCCATTTTCAAGAGAATTTAAAAATTTTCTCTTGAAAATGTGCTAATAACCCAAAACTAGTCGAGAATTTAAAGTTATTCAATCTAATCTGTGTTTTATTGGTTGATTTTTAATAATCTATTCATATTTATTTCATATTTTATTTGTATCCAAACAGACAAATTCACTTATTTGTAAACTCTACGAAATTAGAAGAACTAATTCCTCAGCACCTCCCGACTATGAAATACCCGAGCAACTGTACATTTCCCACCGTTATTCATTCGCTTTGATCTCACACTGGACCGTTGTAAATTTCTCCCCGATATTTCTCAAGAAGCGCCGTTTATGACGCGCGTAAAACACTGACAGAATTTAATCGCCCGCGCGTAATTATTAATATTTATCGATTCCGCCGCCTTGCACCTGCTCAAATGTTGCTTTCCACAGGGCCATGATTTAGTCGTCTTCCGCGCGCTGCCGAATTATTAGCTTGTAAATTATAAGTTTAATGATCAACACATGAGTGGAAGGATATTAACGAAAATGAATTCCTCAGAGCATCAGACAGACTGTATTTATTTTTTATTTCTTTTAGTAAGGAAATGTATAAGTGTCTTAATCAGGAATATTAATGGGTTGTATTAAAATAAAATAAAATATGTTGTAGTAGTTATTCTTTTGATACTTTAATTTTTACGTCATAAAACATAAAATATACTGGGGCCTAAACTATTAATAACTTAATAAATAAAAGAAGACGCAAGTGTCATCTTATTTTTTTATTAAATAAATATTAATAACTTAATAAATGAAAGAAGGCGCAAGTGCCATCTTATTTTTTTATTAAATAAATATTAATCACTTTTTTTCACTCAAATTAAATAATATATGGATTACTAATGTATTGTAACGAAACTGGAAAGAACATTCTGGAATGTTCCAGAAGGCGCGCGACGGTAAACGCGGCGTCATCGTAAGTCTGAGTGCTCAATAAATAGTGATTTTAATAAATATATTAAGTGTACTGTAAATAAATAAATAAACATTGGGCTTCAGCAACAATTGCGATGAATATCACCACAAAATTATTCATATTTTGCAATTAAAAAAATTATTTAAATCAAACCGTTTCATACTTTTCCCGTGGTTTCTTTGGTAGAACCACGGGAAAAGTATGAAACGGTTTGATTTAAATAATTATTTTAATTGCAAAATATGAATAATTTTGTGGTGAAATATTTTTTAATATTTCGTTTCAATTTTATAAAATAATTTAAATTTACACAATCCAACACTTGTGAAAGAAAGAAATTCTTGATTAAATTTCGAGGCATTCGGATTTCGCCCTCGTGCTGTTTTTTTCCCAGTGTGTTTTCTTTATTCCGGAGAAATTGAATCCGGGAATTTTTGATAAGACGGCCGGTCGGCGAGGGCGGCGGTCATAAATTGATAAAAATTAATAAGGGAAAAGAGCGCCCGCGGGCGGCGGAATATCCGCGCCAGTAATTGCCGAAAGTCACGTTTGAAAATTTCACCGACGGAAGGAGAATTTATCGCCGCGGCGTAATTGAATTAGTAATAAGGCGCTTGCACAAGCCCGCTTGATTTTTATTTATTTTTATTATAAATTACTCGTAAATTTTAACGGGGCGGCTATCGGACCACGCCGAATTTCAAATAAGACGAAACGAAACGGGGGAAGCTTACGAATGGAATGAAGCCAGATATTAATGAGCTGAGCGAATTCTTCTCATTTTTTAACAAGGAATCTGATTTTTTTAATAAAAAGTAGGGGTTTCCATTTAAAAATACTAAGTTGACCTCGATTTAGCGACAACAGCGCCATCTATGGAAAAACCAATATTATGTTATTATGGCCCCCTTCGATACAATCATTTTTTGTTTGGGTCATTTTTTTTTAAGTTTCTTGTTTCAGAGATATTTTCTGAAAACACATTAAATGGTCCACCCTGTATTATAAAAATATCTTTATTAAAAAGATAACAAATTTTACTTGTAAAGGTTGTTTTGGAAATAGAGACGAAAATTGAAAATGCTATAAAAAATAGAAAATTTAAATAGAAAAGAGTATTCATTCACTTGATCGCAGTTATTTAAATAAATTAAATAAAAATTAATTAATAATAATAAAAATAATTTATTGAATATGTACAATTCTAATCCTCAATTCTTTAACCCATCTGCTTACTCCCTTCTTCATGGAAATAAATTTTACATCATATATTTATCAATAATATAATTAAAAAGGCATCGTATAATTATTTCAATTTGGCATGTAAAGACCGAAAGAGTATTCCGAATAAAAATATGGAAAACAACGAGTAGCATTCTTTATCAAATATTACTATACGTTTCCATCAAGAGTGTAGCGAAGCAGGCATAAATTTTTATCGAATAGAATATTCTAAAATTAATAGTAATTTTAACAATAATAATAATTTTTTAACGCCAAATATTAATTTTTATTATATATTTTTTAACACCAAATATTAATTTTTAATATATATTTTTTAACGCCAAATATTAATTATTTGGCGTAAAAAAAATATTATTATTATTAAAATTACTATTAATTTTAGAATATTTTATTCGATAAAAATTTATGCCTGCTTCGCTACACTCTTGATGGAAACGGATATTAATATTTGATAAAGAATGCTACTCGTTGTTTTCCATATTTTTATTCGGAATACTGTTTCGGTTTTTACAGGCCATTATCAAACTGCAGATTGACAAAATCAAGACGAAATAACCTGCCGAACCACCACTTTGATAATGGACCGAAACACGTGTCAGTATGCTGAATAAAATTATGGAAACAACAAGTGCCATTCTTTATCGAATATTTTATTCAAATACAATTTAAACAATTACATTAAATTTAATATATAATACAATTGCAAATTAGCACGAAGGTGTTAGTCTGTCATGGTTTTTCTACCTTTTTTTTTTTTTCATTAATTTTGAGAGAAAAAAATGTTTGACAGGATATGAAATAATTTTAAATATTCGGCTTTGAATCCAGACATTCCGGTCTATTCTGTAAGGGAAATTTTACCTTTAACATGTACTTTATATTTATCATCATAGTCTAAGCAGCTTATAATTATAGCTTTATTGTACAACAGGTTAACACAATTACGGAACAAATTAAATTAGGATATAAATTCATACATACAAAAATATATATATATATATATAAAAATATAATACTGGAAATTATTAAATTTAATAGTTATAATAATAAATGTAATATATACAGAGAGCTTTTTTTATCAGTATGCATTTCCCCTATGTATACCTGCAAAATACGCGAGTGAAATGCATTAATGTATGTGTGTTTAGTTGCCTATAACACGCAACTTAAATTTAATAGATATAATAATAAATGTAATATATACAGAGATCCTTTGTATCAGTATACATTTCCCCTATGTATACCTGCAAAATACGCGAGTGAAATGCATTAATGTATGTGTGTTTGGTTGCCTATAACACGCAAGTGAACACACATATACCAAATAGGCAACTAAACATACACACATTAATCGGTTCAATGCGTCTGACTCGCGTTTTTTGTAGGTATACATTTTCCCAAATGTATACTGATAAAAAATCCTCTCTGTATATATATATATATATATATATATATATATATGTACATAGAATGTGAAGATTATTAATAACATACATTTTTTGTGCGTTTTTTTTTGTAAATATTTTGTTTAATATAAACTAGCACAATTGTAGCACGCCGCTGCCAACACAAACACGTAAATTTTCGTGGATGAATATTTCATTCGATAATTATCATAGATTATAGTATGTATTATTCATGCCCGCCCATATATTTATCAATAATATAATTAAAAACGCAGCGTATAATTATTTCAATTATCTCCCAAACGCACATTCAATGGAATAATAACGCCCATAAATAATTTCTCTCTTTTCTTTTCCCCACCGATTCTATTTCTGCTTCTTTTTTTCTACGGGCGTTAATTACACGAGTGCAGTCTTAGACTTGTAAATTATTCGAGGAGGTAGAAGAAGTGAGGCCCGTGCACCGGGGAGATTTATCGGCCGGATAAGAATTTATCGTCTCCGGGATGGGAAATTCCCTTTTCTGGCCACTCACACAAACAAATAAATTCAACCCCGGAATTAAATTCGTAATGATACCGTGTCATTAACGGGGCTCTCGTATTCCTTTCGAATTAGGGGAGGGCCGTAAATATTCGATGTGGGAACGGAAAAAAAAACTCGTGTTTTTTAATTGCCGCGTAGATATGACTAACGTCATTGTTATTTTATCTTGTCGTGCACTTAACAACCCCCCCTGATAAAGAACACTTAAAACAAGCTCGTTATTTTTAAATTAGAGATTGCTGGATATTTGTTGTTAAATTGAGCGGGGAATGAAAGTAAATTAAGCGGATTTAGAGCATAATAAATGAAAGACTGACTGAAAGACCTAAAGTCGATAGCCATTTATAAGTTTATATTAAATGTATTGTATAATATATTTAAATACCACAATAAAGATGATTGTATATAAATGGAAAACGGCGCAAGCACCATCTTTCGCCCAATTCCATGTAGCTTTATCGACGATTCGAGTCTACAATGTGAAAAACCGAGAATCGTTATTTCGGAACTCTGTGGAGTTACCTTTTATATTAAATAACATTCTTGCTTATTTTATTTTAAAATTGTAAGAATTGTTTTCGTAATTACCGCAACAATATTTCCTCAAGCACGTTGATTAACTTTGAACATTCCCATTTCGATGATGCGCGTCCCCAATTCCCTTTTTTTCCCCTCCTATCCGTTGTTGAACGCGAAGAATTACAGTCATCCAACTAATTAACTCTTCTAAAATCTAAATTAACCCGCATTTATAAATAGAGGCGTCATCCGTAATCCTCTGTCTTTCCTATTCCCGACGACGTGACGCGGCCATCCCGAGCAGCCAGAGAACAACAAATTCCCGTGCATTGATTTCTTAATTAAGAGATAATCTGGGAATTAATAGATGACACGGAATCGCACTAAACACTCCCGACTGGAAACCCAAGTTTCAGACGTTCGGGCTTTCATCGCGTAAATCAAAACATGCGATTTGTCAACGCGAGAATAATTTTATGGAGTTTAGTTTCCGCTGTTGTTGTTGGTTGAGTTTGTATAAATTGGATGATTTAATTAATAAATACAGTCGGAATTTAATTGACGTTACAATTGAGTAATTAAAGGTTGATTAGTGATCCAAAATGAGATTTAATAAAATGTTCAATCTAGCGTGATTAGGAAATAGATGGCGCTTGCGTTATCTCTCAATTATTATGATTCAAAATGAGATGTTTATGGTGATGGCTCATATGTTCTGTGATATAAAATCCTTGCCGAAAAAGCGTCCTTTAGAATGCTAACAAAGATCAGGATAATTCGCAAAGAAACTAATGGAGAATAGGAAGGATTATATAAGGAGTTTTATCCTTACATAATTCTTCCTTATAATAATTCACACAGAAAAGAAGGGAGAAAAGGATTTTAGGAGAAACTTCTTATATAATCTTTTCTTATAATAATTCACGAAGAAAAGGGGGAAGAAAAGGAAGGATTATTTGAAAAGCTTAGGGGATATTCCTTACATAATTCTTCCTTTTAATAAATTCACGAAGAAAAGGAGGAAGAAAAGGAAGGATTATGTGAGGAGTTTAGGGGATGCTCCTTACATAATTCTTCCTTATAATAATTCATAAAGAAAAAGAGGGACCAAAGGAAGGATTATGTAAGGAGTTTATAGAATACTCCTTACAAAATCCTTTCTTATAATATTTAACGGAGAAAATGAAGGATTATGTGAGAAGCTTAGGAGATGCTCCTTACATAATTCTTCCATATAATAAATTCACGAAGAAAAGGAGGAAGAAAATGAAGGGTTATGTAAGGAGTTTATGGAATACTCCTCAAAAAATTCTTTCTTATTATAATTAACGAAGAAAAGAAGGGAGAAAAAGAAGGATTATGTGTGGAGTTTAGGGGAAACTCTTTACATAATTCTAACTTATAATTCACAAAGAAAAAAGTGGTAAAAAAGGAAGGGTTGCGTAAGGATTTTATAGGATACTCCTCAAAAAATTCTTTCTTATAATAATTCACGAAAAAAAGAAGGGAGAAAAAGAAGGACTATATGAAGAGTTTAGGAGAAACTCTTTACATAATTCTTACTTATAATTCACAAAGAAAAAAGTGGTAAAAAAGGGAAGGGTTGCGTAAGGATTTTATAGGATACTCCTTACAAAATCCTTTCTTATAATAATTCACGAAGAAAAGAAGGGAGAAAAGGAATGATTTTGTGAGGAGTTTAGGGGATACTCCTTACTTAATCCTTCCTTAGGATTATTCATTTATAATAATAAAATCATGAAATCATGCAAATAAATTCTAAAATTATGAAGATTGCATTTTATAGTCATGTTCCATATACACACAAATCCAATCTATTTTTTTGTTTGTTTTCTATTCCATGAAAGCTCAATGGACGTAATACGTTAATATCTTTCGATGAAATAACGAAACGAATATACATTTCGACTGTAACGAACAGCAGCCGGTCGCAAAAACGCAACATACACGTACCGAAACAAACAGGGTAAAAAAAAGCGAACGAGAACTGTTTCAATCATCGTTTATTTCGCAACATTAAAAAGGGATGATCGGCCTGGGAGGGAAAATGTGCACGGTACTGAACAATACGGCGGGAAAATGGAAACTGGTTTTTGCCATGAATATCGTAAGCCATTAAATTGTAATAAATTCGATACCGAACGTCCGAGCGTCAGACGTGACGCTCATACAGAAATGCATTTTGATTGCGCCCCTTTCTTTATATCGTTACGTGATTCTGTTAAATTTTTATTTGTTCTCTGTGAAATGAACGAAAATTGCTTCCAGGGTTGGGTGTTTTACGATATTGTCTCTTAGTTTGAAATTAATAATACGGCGGGGACAACTTTGGGGATTGAAAAACTGTTGCAGTTGTTTAATGTTTAAAGAAATAAGACTTCAGATAACGTTTTATCCAACACGTTAATATTCTACATGATTTTGTTCTTTTTACATAGATAACCATAAATCATAAACGACCTGACTTTCAAACTTAAAGTATTAGCAATACTCATTCCACCATCTCTTCATACAGACCAGCCCTGCTTGTTTCTTGAAACAAGATGAGAAACTTTTCTACTCCCAACATCCGCTTCAAGAACGTACCAATATTGCTCTCGCTCCATTAATTAATTTAGTATTACCAAAAATATAAAATTATCATCATTACTTTTCAAACACAGATAATTTCACTTAAATTCAAATCCAACTCCATGTAGGAAATTCGAATGAATAATTCTTTTTTTTTTTTTGATTGAAAATTACACAACTGCACAAGTACGCCGGATTCTTAAATATTCATAACCCCCTACCCGTGCACTCGCATTACTAATTACGTCGATGTAATTGATAGCGAGGGTTATGAATCCTAATTAAACCTTTAACGTAGAAGGTTTAATAAGGGGTTTCGGCGGGGAAAGGGGCAAAAAAGCTCTTTCCGGTGGCGTGTGTGTACGTTTCCGCGGTAAGTACTGGATACGATTATGAATTTTTTACGAGCGCTTTTTTAGGGTTCTTTTTTCTCTGTTTGATGATGCGGTGCTGGATCCATAACTGGGTGGGAGTATTCATAAAGAAAGTTGGTTTATTGCGCGTTCCACGATATTAATTCACCCCCCATGCATAAACGTTGGCGATATTTCGGAATAATAAGAATGAACAGGAATGAAAAAAATTCGCTTTAATACAAAAAAACAACTTTAAAATTAAAAAAAAAATACATTATTTTAAACTATTATACAATGTTAATAAAGATATTTACTTCTAATCGAATAAAAATCATCCCTTTTTTTTTCATTTATTTCAAAATATAATTTTTTAAATTTTAAAATATGCATATATTCTCGATTTCAATTGGAAATAACTCAAAAACTGTGGATGGGGTATTTTTTGTTTTTTCAATATTCTGAAAGAGCAAGCTTTAATTAACAACCCCACCAAGTTTCATGAAAATTCCTTGCAAATTGAAATTGTTGCAATTTTTTAATTGAGAAAATGCAATAAAATTCGGCCTTTTTCGCTTTAAATTGAAAATAACTCAAAAACTATGGATGGGGTATTTTCTGTTTTTTACATATTCTGAAAGAGCAGGCTTTGATTAACATCCCCACCAAGTTTTATGAAAATTCCTCGCAAATTGAAATTGTTGCAATTTTTTAAATTTGAAATATACAGAGATATGCAATAAAAATCGGCCTTTCTCGCATTAAATTGAAAATAACTCAAAAACTATGGATGGGGTGTTTTCTGTTTTTTACATATTCTGAAAGAGCATGCTTTAATTAGCATCCCCACCAAGTTTTATGAAAATTCCTTGCAAATTAAAATTGTTGCAATTTTTTAAATTGTAACGATGCAGATAAATGCATTAAAAATCGCCCTTTCTCGCGTTAAATTGAAAATAACTCAAAAACTATGTATGGGGTATTTTTTGTTTTTCACATATTCTGAAAGAGCAAGCTTTAATTAGCATTCCCACCAAGTTTCATGAAAATTCCGCGCAAATTGAATTTGTTGCAATTTTTTAAATTTGAAATATGCAGATAAATGCATTAAAAATCTCCCTTTCTCGCGTTAAATTGAAAATAACTCAAAAACTATGGATGGGGTGTTTTCTGTTTTTTACATATTCTGAAACAGCAGACTTTGATTAACATCCCCACCAAGTTTCATGAAAATTCCTCGCAAATTGAAATTACTGCAATTTTTTAAATTGAAAATATGCAGATAAATGCATTAAAAATCTCCCTTTCTCGCGTTAAATTGAAAATAACTCAAAAACTATTGATGGGGTATTTTTTGTTTTTTACATATTCTAAAAGAGCAGGCTTTGATTAACATCCCCACCAAGTTTCATGAAAATTCCCTGCAAATTGAAATTGTTGCAATTTTTTAAATTGGAACCATGCAGATAAATGCATTAAAAATCTCCCTTTCTCGCGTTAAATTGAAAATAACTCAAAAACTATGGATGGGGTATTTTTTGTTTTTTACATATTCTGAAAGAGCAAGCTTTAATTAACATCCCCACCAAGTTTCATGAAAATTCCTCGCAAATTGAAATTACTGCAATTTTTTAAATTGAAAATATGCATATAAATGCATTAAAAATCGCCCTTTCTCGCGTTAAATTGAAAATAACTCAAAAACTATGGATGGGGTGTTTCCTGTTTTTTACATATTCTGAAAGAGCATGCTTTAATTAGCATCCCCACCAAGTTTTATGAAAATTCCTCGCAAATTGAAATTGTAGCAATTTTTTAATTGGAAAAATGCAATATAAATCGCCCTTTCTCGCGTTAAATTGAAAATAACTCAAAAACTATGGATGGGGTATTTTTTGTTTTTTACATATTCTGAAAGAGCAAGCTTTGATTAACATCCCCAGCAAGTTTT
The DNA here is from genome assembly GCA_963082785.1 of Philonthus spinipes. Classification (NCBI taxonomy): domain Eukaryota; kingdom Metazoa; phylum Arthropoda; class Insecta; order Coleoptera; family Staphylinidae; genus Philonthus; species Philonthus spinipes. The sequence continues at coordinate 2,012,703 of OY720316.1, forward strand.
ATGAAAATTCCTCGCAAATTGAAATTACTGCAATTTTTTAAATTGAAAATATGCATATAAATGTATTAAAAATCGCCCTTTCTCGCGTTAATTTGAAAATAACTCAAAAACTATGGATGGGGTATTTTCTGTTTTTTACATATTCTGAAAGAGCAAGCTTTGATTAACATCCTCACCAAGTTTTATGAAAATTCCTTGCAAATTGAAATTGTTGCGATTTTTTAAATTTGAAATATACAGAGAAATGCAATAAAAATCAACCTTTCTCGCTTTAAATTGAAAATAACTCAAAAACTATGGATGGGGTATTTTCTGTTTTTTACATATTCTGAAAGAGCAGGCTTTGATTAACATCCCCACCAAGTTTCATGAAAATTCCTCGTAAATTGTAATTTCTGCAATTTTTTAAATTTGAAATATGCAATATAAATGCAATAAAAATCTATTATTGGCGATAATGTAATAAAATCTGAAAATTGTGGGGTCTTCCTTCACTCTACCCTCATTATTAAAAACAAAAAATGATATAGAAAATTCTAATACAATTTTATCTTTGGTTAAAAAGTTTTATATATAAATAAATCATGAAATGGTGAAAGTGTTAATTTTCGCAACACCGTAATAAATCCGCGTTTAAGACCCATTCCGAAATTACAAAGTCTCTCGAATTTGAACAAGCCTGACTTAATTACAATTTCATTCGCCATCATTTAAAGAGCGCTAAACCAACAGCGCCCTAATGGATTTATTGTGTAAACGTCGGCGGCGTCGCGACGCAATAACAAAACGCGGCGGGCGCGCTTCCCGTATTTTAATATTGCGTGCAGGTGCCTTGGTTATAAAGGGGGGCTGAAATAAAAAAAAAATAAAAGTGAGAGAAAGAGAATTGAAATGCACGGCCACGGCTCTGAATTTTAAAAAGATTCACCTCCCCCCTGTCCACCCCGACAACGATCCATCCATATTCATCGAAACGGCCGATCACGTACGAGTAAGTGTGCACCCCTTTCGAATCGTCATTGTTAACGAGACTGCGGGGGTGCGGCCACCCCCGCGAGCCAATAAAACTGGCAAAAAAAAAGAATGTGAAATGTACGTGGAACGTGATCCGGAGTGCTGAGTGTCTCTCGCTGATTTTCTATTACCGGCGCGCATTTTTCCTGCAAGAATTTTCGCGATAAATCAACAATTTTCTGACTTAAAGTGTGTTACTTTATACAAGCTGGCTCGTATCATTTTCTTGGTAATTTTTAAGGATTGAAAATGTGCAATCGGAGCGTGTGAAATATCGGTCTTTCTGGGGATTTTTTTTGAAATTTCGTTTAGAACTTACTAAATATGCAGGCCGGAATTATTCTTAATGTGACTTTCTTTTGATAAAATAGGAGTGTTTCGAGATAATGCAAGAGATAGTGATTGGAAAATAAATAAGTGATTCATGAATTTTGGAACAAATAGATATTAAGTTACTGATAACAAATTTCATGACTTTAAATATTTGTATCAATATAATATACATAATAAATTGAAATCAAAAATAATTTCCTCTCCCTTAATTAATAATTATAATATTTTACAACTAATTGAAGTAAAATAAATTATTAAATAATAAAATAAAATTAAATAAAAATGAATTGATGATAATTAATAAATTATTTCCACAAGGCCGAAATACCTTAACGGAGTTAAATGTGTTTCATTAAATAAACTCAAAATGTATAGCCTTAACGATTAACCAAAAAAAGTGTTTTAAAAATTTAATATAATTCAATAATTTCGCGATTTAAATATTTGTATTAAACATGGACATATTTATCCGTTAATCCTATCAGCGATCAAAATAAACAGGATTGAATATAAAATATTTAAAATAAAAACCGCGGCATTCGTCAATTTCCCGAGACAGAATTGAAATAAATGCAATATCCGCCGTAGCGCGCCGCGCCGCACATTCGTTCCCATTGACAATTTTTTAATGACAAGTATTAACCATAAATTGGGCCATTTCAATTTCGCAAACGCAGATGCTGGCGGCAATAAACCGTCCATTTCCCCCATTTATACATTTATCCGTTTTCCCGTCCGCGTATTCGCATCCGCCACGCCATGCCCGAGCGATAAACCAGCGACCAATTTTAAAAGCATAAACGGCCAATTTATTGCTTTTAAAATAACAATAACTTATGATGAACGCGATTATATTTTATTTAACTGCGCCCGGCAATTAACGCCGCCTGAACGTAAATCATTTAGGGTAATATCTTTTCTTCTACTTCCTCCGCGTTTATATTCATTTTTTTTTTTTCAGTTGTTTTTGTGGAAATGGCTTCTTCATGGAAAGTGGTCGTAAAATTGGGAAAGATGTAAATCTCCACGGAAGCCGTCTCGACCACTTTGTTAATTCTCAGGTAATTGCGTGGTCGTAAATTATCGTTTGGCTTTTCAAGGGATGACAATTGAATGCAGTAGACCTGTCGTTAGCTTTTCTTTTCTCGGGGAGGCTTCTGAAGAAGGTGAGATAGAATCGGTGGCAAATCGCCCTCCAAAACGAATTACGGTAGGTCTCACAAAGAATCAAGGCTTAAAGTAGTGGAATCTGTTACATCCCTATTTTTGTATTTAACAAATTCGATTCACAAAAAAGAAATTTCACAAAGTATTTAAAATGAAGCGTAACACTTTCTTTATTTATTAATATAGGCTGAAATGTACATTCCACTTATTACACCCTGTTTTTTTTTTTAATATATATCTCTTTTACAGGTTGGTTAACCAAATCCATAGTTTCCAGGACGTCTCGGGTTAAGTTTAAAAAATTGCAGTAATTTCAATTTGCGAGGAATTTTCATAAAACTTGGTGGGGATGTTAATCAAAGCTTGCTCTTTCAGAATATGCAAAAAACAGAAAACACCTTATCCATAGTTTTTGAGTTATTTTCAATTTAACGCGAGAAAGGTCGATTTTTAATGCATTTATATGCATATTTTCAATTTAAAAAATTGCAGTAATTTCAATTTGCGTGTAATTTTCATGAAACTTGGTGGGGATGTTAATCAAAGCTTGCTCTTTCAGAATATGTAAAAAACAAAAAATACCCTATCGATAGTTTTTGAGTTATATTCAATTTAACGCGAGAAAGGGCGATTTTTAATGCATTTATATGCATATTTTCAATTTAAAAAATTGCAGTAATTTCAATTTGCGAGGAATTTTCATGAAACTTGGTGGGGATGTTAATCAAAGCTTGCTCTTTCAAAATATGTAAAAAACAGAAAATACCCCATCCATAGTTTTTGAGTTATTTTCAATTTAACGCGAGAAAGGGCGATTTTTAATGCATTTATATGCATATTTTTAATTTAAAAAATTGCAGTAATTTCAATTTGCGAGGAATTTTCATGAAACTTGGTGGGGATGTTAATCAAAGACTGCTCTTTCAGAATATGTAAAAAACAGAAAATACCCCATCCATAGTTTTTGAGTTATTTTCAATTTAACGCGAGAAAGGGCGATTTAGATTGCATTTTTCCAATTAAAAAATTGCTACAATTTCAATTTGCAAGGAATTTTCATAAAACTTGGTGGGGATGTTAATCAAAGCTTGCTCTTTCAGAATATGTAAAAAACAGAAAACACCCCATCCATAGTTTTTGAGTTATTTTCAATTTAACGCGAGAAAGGGAGATTTTTAATGCATTTATCTGCATATTTTCAATTTAAAAAATTGCAGTAATTTCAATTTGCGAGGAATTTTCATAAAACTTGGTGGGGATGCTAATTAAAGCTTGCTCTTTCAGAATATGTAAAAAACAAAAAATACCCCATCCACTTTTACAGGTTGGTTAACCAAATCCATAGTTTCCAGAACGTCTCGGGTTAACTAAGACGTCCTGGAAACTATGGATTTTCAGGATCAAAAATTTGTTGCATGATGCAATACGCAACAGCAGGTGTACACGTCTGGAAACTATGGATTTGGCTAACATAATCCAAATCATCATTTTTTTGCATTGCATTTTTCTCGGATCAAAAATTTGTTGCTTTAGGTTAACTAAGTCGTCCTGGAAATCCATAGTTCTTTGGTTAACTAAGATGTCCTGGAAACTATGGACTTCCAGGACGACTTAGTTAACCTAATGCAACAAATTTTTGATCCGAGAAAAATTCATTAAAACAACTACTTCCCGGACAAATAAATACTCTTCTCTATTTATATTTTCAAATCATTCTTATTTAATTTATTTAAATAACTGTGATGAAGTGAATGAATACTCTTTTCTGTTTATTGTATTTAATCGTAATTAAGTCGAAATAAACGAAACGCAGTGTCAGTTCTCACGAAAGCCCTAATCGGCAAACGAAACGGTCTCCCGGCTCGTGATGATAATCGGATTTGTGATTCGAGTCAGCATTCCGATTAGCTGGTTAATAATCGGGACAGAAACCGCTGGCGGCGCATGTGTCGCGACTTATTTTCCACTGATTAGCCCGAAATGCTACACCGTCCATCTGTATGGTCACGTTCACGATGCCATTTCCTCTAAAATTATTTCAGGATGTAACTATAATACCGGATATACAGAATCGCTATTTTTTTTAAATTCTTTTCGCGATTAATATTTCTGTAAGGCATGGTCGATTGTAAATTAACAGATATAAATTATACGAAATTAATCTTTATTACTTATTTTGTGTATTTTCTGTATATATCTGTTAATAAATAATTAATAATAATTAATTATTAATAATAATTATATTATTATATAAATCAAAAAATATATACATTCATGAGTTACAATACAGGACTTACAGAAATAATAATTAATTATTATTAATTATTAATTATTAATAATTTATTAGTATTGTAACTCATGAATGTATTTTTTTTTTTTGATTTATCCCCAATGGGAACTGAATCCCGATCCTTCAACCCCATTGTAAATACCCCCGATGATGAAAATCAACACCCCGCTATAAGAAACTCGATCCATTTCAATTCCAACATTTACCTGGAGAGGATTGCGAGATTTGCGGTCCCGGTTGTACGAGGAGAGGCGTCTTGATTAACTCGCTGTAATGTTAATTTACAATGTAAATTACACTGCTCTCTCCGGCGGGTTAATAGAATTCTTTCGCGGTTTATTGACACCGCCATAGATTACGGCTCTCTCATTCTATGTGCGTGTTAGCTCGTCGAATAAAACAAGCGAAAATTCGTAATCGAGTTTTGCGGATACAAATAAAAGATTAAATTTAATTAAAATTAAAACATACGGGTAAAAGAGGATTAAAGAAAGAAAATTCTGAGTTTAATGAAGATTGAATTGAATATAGAAAAAATACTTGTAAAAACATTTCCTTTCAGTTATTGTCTGAATAAATATGTATGTATATTTATAAAAAGAACACAGATACAACAATTTCCAGATCAATGACACCCAGCGCGCGCACACATTCATGAATAAATTCATAAATTTCACCTACATATTTTACAAACTGTATACACGCTATTACACATACTTTTTTTTATGGAAATTTGTCGATGTCGGCTTTGTGTATCGTTATCGCGATGCCGGAGATAGGCGTAATTTCCGATGTTACACCGCGATGAGTATCTCGGTATAATAGATGTGCTTAATCTATATAGACCGTACGTGTACAGGTGTTTATGCGGAGGAAGCTGCGAAATGTCTCCCGTTATGGATTGTAATAGATTAGTGTATCTCACTGTGCGGCTAATCAGATGCCCCGTCCATCAAGGATTAGTTAAAGTCAAGATTGTTGTGATTTATTTTTGATTTCTAGTTGATTAAGGCGGGGTTGTATATCATTCATATTGGACTGGATTTAATTAACAAATAATTATATTTAAATAAAAATGGTTATCCTTCCTCTAACTTAATTTTTTTTTATTAAACTAATTAAAGTTTCCACAACCAATATAAAGATTATGCAGGATCCTGCATCACAGCTCCCATCTTCGATACCTCAGATACTAATTAGGTTAGGACTTAATTAGTAACCGAGGATTAAGTTAAGATTAACTTTACTTGGAACGTACTTCGGGAAAATATTTTTTATTATGCAAGGTATCCTAAACGAGGTATCAAGCAATTTTAAAAATTATCATGCCGTAATGATAATTTTTAAAATTGCTTGATATACATTAGATTGTGTCTTGAAATGTACATTTAACATAAAAATAATAAGTGAACTAAGGAAAACAGTCTTTTTATTTGTGATAAGTAAATTTTAAAAGTTAAATTCTGACCGATACGTTGATGAAAAATCATATCTCTGTAACCGCTAAAAAAATATATTGACAATGGGCCCGTTCGGGGAAATTTTAGCAGCGCTGCAGTGCAAAGCGCTTGATGTTGAACGGACAAATTGTAGTTGTTTGTAATGAAAATATGGCGGTTTTGTTTAGAGCTGCACGGCTTGAAAAGCTTTACCGCTTGATAAAGCGCTGCAGCGCCACACGTAAAACGGCACCGCTTTCCTAAAACACGCCAAATATATGTCTGTTTAAACTAAATGATGTGCGCTTAAAATGCCGAAAGAACCACTTTAATATGTTGAATATTAAATGAATTACAAATTAATCTAATTTTATAGCATGGATTTTAATTTATCGAGAATCACAAACGCGCAGTTTAAATTGCTTCGATATTTAGTTCACACCAGAAGTTTGATCTTTTCTTTTTAATACACTACAACTTGTTCTTTTTAAAGAATTATAAATCAGTTTGGTTTTAGTTGTAGAAAAAAAAATATTACTTGCAGTAATCCTTAAATGTCGCGCGCATTAAATTTATATTTCGTCCTCCCGTACGTAATATTTTTCCATAATCTCAAATCTCACAGCATCAAAAATTCATGGCCGAGTAGTGTGCTCATCTCGCGATGAATTCTTCACGCGGACGAGAAACCACCCCTCGGCAGCCCCGAGAGCGCGGCGCTCGTTTTAAATACATGACGCTCTCCCTCCCGTTGGAGTAAATCTGTTGACCGGGAAGAGCGTGTGAATAATTCAAATGTCGCCTTGTTTATACTAGTAGAAACTACTGAAAGTAAAGGGAACAGGCCCGAGGGCGGGCCGGGTTGTTTTCGGGCCCTTCGTTACACTTGTTGTTAATTACTCAAAACTACGAAGGAACGTGCGGTTCATATTCTATTCGTGGAGTCCATTAATGAAAATCGATGGGCGAAAACCGTCGCGAATTTATTCCGGAAACGGGCGAGTTTTATTTGGGTCAAGTGTTGTTGCTCGAGTTCTCCGAGGATGACCTGGCACGTTGTTTCCGAAAGGGCCTTGTTATTTAGATGATTATTATTTATAATTGCTTCGCTAAACTCTTTCTGAAGAAATAGAAAAACAAAATTAATAGAAATTTCTTTTTTTTTAAATTTAGCTAGCTCAACCCGATTGCAATTCAAATAACTTTTTTTAATTATTTTAAAATAATTTTTATTTAATTTATTTAAATAACAGAATACTCTTTTCTATTTACAAATAATTCTTACTTAATTAATTGATTTATTTTAACTTCTTTAAATTATGTAAGGCTGTACTGACGAGGTATAGATCCGGAAACACGTGTCTGCAGATGGCGATAAAATGTAGACATAAATGTCTTCCCTCCTAGGACTTATTAGGACGCAACGTGCGGTCAATATCATCACCTTAATTAATTATTTAAACAATTCCAACGCTTACTTAACGACTAATCAAGCGCTCATCGCGTCGGCTCCTCCTGACCACAATTAAAGGACATTATTTACGTCTCGTTGATCACTGGCTTTGAGTGGCATAACGCACGGCGACGTAATAAATCGGCGGATGCTCAAAAGTGCAATGAAATTCAAACAATGACCCGACGCCCACGTGGTCGACTCACTCTCTAGTTGCTTTAATAAGCCCTGCACGAATTTGCAATTTCCTGCACATAAAATATCTTCAACGGCAAAACACACGTAAATTTCCATCGCGTCGTAAATCCGCGGATTTCCTTCGAAGTTGCATATTACACTCAGTTTCGCGATCACAAGAATGTCCACCGGGGAACGTAATGGCTTTATTTGATTATCTGTTTCGAAAATCACTCACTGATAGGATAATAACAGTAATAAATAAGTCCGACACAGCGTCCGTAAATGGATTTTCCCCTTCCACAGCACAAAAAAATAAATAAATAAATTATTATTATTATTTTCCCTTTACCTACTGTAACATAATGACTTATGTCACATAAGTATTTTAACAAATGTCTTAAGAAAATAAAATTTATTTCTTTTAATTTAATTTATTTAAATAACTGTGACCAAGTGAATAAATCATTTTTTCTATTATTATTAACACCAATAAAATTTATTGAAGTTTATCAATTAATATTTAATTATTATTGTAATAATTAATAATTAAATATTAATTGATCAGCTGGTTTTGATCGAGACTATGACAGAAAATTATTACAAATATAATTCAATTATAATTGATAAACTTCAACAAACTTTATTAGTTTTGGGTAAATTGAAACACTTTTTTTTTTCATGATTTTATTTTCATTTGCCTGACACGTGTTTCGAAAAGGGGATTTCATAACTAGCATGAAATTAAAAAAAAAAACACCGGCATTATCATAGGCGCCGGATTATCCTTCAATTAGAATTGCACATATATTGTGACATTTCTTCAAACTAGTTTCAACTCTGGAAATGATCGTAACGGATCGAAACAATTTTAAATAAATAAAGTCAATAAAGGCAGAGAGACTTGTGGTCGATAGCGCTCCAATAGAGTAACGCCTACATGTATTGTAATTATTTATATTGTTGAAATTATCTGTATAGTCTTAATAAAGATGTATATATAATAAAACACGATTTTATTTCCTTTCTTCGCTAAATTTAATTGAAAATTAGGAAATAAAATCGTGAGTGAGTATTACTTCACTTATTCAAAACAAATAATGAATGTATATATAAAATCAACCCCTACACCACCATTATGGTAGATGGGGATTTTAGATTATATATATATATATATATATATAGAGAGAGAGAGAGAGAGAGAGAGAAAGAGAGAGCTTTTTTATCAGTATACATTTCCCCTATGTATACCTGCAAAATACGCAAGTCAAATGCATTAATGTATGTGTGTTTAGTTGCCTATAATACGCAACTGAACACTCATATGCCAAATAGGCAACTAAACATACACATATTAATCGGTTCAATGCGTCTGACTCGCGTATTTTATAGGTATACACTTCCCCAAATGTATACTGATAAAAAAAACCTCTCTGTATATATAAAATCAATAATTAAGAATAAATTGATGGTTTTCAATGAATATGGAATAATTATTGATAGTAATAGAATATATAAATAGAAAATAGTATTCATTCATTCAGTAATATGTTGTCTTAAAAACAATTTCATTTCCTTAATTCTACAGTAACGAAAATGATCGACTTTCCGAATCTCTAATTATTACACAATTAATTTCAACAGCTAGAAAAATTTCTCAACGTTTCAACATCGGTGTAATTGTTGTTTCGTTCATAATAAAATATTACGACGCGAACACACGAATCAATTTGCGAAATTCTCCGAAAATTCGGTCGGAAGTGCGAGAAAGAGAGGTCGCGCGGTCCCAATTAGGGTAATTAATTGGGTGCCGTAATAAGGGGAATTATGAAACTCATTGTATTGCGAGCCGTGAGTTCATTTTATTGCGACGCGCCGTTGATAAATTTCAGGAAATTGCGCCTGTTTTTCGACACGAAAATTAATGCTTTACGGATTAGTGTACACCAAACAAACCGCCCCACCCGGAGATCATTAAATCATAATGATTTGTTCATTTCGGACGTTTTTAATGAAATTAATGATATTTGAATAAAGAATTTCATTTTTATAAATATATAAAAAATAATAATATCATACAAAAATTAATCAATCCACTATATTTGTCTTATTTATTATATATATATATATATTCAATGACCCCTTTCTACCCACATTGATGTAGCATTCTTATTTATTAATTGACTATAAATACGACAAATAAAAATAAATAAGACAATTAAACAAAAGAGTTAATTAAACTATTTTTCATTAATATTTTCATATTTAGCCCGGGTTAAATAATAAATATCAAAGATCTCGAGATGTTGCGTGCATTTAATTGCTTCAATATTACTGATCACTGAGGCTTCTACTTCGTTATACATTGTGTAAGATTATAATAAAACACTTTTTTTTAACTTTGTTCGTATAACAGAATTAATCCTGTTATACAAACAAAGTTTGTATAAATATAAATACCTGGGGCTGCGAAACAAAGAATTAATTCTGTTATACAAACAAAGTTAAAAAAAAGTGCTTCAATATTGATGGTTGCGGCCGCAAACGCATCTGTGCGTCGTAGGATCTTTCAAGAAGTCGTTGTAATCCATTTTTTTTTATTTCTTTAAGTTTGTTCCCATTAATCACTTCGTAAAATATAATCATTAATAAATATTTAAGTTAAATTAAATAAAAATTATTTGAAAATAATTAATAAATCATGCCCATATTTAGCTCTGTGACTTTTGAATTAGGTTAAATAAATGCACATTAAAACAACTACTTCCCGGGCAAACATCCACGCGGGATATTGAATTACATAATGTACACCTGCTATTGCATGTCAACAATGCATTTTTGGCCCGAGAAAATTTTGATGCAAATGAACGTTCTGCAGACACGCGTTTCGGGATCTATCCCTCGTCAATACAGCTCTGTCTTACATAACTTAAAGGTGTTAAAATAAATTAATGCAACTATACTCAGTCAAACTATATCAACTCAAATTAAACTAAATCAATTTAAATTAAAATAAGTCAAATTAAGTTAAATTATTTAAATATAGAATTGCATTTTTTGTTAATTTTCTTACAAAATAATGAAGAGCCATGTTATAAACACACATTCTAAAAATCGTGTAAATTGTAATTATTATCTTAATATTAATAGAGTTATATACCATTTTGGGATTCAATACACCAATTAGATTTAGGATTTTATTTTATTTATTGAAATGTATATTGTAAAATTACAGATTTCGATAAATAAATACAATATAATTTATTATCAAAATCGATTACACCCGTTTATATCCATAATAATATTATCTTTAATACTCGAGATATTAATAGGGCCATAAAGTGCATTGTATAATAACATACTAAAATAACAAACACACTGCCAGGGAATATGAGACGATATAAATTCATGATAGCGTCTCGTGTTAGTTGACGAGGATACGCCCGAAACTACCTGGGTTCGGAAATACCTGGGGCTGCGAACTACGGAATCAGTCCCTTTTAATACACTCCTGACCCGACCCTAAAGCTCAGCGAATGCGCGCGCTCAGCCAAAAGAAATTGTTTAAGATGACCGATTAAATCGATTTCAAAATGAAATAAATCAAGAAAAAAGGTATTAAATTACTTGAAAACACCAGAAGTCAAGCGGAAGGTTTTAGAGGAGGGTTGTTTGGTATTCTAGTCATGGATCATTAGTTTACGGAATAAAATATATATTACAGGGTTGATCAGTAATATATAGAAGAAAAAAAAAATAAACTGAATATTTTTTCTTATTATAATTATTCAGTTTATTTAATTCTTCAATATATAAAAATTATATAAAAATTGTTTTTACACTTTTTTTTTTCTTATTATAATTATTCAGTTTATTTCATTGTTCTATATATAAAAAATATATAAAAATTATATAAAAAATATTTTTATACATTTTTTATTATAATTATTCAAATTATTTAATTCTTCAATATATAAAAATTATATAAAAATTGTTTTTATACTTTTTTTTTCTTATTATAATTATTCAGTTTATTTCATTCTTCTATATATAAAAAATATATAAAAATTATATAAAAAATATTTTTATACATTTTTTTTATTATAATTATTCAGTTTATTTAATTCTTCAATATATAAAAATTATATAAAAATTGTTTTAATACTATTTTTTTTCTTATTATAATTATTCAGTTTATTTCATTCTTCTATATATAAAAAATATATAAAAATTATATAAAAAATATGTTTATACATTTTTTATTATAATTATTCAAATTATTTAATTCTTCAATATATAAAAATTATATAAAAATTGTTTTTATACTTTTTTTTTCTTATTATAATTATTCAGTTTATTTAATTCTTCTATATATAAAAAATATATAAATATTATATAAAAAATATTTTTATACATTTTTTTTCTTATTATAATTATTCAGTTTATTTAAATCTTCTATATATTTGCTCTCATATTCTCTCTTCATGCGTTTTAAATTATAATCATTGAGATTAAAATGCATGCTCACTTGACCATAACGCAGCTTGAACCACCAAGCGAACATTCGCTTTATATATTTTTTTTTATTTTAAAAAAATATCCATTGGGAGTATTACTACAACAACAATTCAAAATCGCTCACAATAACCAGCACAAGCGTCCATATTCCAATCCAGCAGCAGCGGACAAAACCTGCCAGTCAATCATCGCCAGCGCACTCCGCCAACAACAAATCACCCGACGACTTTAAAAACCTGTACAAACATTTAGAGAGAATAATGCTGTTATTTTTTAATTAGACGCGTCAAAAAGCCGGATTGAGAAGTCAACCGGCGTTCCCCATTATGCGCCTTTTGTTGTGCTGTCGAACAACAGTCGGGCTACCTGGCATTTTGTGGCTGACACGTTTTTTTTTCTTTCCTTCTTTCTGTGGAATGAAAATTTCGAGAGGGGTACTAGAAGCGGGAGGAAAAGGGCCGGGCGAGGTGAGATTTATCCCTTTTTAAAAGTTCACCCTTAGGTGGTGCGTTTAGCAAATTGCTTATTCACAATGGATAATAATGCGTTGGCTATAGGTGTATTAGTGTTTTTTTTTTGTGTCTGCCTTTTCGGAGGATGAAAAGATAGGGTTTTTTATTAGTTGAAAAAAAATCGTATTCTTTTATATAAATAAATAAAAAACAATAAAAATATAATAGGCTGAAAGATCTCCGATCGATAGCCATTTACCTGAAATACATTTTATATATATATAAATTGTCGTTTTTAAATATTCTGTATAAAATTATGAATGCGTTTGTTATTTTAGGGAATAAAGTTCTTTATATATATATATATATATATATATATTATTAAATTCGTAACGGTAAAGTATTTATAATTACAACAACCAACTCGAACTCGACATCCATTCCGTGAACATTAAAACGATAAAAGCAATAATGGCAATATAATTTTATCGCATTCACTCACCAAAAAGGCGGCCCCGTATTCAATTAGAGCATCCCTAATCGTCCCGATAATGATTTAATAATGGTCTCGCTACCCAGATGCAGATAACGCACCGACAACAAAACAACCTCCAACTCAAACATTGCCAGCTACATCCTCGGTCCGGCCATAAACGGACGGACGTTATCTGTTTGAATTATTAAAAGAGGGAATCACGACCTCTTCCGCTGTCCAACCCTCCGTCCAACAGATGTTACGCTCCTTCCCCCTTAATGAAAAGCGTAATCCACTCTTTTATACCTGCGGAGGGGTTTCGAAACGGATTGCGATTTGCTGCTGCTGTTTAAAGCTCGTGACTAATGTTTGTGTCATAATCCAAACAGAAATAATTAGATTGGATTAAGTTGTTTAATTCGATAAAGCGGTTGTTCAAATATTTGATAACATACACTTATAATCTGTTTCCTGGTGATTCGTTTTATTTTTCGTGAAAATTATATTAAAACTTTACTTATCTGAATAAATTCATTAGATAACCCATGGTGAAACATTTTTAATTAATAATGATAGAAAAATAAAACACTTGTTTTTTTTCTGTGAAGCATAAAAAAAAAACAAGTGTTTTATTTTTCTATCATTATTTACATTTATTGATATTCAAATTCAGTTTGTTCAATGCACACCAACTAAAATCAATTGACGAGTGTACAGATGTAGGGATTTTCAAATCAGCAAATAAAAAACAAGAATTATTAATTATATCATTAATAAAATAAAATTAAAAAAGCATTAACAAGTCTAAAATTAACATTGTTTTGTAAATTAAAACACTTGATGAGTATACAAAAAAATCGACCCTAAAGGCTGCCCAAGTTGTATTTTTTTAATTCCCAATTTATAAAGAAATGTCGAACGGAACGGTATAGGAAAAAACATTGAAGGTGATAAAACTCCTGCTGTAATTGATGACGAATTAAAAATTGTATGACTTCAGCCCGGTTATTTAATACCTCGTATACTTTTTAGTCAGAAAAACCTCTAGTGAACAATTAAAATAAATATATTTATTTAGACAATTACAAGGCTAGGCTAAACCAACACTATTAATTTTATATAAATCTTTTTTTTTTATTAATTTCACTTTGTAACTGTGTAAATAAATATATTTATAGACACACTTTTTAATTGTCCTGTTTATTATTTTTTTATAAAATATCTAATTAATAACCAAATTATTAAACAATAAATAAAATTATATTCTAAATGTTCTAATTTATTGCTTTACTGTTTGCTTCTAAAATATACACTGGCATGATAATGAATTCGATTCGCATAATTATTTATATCAATCAAGTCTTACGATTCGAATGATTGCCGATATTATAGCCCAGTTTAATGCATCATCTATTTATATCATTATTTGGAACATTACGCAGTTGATGGCCTATTATTCTTCTAAACTACCGGCAGTTAAATCAAGTTAATAAAAACCACAACAGATCATAAAACCCGTAAACCGCATAAAAATAATTCGACCCGACTCATTTTCAGATCGTTACATGAATTATATATGGCCCGAGAAGATAAAGGAAAGTTTCGAAACTTCATTACGACCCCCTTCGATATATATCAAAAGTGCACACACCATTAAGGCTCTCACCTAATTACATTTTGATACAAGCAGGTTATACACAAGAGATATTCATTTTTTTTCCTTTCCAACCCCCTGTATCTCCATCAGGATTATAGTTAATGTAATACTCGTATATCTATGATTGATTGCGGTGCTCGCGCGAATTTACTGCGGGGTTGTTTTCATGATGTGTGCCCTCCGTTTTTTTTTTGAGGGTAGGTACGCCGGTTTCGATAACCGAAGTTATTTATACACTTCCAGAAACAAAAGGGGATGAAAAATGGACGCGCCGTTTTTCATTTATGGACCCGGCGCGCGCGCGTTTCACAGGGGTGCATTTACATTTTGCATTTTTTTGTTTTCGTTTGTGTTGTTGTGCGGGAAGGGCATCAAACGGAAACCGGAGTTTTTTGCACCTTTTATGTGTCGCGTTTTTGCGTGTGCACGTGGAAATTGAAAAACTTGCGAGGATGGATAATGGGTTTTCGCGATGAGGTGAAATGTTGACGTTGCTTTTTTAATTTATTTGTTTAGCTATTTCGATTACTGGCATGGAGCTGGAATTAAATCGAAGACTGAGGGTATTATTTCTAGAAAATTTAATATATTCCCAATATATACGGGCAATAATACTGAGGCTAATCTAAACTATAAATTTAGTTTTTAATATTTGATTAAACATAATAAATGGAAGATAACTCAAGCGCCATCTTTTGCCTAATCGATCCTATAAACCCCCCTGTCAATTTCACAGGGCGATTCAAATAATAATAAAAAAAATAAATACCACATGGAAGCATTTATTAAATATTTTATTATTATTTTTTGAATCGCCTCATGAAATTAACACGGAGTCTTATGGGATCGCTTAATGCGAAACCCGCTGATTTGTCGTTTCTGACGCGTTTATGGCTCGATCAAGATTTCAAGCTTCATAGAGAAGATTGAATGGTGGGGTTTTCAATAACGGATTTTTAAAGAATGCAGCTACATTTTAACGTATGATCATCTTAGTTTTACGACCATGAGCGCCAGAAAAAAATTGCAAAATCGAGCAAAATTTTATCGCAATTTTTAAACTTCAACTTTGCGAGCGTGTGGATCGAAAATTAAATTTTTGCTAGAGCTTAAATTTTCACAGATTATTCCCTGTTTTTTTAGCTACATTCTGGTATAAAATGAAGTCATTTGGAGATTTTTGCATTTTCACCGAAATTATAATATTTTCAAATTTCGGTAAAAATATTTTTCTCTCCATAAAATTTGAAAAAAATCACAAAAACCCCTGATAACAGTGGAAACAACGTGGGCTATTTATTTTCCCGAAAAAAAACTTATTTTCATCGATTTTGGGTAATTTAAAAATTCCCATTAAATTAACATGGAGCCTTATGGCAACGCTTTAAGCGACGACGACCGATTGGCCGTTTTCAACGTATCTGCGGTTGAACTGAAATTACTGGATTTAGAGAAGAGATAAAATGACGCGGTTTTCAGTATTGCATTCTTAAAGAATGTAGCTATATTTTCACAAAAGATCATTTTTCTATATCAACAATGGCTGTCATAAAAAAATCCCAAATTTGAGCAAAATTTTCGACCAATTTAAGAAGATCAAATTTGCGACCAGACTGACAAGAAAATAATTTCGCGATGAGCCTACAATTCTCACAGATCATTCCCCTATTCTTTAGCTACATTTTGGTATAATATGAAGTCAATTAGAGATTTTTGCATTTTCACCGAAATTCGACTTTTTTCCATGCATACCCCTTATGATATTTTCAAATTACTATGAATTTTTTTTTTCTTTCCAAAAAATCAAAAAAAAATCACGAAGGCCCTTGGTAATGTTAGAAATAACGTAGACTATTTAGTTAACCCCAAAATATTCATTTTCACCAATTTTTGGCAATTTGAATTTCCCCGCAAAAATTAACACAGAGTCTTATGGGATCGCTTAAAGCGAAGCCCGCCGATTGTCCGTTTCTTACGCATTTGCGGTTCGATCAAGATTACAAGCTTCACAGACAAGATTGCAAAGTGCGGTTTTCAGCAACGGATTCCCAAGGAATGCAGCTATATTTTCACATATGAATATTTTTATTTGACGGCCATGAGCGCCTGAAAAAAAATTGCAAAATCGAGCAAAATTTTATCGCAATTTTTAAACTTCAACTTTGCGAGCGTGTGGATCGAAAATTAAATTTTTGTTAGAGCTTAAATTTTCACAGATTATTCCTTGGTTCTTTAGCTACATTTTGGTATAAAATGAAGTCATTTGGAGATTTTCGCATTTTCACCGAAATTCCACTTTTTTCCATGCATACCCCTTATGATATTTTCAAATTTCTATGAAATTTTTTTTCTCTCCAAAAAATCTAAAAAAAAATCACGAAGGCCCTTGGTAATGTTAGAAATAACGTAGACTATTTGGTTAACCCCAAAATATTCATTGTCACCAATTTTTGGTAATTTGAATCTCCCCGCAAAAAATAACACGGAGTCTTATGGGATCGCTTAAAGCGAGGCCCGCCGATTGTGCGTTTCTTACGCATTTGCGGTTCGATCAAGATTACAAGCTTCACAGAAGAGATTGCAAAGTGCGGTTTTCAGCAACGGATTCCCAAGAAATGTAGCTATATTTTCACGTATGAAAATCTTTATTTTACGGCCATGAGCGCCAGAAAAAAAAATAGCAAAATCGAGCAAAATTTTATTGCAATTTTTAAACTTCAAATTTGCGAGCGTGTGGATCGAAAATTAAATTTTTGTTAGAGCTTAAATTTTCACAGATTATTCCTTGATTCTTTAGCTACATTTTCGTATAAAATGAAGTCATTTGGAGATTTTCGCATTTTCGCCGAAATTCGACTTTTTTCCATGCATACCCCTTATGATTTTTTCAAATTTCTATGAAATTTTTTTTCTCTCCAAAAAATCTAAAAAAAATCACGAAAGCCCTTAGTAATGTTAGAAATAACGTAGACTATTTAGTTACCCCCAAAATATTCATTGTCGCCAATTTTTAGCAATTTGAATTTCCCTGCAAAAATTAACACGGAGTCTTATGGGATCGCTTAAAGCGAAGCCCGCCTATTGTCCATTTTTTACGTGTTTGCGGTTCGATCAAAATTACAAGCTTCACAGAAAAGATTGTAAAATGCGGTTTTCAGCAATGGATTCCCAAGGAATGGAGCAACATTTTCACGTATGAACATCTTTATTTTACGGCCATGAGCGCCAGAAAAAAAATTGCAAAATCTAACAAAATTTTATCGCAATTTTTAAACTTCAACTTTGCGAGCATGTGGATCGAAAATAAAATTTTTGTCAGAGCTTAAATTTTCACAGATTATTCCCTTATTCCTTAGCTACATTTTGGTATAAAATGAAGCCATTTGGAGATTTTTGCATTTTCACCGAAATTATGATATTTTCAAATTTCGGTAAAAATATTTTTCTCTCCATAAAATTTGAAAAAAATCACAAAGACCCCTGATAGCAGTGGAAACAACATGAGCTATTTAGTTACCCGAAAAAAAACTTATTTTCATCGATTTTGAGTAATTTAAAAATTCTCATTAAATTAACATGGAGCCTTATGGGAACGCTTTAAGCGCGGACGACCGATTGGCCGTTTTCAACGTATCTGCGGATGAACTGAAATTACAGGATTCAGAGAAGAGATAAAACAACGCGGTTTTCAGTATTGCATTCTTAAAGAATGTAGCTATATTTTCACAAAAGATCATTTTTCTATATCAACAATGGCTGTCATAAAAAAATCCCAAATTTGAGCAAAATTTTCGACCAATTTAAGAAGATCAAATTTGCGACCAGACTGACAAGAAAATAATTTCGCGATGAGCCTACAATTCTCACAGATCATTCCCCTATTCTTTAGCTACATTTTGGTATAAAATGAAGTCATTTGGAGATTTTCGCATTTTCACCGAAATTCCACTTTTTTCCATGCATACCCCTTATGATATTTTCAAATTTCTATGAAATTTTTTTTCTCTCCAAAAAAACTAAAAAAAATCACGAAAGCCCTTGGTAATGTTAGAAATAACGTAAACTATTTAGTTACCCCCAAAAATATTCATTGTCACCAATTTTTAGCAATTTGAATTTCCCTGCAAAAATTAACACGGAGTCTTATGGGATCGCTTAAAGCGAAGCCCGCCTATTGTCCATTTTTTACGTGTTTGCGGTTCGATCAAAATTACAAGCTTCACAGAAAATATTGTAAAATGCGGTTTTCAGCAATGGATTCCCAAGGAATGCAGCAACATTTTCACGTATGTTCATCTTTGTTTTACGGCCATGAGCGCCAGAAAAAAATAGCAAAATCGAGCAAAATTTTATCGCAATTTTTAAACTTCAACTTTGCCAGCGTGTGGATCGAAAATTAAATTTTTGTTAGAGCTTAAATTTTCACAGATTATTCCTTGGTTCTTTAGCTACATTATGGTATAAAATGAAGTCATTTAGAGATTTTCGCATTTTCACCGAAATTCCACTTTTTTCCATGCATACCCCTTATGATATTTTCAAATTTCTATGAAATTTTTTTTCTCTCCAAAAAATCTAAAAAAAATCACGAAGGCCCTTGGTAATGTTAGAAATAACGTAGACTATTTGGTTAACCCCAAAATATTCATTGTCACCAATTTTTGGCAATTTGAATTTCCCCGCAAAAATTAACACGGAGTCTTATGCGATCGCTTAAAGCGAGGCCCGCCGATTGTCCGTTTCTTACGCATTTGCGGTTCGATCAAGATTACAAGCTTCACACAAAAGATTGGAAAGTGCTGTTTTCAACAGCGGCTTCCCAGGGAATGCAGCTACATTTTCACGTATGAACATCTTTATTTTACGGCCATGAGCGCCAGAAAAAAAATAGCAAAATCGAGCAAAATTTTATTGCAATTTTTAAACTTCAACTTTGCGAGCGTGTGGATCGAAAATTAAATTTTTGTTAGAGCTTAAATTTTCACAAATTATTCTTTGGTTCTTTAGCTACATTTTGGTATAAAATGAAGTCATTTGGAGATTTTTGCATTTTCACCGAAATTATAATATTTTCAAATTTCGATAAAAAATATTTTTCTCTCCATAAAATTTGAAAAAAATCACAAAAACCCCTGATGACAGTGGAAACAACATGAGCTATTTAGTTACCC
The DNA here is from genome assembly GCA_963082785.1 of Philonthus spinipes. Classification (NCBI taxonomy): domain Eukaryota; kingdom Metazoa; phylum Arthropoda; class Insecta; order Coleoptera; family Staphylinidae; genus Philonthus; species Philonthus spinipes. The sequence continues at coordinate 2,032,849 of OY720316.1, forward strand.
GAAAAAAAACTTATTTTCATCGATTTTGAGTAATTTAAAAATTCTCATTAAATTAACATGGAGCCTTATGGGAACGCTTTAAGCGACGACGACCGATTGGCCGTTTTCAACGTATCTGCGGTTGAACTGAAATTACATCATTCAGAGAAGAGATAATATGACGCGGTTTTCAGTATTGCATTCATAAAGAATGTAGCTATATTTTCACAAAAGATCATTTTTCTATATCAACAGTGGCTGTCATAAAAAAATCCCAAATTTGAGCAAAATTTTCGAACAATTTACGAAGATCAACTTTGCGACCAGACTGACAAAAAAATAATTTCCCGATGAGCCTACATTTCTCACAGATCATTCCCCTATTCTTTAGCTACATTTTCGTATAAAATGAAGTCATTTGGAGATTTTCGCATTTTCACCGAAATTCCACTTTTTTCCATGCATACCCCTTATGATATTTTCAAATTTCTATGAAATTTTTTTTGTCTCCAAAAAATCTAAAAAAAATCACGAAGGCACTTGGTAATGTTAGAAATAACGTAGACTATTTAGTTAACCCCAAAATATTCATTTTCACCAATTTTTGGCAATTTGAATTTCCCCGTAAAAATTAACACGGAGTCTTATGGGATCGCTTAAAGCGAAGCCCGCCTATTGTCCATTTTTTACGTTTTTGCGGTTCGATCAAAATTACAAGCTTCACAGAAAAGATTGCAAAGTGCGGTTTTCAGCAACGGATTCCCAAGGAATGCAGCTATATTTTCACGTATGAATATCTTTATTTAACGGCCATGAGCGCCTGAAAAAAAATTGCAAAATCGAGCAAAATTTTATCGCAATTTTTAAACTTTAACTTTGCGAGCGTGTGGATCGAAAATTAAATTTTTGTTAGAGCTTAAATTTCCACAGATTATTCCTTGGTTCTTTAGCTACATTTTGGTATAAAATGAAGTCATTTGGAGATTTTCGCATTTTCACCGAAATTTCACTTTTTTCCATGCATACCCATTATGATATTTTCAAATTTCTATGAAATTTTTTTTCTCTCCAAAAAATCTAAAAAAAATCACGAAGGCCCTTGGTAATGTTAGAAATAACGTAGACTATTTGGTTAACCCCAAAATATTCATTGTCACCAATTTTTGGCAATTTGAATCTCCCCGCAAAAAATAACACGGAGTCTTATGGGATCGCTTAAAGCGAGGCCCACCGATTGTCCGATTCTTACGCATTTACGGTTCGATCAAGATTACAAGCTTCACAGAAAAGATTGCAAAGTACGGTTTTCAGCAACGGATTCCCAAGGAATGCAGCTATATTTTCACGTATGAACATCTTTATTTTACGGCCATGAGCGCCAGAAAAAAAATTGCAAAATCCAGCAAAATTTTATTGCAATTTTTAAACTTCAACTTTGCGAGCGTGTGGATCGAAAATAAAATTTTTGCTAGAGCTTAAATTTTTACAGATTATTCCTTGGTTCTTTAGCTACATTTTGGTATAAAATGAAGTCATTTGGAGATTTTTGCATTTTCACCGAAATTCGACTTTTTTCCATGCATATTTTCAAATTTCGATGATTTTTTTTTCTCTCCAAAAAATCTAAAAAAAAATCACGAAGGCCTTTAGTAATGTTACAAATAACGTAGACCATTTAGTTTCCCCCAAAATATTCATTTTCACGAATTTCTGACCATTTTAATCGCCCCTTGAAATTCACACAGTCTAATATTACCAAAGGTCTTCATGAAACCTTTGGTAATATTAGAAAGAACTTACTTATATAACATAAGCCATAATGTTACAATAGTTAAAGGGAAAATAATTTATTAATTAATTATTTTCATTATTTTTATTTAATTTATTTAGTTATTAATTTTTTCTATACATTCCCTCAGAAATATCTAAGAAATGAATGATTGTGTGAGGAAATAAAGTAAGACTTTATATAAAACAAATCGAAACGAGTTCTTATATTAAAATCTACACACATTTTTGTCTCATTCCCACCAAACCATCCCCATCTATCGGCGTTCTTCTCGAGATCAACTCCAATGTCCCCCTTGTCTGACCGCATTTCAGGTAGTTTCGGTGACAATGAATTAGTACAACAATACGGAACGGAACCCCCGTTTTCCTCTCTTTCTTTTTTTTTTTTTTCTGATGCGAAATGTTTTGAATGACAGCAGAACTAATTAGAATTTATCCCCGTCCTCTCCCGGCTCCGACACAAGAAATTACGCACACATGAGCGAAATTAAATGGTCGTTTAGGTATTGTTGGGGAAATCACGTGTGATCCAAGATTGAAGGCAATAAATAAAGAATGAGGATTGTTATGCAGATGCATTCTAATCCAGATAAAAATTCCTTATGATAAAAAATAATTATAAATTCAAATTTTGTTGTATTTTCATTGAAATGGAATAATTAATTCATTATAGTTATAAAATTAGACAAATGAAAGGGCAGAAAGACCCCAGGTCGATAGCCCAGACAGACTAACACAATATTTATTTTTGTTAGAGAACATATGTTAGAGATACCTTTAAGACATAGTCGGTTTAATAGGCCTTAGGTTATATGCTATTTATTTTGTTAATTAATTTAATATCCCCCTACTGTCTTCTTTACCCTAGCAGTTTAATACCCCTCGCGCCATCTGTTGGTATTTTTTCCGTGAAGGTCGGAGCGAAGACCGAAAATTCAGGTAGTTTTGCGGTGACAATGAAATACGACGACAATAAAATTTACGGACCCGAATTATGCCAAAAACATTTTGAATAGCGACGGAACTAATTAGGCTTCTTCTAGACGAGAAACGGGTCGCCATGAATAAAAAATCAGTTAAGGGCACAAAGGGAATTAATAATGAAGCGTGATTTTCTTCGTAAGGATCAGATGCTCGTCGTTTATGTGAAGAATGAATGAAAATAAAAAAAAGAATGATTTTTGTTATTTAAATCAGAAGCTGTTTTATTGTTGCTGTGTTCACGAATATAATTTTGCTTCTGATTAAATTTATAAATAAAAAAAAAATAAACTGAAATGAAAACAAAGAAAAAACATCGTTGATTACTGAGAGACTAAATTTTTGGAAGTTCACGATTTTTTTTAATTACTGCAAGTATTTTGACAATTTGCAAGTTGAAACATAGTTTTATATATATATATATATATATATATATATATAATCTTATATCCTTTTACCACATATTGGTGTAGGATATAGTTTTATAAATAAATATAATTATTAGGCTGAAAGACCTCTGGTCTTTTTGATTTATTATAACAGACAGTATTATAACATATGTTAAAATGTAAACACACACCTCATTGTACAAAATTCATAAATAAAGATATTTATATATATATATAATTATTATTTAAATAAAAATATTTATATTTGTATTTTTATTTAAATAATTAAAGTCTCCACGACCAACAACCAACATAAAGAAGATTAAATATAATTATTGTAATAAGAAGAATGGGGAAAGGACGAGAATTTTATTTAATTAATTAAATAAGTTAACTATTTTATATTTAAAGTTTTTATGGGTAAAAAGTTATGTTTCAGCTTTTTGGAAACATTGGAAAGTTAATTCTCTAACAATTTTCATCGATATTTGAAAAAAAATGCGAAAATTTGCCGAAAATCAAAAAATCTCAAAATGGCTTTATTTTGCACCAAAATGTAGCTAAAAAATAGGAGAATAATCTGTGAGAATATGAAGACATTCAGAAATGTAATTCTCAAACAGCAGGCTTGTAAAGTTGACTTTCATGAAACGGACCAAATTATTCTCCCGAATTAGCTTTCTTTTCTGGCGGCCACTGATGTCCGATGAAAATAGCTATAGGTGAAATTATAGCTACATTATTTCTAAATCCAATACTGAAAACCGCGTGTTTCTATCTTTTCTGTAAAACTTGTAATCTTGGTCTAACCGTGGAGGTGTCCGAAACGGCAAATCGGCGAGCCTTTTTTAAACCGTTCCCATTAAGCCCCGTGTTAATTTCAAGGGGTAATTTCAATGGTTGAAAATGGATGAAAAGCGAGTATTTCAGGGGAAACTAAATAGTCCACGCTCTTTCTAGCACCATTAAGTGCCTCTGTGATTTTTTTCAGAATTTTTTGAGAGAAAAAAAATTTCATCGAAATTTGAAAAAAAATCGTAAATATTCGTCGAAAATTCATAAATCGCGAAATGACTTTATTTTATACCAAAACGTAGCTAAAGAATAATGGAATAACCTGTGAAATTTTGAACCCTATTAAAAAATTAGTTTTCAATCAGCAGGCTTGCAAAGTTGACCCTCGTAAAGTGGACTCATTTTTTCTCCTGAATTTGCAATTTTTTTCTGACGTTCGTAGATGCGTTATGAATATGAGTATAGGTGAAATTATAGCTGGATTCTTTAGGAACTCAATGCTGAAAACCCCGACTTTCTATCTTTTCTGAAAATCCTGTAATCTCGGTCAAAACGCAAAGACGTCTAAAACGAACAATTGAGGGGGTTCGCTTAAACCGTTCCCATAAGGCCCCGTGTTAATTTCACAGGGCAAATCAAATGGACGAAAGCAAATATTTCCAGGGAACTAAATAAATCTGTATTAACCACCAAAAGCTCCTGAATAAAATATATATGTATAATATTAGGCTTTTAGTATACCGGAGACAACACACTTCATATTTATAAACTCCACATACATGATGATGATCATTATCTAATCGGAGAACTTAATCGGAATCGGTACCAGTGAGCATAAGATAAGTAGTATTTTTTTGTGATGTGTAAAATATTATAAGCTGTGGATTTTACTGTTTTTTTCTTTACGAAACAGCATTTATTATTTAACTTAAGACGATTAGTCTTCGAAAATCCTATGGGATGTAAATAAAAAAGAGTCTCGGATCAAAATGTCTTGCATTATGCAATATTTCATTGATATGCAGAATTATTTAATTCAATGTCCGGGGTGGGTATTTGCCCGGGAAGTAGTTGTTTTAATGTGCTTACTTAAAGTAAGTCAATATTCACAAAGCTAAATGTGGAAATAATTTATTAATTATTTTCGAATCATTTTTATTTAATATATCCTATGGAATATCACAGAGAATTAAGTAAAGAAATTTGTTCAGCAATTTTTAAAAGTACGATTTTCCAAATTTAGGTACTACAAGAGAAAGAAAACATTGTTTACTCAACAAATCCTTTAAAGCTCTGCAATGTTTTCCCTTGTAGTACCTAAATTTGGAAAAGAGTACTTGTTCTCAAATAATTCTTATGTAGGAACTGGAACTTGAATCGACTTGATTTAATAATAAAAATAATTTCCCATAGTAGTACTTGTAGTAACAGAAAAAAAGGGTTTATTCACTTGGTGAGGGTTATTTGAATAAATTAGATAAAAGTTTTATGAAAATAATTAATCAATAAAGTAGTACTTGTTCTGATTTTATGAGGTGTGAATTATTTTGAGTTTTCTGAAGATTTAAAGATGTAAATCGTCTAAAGATTCTGAATAATATATATATATGCGTGCGTTAAGGATTTCAAAGGGTTGTTTTTGTTGTTTATTTTGAGACGAAACACAGAGACGACTTTCAAGTATCATTAATTAACCGTCACTCATTAATGACTGTGTGGCTTCAGAAAACAAATTTCCGAGAACGACTTCAGCCGTTAACCCAAACAAGCGAATCAAAAAAAAAGAAGTACGAACGGAAGAAATATGACAAGCCCCAACCACGGCACTTTGAAGACTCGTTAAAGAGAAACGAAACAAATGAAGCCTTCCCCACAATTAGACACATGTAATGACTTCATCGTCCGCGATCCCGAAGGGCGTATATAATTTTTCCCATTGAAATCATCACGTACACCGCAAACGACCAACCAGTCACGACAAGCACACACCATTAAAAAAAAAAACAAGGAGTAAACACGACTTCACGGCGCAAAAAGTGCACCGTGATCACAGGTTAGTTCCATCCAGCGCGGCGGCACCGCTGACAATGCCGGAAAAAAACCCGGACTCCGGAGCGTACCTGTACTCACCTGGGCCGCTGTAAATTAGATAATAATGATGTTATTATCCCCCCACCGCTCGGAAAAAGCCAGCGATTGGCTGCGGAGCGAGTGGAGGGGGCAAGGGAGACGCGTGCAGATGTTTCGAAGTTGGTACGCGCGGCGCGTCGCTCGTAGGGTTCAGTTTATTTTCGTCCGTTGCGGAGGGAAAGTACAGCGCGCGTAGGGTGAACGCCGCCGTTGTTTTCAGTTCCTAAACAAGTGCGATTTTGTTGTACTGCGTGGATGTTGGTGCGGTTTTTTGTTTCGAGTGGATGCTGTTCAGGATATAAAAGTTGCGCTTATATTTTATTTCCCTTCATCTACTTTTTTTTTGAGGATTAAAAGTGATTTGTGATGTTCAGTGCTTTGTTAAGGGATTACGCTTGGATCATATGATAATTAATGGTAATTATTTTGCTTTTATATAAAACACACGTGACTTCACTGTTTTTTTTATCACGAAACAACGTATTTCGTTAACGTTTCAGTTATAATCATTACTTTGCTGGATGGTATTTTTCTGACGAAGTATCACTTTCTTAACATTAACAAAAAGCCAGCCATTATTCGCGGATGTTCTAAAAATACACTCCAGCATTCGAAATCTGACGAAGGATCACTTGCTTAACATTAAGAAATCTAACGAAGTATCACTTTCTTAACATTTCACATTTCTTAATATTAAGAAAGTAATACTTCGTCAAATTTGTTAATGTTAAGAAAGTGATACTTCGTCAGATTTCTTAATGTTAAGCAAGTGATACTTCGTCAGAAAAATACCGTTTGAGTCATGAGTTCAACCAATTTTGAAAAGTGCGGATAATGAAGGAGAGAAAAAGGTACAATCCTTTTGCGAAACATTTCGAACCACAACATGAAAACGCTCTTTTTGAAAAGAATATTCTCAACTCTTTCCACACTGTTTTGTTGTTTTCAATTTATGTGAAGATTCAGCACTGATGAATTTCCATTTGATTAGTAAAAGGGAGTATCGCTTCGAGGGGGTTGACATTTTCAAAGTTTTTAGGGATCGTTCTTTATTAAACAATTAAATTGTTTGAGCGCAGTTGTCTTCAATACACGATATCATATTCTTCACTATACTTCTTAATCGTATTCTTTACTGTCTTTTAAATCGCATTGAAGTTAAATCTGAAATATGATTAAAATAAAACAGTAAAGAATGCCCACTTATATCCCTTTCTTCGCAGTTTTCACTTTTATTTATACATTGAAAACGAACACAGTATTCGAAACGTACTCGTACTTTGCTATATAAATATATATATATATATATAATATATATATAATTACAAAGTTGTTCAATTGAATTAATTAAACGTACCGTCCACGCTGCGATCTCCCATTTCTACGGGATCAAGAGTACGTTGACGATTGCCATGAATATATTAACCAATAAAAGAATTAAACACAGATTAGATTGAATCACTTTAAATTCTCGACTATTCATATTTATTTTATATAATATTCGATTCCTTGATTTCTTTTACAAACTTTTTGAAACAAAATCAAGTGTTTAATTCACTTTATATATTGCAACATGTTTCACCAAGGCTATTGATAAAATAATTCAAGAAATTATTTGTATATATTATATTCTCATACCGCAAAATTTCCTTTATTAAATATTCTTTAGAAAGTAATAAAAGTCAGTTAATTTTTATGGTGTATTCGAGGTAGGTGAATATAAATAGGACGAAACGTGTTTACTACACAAGGTGAGTTCCTTATCGGTCATGCCTGCAGGTGTCACATGAATTCTTATCAGCTTACACACTAGAAAAATACAATGAAATTAAAATTTTAAAAAAAATTCAAGCTTGCTTAGATTGCGTATCACTAAACCAACATTTTCAGTTCTCAGTAGGTGAGTCTTGCGTTTTGATGGAAGTCAGAGAGATTAACATCGATAAATGTTTCGAAAACAACGCTACTCAATGAATATTATTGACATTTAGGCAAAAGGTGGCGCTTGCGACGTTTTTAATTTATTATGAATATTATTGATTTTATAAAATGCTTACTAATATCCAATTTTATAAATAAATGTTATTGTTGAAAGAAATTAAGTGATTTCATACTTTTTTTTTTAATTTTCTAAATATTCAATCATGTGCCAAACAATAGTTTAATTTTATCTCTATTTATAATAAACATGAATATTATTTAATAAAATTTATCTAGCGTATGGATAGTTTAGAGTATTGGAAAAGGTGGAATATTATTATTGATTTTATAAAATGCTTACTAATATCCAATTTTATAAATAAATGTTATTGTTGAAAGAAATTAAGTGATTTCATATATTTTTTTAAATTTTCTAAATGGTTTAATTTTATCTCTATTTATAATAAACATGAATATTATTTAAGAAAATTCATCTAGAATGGAAGAGTTGAAATACAACACTTTGTATTCCTTTCTTCACATATATCACATAAATAAACAAGTGAAGAAAGGAATACAAAGTGTTGTATTTTTAATTGTTCCTATTTCTGTTGTTATTAATTTTCGATTACAGCGCCGCGCAGTCATAACATTTATTTGACTTTAAGAGAAATACACAATCGAAATCCGTTCGAAAGCTGGAGTGTATTTTTAGAACATCCGCGAATAATGGCTGGCTTTTCGCAATCTAGTCGACCATTCACCTGATCCTTTTTCCACTGTATTTATTATTAGAATTCCTACCTATTTGTTCGAAATTGAATAAAATGCAGTGAAATTGCAAACGTGTGTGGGAAAATTACAAATGCTGTTTCAGATATATAAAACTTTATCTGGGATATTTATTTATGTATTAATAATAATAATAATAACTTTATTTAACCAACAGAGTAATCAATACAGGACTAATTAAATTTTCCATAATAAAATTTTCAATAAAAATAATGTTATTGGAAGCTATTCTGTACGGAAAATGCTAAATTTAACGTGTACGTTATTAATTAAAATAAAAGTACTAACAAACAATTGGAATTAGTGATATTGTTTGCTTGCCAGTTTTCTATTAAATATGACTCAGTATTTTGTAGAAAACTAGCAAGCATTCACCCCAATTTAATTTATTTTTATTTTTTCTAAAAATAAAAAATCACCTTTCTACAATTATTTGAAATAAAACTCAGTATTTTGTAGAAAACTAGCAAGCATGCACCCCAATTTAATTTATTTTTTTCTATTTAATTTAATTTATTTTACGAAAATCTCCTTTCTACAATTATTTGAAATAAAACTCAGTATTTTGTACAAAACTAGCAAGCATGCACCCCAATTTAATTTATTTTTTTTTCTATTTAATTTAATTTATTTTACGGAAATCTCCTTTCTACAATTATTTGAAATAAAACTCAGTATTTTGTAGAAAACTAGCAAGCATGCACTCCAATTTATTTATTTTTTTTCTATTTAATTTAATTTATTTTACGGAAATCTCCTTTCTACAATTATTTGAAATATAACTCAGTATTTTGTAGAAAACTAGTAAACCGTTTAATAACAATATCACTCATTCCAATTGTTTGTTTGTATTTATTTTTTGTTGCAAGGACTCATTGAACTATTGAACAGGATTAAAATTAAAATTTTCACATTTAAACATCTTTCTTACTGTCCTCTCTGAAAGTCGATTAATCCAGAGTGTTAAAACCTAATGAGGATTATCAACATTTTTTTTTTGTTCCTCCCGACACATGTCCGAGCGGGGAAAATATTTGCTCTCGTTCTCATGCAGATGCAGATGGATATTAACGATGTCAGTTGATGATGCACGCCGCACTTGAACCGTTGCAGCGCTCTCGGCCCCTCGGCGCGTTAATTATTTAATGACCCTAAGCTCCTCAACAATACCCACACAGGAATGTAATGTGCATTGTTTGCCTTGAGATTTTCACAGTGCCGAATTGTGAAAGCGACAACATGGATAATATGTAAATACAAAAAGTAAATTATAATAGAAAAAAATCACAATTTACAGTTTACAGTTTAAATAATGAATAAATCATTCATTTTGAAATACATTTCGGTAATATAAAAATATTAAATATATAATTCGTTTTTTTTTTTAAACAACAAAAATGGGAATTGTGATTCACCCTTCCGAGGGTGAAGGGTACGCAAAAAAACGTGTCGGGGTAAACATTGAAAAATTGATTATACACGTAAACGCGTTTTAAAACGAAAGGGGTAACATGCTGTAGGTTGGTAAACACGCAAATAATGTATACATATTGAGTTTGTGGGTTTGCCTTTTTTTTATTATTTATTTTAGCCGGATTTATGTATTTATTGCATTCTAAAATTGTCAACGCATAATTATTAAGCAAAAATGATTAATAATATTCCATGGTTGTGTATGTTACTTCATGAAATTCCATAACTTATTATAAGGAAAAACACGTTTTCAAGTTTCACAAACTTTATTATAGACACTGCTTTCTAGAATTGTTAAACATTCACATCAGCTACCTGATGAAGCTACTGGGTAGCTAAACAATTGTTAAACATTCACATCAGCTGTCTGATCAAGCTACTGTGTAGAAAAAACAATTGTTAAACATTCACACCAGCTACCTGATGAAGCTACTGGGTAGCTAAACAATTGTTAAACATTCACATCAGCTGTCTGATCAAGCTAACGTGTAGAAAAACAGTTGTTAAACATTTATATCAACTGCCTGATGAAGTTACTGTGTAGCAAAATAATTGTTAAATATTCACATCAACTGCTTGAAGAAGCTACTGTAGAGCAAATAAATTATAAAATAGCAATGTCTATAACAAAATTTGTGACACTCAAAAATGTGCGTTTTTTCTTATAATATGATTGAAAGTGTTGTAAAGAACAAAATTTATTAATAATACATATGAATAATAAGGAAAAAAATGCCCTGGCTACGAAATTCTAGCCGTTATATTTATATATATATAAAGAATCTTTATTGTCAGTACAATATACATATAAATGTGAAAGAAATTAACAATAAATATTATTATTTTATTTGCCGACAATCGGCTATCGGCCACCGTTATATTTAATTTTCAATATTTTAAAATAACAATTAAAAAAAAAAAGAAACTCTTCTCATTTTCAACAGAATTCGAGTAATTCTTTTGAAATCGAAACGATTCCACATCATCTGTATTTCCCGTGCAGAATTTGAATCCGGTTCCGCCCCTGCCCGAGGTGGGAACAAATTACAATTTTCAGGTGCTTTTCCTTTCGGACACTAATCTCGCGCACGGTTTCGAATGTCCCAGTCACGTGAGCCGAGCTTCCGTTCCACGACAGTCCATTCAGAATGGTAAATAATACGCCCACACGCACGGACGCGAACAAAAATACGCGTTTCGAGTACTCGAAACTCGATACGACCGTTCGGAATGTTCCGAAATGTCCGCTTATTCAGAAGCGATTTACAAGTGCTTGAGTTCATTGAGTTTAGAGAAAATAAGAGAATGTAATTCGATTTGAATTACAAGAATTGGTCGTGATTTGGAGGATTTTGGAAAATCGGGATCATACCAAAAAAAAAAGCTCTATAATACAGCTTTTTTTTGTATGATCACGATTTTCCAAAATCATACAAAAAAAGCTCTATAATACAGCTTTGTTGTATGATCACGATTTTTCAAAATCATACAAAAAAAACCTCTATAATACAGCTTTTTTTGTATGATCACGATTTTCCAAAACCATACAAAAAAAGCTGTATTATAGAGCTTTTCTTGTATGATCCCGATTTTCCAAAATCATACAAAAAAAGGCTGTATTATAGAGCTTTTTTTGTATGATTCAGATTTTCCAAAATCCTTCAATCACGACCAAAAAAAGCTCTATAATACAGCTTTTTTTTTGTATGATCACGATTTTCCAAAATCATACAAAAAAAAAGCTCTATAATACAGCTTTTTTTTGTATGATCACGATTTTCCAAAATCATGCAAAAAAGCTGTATTATAGAGCTTTTTTGTATGATCCCGATTTTCCAAAATCCTTCAATCAAGACCAAAAAAAAAGCTCTATAATACAGCTTTTTTTTGTATAATCACGATTTTCCAAAATCATACAATAAAAGCTGTATTATAGAGCTTTTTCTGTATGATACCGATTTTCCAAAATCCTTCAATCACAACCAAAAAAAAGGTCTATAATACAGCTTTTTTTTGTATGATCCCGATTTTCCAAAATCATACAAAAAAAGGCTGTATTATAGAGCTTTTTTTGTATGATTCAGATTTTCCAAAATCCTTCAATCACAACCAAAAAAAAAGGTCTATAATACAGCTTTTTTTGTATGATCACGATTTTCCAAAATCATACAAAAAAAAGCTGTATTATAGAGCTTTTTTTATATGATCCCGATTTTCCAAAATCCTTCAATCTCGATCATTTCTTGTAAATCCCATTATTATAAGAATGATTGTGTTGATACTGGGCATTCACCCAGATTTGTGGTATAATAAATGGCAGATGACGCAAGCGCCATCTTTTCAACGTCAACGATTCGAGTCTACAAGGTAGAGAATTGTTTCATCCACTAAAGTAAGACATTATCAAGTTTTTAACCGCAACACAAGATCCGTTCAACCGTCTTGCACATGGAACACACTAGTCTGATGAGGTTCGTAAGACCGAAATGATCTTTATTAATTGAATGCTGGTTGAACATTTTATTAAACAGATTCGAGATAGTTCTTTTTAGCAATAGTAGGAATTTATAACAATTATTTTGTTATAAATGTATTTAGTTTATTTTGACAAGCAAACAAATATACAAAATAAAACGAACCATTTATAACCATTAAAATCACCGACAAAAAAAAACGGATCCCGATCCGAAAATTTATGAATTCAATTCGGGGCGCGCTAGTTATCCGAGTTTCGGGGACGATTTATCAAAATAGGGCCGCCGTTATCTCCCGTCAATTGTCAAACATAAATATCATTAACGGCCGACATTCCGTTCCTTTGTCTCCCGTTCCAAAAAAAAAAAAAATAAGAGACAGAAACAGTAAAAGAGTATCGATTGTTAACAGCTCGAGAACGCAAGAAAGCCATTAAACACTTTTACGCAATGGGCGACGAAGTGTGTGGATAACAATAAAAACGACTTTCGACTATCAAACTGGATGAAATTTACTACTGTTGTGTTCGCTTCCTCTAGCCGTTCCCGTCGTGGGAAATTATTTTCGGTGGGTCCGTTACGAAATGTTTGGATTTATTTCGAGCAACCTGATTATATTAAAAAATAATTAGTTTCAAAAAATTTGTGAAATATCTTCAATGAAAAATCTATATTTCATATATTTTCGAATGAACAAAACATTAACTTAATCCCCAATAACTCACTCACGCCCCATTTGATCGCCCTAAAAAAATATAATAATAATAAAAAAACTGTCATTCGCGATTTAGCCCCTCGGCGCGCGCCATTCTTCAAATCGGGAATATTTCGAGAGTGCGCGATGAGAAATTCGTTATCGCCTTTTCGCACGCATGAAATTTTAATGAAGCATTCCGTCCCGGCGAGAAAGTGAGAAAGGGTGACTGTACCGGGGGCGGGTTTTCTTTTCGCGCCCCGCGCTGAAACTTTGGAAAAGTGAGCCCGGGGTAAGAGGAAAAGCGTGCTCGAGAGACGCCGGATAAATGGAATAAAAGTCGAGTGAATTATATCGTGAAAACGGGCGCATGGAGTTTATAACGTTTAAGCGCCGAGTTTACGGGAAAAGAGTGAATAAATAAAATAAAATAAACGCAAGATGTCTAATGGAAAATGTGTTAGCGGCAATTGAATTCTATTCGACATACTTTGCTGTATTTTTATGGTGGTGTACCGCAAAAATATAGACTTTTCGTTTTTACAAGGAAATAATTAATTTCGCATAAAAATTCATATTTTTTGTTAACCAAATTTATATTCGTAATTAATATTAAAAACGTCGACACCCAATACGGGTAAAAGAGGATAAAATTAATAAAGAATTAATATTAAAATGCGTAAAGACGGAAGGATCATTATAAATTACACTAGTTGAATGGTGGCTGAGCATTTCATTAAATGTGAAAAGGTGTTGACTTTTTTTTCATACAAATTCGGCTATCACTTTTGGAAAGAGGAAACAAATAAAATAGAGAAGCTCTGTGTTAAAAGATAAAGGACAATATAGTTCAGATACAAAGAAATAAAATAATAAAATTAGTATTTCTATGAAAGTTCGTTACAAATTTGATTTGATTGTTTGGAATTTATAAAATCTCTCTTTTATTTATTTCCACGTAGATATTTCTAATGATTCAACCGACAGAAAATTAGTTTGTTTAGTTTATAAAATCTCTCTTTTTTATAGATATTTCTAGGATCATTAGAAATATCTATGTAAAAATAAAACGAAAAAAGAGAGATTTTATAAGGCAAATCATTTTTATTTAGATTTTCAATATATATATCAAACCAATGTATATATATATATATATATATATATATATGTATATACAGAGAGCTTTTTTTATCAGTATACATTTTCCCTATGTATACCTGCAAAATACGCGAGTCGAATTCATTAATGTATGTGTGTTTAGTTGCCTATAACACGCAAGTGAACACACATATGCCAAATAGGCAACTAAACATACACACATTAATCGGTTCAATGCGTTTGACTCGCGTTTTTTGCAGGTATACACTTCCCCTAATGTATACTGATAAAATGACCTCTCTGTATATATATATAATCGATGTTCCCTTTTACCAATTTGTGTCGGGGTTTAAACTATATATTTGTTTCCATATTTTTAATTATTTTTAAAATAATCTCAATGTATTTAACTTTATGATTAATGTTGAAGCAAGTATTGTCTCCATTCAACAAAAATCTGTGTGCGTTTTACCTCTTTGCATAAAAATAAATATTATTGAAAACACACCCTCAAGTTTACAGCTGGTAAATCGCACAACAAACCAAACAAAATCCTCTCCATGATCTGCCCTGTATTATTGTTGTATTTTGATGCAATATTTATATAACACCGCAAAATATATGTATATATATATATATATATATACATATTTATTTTAATTTTATGAATTTTTCAAACTTCCTCATTTCGCACGAGGACATTTATTATGCGCATCCATCACGTGGCGCGGCTGATGAAGGAAATCTCTCATCGTGACGAAAAACGCGGGGTGGAATGCATCGCCGAGGATGCATAACGTGAAAATGAAAAGACAACACGGATATCATCGCTCTTAATCATAAACTTTGGAGCGCGCGACGCGAAAACGCCGGCGTTGGTGCATTTTTAACACATAATTTATTTTATTTTTTTTTGAAGAAAAATATACACAAAATTATTAGAGAAATTAATCTAAATAAATTTTATATAAACATTTAATTTTTCTAATAATTTAAGTACGAAAGAATATACATACAACAGCCCTTTTTGGGAAGGCAACTAATGGTGGATGCGCCGGGATTTATCGCTTCGCGCTCTTTAAGAAAATTGATAAGTTCTTGGAGGCGTTGACTTCGTGGCACATTTTCAATTTCGATATAAAGAAAACACTTAACTTTTTTATAACACTTTAAAGAAAATAATAATTTTAATTTTTAATAAATAAAAAAATTAAAATTATTATTTTCTTTATATCAAAATTGATAAGATTTAATAATTTTCGTTATGACCCCGGCGCATCCACCATTTTTGCTTTCTTCAAACAAAGCTATTAATATCCCATTTACATGCAGTAATTGTTTTATTTAACCCTACATCCATATGGATAGAAAATATCATTGTATATATATAATTGAATTATTTATTATTTGATTTCTGTGGCTGTGGAGTCACTTCACCCTAAAGATCTTTTGTGCCTCTCCTTACGCAAAATAATGTAATTTGTTACCTCACAGGATACACCTATTATCCTTTTGAAGTACCCTTAATGTAAAAATAATTTATTAATTACTTTCAAATCATTTTTATTTAACCGTTTGTTATAATGAAATCACTTGGTTTTGTTTTACTAAAATAAAATTTTAGTGGTTTTGGTTTGGTTTTACTAAAATAAAATTTTAGTAAAACAAAACCAAGTGATTTCATTATAACAAACGGTTAAATAAAAATGATTTGAAAATAATTAATAAAATTTTGTTTTAGTAAAAGAAAACCAAGTGATTTCATTATAACAAACGGTTATTAAATATGTTTTACCAAGTGATAAATAAGAAGAAAGTATACAATACATTTTTATTTAATATACCCTAAAAGGTTTTTAATCTTGAAATATTTTCGTTCGTCAAAATTGGGGAAGTATTTCCCAAAGAATTTTTGTCTTACACTCGCATTCTGTTACGAAATTGTTTAAAAAAAGAATACAGATTAACATAAAATAATAAAATGGCTAGTCGAGATTTATTCAATTTAAAATTAACTTTAAAATGTCGACTATTTTCGGATAATTAACTAGTGTTGGGCAAAATCGAATAATATTAGTAATCGAGTATTACTAAATGTGTCATTTTAAGTATTTAAAACGAAAAAGTAACTTCAAATTTATGTTTATTAATAAATGGGAGGTTATTTTTTAATATTTTTATAATAAGTAACATTCATAAAATTATAATATACTTAATTTAGAAATAATAAAAGATCGGCTTTGCCCATCACTATAATTAACCCAACTGTGCTTTGTTGGTATTTTTTTAACAATTCATTCATATTTATTATCATTTTATACAATTCATAACAAAAATTGTTTGTTTTTTTAAGTACCAGTAAATAAAAAAACAATCATTTCGGAAAGCATAAATATTTTTTTAAAAAAATACGCACTCTCGCAAAAACAAATTGTGCAGAATTCAAATATTTACCCAACTCGAAATAATATTAGTTCGATTTTGTTATTGCGTCCAAGGATAAACATGGCAAAACACACTGATAATAATTGTATTTACGTGCGCATTTTCCGATAATTGCGCACTGCAAAGTGCGATTGCCTTTTCCCCGCACCGAACATCAGCCAGTCGCGTAAAAATCTAATGGAAAAATCTAGTTACAGTGTTTCGCTTCCCCCTTTTTTTAGTCTACTCGCTTAAATGTTTTACATCTACATACTTTGTGAATTTAATTCACAAATTTAATTTAATACTTTATTTAAAAAAAACTGTCATTTTAGTTTGTTTTATTATTCAAAAAAAAAATCTAACAAACTCTAATTTCAAAATTTCTCGCCCCGTATTGAAAGACACGTTATCTCCATTGAATTTTCGATTAAAATTCACTCTAAGATCCCCGAACAGCAGCAATCAATTTCCAATTTCATCAAGCGGAGGGCTCGACCCTCTTGAACAAACCAAATTTCTCTACACAACTACAAATTACCCTATTAATTGAATCATGCAAATAAAGCCCCGCCCACCTCACGCTCCCCTGCGCGAAATTTAAATTTTGAATAAACACCGCGGATTCCGAATTGCATTCCGGATCACCCTCTGCGCGTGCATTTTCCCCTTTCTTTTTTTTTCTTCATTGTTATTACCATTGCTTTCTCGGTGTGCGTAATTACAGGGTATGACGGTATTCCGTTTTACAACGGGGGTGGAATTTTTAAACGTTTAGTCAGAATGGGGATGGGTTTTTTTACACTCTTGGTATTCAACGGATGGGCGGAGGCGTTGCATTCCAGTTGATGAACAGTTGGGGTGGAATGTAATTTTAATCTCCCCCCCCCCCTGGACGCAGTCTGTTTGGATAATTGATGATACTTTTCAATAAATTAAATAAAAATAATTAACAAAATATTTCCACCTTTGCCCGAGAAGTAGATTTTTTTTAAATATAAATCTCACAGAGCTAAACGTGAAAATTAATCATTTCTCAAATTCTATTTATTTAATTTAGTGTTCATTTGGGACATATTTTTTTTTTAAATTTTTAATAAGATTTAATTGAAACACTTTTAGTGTCAAATCCATTGATATTTAACACTAAAAGTGTTTTAATCAAATCTTATTTTATTAAGCAAAAAATAAATCCATTGATATTTAACACAAAAAATGTTTCAATCAAATCTTATTAGAAATTTTTAAAAAATGGTCACTTTATGTCTGAAATGTACATTTGGTAAAACAAATAAAGTGCGAAGAAAGGTTATTAGTGCTTTATTTATCACTTCTAATAAAATATTAAGAATTTTTAATAAACTCCAATTTTGTTGGAGTTCAATAAATCTTTTAATAAACTCAAACCATCATATATTTTTGTCATTCATTTTTGTGAGTTCAAAAAATCTTTTAAATAAACTCAAACCACCATATATTTTCGTATTTTAATCGCAACTCATATTTCCTTTCCTTTATTTTTTAACGATGTTTATTGGCGTTGTGCGCGCATCATAAAACCCCAAAATCGTTTGATCCCGCGTTGGATATTTTGAGTCTGTAAAACGTTCGCCCGATCCGTGTTTGATATTCCAATACAATCCGCGTTTCATCTTCGGAATGTTTGCGCAGACCAAGATACACCATTTTGACGTGCAAATAGAGATAAGACGGAAGAGGGTCCTCCACCAGGAGAGATTAGTTAATATTCCAAGAAAAAAAAAGTGTGGTTTATCTATGAATAGATTGTGATCTTTGTTTGTAAAATTCAAAACAATATTAAATAAAACACTTTTTCACTGTGTTTGTATAACTTGTTATTTTATTTTATCAAACTAAGAGTTAGTTTGGTAATGATGCTCTATACTTCGAAACTATAGTCGCTAAAATAAAATAACAAGTTATACAAACAAAGTGAAAAAGTGTTTTATTTAATAAACTCAAAATGTATAACCAAGTGAAAGCCTTAACAATCAACAAACTCAAAACAATACTTTAGAAAATACTCACTCTACATTAATAATAATAATTTATTACGAAATCTCCTTTTTACTAAATATATGCATTATAAATTGAAAAAAAAATCATAAATTGGCTATCAAGCAGTGCGATTATTATTTTAGTATGATTTCGAATAATTTTCAGTGTACAACACTGATTTCTTCATTAAACCGAAGAAATTACAGCCTGGAATAATTGGTTAGGTTTTATTAGTTATTTATTTTAGGTTCGGTATGTGTAAGTCCAGTGTAAATATTGTGATTTAGGTTTAAGTTTCCTTTTATATATGTATTGAGATGTTCCATGGCCAACTTGAAAATATCAGTGTCCAATAAAATATTGCCAGTTAGCTAGCTTAATTTTATGCCAATGACCCTGGCAGTCGACGCCAGGGAGGGCCGGCTTCGACTGCCAGTTTTTAGTCGGTAGTCTCCTAGACAAAATCTTGGAGGAGTCCGACACTCCGTCCGTAAATGGATTTTCCACAGCAAAAAAAAAATGGTTATTTTTTTATAATATTCAGTGATATTTCTTCAATTGACAGGAAAATGTGTATTCTGAGTTTAAAGGGGTATAAAAGGGTAAAATTAATTTGCTCGGGATGTAGTTGTTTCAAGAGATGTTTGTAAACCGTTTGTTATAATGAAATCACTTGGTTTTGTTTTACTAAAATTTTTAGTAAAACAAAACCAAGTGATTTCATTATAACAAACGGTGTTTTACTAAAATGTTTAGTAAAAGAAAACCAAGTGATTTCATTATAACAAACGGTTATTAAAGATGTTTTACCAAGTGATAAATGAGAAAAAAGTATACTATATATTAGATGTTTGTAAAACTTACAGTGTAAGTATTTTTTTTACAGTTGATCGAATTTTATTGATTATCGCCAGAAATTTTCCTTGTTTAATTTCATTGTAATTTAAATAACTGCAAATGTGTGAATCATCTTTGTTTCATTTTATTTAATATTTAGAAATATTCTTGAAATAATTGTTGTTGGTTGTTTTTTTTAGCAGTTGGGTGAGGTCTATGGATAGACCTGGAGAATACCCAGACGATATGGAGAGCATGTGGGGAATGGAGGCGGGGGCGGAGTGCGACTGTCCCGGGCCGCCGCCGGAATTCATGCTGCCGCCGCCCCCCAGGCCGCCCATACTGCAACCCTCGGACCCCATGTACTGCTCCGAAGACCCCCTGCCGATAGAAACGTGCGACGCTCTGCCGGTGAGTAGCCCCTGCTTTTTTTTTTCACTCCGTAAATTCCGACAAATCCACCCCGCTTCCCACAGAGCGGGAACCCCCTCCGGAATTATTACCACCACGCACAATGCGTCAATGACAATTACAAGAATTTTAAGAATGTCAGGCTATTAATTTCGGTGGAATTAATGTACCTCTCCTCACGGTGGGGTGTTTCGGTGCGCCTTTATTAAGCCACGGTTTTCTATTCATGTAGAATGGGACTTGTTCGTGTAAATTATTCAATAAAACCAACTGTATTCATTCATTCTTATACACAAATGGAAACTATTAAAAAAAAATAATTACACGTTTTCAAAAAAATACACAACATGATTCCGTGGCATTTTATGTACAGATGAAAAAACGTCTTCACACACACATAATTAATTCCATACGGGAAATGTTAAGTTTAAAATGTACGTTATCAATTAATTTCACATTCGATTTTTAAATATATACATTTATAAAAGCTGCTTAGACTGTAATGATAAAAAAAATAGCGAACACATAACTTTTTCCATACAAAATATACCCAAATATACATGATTTATTAATTTTACATTATATATAATATTTTAATTTATTTTTTTGCTTAATAAAATAACCCACCATTCATCTAGCGTATGGTATTTCGGTCTTTCGTAACCGATGTGAAGTTATCCACGGTTTTTCGGCCCACCGTGGCGGAAGCCATTTTTATTGTTTGATATGGTTCTTAAAGACATTTAGGAACAATCTAAGACAAAGAAATCGATAATTAAAAGTGCCAAAGTCGGTCGTTTTGAATTTTGAAATTTGACCGATTTTCTCTTGAAAACTGTGAATAATAAAAAAATTAAAAAAATAGTTAAAATAAAAAAATAAACTTTTTTATTGTTTGATATAGTTCTTAAGACATTTATTAACAGTCTAAGATAAAGAAATCGATAATTAAAAGTGCCAAAGTCAGCTGTATTGAACTTTGAAATTTGACCGATTTTCTGTTGAAAACTGTGAATAATAAAAAAAAATAAAAAATAGTTAAAATAAAAAAATAACCTTTTTTATTATTTGATATGGTTCTTAAGACATTTATTAACAGTCTAAGATAAAGAAATCGATAATTAAAAGTGCCAAAGTCGGTCGTTTTCAACTTTGAAATTTCACTGATTTTCTCTTGAAAACTGTGAATAATAAAAAAATTTAAAAATAGTTATAATAAAAAAAATAAACTTTTTTATTATTTGATATGGTTCTTAAGACATTTATTAACAGTCTAAGACAAAGAAATCGATAATTAAAAGTGCCAAAGTCGGTCGTTTCGAACTTTGAAATTTGACTGATTTTCTCTTGAAAACTGTGAATAATAAAAAAAATTAAAAAATAGTTAAAATAAAAAAATAAACTTTTTTATTATTTGATATGGTTCTTAAGACATTTATTAACAGTCTAAGACAAAGAAATCGATAATTAAAAGTGCCAAAGTCGGTCGTTTTGAACTTTGAAATTTGACCGATTTTCTCTTGAAAACTGTGAATAATAAAAAAAATTAAAAAAATAGTTAAAATAAAAAAATAAACTTTTTTATCATTTGATGTGGTTCTTAAGACCCCCAGGAATAATCTAAGACAAAGAAATTGAAAATTAAAGGCGCCAAAGTCGGTCGTTTTCAACTTTGAAATTTCACCGATTTTCTGTTGGAAACCGTGGATGCCTTACAAATTGTAATAATTATATTGCTACAGTTATTCAAAGCAATCTTTCAGGTTACTGTTAGTATGCTAATGTATATAAATGGGAAATAAAATCCGTGGATGAACCACGAAAGTGCATCCGCCATGGTGAAGGCGCCGGGCCGAAAAACCGTGGCTGGAAAACCGTGGATAACATCACATCGGTTCTTTCGTACCTTAGCCTATGAATAATTGGTGGTGGCCATTTCGGTCTTTCATACTTCATCAGACCAGTGCGTTCCATGTATAATGCTCCGATGAAGGCAGTTGTAATGTTGTGATTAAAATTAGGCAGAAGATGGCGCTGGCGCTAGTTTTTCAAATATATGATAAAAAAATGTTTGGTTTGATAATATAATTAGTGCAAAAAAATGCACTACTAGGCTTTGTCCATTTAATTAAGGAAATACTCTCAATTAGAGATTAGAACAATAAAATCTAAGGACTCAGGTAGAGCCCCGCTTATTTCAGGAACCAACCAACAGCCGAGATAAACAAAACACAACAAAAATAATTTCTAATAAATAAAACGTGATGATAACAAAAAGTAACGAATACGTTTGGAGTAATTTCTTTTATCCAGCGTTCCCAGTGTATTGTATTTGCGGATTACCGGCAGCGTGTGCAGTTTCGAATTTCACCGGAATGACTCATGCCGTTGTGTGCTTAGTATCGGTTTTCGTTTTACTTCCAAGACCCCCAGAACCCAAACACAATCCCCCTATCCCGATCCGGATCCCCGTCCCGTCCCGCCTTATCTATCCGAAGCACCGACCTTTGATGGCCACTTGTCCGATCTAGATATCGGATGATTAAAGCGCATTGTGTTCCACCGATAGCATCGAATTCGGCTCCCCGAGGCGCAATTGGAATTTAGATCCACAGGTAATGATGTCTGGGCTGATTACGCAATCCTCCTGATGGCCGCTCAATTACGCCCTGCACGCATCCCAGCGAGATAACCGCGGATATTTATAACCCTTAACCATCACAATTCTATACTATCGTATTTTTTTTTTGTTTGATAATAATAATCTAATATAGCAAAATATACAGGATCGCAGCTCTTCAATAGCTAAGTTACTAATTAAATTAGGACTGCGAAATTTTGGGACGTACTTCAGGAAAATATTTTCGTCCCAAAAAAGTATATATATTTTTTAAAATTTCTTGATATGCATTCTGTTCATTATTTTTGTTTCTACAGGGTGTCCCAAAAAAGTATATATATATTTTTAAATTTCTTGATATGCATTCTATTCATTATTTAGTTGCCTTTCATGATTACCTAAAATTTCAAATTTCTAATTTAAGCCATCGAAGACGGGAGCTGTGATGCAGGAATAAATATTAAAATTTACAAAATCAAAAGTATAATTTATATCTGTTAATTGGCAATCGACCAGTGGTCTTTCCGCCTGTTTTTTTTTGTGTTTATTTCTTTGACGTGATATTTAACTAAATCAGAAATAATTATGTTCATAATTTGTCATTAATGTCGAAGATATTTGCTGGTGAGCACGTGAAGTTTTTTGATATAACATAAAAATATTTCCATTGATGCGATGAAGTCATTAATTTCGTAGTTTAATGTGATGATTTTTTTAAAATATCATCAGCTGAATTAGTATCGGAATCCTACGTGTCGTCTTAATAAGGGAATTAATTCGCCATCTTCTGCGTTTCTCCCGGGTTGTTGCTGCCCGACTACTAATGAGATTCTAGTCCCTGTGGATTAAACCCGAAGGAAAGTTTACTTATTAGCTCTCCTCCAGTTTCCCGTACGCACCCACTTCCGGATGATGATGATGACGACGACGACGTTAAACTACTGCCGGTGGTTTATTGTGCTCCTCGCGTCCTTCCGATCGATGCCCGCAATTGATTCCTCCCCGAATTAACAATTAAATCCTCGTTAAGTCGAGGTGTGTTTGTTTTGGATACACGCAGTTCGGGTTAGACGCAGGGATTCGATAGAGTAAATCGCATTGTGTGGATTGCATCGAGATTCAGAATCAAATAAAAATAATAATAAAAATTATTTAGCTCTGTGACATTTTGACTTACTTTAAATAAATGCACATTAAAACAACTATTTCCAGGAAAAATGCCCCGCCGGACATTGAATTACATAATGTACACCTGCTGTTGCATATCGATAAAATATTCCATCATTTTTTTTTGATTCGAGAAAAATTCAATGTAAAAAAACAACAATTACTTAATATAAAGCCATCTGCACACACGTGTTTCGGGAGATTCAGAAGTTTTAATAAGGGATAATTGAAATAAATTATATAATATCGTATAATTTAAACAATTAAATTAAACATACAGCGAGCGATCTACGATCAAAACTAGTTTCACCAACCAAGTGGATTATTATGGTTCCAACAAGACGGTGCAACTAATCACATATCTAACATGCACGTTCTAGTGCAATGCTTAAATAAAAAAAAACTCAGCAATGTGACGTATAACACATATCTTCTTGAGAATGACTTAAGGTCGTAACTAGTCAGTGAAATAATCCAAGTGTATTATTATGGTTTCAACTAGACGGTGCAACTAGTCTTGTATCTGACATGCACGTTCTAGTGCAATGCTTAAACAAACAAAAAAACTCGTCAATGTGACATATGACACATCTCTTCTTGTTAATGATCCAAGGTAGAAACTAGTCAGTGAAACAAACCAAGTGTATTATTATGGTTCCAACTAGACGGTGCAAGTAGTCTTGTATCTGACATGCACGTTCTAGTGCAATGCTTAAACAAACAAAAAAACTCGACAATGTAACATATAACACATCTCTTCATGAGAATGCCCTAAGGTCGAAACTAGTCAGTGAAACAATCCAAGTGTATTATTATGGTTTCAACTAGACGGTGCAACTAGTTTTGTATTTGACATGCACGTTCTAGTGCAATGCTTAAACAAACAAAAAACTCGTCAATGTGACATATGACACATCTCTTCTTGTTAATGATCCAAGGTAGAAATTAGTCGGTGAAACAAACGAAGTGTCTTATTATGGCCAGAGAAACAACGCAAGTGTATTATTATGGTTCCAACTAGATGGTGCAACTAGTCACATATCTGCCATGCAGTCTAGTGCAATGTTTAACCATTTAAAAAAACTCGCTTATTCATTCGAGTTGATAGCATAGAAAGCCGCAACATTGTTTCCAACACTCGCGCTAACAATATTCAGCGTGGGTCGTCCCCTTTCCGGTCAGCATAAATTCTTCAAAACTCGAAGGGTGTCTCGGGGAAATAAATAAAGCTACGGGGCCGTATACAAATGACGTCCACTTCGGAACCGCCATAAATTTCCCGCACCTCTCCCACTTGACGCGGGATGGAGCCGTTAATGTCCCGGACACGGTCGTTACCCGAAAATTTCTCTCGGACACCCCGCGGAGATTATCACACCGCCATTAACACTAATAACAGTCGGGGGGGTGGATTTACATATGAATCGCCTTCCTGTCTGCGTTTCTTTTTTTTTTTGTTCCTTTCTCGGAGCGAGCGGGGATATAAAGTATGAAAGCGGAAAAGTTGGAAGCACTCACATTAATTTATATCGGCGGGTAGTAAAAGATAGTTTTATGGGAATGGGATCTTAAACGCGGAGTCGTTTCTCGATGATTAATTCGTGAGTTTGCCGGTGGATTTAACAAAAAAAAAAATACGAGGGTGGAAGGATCAAATGGAAAATGGAATAGCTTACATTGTATAGATCAGACAATTGAGAAAGGAAATGGATATGTGTGTTTTATCGTAAAAATGAAATACAATTCCGACTTATTTATTTGTAATAATATTTGAGGGTTAGAAAAATCGTCATAAACTATAAATAATTAATCATATTTATTGTTTTTTTTTACCCTAAAATATTAATCATAATAAATGAAAAACAACGCAAACGCCATCTTTGGCCTAATTTCATGTGGAATCGTCAACGAGTTGGGTCTAAAATATTATTACAAATATATATATATTATTACAAATATATATATTTATATATTATTGGCAATAAAGATTGACAAATAACGTTACATTTTAAAATGTGTAGTATGTGTGTTTACAATATTTATAGAATTATTTTCAATTTGTCATGTCAAATTGTATTAAAAATATTTAATCATATTTATTCTATTTGGCGATTTTTTTAACCATAAAATTTTATTACAAGAGGATAAAAAAATCAACCCCTATAACAGTTTTCCATTATTAAAACATTAATAATTTCCTGTATGAAAAAAAATAAGGTGTCTTCATGAATTATTACAAAACGTCATTCCGTTGAAATTAATACACCCGTAAATAAGATTTACGGCACTAATTTAAAACTAAAACATGCACATCATCAACGCACACCCTTTCATAACTCACTATCCATGATTTATCCGCCCCCTTAATGAAACAACCAAGCTCACATATTACGAGCACCCCGTCACGATAAGAAACCCGGATTAACATACCAAATCATTGCTTATTTTTTATTCTCCTGTTTAATGATTCCGACTCGTGTATGACTTAATCAAACAGCTTTAGATTCGTAGCCTCCATTCCCCCCGAAACACGGAAAACTACTTTCCACGCGATTGCGTTTTACGGCCCCCACAAACGCAAACTGCTGTCAACTCCAGGGAGCGATACGTCACGTATATAAATGCAGCGGGGGGTTTAGAATGCGACTAACAGGGTTTGTAAACGGAAGGGTCGTGCAATCTGCTACGATTTTCATCCCCGCGTCACGTTTCGCGCGGAGGTCCCCCGGGTATCGGCGTTTGGTCCACGCAGACAAAAAGCTAATTAAAAGCCCGAAAAAGCGACAGCGCGTATTCGAGGGGTGTTTTCCATTTTTTTTTTGCGAATCCGCGTGTTTGTGTGTACGGATGAATCGATGTGTGTGTGTGTGTGGTTTGTGTGCACACAAGGGGAATGCCAACCGTCAAACCCCGACAACACTCTGGCGTTTAATTAAGGCGCATTGTTTCCGCACAGTGGCGTTAATAGGTGCATTCGCAATGATGTGTTAATATTTAATAATGCCCGTAGAGTATTTCCCCGGAGGGGCTTAGTATCGTTTGTAACTGGATATTTTACAGGCGAAATGTTACAATTTGATACGCTAAGGGAAAATTGCCATTCAATTCGGTTCCAGTAAATTTACAATAAATTTAAATTCTTTTATTTATAATTAAAAAAAATAACTCAAAATGTAGTGAAAGCCTTAACAATCAACAAATTAAAAAATAATTTTTATTCATTTAAACATAGTTATTTAAGTTAAATCAAATAAAAAGAAATAAAATACTTAAGGTAAGTCAATAAAAATACAAGAGAGAAAGAGACAATATCTTTATTGACAGAACAAAATATAATATTTATTTGCAATATATCAATAATTAGATTATTTGTTTGTAACTCTCCCTGTCGATTCATTAACATGAACAAAATACTGTAACGAAAGTGAAAGAATAAACTGGAAAGATCACTCTGGAATATTCCACAGAGCGCGCGACGGTAAACGCGGCGTCATCGAAAATTCTGGAATGTTCGAGAAACAAGCACGCTGCAGTCAGTCAGTCTATCACGTATCGCATGTGAATAATATGTATAAATATAAATAAATAAATAACCGATGAAAATGGTAAAACAAACAGAAAACTTTCAGCTTTCAATTTTTTGTTTAATTGATGCAAATAAAGTGAACAATCATAAAACCACCGTTATTGAAACATTCAATTCTGCAGCTTCAATCACACCCCCCTATCATTTCTCGCCGTTTCGCGTATCGCAATTGCAGAGGAAAAAAAATAGGCGAATATCACGACGCGAAATTGAATTTAATTTGTTGAAAGTGGCATTTAGGAGGGATTGAATAATCGTGGAAAGCAGTCGAGTGCGGAGCGGAGATACCGAGCGCGAATTCGGCCCACAATGGCGGCGGCGGCGGCCCCGGGATAGGGGGTGGATGGGTCGGACCCTCCGACACTCGCGTAACTCTCTCCCGTTACTCGATTATCAAAACCGCTCGCTAATCTCTTGAATTACGATCGACAACACAATTCACGAAATTCACCTATAAATCCGAACCCACTGAACGGGGATTGCTAACAAATAAATGCGTGGAATCGATGGGGGTTGTGGATTAATATTATGAGTATTAAAATTTGTTATTCTTCTTCTTCTACTATCCCTTTTAAAATATCCTGATATGCACAACACCAAATGCAGGATGTTTAATGAGAAAAATGAAACCACAGAACACGTCCGACACTTGTCGAGAATGAATATACTAACAGACACAACGAATTAAAATGCGTAATTAAAAAAAAATGCATCGATTTATTTCATTAACACCCGATGCACATTTCGATCACAAAGTGAAGAACATTCCCAATGAATACTGAAAGGAAAAAAAATAAAAAATGTAAGCAAATATTTATTTTAATTATCTAAACCGATGTGAAAAAAAATGATGTTTACTATGTGGCTTCGTTATTCCAAAAAAAATCCACAACCATTTATTTACAAGACTCTTTGGGCGTTTATTTTAGCGCTTGTAAATCCCCATTTCCGGGGCGCCTCCATTCAAGCCCCCGCCGTTCCGATTTTCCCTCCCCCGCGCGTAAGCTTTTCCTCGCGCGCGCTTTAATTATATGCCGTTTTCGTTCCATTCCCCGATCATCGAGGGACGCCAATTCCTCCATAAAACACTCATTTCAAACGCTTGTTAATTATTTTTAATTACGGGCGCATTAATTAAATCACAACAACGCGTGGAGGAGATGCGAAGATAATCCGGGGGAATTTTCAGATCTCCGGCGGATTTATACGATTGGATGGAATTAAGGGTTGTTTGTTTATAAATTATTTTGCGTATTGAAATTAAGGGGTAATTATAATATTTACATTATTAGCGGGCGAACGAAAAATTGTGAAAATTATGAATTTTATCCAGATGGTCTAATTTTGGAATAACAACGTTTCTCCTCATAATTTCCGGAAAATGTGTGCTAATTACATTTTTTCTTCATTTTATTCTGTAAGGGAAATGTTAAGTTTAACATGTACGTAATTAATTAACTTCACATTCTATTAATTCTATATTTATTGAAATAGTCGCTTAGACTGTGATGATAAAAATTAACGTACACGTTAAACTAAACATTTCTCTTACAGAATAGGCCTTCATATGTATAATGATATGAAGACCTATTCTGTAAGAAAAATCATTAGTTTAACGTGTACGTTTCTTTCATTCTTTCTTTATTTTTGATTTAATGATTCTTCGAGTTAAAAATCAATGTTTTAAATAACAAATTTAATTTCCCCCCCCCCAAAATTTTACGACTCCCATCCAAACCAATTACAACGCGTGTGAACATCCGAAACACCTATTTTCTTTTTTTTTACGCGCCGTTTTATTTACGACAGGGAATGATAATTACCCCCTCGGAAAAAAAAGGCCCGACGCACTTATTGCCCCCTAAATAACCCCACCGACACATCCACCCGAAGGTTACAACCGATAAATCCCCGAAAACCAACCGCGGCGACACGTAATCCCCGCGCCGTTATTTTATTTTATTGTTTTCTTTTCTCCCTCAAGCAAACATTTTAACATCGGCCCCGGTGCTGGCTGGACACGTTTTTTTTTATGATTTAAGAGTTTTTTTTATGATTTTCCGTTTCTTTTGAGGTACAAAGCCACCGACGGCGGTTTTTATCGGTCATTAAAGAAGAGTTTGTTTCTCCCCTCCGCGGGGTTGATACACACACACACATACAAAGAAATATCCACAAACACACATACGAGTGCATTCTTTTCGTTTTCAGTCGACGATCTTTCGCTTTAAAAATAGTGAGGAACAGAGAATGTTGTAGGTTTATGAATACCGGAGAGAGGCAGCGAAAGAAAACTCTGCAGGTTGTATGAATGCCGGAGAGAGACAGCAAGAAAAAGCTCTGCAGGTTTTATGAATGCCGAACAGAAACAGCAAGAGAAAGCTCTGCAGGTTTTATAAATGTCGGAGAGAGACAGCAAGAATAAGCTCTGCAGGTTTTATAAATGCCGGAGAGAGACATCAATAGAAAGCTCCGCAGGTTTTATGAATGCCGAACAGAAACAGCAAGAGAAAACTCTGCAGGTTTTATAAATGCCGGAGAGAGACAGCAAGAATAAGCTCTGCAGGTTTTATAAATGCCGGAGAGAGACAGCAAGAGAAAGCTCTGCAGGTTCTATGAATGCCGAACAAAAACAGCAAGAAAATGCTCTGCAGGTTTTAAGAATGCCGGAGAGAAACAGCAGGAGAAAGCTTTGCAGGTTTTATGAATGCCGGAGAGAAACAGCAGTTTGTTACCATTCATTTATACTTTGTTTTTTTTTTTTCTGTTTAAATTTATTATCTGATAGCTTGTATTTTCTTATATTATTTGTATGAAGATATATTTTTTTTGCATAATGTTTAATTTTGTTTGCTAATATTAATTTATACTTTATTTATAACTTTCTGTTTAAATTTAACTAACTTTGCTTGTACTCTTCTTATATTATGATTTTGATAGTATATTTTCCCTTGTTGGATTCTTCCGTTGGAAAATAAAAATTATTATTATTATTATTATTAAGAGAAAGCTTTGCAGGTTCTATGAATGCCGAACAGAGACAGCAAGAAAAAGCTCTGCATGTTTTACGAATGCCGGAGAGAAACAGCAAGAGAAAGCTCTGCAGGTTTTGTAAATGCTTGTGAGAGTGCAAGAGTACGAATACCGGAGAGAAACAGCAAGAGAAAGCTCTGCAGGTTTTATAAATGCCGAACAGAGACAGCAAGAAAAAGCTCTGCAGGTTTTATGTATGCCGGAGAGGATAGCAAGAGAAAGCTTTGCAGGTTCTATGAATGCCGAAGAGAGACAGCAAGAGAAAGCTCTGCAGGTTCTATGAATGCCGAACAAAAACAGCAAGAAAAAGCTCTGCAGGTTTAAAGGATGCCGGAGAGAAACTGCAAGAGAAAGCTCTGTAGATTTTATAAATACACGAGAGAGGGAGAGAGTAAGAGAAAGCTCTGCAGGTTTTATAAATGCCGGAGAAAGAGTACAAGAGAAAGCTCTGCAGGTTTCATGAATACCCGAGAGAGACATCAAGAGAAAGCTGTGCAGATTTAATAAATGTCAGAGAGAGACTGCAAGAGAAAGCCCTCAGGTTTTATGAATACCGGAGAGAAAGACAGAGCAAAAGAAAGCTCTGCAGGTTTTATACATTCCCGAGAGAGAAAGAGAAAGCTCTGCAAGTTTCATAAATACCGAAGAGAATGAGAGAGCAAGAGAAAATTCTGCAGGTTTTGTGAATACAAGAGAAGCAGCAAAAGAAAGCTCTGCAGGTTTTGTGAATACCAGAGAAAAAGAACACGAGAAAGCTCTCCGAGTTTTATGAATGCCGGAGAGTCATTATCTATCTTTTTTTTTCTCTATATGTGTGTGTGTATACGTATGTATGTATGTACGTATGTGTGTGTGTGTGTGTGGAGTTATTTTTGGTTTTATTGCAGGTATAAATCCACGATTAATTGGAAGGGAGGGATTTGATGATTTTTGTGTCCGTGTGTCGCTCTGCTGTGTACGTGTGTGTGTGTATGCGTGTTCGAGAGGGTATTTTCGGGTGGAAGGAATTAGTGGGAACATGTGTTGTCACCTCTTGGGATTATTCGGTGTCTATTTATTATTGTACCGAGTTGCGCGTTGGCGCTGCCGGCGTTCTAATTAGATTAGTTTCGGTTTTATTGGTTTCTGGGAGTGATGATGGAACAGAAATTCCGCGCAGGGATTTAATTAAGTCGAAATAAAAAAAAAATGAAGAAGAAACAAAGAAAACTTCAATAAATTAAATAAAAAGAATTTTGCATTAAATATTTTCGATTCAAAAATTGTTGTATTTTATTGTTACTTTTTGTGCAACAGCAAATGTCTATTATTGAACATTTATTAAAGTACTTATGTAAGATAAGTCAAAATGTCAGAGTGGCTAAAGGGAAAATAATTTATTAATTAATTATTTTCATTTTTTTTAATTTAATTTATTTAAATAATTGTAGCCAATTGGATAAATGCTTTTTCTATTATAAAAACTTCTATCTTCAATTTAAATTGCACTCATCCCAAATTATTAAAGTTGGTGGACAACATAGTCCATGAATATGAAAATAAGAAGAACGAAACGGATTCGTGACCTGTATATTCAAATTCGAAGATTTCCAAAAGAATCCCTTTAGTTTTCAAAAATTGATCAACTAAATAAAAGGCAACACCCTTTCACGCTCGCTGCGGCGAACTAAAAGACCATGAAACCATACTAAACCCCAGTAAACTAACTAAATAAAAGACAATACCCTTTTAGGCCCGCTTGGGCGAACTAAAGGAACAAGCGTGCGTTTGAGTGTGTGTGTGTGAGGGTGGAAACGAGGACCAATCTCTGGGTTTCATTCGAGATGGGGAGGAATGCAGGGAATCCGCAGCGATTGCAGTAATATATGACCGTGGAAACCGCCCGGAGTCCATAAATCATCAGCACACCCCATCCAGAATACATATTCCTCACTCGATTAAAATCTGGAAATCCGCATCCAGGGCGCGTTAGTTACTCGCGCCATTAAATCCCGGGGAGGAATTAAAAGCGGGCCTTTGCGAGTGAATTTAAGCCGTCCGCGTGCACGAAACGGACGCGACCATCTTAATTGAAATCCATAAAAAAATTGAATGTATATATTTTTTCATGGATTTCAACGATTTTTATAATTTTAAACCATTCGTAAGAGAAATCAAGAAATTATGTTTGATTATGAGAAGCACTTCTAAATTTTGTTTTGCATAACACATTTTCATAAATAGAGCCATTTAGTGTCCTAAATTGAGAATGTCGTGAGGAGGTTGTACGGTGCTACAACTACAAACAATGAGTATTGTGTAATAGTTTGGAGTCTTAATAAAACTTCTAGCTAGTCAAATTATCTCTCAAGCGGATTTTAATATTTTTTTGGATTTTTTTTAATTGCAGCCCAATTTATCCAACTAAGGTAAAATAACCGAAATCGAGGGTTCCATGGAGGGGTTGTACGGTGCTTCAAGTACAAACAATTGATATGATGTAATAGTTTGGAGTCTTATTAAGACATCCAGCTAGTCAAATTATCTATCAAGCGGATTTTAATATTTTTTTGGATTTTTTAAATTGTAGCCTAACCTGTTCAACTAAGGTGAAATAACCGAAATTGAGGGTTCCGTGGGGGGGTTGTACGGTGCTGCAAGTACAAACAATTGATATTGTGTAATGGTTTGGAGTCTTATTAAGACATCCAGCTAGTTAAATTTTCTCTCAAGCGGATTTTAATATTTTTTTGGATTTTTTTAATTGCAGCCAAATCTGTCCAACTAAGGTAAAATAACCGAAATTGAGGGTTCCGTGGAGGGGTTGTACGGTGCTTCAAGTACAAACAATTGATATGATGTAATAGTTTGGAGTCTTATTAAGACATCCAGCTAGTCAAATTATCTCTCAAGCAGATTTTAATATTTTTTGGATTTTTTTTAATTGCAGCCCAATCTGTTCAACTAAGGTAAAATAACCGAAATTGAGGGTGCCGTGTGGGGGTTGTACGGTGCTGCAAGTACAAACAATTGATATGATGTAATAGTTTGGAGTCTTATTAAGACATCCAGCCAGTCAATTTATGTCTCAAGCGGATTTTAATATTTTTTTGGATTTTTTTAATTACAGTCCAATCTGTTGAACTAAGGGAAAATAACCGAAATTTAGGGTTCTGTGGGGGGGGGGTTGTACGGTGCTGCAAGTACAAACAATTGATATTATGTAATAGTTTTGAGTCTTATTAAGACATCCAGCTAGTCAAATTTTCTCTCAAGCGGATTTTAATATTTTTTTTTGTTTTTTTTAATTGCAGCCCAATTTGTCCAACTAAGGTAAAATAACCGAAATTGAGGGTTCCGTGGAGGGGTTGTACGGTGCTGCAAGTACAAACAATTGATATTATGTAATAGTTTGGAGTCTTATTAAGACATCCAGCTAGTCAAATTTTCTCTCAAGCGGATTTTAATATTTTTTTTTTGATTTTTTTAATTGCAGCCCAATTTGTCCAACTAAGGTAAAATAACCGAAATTGAGGGTTCCGTGGAGGGGTTGTACGGTGCTGCAAGTACAAACAATTGATATTATGTAATAGTTTGGAGTCTCATTAAGACATCCAGCTAGTCAAATTATGTCTCAAGCGGATTTTAATATTTTTTGGATTTTTTTTAATTGCAGCCAAATCTGTTCAACTAAGGTAAAATAATCGAAATTGAGGGGTCCGTGGGGGGGTTGTACGGTGCTGCAAGTACAAACAATTGATATTATGTAATAGTTTTGAGTCTTATTAAGACATCCAGCTAGTCAAATTTTCTCTCAAGCGGATTTTAATATTTTTTTTTGATTTTTTTAATTGCAGCCCAATTTGTCCAACTAAGGTAAAATAACCGAAATTGAGGGTTCCGTGGAGGGGTTGTACGGTGCTGCAAGTACAAACAATTGATATTATGTAATAGTTTGGAGTCTCATTAAGACATCCAGCTAGTCAAATTATGTCTCAAGCGGATTTTAATATTTTTTGGATTTTTTTTAATTGCAGCCAAATCTGTTCAACTAAGGTAAAATAATCGAAATTGAGGGGTCCGTGGGGGGGTTGTACGGTGCTGCAAGTACAAACAATTGATATGATGTAATAGTTTGTAGTCTTATTAAGACATCCAGCTAGTCAATTTATGTCTCAAGCGGATTTTAATATTTTTTTGGATTTTTTTAATTGCAGCCCAATTTGTCCAACTAAGGTAAAATAACCGAAATTGATGGTTCCGTGAAAGGGTTGTACGGTGCTGCAAGTACAAACAATTGATATGATGTAATAGTTTGTAGTCTTATTAAGACATCCAGCTAGTCAAATTATCTCTCAAGCGGATTTTAATATTTTTTTGGATTTTTTTAATTGCAGCCCAATTTGTCCAACTAAGGTAAAATAACCAAAATTGAGGGTTCCGTGGAGGGGTTGTACGGTTATGCAAATACAAACAATTGATATTATGTAATAGTTTGTAGTCTTATTAAGACATCCAGCTAGTCAAATTATCTCTCAAGCGGATTTTAATATTTTTTTGGATTTTTTTAATTGCAGCCCAATTTGTCCAACTAAGGTAAAATAACCGAAATTGAGGGTTCCGTGAAGGGGTTGTACGGTGCTGCATGTACAAACAATTCATATGATGTAATAGTTTGGAGTCTTATTAAGACATCTAGCTAGTCAAATTATCTATCAAGCGGATTTTAATATTTTTTTGGATTTTTTTAATTACAGTCCAATCTGTTGAACTAAGGGAAAATAACCGAAATTGAGGGTTCCATGGAGGGGTTGTACGGTGCTTCAAGTACAAACAATTGATATGATGTAATAGTTTGGAGTCTCATTAAGACATCCAGCTAGTCAAATTATCTCTCAAGCGGATTTTAATATTTTTTTGGATTTTTTTAATTGCAGCCTAATTTGTCCAACTAAGGTAAAATAACCGAAATTGAGGGTTCCGTGGGGGGGTTGTACGGTGATGCAAGTACAAACAATTGATATGATGTAATAGTTTTAGTCTTATTAAGACATCCAGCTAGTCAAATTATCTCTCAAGCGGATTTTAATATTTTTTTGGATTTTTTTAATTGCAGCCCAATTTGTCCAACTAAGGTAAAATAACCGAAATTGAGGGTTCCGTGGAGGGGTTGTACGGTGATGCAAGCATAAATAATTGGTATTGTATAATAGTTTGAAGTCTTATTAAGACATCCAGCTAGTTAAATAAGTTCTCAAGCGGATTTTAATATTTTTTTTTTAATTTGAGAAATTTATTATGAAACAAACCACATGTTTAATTTTTACCTAATTATAAAACACCGTTCTGTAAATCTGTATGCGGTTTGTGTATTTTCCCTGGAAATAGTTGTTTCGATGGATGTTTTCTAACAAATTGAATAAAAGATGCTTACGTCTTACATTAAGTAAATAAAAAATTGCTGTAACTGAAGGGAAAATAATTAATTATTTAATTCTCACTAATTAATTATTTGTCAAATTTCTTTTTTATTCAATTAAACTTAAACATCACCGCACTTTTCATAATTAATAATTAACGAAGACGAGTCGCTTCGCTAGCCTGCAACGGACGTTAACCCGCGAAATTTGTGGTCCATCACACTTTACGACTCCCTTTTTACAACGTTCGACTTCCTTTTGATGTTTCGGACGTGCGTAATTTAAACGTCCGGCTTTAATATCCCCCGCACGAAACGACAGAAGAAAAAAAAAACGACATGCACACACGAGCCAGGTGGATGGATGTAAAATTTTCGGACGTGTCATTAAAGGTGCGCGAATTGTTCGCGTAATTTATGGGCCCTCCAGTTACTACAAGTCGTAACGTTCAAGGCATCAAACGCCGTGCCATGTGGCGTCTCCGGAATTATTAATAACTCGCCACATACATCATTTTAAATCGAGGGTGAGGAAGAACATTTAGAACCCACGGAAACTCCACGTGGGATGAATACGAGCTCGTATTTTTTGTACAGTTTTGTCGGTTTTAATTTAGGTAAATGAAAATGTCTTTAGTAAAACTCGAGTCCCTTGTGTTTATAAAAATCAACAAATCTAAAAAGACTCATAATATCTAAAAATTACTACCATAATTCCTGTAAATATTTGAAAACAAGAAAATAATTACTAATAACAAAAAAAAAGTAGCTTGGGAGGCATGTTTACGATAATCGACATGAAGTCTTCGCCGTGGGTGCATTGTTTACACTGGCCGTTTTTTCTTTGATGTCGTTCCGGGCGGCCGGAGGAAGAACCATGTGCGGTGCGTTCGAGCGAAACAAAACATAAAGTCCTGTTTATGTGTATCCATTTATCTATATGCTATATACGTTTATCATTGTGTGTGTCTAGCTCCACATGGCCTAATCGTGTGTTTGTTGTTTCAGCTGATCGACGCCAGCTACAGGAGCAGTCCTTCTTTCCAAACCTCAGCTGTGATAGCCCTGTGTTCAGTTCTACTGGGCCTAGTTGTCTTTATAGGAATAATCTTAGTCTGGAAGTGAGTATTGATTGTATTTTACGGATTTTAGTTTTAGACTAATTTAATTTAATAAAAAAAAACGTTTTTTTTTTAAACAATCAATTTTCTATGGGGATCTAATCTAATCCTTCGCTTTATTAAAAATAGTGTTCCAATTTTTAATGCCCCGCTCGAAATTAACCAGATCACGCAAACCTTTTAAAAATTTTCAATAACCCTACTCAGCCACGACAATAAATAACCTTCTAACAAGTACCCAATTTCCCCCCTTGAATAAAAAAAAACAACAGCCGGTGGATTTCATTTAATAACCCTCTTATCAAAAAAAGCATAAAACGCTAGTGGTCTGCTGCTCTTTAGCGTCCTGACAGGAAAGCCCGTGGGCTTTATCTCGCCGGAAA
The DNA here is from genome assembly GCA_963082785.1 of Philonthus spinipes. Lineage (NCBI taxonomy): Eukaryota > Metazoa > Arthropoda > Insecta > Coleoptera > Staphylinidae > Philonthus > Philonthus spinipes. Next base: position 2,070,364 of record OY720316.1, read on the forward strand.
GGAAGGGCTGTCGATTTTTTCTCGTGAAAAAAAAAAACCTCCGGCGGGGAGTACTTGTTAAAAGGGCGCGCTCTTGTGTGTGTGCGTGTGAGCAATTTCGCCAGCCACCTCGTCTAATGACTTCCAGGACTTCCTCATTGCCGGGGTCGTGATAATAAGGGCCTGATTAATTATTGGGCTGATTAAGTTGAAAGGGGAGAAGTTCCCGCGGGCGTCAGGTGACAGATCTAGGCCGCCCCCGTCACTTCCCCCACGCAGCGCGTCTTGGTTTCCAGAAAACCGCACGGGCGTAATTAATATGGCCGCGCTTAATTCCCACGCGGTTTTTTTTTTATTGTTACCACGTACTTACGTTTATGTAAGACAAAAGAAATATACAAAAAGAAATACGTGCTGAAATTTCCATTGCTTTTTTTATAAAATAATTAATCAATAAATTATTTTCCCTTTAGCTACGGTGATATTTTGACTTTACTTTAAAAAATATCCAATAATAGACATTTTTTAAATGGATGAATAATTTAAGATTTATGAAATATTTTTTTATTATTTTTAGAAAGAAAGATAAATTAAATCTGTTCAGGTCAGACTGAAACCAATTATTCCTTCCCTCAATAACGACAAAGAAAAAAAAATCCGAGCCGCGGTTATGCTTCCCCCTCATTAAAGATTCCGAAACCCACCACTTATGATTAATGCCCGGCACTGAATCAGGTTTCAAAGAATCCTCCCTTCTGGTAATAGCCTAGATACGTCCACCCGCAAAGAACTAGAAGCGAGGGAAAGCAGAATTACTCCCTCCGCTTCATTCAAGAAAAGCGTAATTAAAATCGCGTTTTATTTCGTAAGTCGATTCCCTCCTTATTATAACGAATTGGGAATCCGTGGACAAATTGCGATTTACGGATCGCAGTCCACACCTTTTGTTGTAAATTTCAATTTTTGCGGAAGGACTCGACGGTGGCGGCGCGCTCAATCTTCCGGAAAGCAATTGTTGCGATTCATTCCGACCGGCAATATTGAATTTTTAGACGCTGTTTACGGCCCCGGGATAATAAATATTTATTAGTTTTGCATGCGCTCCTTTTGAAATGTACGCGGAGGGAAACAATAAGAGAGAAAGAAAGGAGAAGGAATAAAAACTGGGTTAGCTCTTCTCTCCGCTTCACTTTGCCAACTGTGACGTTTCGCGTTTCTGGGTAACATTAGACGCCATTCAGAAATGTACTTGTTTGTGTTTTTTTGTTTGTTTGAAAGGTTGATGAAATTTTCGCGAAATACAGCGCACTTCACATAAATAATATTATTACATATTTCTATTTAAACTAATTTAATACTATACCTAAATTTCAATTTTCCAATAATTCTAAGCTGTAACCTAGCGGGAAATCCTAAGTGGTTCAGGTGGAAACAATCAACCTGATTGGGACAACAAAGAAAATGAGAATATCTTCCGGAATAAGAGTAAAAAAAAATACAGAAATTAATTATAAATAAGCTGAAAATCACCTATTTTAAAATTTTTCGATGAAGAATGACACTTGTTTATTCCATAATGTTTTTATTTCCAGTAGCCTGATACGTATTTGTAACATTTTTTTGTATTCGGAGCTAATCTGTAAGGAAAATATGAAGCTTATCGTGTACGTTATATTTTATCATCACAGTCTAGCAAGCAGTAATAGATACATTGAATGTAAAAATATTTAATAACATACACTTGAAATTTATAATTTTCTGTACGGAATAGCCCCAATTATTATTCCATCAAATATAAAAATATTTTTTTTTATAAAAAAATCAATTTTCTCTCCCTTGAAATAAAAGAGAAAAATTGGGTTGACAGTTTTAAAAAAAATAATCGTTCATAACCGTGACGGCGTAACCACCTCCGTCAAATTGAAAATAACAAAAAAGCTATTTTTACGCACTCAACGCCGCCACTCAAAAATACACGCATATATATATATATTTCAAAAAGCCCTTTCTGAATCTAATTACAACTTTTAATAGAATGCTAATCCATCCTTCGGCCGGGGCTAAATATAAATTATGCCCCACCCTCGAAAAGCCACTCTCATTCCGCATTAGAATTTATAATTTCGGCGCGACACTTTTTCCTAGCCTCTCGAAAACATAATTCACGCGGGCCTTAACCCCTTTCGGATATTTATTGTGCGAATGAAAATAAGTTTATTTCCTCTTAGCGAAATTGAATTTCTAATATCGACACGAATTTATGCCGTTTTCGCGAGGCGGCGGCGGGGGCGGCGGTATATCAAAGGGCCCGGGCGAATCAATTCACGGGAATGTATGTATGTAGGTACGGCGGCGCGCACCGGAGACTACGTTTGAGATGGATGCCTATTTTTATCAAGTGCGCTAGTAGGATGTAGTGGTTGTGAAGAGTCTAGGGAAATTTCGTATATACATTTATTCATGCGTCGTTCAGGATTTTTTTTATTTATTTCGATTTTATTTTCGCTTTTTGAGAAATAAAGTGGGAATTTATAGTTGGGTCTCGAATAATATTTTACCCCTTTTCCTATTCCTCGGGGAGTGAGATACATACGTGAGATTTTTCCTGTATGTATAAAATAAAATAAGAATCTCGATAATCAATAACACTTATTATAACTCGATTTTATACAGGCTAATATGTAGTCGAATATGTCACTATTCTTCCCAAAATTTGTCTTTAAAGTCATTCATAGTTACTATTTTCACTAGAAACTGACTTTAAAGTAATTTACAGTCACCATTTTTGCTAGAAATTGAGTTTTAAATTGTTGACAGTCACTACATTCACCAGAAAATGACTTGATAGTCACTATGTGTACTAGAAATTGACTTTAAAGTCACTATTATTGTCAAAAATTGACTTTAAATTATTGTCAGTCACTATTTTCACTAGAAAATGACTTGATAGTCACTATTTGTACTGTAAATTGACTTTAAAGTCATTTATAGTCATTATTTTTGCTAGAAATTTACTTTAAAGTCACTATTATTGTCAAAAATTGACTTTTCAATTATTGACAGTCACTATATTCCCTAGAAATTAACTTTAAAATCATTGAGAGTTACTATATTCACTAGAAATTGACTTTAAAGTCATTTATAGTCATTATTTTTGCTGTAAATTGACTTTAAAGTCACTATTATTGTCAAAAATTGACTTTAAATTATTGTCAGTCACTATTTTCACTAGAAAATGACTTGATAGTCACTATTTGTACTGTAAATTGACTTTAAAGTCATTTATAGTCATTATTTTTGCTAGAAATTTACTTTAAAGTCACTATTATTGTCAAAAATTGACTTTTCAATTATTGACAGTCACTATATTCCCTAGAAATTAACTTTAAAATCATTGAGAGTTACTATATTCACTAGAAATTGACTTTAAAGTCATTTATAGTCATTATTTTTGCTGTAAATTGACTTTAAAGTCACTATTATTGTCAAAAATTGACTTTTCAATTATTGACAGTCACTATATTCACTAGAAATTGACTTTAAAGTCATTTATAGTCATTATTTTTGCTGTAAATTGACTTTAAAGTCACTATTATTGTCAAAAATTGACTTTTAAATTATTGACAGTCACTATATTCCCTGGAAATTAACTTTAAAATCATTGAGAGTCACTATATTCACTAGAAATTGACTTTAAAGTCATTTATAGTCATTATTTTTGCTGTAAATTGACTTTAAAGTCACTATTATTGTCAAAAATTGACTTTTCAATTATTGACAGTCACTATATTCACTAGAAATTGACTTTAAAGTCATTTATAGTCATTATTTTTGCTGTAAATTGACTTTAAAGTCACTATTATTGTCAAAAATTGACTTTTCAATTATTGACAGTCACTATATTCACTAGAAATTGACTTTAAAGTCATTTATAGTCATTATTTTTGCTGTAAATTGACTTTAAAGTCACTATTATTGTCAAAAATTGACTTTTCAATTATTGACAGTCACTATATTCACTAGAAATTGACTTTAAAGTCTCTATTATTGTCAAAAGTTGACTTTTAAATTATTAAAAGTCACTATTTGTACTCTAGATTGACTTTAAAGTCATTTATAATGATTATTATTGTCAAAAAATGACTTTAAAATCATTGAGGGTCACTATATTCACTAAAAATTGACTTAAAAGTCATTTATAGTCATTATTTTTGCTAGAAATTGACTTTAAAGTCTCTATTATTGTCAAAAATTGACTTTTAAATTATTAACAGTCACTATTTGTACTCTGAATTGACTTTAAAGTCATTTATAGTGATTATTATTGTCAAATAATGACTTTAAAATCATTGACAGTCACTATGTTCACTAGAAATTGACTTTAAAGTCATTTATAGTCACTATTATTGTCAAAAAATTATTTTAAAGTCATTGAGGGTCACTATATTCACTAGAAATTGACTTTAAAGTCATTTATAGTCATTATTTTTGCTATAAATTGACTTTTAAATTATTAACAGTCACTCTTTGTACTCTGAATTGACTTTAAAGTCATTTATAGTGATTATTATTGTCAAAAAATGACTTTCAAATCATTGACAGTCACTATATTCACTATAAATTGACTTGATAGTCACTATTTGTACTCTAAATTGACTTTAAAGTCATTTGTAATGATTATTATTCTCATAAAATGACTTTAAAATCATTGACAGTCACTATATTCACTAGACATTGACTATATAGTCACTATTTGTACTCTTAATTGACTTTAAAGTCATTTATAGTGATTATTATTGTCAAAAAATGACTTTAAAATCATTGACAGTCACTATATTCACTATAAATTGACTTGATAGTCACTATTTGTACTCTAAATTGACTTTAAAGTCATTTATAGTGATTATTACTGTCAAAATATGACTTTAAAATCATTGACAGTCACTATATTCACTATACATTGACTTGATAGTCACTATTTGTACTCTAGATTGACTTTAAAGTCATTTATAGTGATTATTACTGTCAAAATATGACTTTAAAATCATTGACAGTCACTATATTCACTATACATTGACTTGATAGTCACTATTTGTACTCTAGATTGACTTTAAAGTCATTTATAGTGATTATTACTGTCAAAAAATGACTTTAAAATCATTGAGGGTCACTATATTCACTAAAAATTGACTTTAAAATCATTTATAGTCATTATTTTTACTAGACATTGACTTTAAAGTCTTTATTATTGTCAAAAATTTACTTTTAAATTATTAACAGTCACTATTTGTACTCTGAATTGACTTTAAAGTTATTTGTAGTGATTATTATTGTCAAAAAATGACTTTAAAATCATTGACAGTCACTATTTTCACTAGAAATTAACTTGATAGTCACTATTTGTACTCTAAATTGACTTTAAAAACATTTATAGTGATTATTATTGTCAAAAAATTGACAGTCACTATATTCACTATAAATTGACTCTAAAGTTACCATTTGTACTAGAAATTGAATTTAAAGACATTTTTGAGAGGGGTTGTAAATATCCATATATGTTTGACAACGTAGTTTTCTGAGAGACTGATTTTCCAAGAGTGTGTTTTCTCATTCTTCAAGTTAAATTAGATGGATTTAATTAAAATAAATGTTGTGTATATTAATGAAAATCCATGTAATAAAAATCTGAATACATTTCTTGGAACTAATATAAATTCCTTGGGGAATATATTCGAAGCGCCAAGAATCATCTATTTACAAATCACAGTTGTTTACACACGTCACTCCAAGAGGCGTGGTAAAATAAAATCCGACACCCCACGCTGCCAAAATCCAATTAAACCGAGCAAAAACGCATAATCGCTCACTAATACCCTGGACGATTAGTAAACCAACACCATCCAGGAAACGGCCCGAAACCCGACCGCATCCCGCAGATGCTTCCTCCTTAAATCACGACTTCTCAGTCCGTACGCGAAAGCAACACGCTTCTCTTTGTTTATCGCCATCAGCTGCTTTTCGGAATTCTCAAGAATCCGTGTAATTTTCGACCAACGCTCTCTCTCTCTCTCTCTCTCCGGGGAACCGGAGCCTCCGGCCGTTTCCGGTCTCTTCTTCTCCGCGGCCCAGTTGCGGAGCTCCGGACAAATCCTCCACTTCCTTTAACAACCGACTGCGCGTCACGTACGTCTTGGAATTAATGGCGGTATTAATGGGTGCGTTCCGGGTATTTCCAACCAACACTGGAAACGTAAATATAGATGCTGTTCCTGTTTGGCGTGCTTTAGAAATTTCAGAACCGCACCTGAACTAACGAAAAGTCTCTGAATCTATTTCGGTTTCAATAATTTGAAAAGTAATCAGGACTAGGGCATTTTTGAATTATATTCACAACAATTATGGGTAATACAATTGTGCTGGTTTGATTTTTTATGATATATTTTATTGCAATAAAATTAATAAGGGAAATTTCTGGCAATGATCAGTATAATTCGATCAATCCATTTATCCAACTGCAAAAATTACTTATAATTTACGTTTTTGATAAACACTGGAATAATCGGGACTATTCTGTATGGATAACGTTCAATATAACATGATTGTTATCCGTGAAGTATCATAGTTCAAGTGGATTATTAATTATTTTCATTTAATTTTAAAAATAATATTTCGGCTGAATTGAATTGTTTCAACAATAATTATTTAAGAATTCATATTGAATGCATTTTATTTATAGAACTGAAAAATAATACATTAAATATATATATTTTTTAATATAAAAAACGCATTAATCCTAATTGAACGAATCGAGCAAATTGATTCTAATCCCTCTCTTTTTCAGTATATGTGCGCACACATACGCGTCTGTCTGTGATCTGAGCTTAATGGTCGGATAAGAGATGTTCTAAATCCCGGCGGTGCTAAACGTCTCTATCCGGAACACGCATCACGCTCAATCGCCCTCACGGAATCCTTTTACACGCAAAAAGCATAAAAAAAAAACGACGACGACGGCGGGCGGAAAAAAATACAACACGAAACCGGGACGTGGGAAACGGGAAGCCCCACGGTTCGAGTGGAACGGGGGGTGGTCGGGGAGCGAGGATCGGGCGGGTTTGTTGTCCTCCCTTTTTACATAACGCTAAATCTCTTCAATTATACGCTAAATTTTGCACACGCGAAACGTTACACCGTCTAAACGCGACGATTGGTAATGAAGGGGAAAATATTGGGTTACTTTTCGCAAGGGTTGGTCTTCCGAGTGATCACTTACCCGTGTGTTAGTAAATCCGTACAAAAATTCGAAGCAACAGTCTGATTCATGCGTGAAGAGATAATAATTAAGAAGCAAAATCTTATTTTTAAAAGTAATTGCGTCAAAAAGTTGCAGTGGATCGAAACAATGAGATTACTTCGAAGCAGAATTCGATTTTGAGTTTGTTGAGAAAAAAAAAATGCAGAAAATGCTGTCATTTGATGAAACGTGCACTGATTAATCATTATTGTTGGCGAAACACTGCTAAAATTGTTTCTACAATAAAAAAAATTGTGGCTCTAAAATAATAATGCGTTTTTATTTAATTGAGAAAAAAATTCGATTACTTCGATGTAAAATAAGATTATGAATTGCGTGGAAAAAAATGTGATTACTTCAAAAAAACGATTACTTCAATTGTGAATTTGTTGGAAAAAAATGGGATTACTTCGAAACAGAATTCGATTTGAAATTGGGTGAGAAATAGAAATGAATTTACTTCGAAGAAGAATTGAATTGAAAAAGTGAGATTACTTTGAAGCAGAATAGAATTTTCAATTTGTTGGGAAAAAAATGGGATTATTTCGAAGCAAAATTCTATTTAAATTTGTGTGAGAAAGAAAAAGAGTTTACTTCAAAGAAGAATTTAATTGATAAATTGAGATTGCTTTGAAGAAAAATAGAATTTTGATATTGCTGAAAAAAATGGGATTATTTCGAAGCAGAATACAATTTGAAATTGGGTGAGAAATAGAAATGAATTTTCTTCGAAGAATTGAATTAAAAATGCAACCAATTAGATCCATTTATTTAATTGGTTTTTAATATTACGTTTGTTACTTGAATAAATAATTGATCTAATTGACTGGAATCGTGTTATTACACGATAACGTTTCTTAATTATTTGCAATAAAAATTACAAATGTCGTAATACGCTACACGGTCTCACGGTATGCAATTCCTTGAGTTGAAAACGCTTTTCTAATAAACAACCCGCGCGCTGTTAATGACGATTACAACAGCAATCAATCAATAAGTGAATTAATCCCGGCGCGCGCGGCGGGGAAGGGACTTCTTGTTGTAATTATTGTCGCAACTAAGTGCCTTATTGTTCGGAGCACACGTGTAATTACTTGCCCGGCTAGTTACTATGGTAATTTCTAATTAAAGGCTGTAAGTGGATTACCCACTCTTGCTCCCAAGGAGCCATACGTTCGATCGGGCCCGCAACCCTTCTTCCACCGCCGTGACGGAAAGGGGGAGCGTCTTGGGAATTCCCGACACCCAGCCGCAGGATTTGAAATCTTGAAATCTGCCGCCCAGAAATTCCATTATGCAAACACCGAAAATTAATTAATGGATAATTTCGTGGACGCTATATTTGAGTTTTATTCGAAACGTTTTGTGTTTAATAAAAAAAAATGAATGTATTTTTTTGCAGCAACATTAATTTTATCCACAGAACTGATTTATTCGGTAAATACTTTGTTCGCTGCGGCTTATTCGATTAGAAATTGAAACACATTCAATTATAACGAATAGAAGACGACGCAAGCGCCGTCTTTTGCCGAATTTCATGAAAAGTGGTGCGATTAGATTAGAATCAGTGTATTAGAGAAAAATATTTTCCTGGCTGTATGATATCTTAAAAAAATACACTTTTTGCATATGTGAGAAAAATGATACTACTTTAAAGCAAAGAGTTGGATTTTTTAATTGGCTGAGAAAAACTCATGCGCTCATTTTAATTGAATGCTGAACAAACTAACAGACCTATTATTTTATTAGGGCTGTTTTTTTTGCACGATTTTTTCAATAATATTTTCAACAAATTTCTTGGTTTACACAAAAATCACACAACGGATCCTATGGAACTAAGTAGACAGTGTTGATTGAGGCTTGACATGAACACCTACACAAAGATTAAGCTTTATTGGTGTTATTGAAAATCTTAATTTTATTTCAACGATTAAAACATTTTCTGTGTGACAAATTAAATTTACCGCAATACACATAACGATTACCCGAACTAACATCATTAAATCCCCGACGCCGGTTGGTTCCCGAAAAGACAAACAAGAGCAGCTCCCATTGTCTTAAGCAACGACCTGTGGTCGGTCGGTCATTAAGCAAAACGAGCCGAGTGAAATGAGCCGGTCGCGAGGCACGGGCGGTTATGTAAACGTCTCAATTCCGCCTTGTTAAAAAGCCATTTCTGCCGGCGATGGCCGAGGAGATGATGGGAAATTGCCGACATCCGGTGTAATGCACTTTTCGGACGCACTCTAAACCGCCGTTTTCGTTCCGTTTCAGACACAAGAGAAAAGTACAAAATTTCCTCCCCTGCAAAACTTCGCCCCAGAACAACTGTGATGGCCCCACGGCCACCGGAGTCATCTACGAGGACCTCCACGACGTCGCCATACCCAGACATCAAGCGGCGCATCCGCATGCTGGAAGACATATTGTCGCACCTTCTATGGAGGTGAGTACACTTGATCGAAAAATTTGGTTGTGATTGAAATAATTAAAAAAAATAATCAAGATCTTGAGAATATTACATATGAAATAATAATATTAATAAAATGTTAAAAGCTACTTCAGAAATAGGATAAAGAAAAAAAAAATAATAATAGGTTTCCAACCGTGTATTCCGCGCTGCATTTCCCGCCATTGTAGTTTCCTACGACGGTTCGCGGCATGCTCTTCAAAAATGTGTTCTAAAGTTTCGCGAAAGATTAACGAAACGGACGGCAGAAAAATAGAAAAGAGTATTTATTCACTTGGTCGCAGTTATTTAAATATATTATATATTTAGTATTTCATATATTAGTTTTAATATGTTAATTTATTGCTTTTAATGTATTTAATGTTTTTAATGGCAACCGTTAATAAAGGATTATTATTCCACATTTAATAACAAATTTTCTGTAGAATTTAAATTACGGAATTAAAATTTCGTCCTTTCGGTCGATGGCCATTTTCTGAGGTTTAAAAATGTGTAAATGATTTTATTTATATGTATTATAAAATTATATAATATAATACTCAGAAATAAATATTTTCCCGAATGATCTTGATTATTTTTTTTTTTCTTATTTCAATTATTATTTTAAATTTGCATGATTAACAAAAACGATCTTTTCATCTCAGGGAATTTCAGATTTGTATTCTTGTTTATTTTATTTTTTTATTTTTGTTCTCTCTTTAATAGATAGACACCTCGTGCACGGTAGTCTTTAACGTCCGGGAGGAAGACGTCCGCCTGATAAATAACGAAACGTAATACCAACCAAAACAAATTAATTAACACGAAACGTGAACAAAAACAACGCTTTGACTGTGCTCTAACATATCAAAACCGAAACCCGCCCTCGTCAAATCATTCATCACAGCGCGCCCGCTCCCTTATCAATCACAATCAGGTCTTAATTAAGTAATCCGTAGGAATATAATAAGTTTAGCCCGAGACGGCGGGGTTATACATTCCGCAAGTTTTCACATATACCAGATTAAAAGTCCGCGTAAACTTGGATTAGTTACGGCGCCATTTCGGTAATTGGTGTAGGGCTTGTGTGCCGCTTCTCAGGAGGGGGGAAGTTTTCGCAGCTAGTTTTCGTCTTGATTAAAATTGTCCCCGTGTTTTCTGCGTCTGTATTTTGCATATTGTATCCTCGTTTAAATTTAGAAAATATTAAATTAAATTAATAAAGTTTAATTTATAAAATTAACAATAATAATAACCTAACTAATTCGACGAATAAAGCACTAATAACCTTTCTTGTGAAGAAAGTGCTTTATTCGTCGAATTAATTTGATCTTCACGTAACTCAATCAATCAATTTAATAACCTAACTATTTTCGTGCACAAATCACATATAAAACCTTAAAATTTGATTTAGAAGAGTTTTGTGTGAGACACAAATTTTCTAACTATGTGGCACTGTATGGGTTGAAATTAATTTTTCCCCCGGGTAGTGCAACACCAGCTTGAGCTGAGATATTTTAAATTGAATTATAATAATAATAAACTAATAGACAAGTTATACTTACTTTCTCTCCAAAGAAGGGCCTTAGTATAATGAGCGTAAGGTTATCCTGAAAGTAGAAAAAATTGACAGCTGAGAGTTTAAGGTTATCCTGAAAATAAAACAATTCGACAGCTGAGATTTTTAGGTTATCCTGAAAACAGAACAATTTGACAGCTGAGATTTTAAGGCTATCCTGAAAACAGAACAATTTGAAAGCTGAGATTTTAGGGTTATCCTGAAAACAGAATAATTTGACAGCTGAGATTTTAAGGCTATCCTGAAAACAGAACAATTTGACAGGTGAGATTTTAAGGCTATCCTGAAAACAGAACAATTTAACAGCTGAAAGTTTAAGGTTATCCTGAAAACAGAACAATTTGACAGCTCAGATTTTAAGTCTATCCTGAAAATACAACAATTTGACGGCTGAGAGTTTAGAGTTATCCTGAAAATAGAACAATTTAACAGCTGAGATTTTAGGGTTATCCTGAAAATATAACAATTTGACGACTGAGAGATTAGGGTTATCCTGAAAATAAAACAATTTGACAGCTGCGATTTTTAGGTTAGTAAAAATTAAAAAAAAAGAAAGTTTAACGGCCGATAGTTTCATCTCTTAGGCTCGTTCCACAAAAAAAATCAATACAAACAAGTTCCTTCTTAAAACGCACCGCGACAAAAGAAACACGACCAGCATAAAGCCACTCTTTATGTTCGCAATGAAAACCGGTCCAAAAATATCCCTCCTATTACCGGATTAATCATTAATGTTCTAAAAAAAGAGAGAGCGGCGGCGAAGGGCGCCCCATTATCCCGTTTAACGCAATGCACCCCGCCGCCTAATGATTTAAGCCGTTCGTACAGCGCCGTGTGGAAATGGGGTGGGGAAAAAAGGTGCAATAACTCGTTACGTCATTACCGTCACCTCATTACTGTAATGGATGGTTCGTTTAAGAAAAAAAAAACGGCTCTCAGCGTATGGAAAATTATATGTTATGCGTGTGTGAATGATAGATTAAAGAGACGATTACTAGAAATGATCTTCTTAAGGATTTAAATAGAGAGGGGGGGATATAAGAAATTATAAAAAGTGCATAACCTCGACACCCAATACGGGTAAAAGAAGATAAGATTAAGAAAGAAAGAAAGAAAGAAAGAAAGAAAGAAAGAAAGAAAGAAAGAAAGAAAGGAAGAAAGGAAGAATGAAAGAAAGAAAGAAAGAAATGAAAATGAAACTTGAAAGAAAATGTGTTCTCGTTTAATACAAAATTTAATTTTAAATGGAATTATTTAGTTTTTTTATTATCACTTAAAAGAAATTTAATAGTTTTCATTCGATCGTTCCTTTTGTGCTTTTGCACCTTATAAAAATTACATCAAATATTTGTGGTTGAATTATTCCCAACATGAATGTTATTTGATTAATTAACACAGCATTCCGAGTTTATTAATACACATCCCCTCCATTTAATTAAGACATATGTAATTCGCTTAACCCAAATCAAAGCCTCCCCCATTCCGCGGACTTAATACGACATAACAAATGTTTGTTTGCGCTTCTGTTTGTGTGTGTGTGCGTGGTTGTTTTTGCTTAATGTGTTCCACTAACGCAACCCTTTCTTTTGTTGAATTTCAGATGATTGATGTTAAGAACAACATCCACTACCCCAGCGGTTACCCGATATCGACGCACCCTCCGGTGTTCTTGTGCTCGTCCCCGGGACCCGACCCGTACTGCTCGCAGGATTTGTACAATCCGGTTTACGAGGAGTTGAGCGACGCGGAGAGCGAGCTGGCCCCGGCGCCGCACAGCGAGGACGAGTTCGCGGAGGACGAGCTCAGTTTGGGCGGGGAGGGTGAGAGGCGGCTTCACGCCGCTCAGGCCTTCCGCGGGGATTCCCAGCAGAGGAGGGACGTTCCGAGGTTCAGAAGACCCCACGAGCCGCTCCCGCCGATTCCGGGCGGGAGGCGGCATAAGAGCTTGGAGAGGAGGAGGCAGGAATTCCACGAGGGGATGCTGCTGGACGCGCTGCTCCAGCTCTACCCGAGGGTCGGGAGCGTGGGGCCGCCCGGAAGACGGCAAATCCCGAGTATAACGCAAAGACTCCAGTGCTTGTCCCCGACTCCGGGGCCCTACGAGACAGTGCCAGTGATAGGACACTTAGCCACGTTCAGGCCGGTGCCGAAGCCGTATTCGCAGGACTCTGCGTTCGGTTCGGATTCCGGTTATAGCAATCACACGAGCGGCACGAGGGGGTCCAGTCGGGGCCGCAGGGATCCCAGGGATCCCAGGAGGCTGTCCCAATTGAGTGCGGACTTGGCCCTCACGTAGAAATACTGTAGGGTTTTATCATTCATTTGTGATAAGAAAATATGAAAACGCAAAAAAAAAATCGGAACTATTAGCCACCCGTACTTAGTTATCTCGCATTTCCCATTTAAATTTAGTTCCTTGTATAATACACTTAAAAGCACATTTGTTTAAACAAGCAAAACCTTAGTTTCTCAAAAAAAAATCATGACAATTCCACCAACACTTTTATGCAAACAATTTTACAAAACAATTGTTCATAAAAATACGTTGATGAAAGTGAAAAGTGTGCCCAAAATTTTCACAATTCATTTTGATTACGATTACTGAAACCATGCAACATAACCTACACCGAAATACTGACATTTGATTCTTAGGTTATATTTTACCAGTTGTCAACTTTTGAATAATTCTGGCAACTGGATTGACAGGTGATTAAAGGTAATTGATATTTGGTTTTTAGGTTATGTTTTTTTTTCAGTTGTCAGAATTTGAATACCAAAAACCAAAGCTTTATGAATTGACATTTGTTTTTCTAGATTTTAATGAACGTTTTTAAACTTGAATACATTTTGCGACAAAAAAGGCGCTTCATTTTAATGAGAGCTTTTTTTTAAAATCATATCTCGTATAATTTTTGAGAGAGAAAATATGGCACTTGATTTTAATTAATGTTTTTTTTAAATCATATCTTGTGTAATTTTTGAGAGAAAAAATATGGCACTTAATTTTAATTAATGTTTTTTTTAATCATATCTCGTGTAATTTTTGATAAAAAAATGGCACTTGATTTTAATGAATACTTTTTCAAAAGTAATTCATTCGTTCATTAAAATCAAGTGCCAATATTTTTCCAAAAATTTACACAAAATTTGATTAAAATATATATATATATAGATTTTATAGTGTGCATTATTAGAAAAATGAAGCACACTTGATTTTAATGAAATCTTTTTTGAAATCAAATGATAAAATATGGCTTTTAATGAACTTTTTTTTTGAGAAACTACTCTCCGATCTCCTTAAAAAAAAGCAAACTTAAGTAAAAACCCACGACATTCCATAAGTGGTTTTTAAAATCGCACCCCCATCGCCCCCCTAAACACATTGTAAATAAATAAACATTTAAAAAGAAAAAAACAATACACCCCTCCTCTTGTATAAAATTAAAAAAAAAAAAACTCACACGTCGGGACTAATTTCGGCCAACCAAAGTTGTAAAGAATTTTTCTAATTATCGTCTTGTACTATAAAGAACGTTTTGTATATTTTTCTCCAACCTTAGAATTTATTTATTTATTCACTGTACATATTTATTTATGAGAAGATGCGATATTTATTTCCTCCTCCCTTTTCGTAGGAAAACTTTAGCGAACACTGATCTTTAAGTCCCTAAACCTCTACCCCCCCGCCCCCCTCACCCTCGCCCGAATAATTTCCTCTCGGAATAATCCGACGTGGGAAATATGCAAATTCGCCGCCGTCGGACAGTCGGGCCAAAACTTTTTATCGAGCTCCGTAAATTTAAGTCTCACCTCAGATTAATATATACATATGAACGTTTGTGTGTGGATTATGAAAGTTTTATATATATATATATATATATATAAAAAATAATAGTAATTAAAACATTTTTTTTAAATTATTTTTTCATTTATACGTTATTATGTATTACAAGAAATGTCATTAGAATTATTATTAATTTGTAATAAAAATTGTAATAGATTTATTATCCAAAATTAAAAAACGAATATAGGATAAATTCTATAATTACAACTTTTCAAATTTTTTGGATTTCTGGTCGAAACTTCAAAAATTAAAAATTAAAAAAAAAAATATTTCTAGGCGGAATTCAAACAATCTGTTGACGGATTCTTATTCTGCATTATTTAAACTATATTTTGGGAAAGTTTCAGCTCATTTTATCCACAAATAAACTTTGTACAAAAATTGGCCAAAATCGAAAATTTTCAAGTTTTGAAGTTTTTTTGCTAAAAAAAGTTTTTGCCTCCGATTAAGATGAAAATTGGTGAAAATGTAGTATTTAGTAAGCTGATTAACAATCTGAAATCAGTTCATCGAAATTCCAATCGGAAGTATTTTTTCTAAGCAAAAAACCCGGCGCATGCACCATTTATGCATATTTTTTAATTGAATTTCAAAAATTAAAAAAAATATTTCTAGGCGGAATTCGAACAATCTGTTGACGGATTCTTATTCTGCATTATTTAAACTATATTTAGGGAAAGTTTCAGCTCATTTTATCCACAAATAAAGTTTTTCCAAAAATTGGCCAAAATCGAAAATTTTCAAAGGGGTACCCCTTTGAAGTTTTTTTGCTAAAAAAAGTTTTTGTCTCCGATTAAGATGAAAATTGGTGGAAATGTAGTATTTAGTACGCCGATTAACAATCTGAAATCAGTTCATCGAAATTCCAGTCGGAAGTATTTTTTCTAAGCAAAAAACCCGGCGCATGCACCATTTATGCACATTTTTTAATTGAATTTCAAAAATTAAAAAAAAAAAAATTCTAGGCGGAATTCGAACAATCTGTTGACGGATTCTTATTCTGCATTATTTAAACTAAATAAGTATACATTTTTATTGACAGGTAATACTAAATTAATAATAATAATGACATTTTTTGTAATACATATATTTCTATGAACATATTACAAGAAATATCCATTTATGAAAATGTTCTGTCAAATCGCTATCAACCTGAAGTATTCCAACCTGTTTCTTTTTTTTTGTGTAAAATTCTATAATTCTCTTTTCCATTTTGTGTATTATTTAAAATTGTACTTAAATTAGATACAACCCAAATTGAAATTAATTAATTTACAATAATTAAATGGTTAATTATTTTATCTTTAACCACTACAAATTTTGATTTACATATCGTGTGTTACTTAAAAAAAAAATACAAACTTCCATTGAAACAACTATTTCCCAGGATAGTACCCAAACGACATTTGCCGTTAGATAATATATTTATTACTGTACAGCTTTGCCCTATAAGCCCTTAAATTTGTTAAATTACATTAATTGAAAGCTCTTCATTTACACCTAATCGGTAACATATTTCAATCCATTTTCGTTTGGCTAATTAATTAAATGACATATTTCTCCTCAATTTGAATTAATCCGAATGCATAATTTTAAACTGGAACCCCTATTTTTTTTGTAATATTTATTTCAACACAAAAACTTTCATAATCAACACACATTCTTAAACAGTACGTGTATCGCCTAGCAATATTAGTTTAATAACTGATTACTTAATAATCATTAACAAAAAAAAAGAAAAGAAACGTTTTTTTTTGCGCATTAAAACGAGCACAGGGTCTAGAATTCAGAATATTTTAGTTTGTTAATTAAAGAAAGAAAAAAAAACGTATGTAACAAAAACCGATTAAAAAAAAAGATTTTCCTACAAAAAAAAAAACAACAAAGGTAATAAAAAAAATATCATCAGTGTTTGTATCGTACTCTAGTCCGTTATTTGCGCGCTCGCGTGGAAGAACGAAGAAAACGCCGCGATTTTTATTATGTTATTATTTTATTGTATTATTATTATTTTTGTTTTTAGTTATTAAGTTGTATATTTGCGTGGTGATATTTTTCGTCCTCCACACGGGCGCGCAAAACATTTTTATATATATATAAATATATTTTTTGTTATTGTTTTTTCTAGTGAAGTATTATTTCCTTTATAAGAAAATTATATACAAAAATGTCTGTTTTATTTACCTATACCCATAATAATAATAAAACCTAAAAGACAACATCAAAGATCTCGAACTGCATAAACAGGATAATTAATAAATTAAATAAAAATGAATTGAAAATAATTAATAAATTATTTTCACATTTAGCTCTGTGACTTTTGACTTACGTTAAAGAAATGCACATTAAAACAACTACCTCTCACAGAGTTAAATGTGGAAATAATTTATCAATTATTTTCAAATCATTTTTATTTAATTGATTAAGTATGAAATTGTCGACTATATTAATTAAATGTGGAATAACATTTGTACAGCACGCAAATGTCATTCCACATTTAATTAATATTCTCGACAATTTTCTGCTTAATTTTTACAGCACACAAATCTCATTCTACATTTAATTAATATTCTCGACAATTTTCTGCTTAATTTTTACAGCACACAAATCTCATTCTACATTTAATTAATATTCTCGACAATTTCCTGTTTAATTTTTACAGCACACAAATATTATTCCACATTTAATTAATATCCTGCTTAATCGTTCCATCCTTTGACTATATAAATATGGACTGCTAGATCAACATTTGTATCTAATCGGGTTAAGCCCCGCCCCATTGAGCAAAAAGGCGGGAAATTCAAAAACTATCGAGCAGAATGGTCGCGTTCAGGCAAAACCGATTTGTGTGGCGCTGCAGCGCTTTAGTCAGGCGTTAAAGCATACATTTTTTCCCCGCTGGATCGCTTTTAAAGACATCCAGCTGTATAAAAGGCGACCTTTTTAATTTTACGTGAGAAAAACAGAATTTCTTAATACATTCATGGAGAATGCAAATCCGAGCATATTTTGGCAGCTTTAGTAGTAGTGGTTGTGAAGAACAGACAGGAAAGCACCTGTCTGTTCTTCACAACTTCACAAGCAAAGCCAGACTTTCCGAAGTTCCGGATCTGATGGAAATTATGTAGAAAATAATTCATTCGTTATTAAATATACAACAAATATTAATTACTTAATAAAGACGGGTTTTAAACTGAGTTCACCATTTCAGCAGGAAAAATTAACAAATATATACACGCTAAGCTAAAAAAAACTGCAGGGATTCCTTTCTAGACTTTTTTATTTTCGCAACTAGGAGCTGAACACGTTCTCGTCATTTTTTTAACTAATGTTAATGCATCGTAACAACCTTAAAATTTACCATAATTTTCGAATTAAAGTGTTGCACGTGCAAACATTTCCGGCAATATGCAACCCCTTAGCAAATGGCCACCGGATGCATGCCATTCCTCACACTATGTTTGAATTGATAGAGCGCAATATTTATTATTTAATATTCTTTAAACGAAAAAGTCTGAGTATTTAAAAAAAAACTGCCGGCTCCAAAAAATACTTTCATCTCTCCTTTTAATATTAAGGCCCAATTTTACAAACCTCAAGTAACGTTACTTTCGAGTTTTTTTTTTCATTCTGTTGGCAGCACTTCTATAACCAAATGGAAAGAACCATTTAATTCCGCGAATACGTTACTTAAACCTTATTTTCTGATTGTAAAATTGGGCCTAATTGTTCCATCCCTTAAGTAGCTGTGATTTTACTGCAATAAACTTTGGGAAGGAATATTAGACACTTTTATAATTCGCGTGTTGTGTTGTTATATATGCAGCTTAATATACACTTATGTAAAGTAATTTAAAGGAAAGAAACTTCGTTTAGTTTCACAGATTAAAGTTTTCCCTTTTTTTCTTGCGATATTTACGTATACTTATTTTCACGTCGAATTTATTGATGAGTTTAATTTTCATAGAAAAATAGTCTAATAAACCGAAGACTATTTTTCTATGAAAATTAAACTCATCAATAAATTCGACGTGAAAATAAGTATACGTAAGTATCGGTGAAAAGGAAAGGAAAAAAATTAAAAAAAATTAATATTTACAGAATTCGCAAATTCAAACAAAATGTTCAATATTTAAACACAATTTTATAATACCTGCATAATATATAATACCTTAATAATATAATACCTTCATATTTTTATTATAGTTTTAATATTGACAATTTTGTTTAAATTTGTGAATACTACAATTATTAATATTTGTATAATTCACGAATTCAAACAAAATTTTCAATATTAAAACACAATTTCCGGCTCGCGACATAAAATAAACACCACCGAAAGATCCGGCATTCAAGGAAAATGACATTATACTTTCATATTTACTATACCGGATGTATTATTGATACCGAGGAATTCATTCATAAAATATTCAGATACAAACAGGAAACTTTTCACATTCTCCGGCCGGTTCGATTGTGTTCGCAGGAAAGACAAATCTCGACGTGGAATAGAGCTGGAACAAAAAAAAGGGCATGGAAAAGAAAATGGAAATCCCGCGCGCACACCGGGCATCGGTTATCCTATAAATAATTAAATAACGTGAAATGCCGGAAAATAAATATACGTAAATATCGCAGGGAAAATGGGGAAAAAGGTAGGGCGGTTCATGAAAGTTTAAATTGGCAAAGACAAATATTATTGTGAATATTGAATTTCGAGATTGGGTTTGTTTTTTTTTCGGATTGAATTGTGAATTTATTTAGCTTAGTTTTTGTATAGTAAAATTGTCCTTTTTTTTCTTAAATATTTTTTTTATACAAAATTAATACTATTTGTGCCACAGTCTTCTTGGAACGGTGAATGGAAATTCTTGTTACATTCCATAATTTTTATTTTCACCCAATATAACTTTTATATGAAGTAAGTAAAAAAATATATATTTTGTTGTTCCCACTGAACTAACTTCAATCAAATTTTTAAGGATGCTGGGAAGAAACAGGATAGGAAGACCAAGCAGGTTCAGATGTACGAAGCAGCTGCGAGAAGATAAATTGAGTGGAATGACATAAAAAAAACATTTAAAAAAATTCTGTTACTGATTGGCTCCAATTGTTATTAATTAACTAATTACATAGTATATATATATATATATCATAAACCTTTATTTGGTATCGACTTCTCCAAAATATATAATTACATAGTATTATAATTTAAAAAATTAATAGAAAAAAAGTACTGTTACATATTATATATGTATTTAATTTAGTTTTTATATAATTTCGACTAATAAACTCTGTTCCTATATTATTGTATTATTTATTTTTTTAATGTTGAAATAAATGTATTTCGCGTAAGTGAAGTTACACAGCACAAACCGCATTAAAACTAGTGTGAAATTAATCATAGAGAGACGCGCGATCCCGGCGCCTCCACCAGAACATTCTGCCCGCCCGTAATTTATTACACACGTTTTAATTTATTAAAAGCAGACGCGGCGGATGTTTAACTTTATGACAAAGTGTGTTTTGCGGGGCCCGGCAAACACACCGGAAACCGCAAAAACTCGCCCTGATAAATAAGTGATGCCAGTTGTAAACTGCCGGCCTGTGTGTGTCAAAATCCCGCTACGGCTGGCCCCTGTGAGGTTCCGACGTCGACACGTCTCGGCATGAATATTCAGGTGGAATGCAAATGGCTGGCACGGGGGGGGTCGGTCGGAAAGCGTAAATCGCACTCGAAACATCCATAAACCCCCTGCAATTTTGCGATTCCCAGGCGGGCCGCAGTCCGTGGAGGAGGCGGGAATCAACGGGCGTTCTTTCGTCGGGGTTTAATTATTTAGGGGTTCCGAGGATATGTGGGCCAACGTCTTTCCTCGCTTCAATTATGCAACTGAGAGTGATGCGTGTAGATTAAGGGATTCTTTGTAGATTTCCCTGTTTTCATCTTGAATTCACTGTAATTGGATTTAAAAAATAATAATAAACATAAACAAACTAAACTTTTATTTAAAAAAAATGTATTTTTATATATGCTCATTAAAATTATTCATTCATTAACATTTATTAAAATAATAATAATAAGAACAAGAATACTGCTCCACGGCATAACAATATAAGATGCAGCTTCCTAAAATCCTTACCTCTCGAAATCCACTTTCAATTATCGTTAATTTTATTTCTTCTTCCATCCCCTAAAAATTCTTATTTAGCCAATTGCATTGTTAAAAATAATCGTTTAGAATGTGCTTTTTGCCACAAAGTACCATGTTTTTTTAAAACCCTCAAAAATCCCCGTATCCGAAATAAATTTGGTACCGACAATTATGGTGAATGCGCCGGGTTTACGTTTTTCGCAAATTTTTAAAAAATATTTATAACGAATTACTAACAGTTTTAAAAGTTTATATGTATTGTTTATCAATTGTTTAAACAATTTTGGTAAGAAAAAAAATGGATCTACGTTGAGGACTTATTTTTTTTTTCAAATACATCCTTTAAGCGATTCCTGTTTAAAGAAAATAGAAAAAAAATGGTAAGTTGAGAATTTTTCGCGCTATCTTAATGAAACTTTCTGCATATATCAACCAAACTATCCTCTTTAAGATTATGTGAAAAACAAAAAACACCCCATCCACAGTTTTCGAGTTATTTCCAACTGAATGCGCAGAGGGAGGAATTTCACTCCTGGTTTGTGTGTATGGAAAATATAAAAAATCGTAAGTTGGGAATTTTTCGAGCTATCTTAATGAAACTTTCTGGATATATCAATCAAACTATCCTCTTTAAGATTATGTAAAAAACAGAAAACACCCCATCCACAGTTTTCGAGTTATTTCCAACTGAATGCGCAGAGGGAGGAATTTCACTTGTGATTTGTGTGTATGGAAAATATAAAAAATCGTAAGTTGGGAATTTTTCGAGCTATCTTAATGAAACTTTCTGGATATATCAACCAAACTATCTTCTTTAAGATTATGTAAAAAACAGAAAACACCCCATCCACAGTTTTCGAGTTATTTTCAGCTGACTGCGCAGAGGGAGGAATTTCACTCGTGATTTGTGTGTATAGAAAATATAAAAAATCGTAAGTTGGGAATTTTTCGTGCTATCTTAATGAAACTTTCTGGATATATCAATCAAACTATCCTCTTTAAGATTATGTAAAAAACAGAAAACACCCCATCCACAGTTTTCGAGTTATTTCCAACTGAATGCGCAGAAGGAGGAATTTCACTCGTGGTTTGTGTGTATGGAAGATATAAAAAATCGTAAGTTGGGAATTTTTCGAGCTATCTTAATGAAACTTTTAGAATATATCAATCAAACTATCCTCTTTCAGATTATGTAAAAAACAGAAAACACCCCATTCACAGTTTTCGAGTTATTTCCAACTGAATACGCAGAGGGAGGAATTTTACTGGTGATTTGTGTGTATGGAAAATATAAAAAATCGTAAGTTGAGAATTTTTCGAGCTATCTTAATGAAACTTTCTGGATATATCAATCAAACTATCCTCTTTAAGATTATGTAAAAAACAGAAAACACCCCATCCACAGTTTTCGAGTTATTTCCAACTAAATGCGCAGAGGGAGGGATTTCACTCGTGGTTTGTGTGTATGGAAAATATAAAAAATCGTAAGTTGAGAATTTTTCGAGCTATCTTAATGAAACTTTCTGGATATATCAATCAAACTATCCTCTTTAACATTATGTAAAAAACAGAAAACACCCCATCCACAGTTTTCGAGTTATTTCCATTGTAATGTTCAGAGGCAGGGATTTCACTCGTGATTTGTGTGTATGGAAAATATAAAAAATCGTAAGTTGGGAATTTTTCGAGCTATCTTAATGAAACTTTCTGGATATATCAATTAAACTATCCTCTTTCAGATTATGTAAAAAAACAGAAAACACCCCATCTACAGTTTTCGAGTTATTTCCAACTAAATGCGCAGAGGGAGGGATTTCACTCGTGGTTTGTGTGTATGGAAAATATAAAAAATCGTAAGTTGAGAATTTTTCGAGCTATCTTAATGAAACTTTCTGGATATATCAATGAAGCTATCCTCTTTCAGATTATGTAAAAAATAGAAAACACCCCATCCACAGTTTTCGAGTTATTTCCAACTGACTGCGCAGAGGGAGGAATTTTACTGGTGATTTGTGTGTATGGAAAATATAAAAAATCGTAAGTTGGGAATTTTTCGAGCTATCTTAATGAAACTTTCTGGATATATCAATCAAACTATCCTCTTTAAGATTATGTAAAAAACAGAAAACACCCCATCTATAGTTTTCGAGTTATTTACAATTGACTGCGCATAGGGAGAGATTTCACAGAAAAAAAAAACAACAACACAAAAATGGGATATTTTTTTACTTTCTGAGATATTTATAACGGCCGTTTATTATGAGACACCCAATATAGCTAACATCCTGTATATTTAACAATCAATTCTGAACTTAAGCATCATATATTTGTTTTAGTTGTGTCACATAGGGAATAGTAAATAAAAAAGTGAACATAAAACAGGAAAAAAATACTTTATTTCGGCAATATTTTCAACATCGGCACTTCTATTTTTCTATAAACTAGCTTTTACGTCCGTGATTTATCCACTAAAACAATTCCCTTTCAGCTACTAAAATAGAAGACAGAAAAAAAAACATAAATAACGATCCGGTGATAAAACATCCGAAACAAACTATCACATAAGTTATCCAGTTTCATCCGTTCGCTTTAGCGTCCGGGGGAAAAATTTACCTACCAGCGGAAATAACGCTTTGAGCCGGATATACGCGCATTTTTTTATTTACGCGCGCCGAGCAATCCAAACGGCATAATGGGAAATATTCGCGTTCAATTCAATTTCAATGTAAATAATTGCGCCCGGGCGCAAAATAATAAATTAAACTAGCCCTCACACGTTTATTCCTTTTTTTATTATTTTTCACCGGTGATTGAATTTATTATACCGCGAAACAAAAATTCGGGAGTATTGTGTTTTAAAAAGTGCGGTTTTAATGGAATGGATTTTTGCTGGGTGCGGGGAAATTGATTCTGGTGACCTTTCGGTCCGCGCTTTATGTCCCGTTGAAAGCATTCGGGCGAGTGGCCGAATGGACCTTTTCAGGGCGGTTCTTCTTCCGTGTGTGAATTTTCTCCAGAGTCGAAATGTGTTACTTTGAAGTTATTTCCTTTAGATAGCTTAAAAGGTTTTGATATACTCCTAATATTGATGCTTTAAGGGTATAGAAAGTCCACTTGAAATATATTTTGGAAATACTTTCACGATTAAACTAAAAATGTATTTAAATTAAACA
Source organism: Philonthus spinipes (assembly GCA_963082785.1). Lineage (NCBI taxonomy): Eukaryota > Metazoa > Arthropoda > Insecta > Coleoptera > Staphylinidae > Philonthus > Philonthus spinipes. Next base: position 2,094,837 of record OY720316.1, read on the forward strand.
CACTTTTATTGGATGAAAATGTTAAAAAATGTAACTTTATTAATATTATCACTCATCAAGTTTGAGGCTTTTGCTTAATGAAACTCCATAACATTTCAGGGCGAAAATATTAATAAACTCAGAATTTCGATTTTTCTTCGACTGATGAAAAAAAGAGAAAAATAAGCGAAAATATCATCTCAGTGCAAATAAAATCAATTTCAATGATATTTCCATATATACTTATTGAAGAAATTTTAAAGAAATTATTAATTTTATTTTATATGAAAGAAATACAATTTATACTCTGTATTGATCTCATTGCCCACGACAACATGTTTTTAACATTCACCGAGGAAGCAATTATAAAGTTAATTAAAATCTTTTATTGCCGGAATTCAATATCCCTCCAACTTAAAAAAAACAAACAGCCGAAAAAAGCATTAAAGAAAATTTCACGATCGGATTTTATTGCGAGTAATGAATAACGGGCCGCCCGACATTTATTGAAAATAAAACTGTAATTTTATTAAGGCAAACGCGGATTTCAGAGGGATTAAGTCCGGGCGATTACAATTACGCTTTAAAATAATTCGCGAAACGCCCGGAATAATTGAATCGGATCCGCGCGGGCGAATGGCTGATGCTGACGATGATGAATCCGTCAACGTTTTGCGCACTGATACGAAAACCGTGCGCATTGTTTACAGTCGGACCTAATTAAAAATTTAATTGAATTACTGCTGTAATTAAAATTGGTTAAATATGTAAACTGATGTTTTATAGACGGCGCACTCAACGTTTCCACATTAAACATAAATCACGGAATTAATTATAAACGCCGTTCGGCTGTAATAATTTCAAATGGTTCATATGCAAATTAAATCGATGATGGATACACACACACACACGCGCAAACCAACGCGTGTTTATAAATGTGTGTGTGTGCAGTGTGTTGTTGAAATAGTGCAGAAACGGGGGATACACACTGCGGAATTTCCATCCATTCACCTATTGTGCTTTTATGTCAGAGGTTTTACATTTTGTTCAATCGTTTGCGTTATTACATCAAAATGCAAAAAAAAAACGCTACAAACAAAACTGTCGCGATTGAAACTCAACCGATGTGGATTTTAATAAAAACCAAATAATCGCGGTGTAGTGTGTTTATCAAAATTAATTTATAACGAGCTTTTCGATTGTGATCCGAATTAAAAACGTTTATTCGAAATAAATATAATTATTCAATAATATTTGGTGTGCGTTTAATAAATACGCAAACGATAATAAATTTAGATTTGTGTTTATTTATTTGTTATACCGTGATGTTGCTAAATATTATAAGGTCTTTAATGTAAAATATTTATTTGAATAATAACTATATGTTTTCAATATAAATTATTTAATTAAATTTATTATTATAACATTAAAATGTAATTTCTATAGATATCCCCAGGAAGAGAGGAAAACGTTTATGTTTTTGTTTATGTTTATGTATTTGAGAGGCAGATAAACTACGGATAAACAAGAATATCAAGTCGTAACAATAGCGCATAGTAAAATATTCATTCACCCACTTTCATAAATTTAATTTTTGACTTTAAAATCAGTTTTGTTCACTTACATTGCCCATTTTTTACTCTAAAGTCATTTTAGTTCACTTTCATTGCCTATTTTTGACTTTAAAGTCATTTTAGATCACTTTCATTGCCTATTTTTGACTTTGAAGTCATTTTAGTTCACTTTCATTGCCTATTTTTGACTTTAAAGTCATTTTAGATCACTTTCATTGCCTATTTTTGACTTTAAAGTCATTTTAGTTCACTTTCATTGCCTATTTTTGACCTTAAAGTCATTTTAGATCACTTTCATTGCCTAATTTTGACTTTTATTGCCTATTTTTTACTTTAAAGTCATTTTACATCACTTTCATTGCCTATTTTTGACTTTAAAGTCATTTTAGATTACTTTCGTTGCCTATTTTTGACTTTAAAGTCATTTTATATCACTTTCATTGCCTATTTTTGACTTTAAAGTCATTTTAGATTACTTTCATTGCTTATTTTTGATCTTAAAGTCATTTTAGATCACTTTCATTGCCTAATTTTGACTTTAAAGTTATTTTCATTCGTTATCATTGCCTATTTTTTACTCTAAAGTCATTTTAGTTCACTTTCATTGCCTAATTTTGACTTTAAAGTTATTTTCATTCGTTATCATTGCCTATTTTTGACTTTAAAGTCATTTTAGATCACTTTCATTGACTATTTTTTACTCTAAAGTCATTTTAGTTCACTTTCATTGACTATTTTTTACTCTAAAGTCATTTTAGTTCACTTTCATTGCCTATTTTTGACTTTAAAGTCATTTTAGATCACTTTCATTGCCTAATTTTGACTTTAAAGTTATTTTCATTCGTTATCATTGCCTATTTTTTACTCTAAAGTCATTTTAGTTCACTTTCATTGCCTATTTTTGACCTTAAAGTCATTTTAGATCACTTTCATTGCCTAATTTTGACTTTAAAGTTATTTTCATTCATTGTCATTGCCTATTTTTTACTTTAAATTCATTTTAGTTCACTTTCATTACCTATTTTTGACTTTAAAGTTATTTACGTAGATTGTCATTCCCTACTTTTGACTGTAAAGTTATTTTCGTTCATTATCATTGCCTATTTTTGACATTAAAGTAATTTTAGATCAGTTCCATTGCCTATTTTTGACATTAAAGTCATTTTGGATTACTTTCATTACCTATTTTTGACTTTAAAGTCACTTTCATTCATTGTCATTGCCTATTTTTGACTCTAAAGTCATTTTAGTTCACTTTCATTGCCTATTTTTGACATTAAAGTCATTTTAAATTACTTTCATTGCCTATTTTTGACTTTAAAGTCATTTTCAATCATTGTCATTGCCTATTTTTGACTTTAAAGTTATTGCGGCTTGCCTGTTTTTTACTTTAAAGTTAACTTTCATTGCCTGATTTTGACTACATAGTCATTGTAGTTTACTTTGATTGCCTGTTTTCGACTTTAAAGTTATTTTAGTTAACTTTCATTGCCTGATATTGACTTTACAGTCATTGTGATTCACTTTTATTGTCTGTTTTTTGAGCTAACTTTCATTGCTTGTTTTTGACTTTAAAGACACTTCAATTCAGTGCAGAAAAAAATGAAGATGCCCTACACAAATTGTTTAAATGATCATTTTTGTAAATAAAATTATTATCATTGTCCTGAATTTTCCTTTTAAAGAGTACAATTGTAAAGTATATAGAAATAAATTGTAACGCATCTACCATTCTGTAAGCCAAATATTCTGTGAATGAAAAGTTTAACGTGTACGTTATTTTTTGTCATCACAGTCTAAGTAAATTGTCATTGCAAAAGGTGGCGCTTGCGTCGTCTTTAATTTATTATAAGTAAATTGTGTTATACATAGAATGTCCAGTAAGTAGGTGGTTAACGACATTTAAATATTTATTACAAAATACAACAATTAAAACCAATTGTTTAACAGTTAATGATCGTAGTAGTCGATGCTGCATAAAAACAAAAAAATGTTTAACACTCTTGATGGAATTGTATATTGGAATAATTTGAAAAAAAAAAATCGTTTTTTAAGATGATTAAAATTAAAACACTTGGTTTGTTTCACAATTTAGATTTGTGTGTTTAATTTATACTTTAATCATCTTAAAATATTTCTGCAAGTGATAAGTGAGGAAGCCATACAAGAAATATAAACGAAAAACAATTGTAGCAGTAAAATTTGCGAAACTTAAAAAAACTGTTTTATTTACGAATAGTATAAAAACTCTTGTTACGTTCTATAATATTTATCTTTTTTTTTTGAGGACGGTAGAATACACGCAATTCTACCCAAAATTTTGACTCACACTCTTAAAAGAATCATTACGTGAATCCGTTTTAATATTGAAAATCAATTATTTTTTAAAAGCCAATTGAATCTCTTCCAAAGTTTTCCCACTGGTTTCCGGGATAATAAAAATCGACACAACCGCGCTCCCGAAACATGTAACCGTGAAAAACCCGAAAGCTACGTAAGTCCCGAAATTGCTCATCAGCATTTGAAAGATTTTCGTACAAACCGGGACGCTGATCCCGAAGAAAATATTCATCACGCACAAGCACTTTCCCTTGACACTCGACGAGAAAAGCTCGCCCAGCATTAACGACGGCATAATTCCAACACCGACGGCGTAAAAGAATACGTAAACCGATAGCCCGATTAAGGGGATGAGGTTGAAGGTGGTTACATCGAAATTGGATTCGAGGAGGTAGAAGTAAATGGCTTGGACTAGGAGGAGTAGGCTGCAGCCTAGGCAGGAGATGATCATCGCTCTTTTGCGGCCTAGTTTATCTAGAACGATAGCGGCTATGAAGTTTGAAATTACGAGCATTCCCATGAAGATTAGTGAGGCTCCTGCTGGTGATAGCTCGGAGATGTTCTTGCTGAAGATTACGTGCGCGTAGATTCCGATGGAGGAAATCCCGGCGAATTGTTGGGCGCCGCGCAGAAAAGCCCCGACTATTAACGCTTTTCGGTTGCTGCTGATTGTAAATAAATCCTTAACGCTTCCTGATTCGGAAAGCTGCCTATGCACATCCGAAGTGATTTGCTTGAATTCTACATCGACGGTCTTGTCGCATCTGTACCATTGCAGCGCTTTATACGCTTCGTCGTTTTTGTTTTTCATGATTAGAAAATACGGGGATTCCGGTAGAATTTGCACAGCGGCAAACATTACAACCGGTACGATTCCGCAAATAATAGCCGAATTACGTATGTTGTAAGTATAAACTAAAACCGGCGCTAAAAAATTTCCACAATAGCACAAAAACGTCAGCCCGTTCCCCCAAGTCCCCCTAATCCTCGGCGTCGCCACTTCCGCCATGTATATAGGCGCCGCCGTGTAGTATCCAGCATCACCAATTCCATTAAAAATCCTGGCTAGGTAATATACATAAATCGAGCCCCCGTAAGCCGTTAAGGCCCATGAAAGAAATTGAGGGATCGCGACGATCATCATCGTTTTCTTCCTGCCGACTTTATCGACCAGCAGTGCGAAAATCGGCGCTGAAGCTATTAAAGCTATGCCAGGGAAGATTGAAAAGTACGAGCCTTCGTCAATCGTGATTGGATTGTCTTTGTATTCCATTAAAACTGGAATCGCTGCTGTTGGCCACGTGAAGAAGAAGCCTGATGTTAGTGAGGCCATCGTTACTAAAAGCAGAAAAAATATTACTTATATATGTTCTTATTGATGAAGTTGTTATCATATTCCGGTACAACCGGAAATGATTATTCTTGAGGATGTGCCAAGGGAAGAGAGGAGTAAGGTTCTCTTTCTTGGAATTGCTTTAACTTGGTATATAGAAGTTAGATTAAGCACGTTTTATAATATATTTTTTGCCAGAATTCTCTTGAGACATATTCAAAGGAATTATATGAAATAATAATCCCAGTAATATTAGGCATAGAAAATCCTACACCCTTATGGGCAGAATATATATATATATATATATATATATATATATATATATATATATATATAGAGAGAGAGAGAGAGAGGGGGGGGGGAGAGAGAGCTTTTTTTATCAGTATATATTTCCCCTATGTATACCTGCAAAATAGGCGAGTCAAACGCATTGATGTGTGTATGTTTGGTTGCCTATAACACGCAACTGAACACACATATGTCAAATAATCAACTAAACATACACACTTTAATCGGTTTAATGCGTTTGACTCGCATTTTTGCAGATATACACTTTCCCTAAAGTATACTGATAAAAAAACCTCCCTATATAATATTAGACATAGAACAATACAGTGCAATGATTGCGTTAAGCGATTATAGAAATACCATATCAGGTAAAATATAAAATAAATGCAAAAAATTAATCAGTATTTTATTAATTTTTAAATAATTTGCAACGAAATAGATGCCTCTATTATAAATTAAAAAAAATAATTATTTTAGCAGACTAAAAGAAAACAAATAATAAAATTGTACTTACTTATTAATATGCTCACTATTTGTGAAACATTGCTTCCTGTTAATTTCCTAGCTACGAACTTCATACTTATCATTTTTACAAAAAAAAGGTTTTCAAAACAGTGAATTAATTTCTACTTCTGAAAATTCGTTAATGCATCGTCCCGAATATATAAACTGCGTGTTTCAAGGTTGGAATGCTGTAACTAACTGGCGAAACAATGGTAGCAGAGGCAAAAGTCCGAATTTTTTAATCCTTATCACTCAGCGAGTCAACAGAATTAATTAATAAATTTTTAAGATCACGCAATGAATGTTTGCGAAATGTTTAAAGAAACGAAAACACACGATGCATTTCCCCGTTCATTGCTGAATGTGACTATTGTCACAGAGCTAAATATTGACAATAGTCACAGAGCTAAATGAGGAAATAATTTATTAATTATTTTCGAATCATTTTTATTTAATATATTTAAATAACTGTGACCAAGTGGAATGAATACTGTTTTCTATTCACAAGTTTTATTTAAAATATATTTCATTAATTTAAAAAAAAATACCGTTTTGTTGGTTTACAAAAAAATCCTTCTGTTAATAAAACATCTATTTAAATTCGACCCACTTCGTGTGGTATACGTGAAAATACAGCGCAATGTTATTCTAATTTATACGGGACATTTGATTTTTGCGGGGGGTCGGTCGGGATTCAATGATTCCATTAGGATCAGCGCGCGCGAGAGGGTAGGAGAGAGGAGGCGGTATTCCTCTGGAGAATAGTAAGTCATCCTCCACCGAGCCCGGCTTCCGTTTCCGGTTGGCAATCCTGTTATGATTTACGATATTCCAGCCCCTAATATTATTGCAGGAAGCGCCGAAGCCGGTTTCCGGCGCGCGAGATTTGTATTAAACTGTTTTTACAGGCGCGAATTATATTTGCATAATTTCGCTTAATCGCCTGTGAAATTCGAAATACACTCCGAATGCGATTTAATTACGACTTTAGGGGGATAAGGGGGGTGGAATTTATTCGCGAGCAACTCTTTTTTTGACTCTTATCAATTACAAGGAATATTTATTTTATAAATTATATTAATATTTATTTAAATAATTCGTTCACATTAGAAGAAAAAGATGCAATTAAATTATGTCCTTTAATAAATTAATATACAGAGAGCTTTTTTTATCATTATACATTTCTCCTATATATACCTGCAAAATACGCGAGTCAAATGCATTAATATATGTGTGTTTAGTTGCCTATAACTCGCAACTGAACACACATATGCCAAATAGTCAACTAAAAATACACACATTAATAATTCAATGCGGTTGGCTCGCATTTTTTGTAGGTATACACTTCGCCTAATGTATACTTATAAAAAAATCTCTCTGTATATATTTATTTGTTTGTAAAGATTTTACATAAAAATTGAAAATATACCACGAAGTGTTCAATATCTTTATTAATACCCTAGAGCGTTAAATAACTATTAACGGACGTAAACTACCAGTGACCCTAGAAATTAATACGAAACCTTAATGCACTTTAGTTCGTGAGTTTCATGGGGAATCCAATTCCGCAAGCACATCCGCCCCGCCATAAATATCAACTTGAAGCCAAACCGCCGAATTTTTGCGGGCTTCCGACTAATCCGGTCCCGGATTATCGCGCTGTACAAATTCGGCTCTAGGTGTACATACATAATACGAGCCGGGGCAATATAATCTCGTCCGCGTGTATTTGCCGAAATTTCCATATTAAACTGGCGAAGTTTAATCGGACCTCCTTGGATGGGGGATCCGAGTTTCATTAAAATCTGTCCAGATAATATTCTTGGCCGCGCTCAACTAATTTAAGTCGCGCCCCGTTCACGGTCATTACCGGGTTGGGCCCCGGGGAACGGCCACCGCAGAAGGGGTTTATGTGTGTTTAACCCGTCCCCCGGCTTCCTCATCTGCAATACGGTTTTAACAAACGCTAAGGATACTTAATTATGCATTGTCCAGGTTAATATTTACATCAAGTAGCCTTAATTATGGCCCTATAAACTTCGAGCCCTTTTCACGCAAATACATTTTTAACGCGAATATAATTCAACGGGAATTATAATTTTTTTGAAAAAAAAAAACAATTCTTAAATAATGCATATCTAGGTAAATTATTACCGATATATGTATATTTATTTATTTAGTCTTATATAACATCGTTATATGTTCCTCTCTACTTCTCAGTGTGAGGTGTAAGTATATATATATATATATATATATAATCGATGTCCCCTTTTACCAATTGGTATCGGGGGTAAGTATATATAAATTATTTAAAATATAAATTTAAAAACCAATGTAGAGTCGTATCCCATAAAAAATAAAACTAACATACAGGGTTAATTTAAATGATGGACCCATTTTTAAAAATTCGTATTTATTAAAGCACAAATCCAAAATTAATAATTCTTGTAGCCACGAAAAAAATATTTTTTTCAGTACTTTATAAATATTCAGTGTATTCACTATTTGAAGATCTGGATCTACACACCAAGATCTCCTGATTTCACACCATGTAAGCCACATTGACTTTAATATATAAATATAAAGGCTCGCGAACCCGGCGCATTCACCAGATTTCGCGCAACTCTATGAGACACGTCTTCTCTAATTTACTTTTGAAATCAGTGAACGGGATACAAAATTGGCTTTCTGGCAACTTTATCGTTTTGAACGATGTAATATTTTTCTTAAATATAGAGAATATAGAGAGTATTAAATCTATATTCCGTTTCAAAACTAAATTACAGAAAACGTGTCTCATAGAGTTGCGCAAAATCCGGTGAATGCGCCGGGTTCGACAGACTGCTTCAGCCTTATATTTTGGTCGATGGAACACATTTTCTGCAAAATATTCTTTAAAAAGGTGAATGAATTATATTTTGAAGAAATAGATATTTCATATTTATTATTAAATAAGGAAAATCGCTGCAATGATCAATAAAATTTGGTCATTCCCTTTTTTCAACTGCCAAAAATTACTTATACTGTAAGTATTAGACAAACATTCTTACATAATAGATATTTGCTTGTTGATTACCCGTACTATTGTGTATTGCAACATTTTTTTGTGAGGTTTACAAAATTTTTTAGTCATAAAATAAATTTGTTATTAGAGTTTAAAAGAAGACTCGAGATGCTTTTTAGTTTGTTTTGCATTAAGTTTATTTCTTAAATAACACATTCACTCCCACTTTGAATTCAATTGAATTAATGAAGTGATGTATATTGCCAGCAAGTATATAAAGCTTAAACATACCACACGAGGATGAAGAAAGAATAAAAGGACATTTTATTATTATTTAATAAACGTCAGATGTACATTTTGAGTTAAAAATAAAAGTGAAGTTCCTTCCTTCACTTTTTTTTTATAACAGTGTTTTAATTTCATAGTGATAACATCTCATAACTCAAATCAAACTGTGAATATTGTTTAACTTAGGTTAAGGACTACTTAAATAAAATTAAGCCTTATATAAAGCAGTGCAAAAGGGTGACTTTAAAACAATCAGCTTTGTGCTTCAAGATAATTTTGTCGTCTACAACATTCCAAAATACCTTGAACCCGTTCAGTATTTACTTTTCATTTGGTCATATAAATAGGGGGAATGGATGTTTAGAATACATATTTATACTTTAATAAATGGTGCTGTTTATTACAATATTTTAAAATATCGATTTTCAGATAAATCATTTTTTTTATAAATGCTTACTGGTGGATCGGTTATAATTACCAATAAAATAAAATTAATTTTTTATGAGTTTAATAAATTGAAAGCATGTTTAAACGATTAAATAAAAATTAAACACGTGGTTCGTTTCACAAAAAAAAAAAATAAATAATACTACTACAATACCTTTATTCAAAGTTATTTGTTTTACATATATTTACAATATATTATGGTATATTGGTTTCTTTCTTGCTTGCTTGAACAGGCTATCGACCTATGGTCTTTCCGCCAAAAATAAATAATATTTTATTCTGATGTTTCGATTTTTACTAGTGTTGGGCAAAATCGAGTGAATTTAGTAATCGAGTATTTCTGAATATCCAATTTTAAGTAGTTAAAGTTAATATATAATAATAAATATATAATAACAAATAAATAATAATATATAATAATAAGTTGTAATAAATAGGTGAAACTTCCCAATATTAAAATTATAAATAACATTAAAAAAATTGTCATATACTTTATTTTGCGATGACAAAAAAGGTCGGTTTTACCTAACTCTAATTTTTACATAATTTCTATTATTCTTTGAAAATGATATAAAAATCCCAACTATTAAATATTATTTTATTTTGATTATTATTTCATTTAATAACAGCACGTACGAAAATAAAGCCGCATTGTCTCAACGATTTATCCTCGCAGCCGCACACACGGGGAAAAAATTAACAGAAATTCAGCTGGATTCCATTCAAAGTGGAAATAAATCCATATCTCGCGTTATTATCTCCCGTTTCTCGGAAACGAGGGCGTCTTCGAGGGTTTCTATTCAATTGGGCACGTATACACTGAGAAAAAGTCCTACATCCCGGGGTATTAAGGGATATCAATTGAAAAGGACGACAGATATGTGAACACCGGGGGCGCCGACGTACATACAGAAAAAGCCTCCGCCGCGCAGAAGAAGGAGTAGAAAAAAATAACTAATGCTCCGATGGAAATTCAATCAAAACACAATCAGAACTAGGAAGCGGGATCGGGATTAGAATTCGGCGGGGGATTCTTTCAGTTTTTTTTTTCTTTTTTGCTCTCTATTTTTCATGAATACTCAATAAGAGGCTTAGATTAGTAAAGAAAATATTAATAACAAAGAAACAGGACAGAAAGGTTCAACTCTAGTCGATAGTCCCGATAGACAGACTAACACCTACATGTATTCTAATTATTTCTATTGTTGAAATTATCTATATAGTCTGAATAAAGATATATATATATATATATACATAAAAAAACATTATTTATATAAATGAAGCGTTTAAATAAATTTGTAATATACAATGTACAGCAATGTACGATTAGTATTTTTGTGTTAATCAATTATAAATTAAAATAAAGTTATAGTTATTATATTTATTTTTTAAATGCTATTTTATAAAACTACTAAGCTAAACTCCACAAAAGTGCGCAATATAGGTTAAAAGTTAGGTGATACAATTTTACCCCTAATCAGTCTTTTTCTCTATTAAACGATATATATATATTAAGGTGATCTGTAAATAAAAATAATTTGGGATGCCTTACATATGTAAACAGATTGATAAACAGATAGAAAAATGTAGGACCGAAGTGTTGATAAAAAAAACTTCTTAATCTATATTAATGTATGTATGTAAACAGATTGATGAACAGATAGAAAAATGTATGACCGAAGTGTTGATAAAAAAAAACTTCTTAATCCATATTAATAGATTACACCGTTCATTTTCAATAAAAATACAATTAGCTCCAACCCGCACAAAAATGAAAAAAAAACAGGGAGAGAAGGAAAAAATAAAGGGGTGAATAACGTGAAATCTGTGCATGAATAGTCAATTAGATGGGTGGTGGGATATGCCGTTCGCGAAAAGGAATATATCTCGGCATCGTAAATCTCCCATTATCTCCTTACCTCCTACTCTTACCCCTAAATACGCATCAATTTAAATGAATGTGAATGCGGCCTCGATACCATCCATGCCAGGTGCAAGTGCCTCTAATTTATTGTGTATTTTATTGCCGCAGAACCGATAGATAAGGAACGGGCCCCGATTTATTGCTCTGTACTACTATCCAATGAAAACAGAAAAAAAAAATGGATGAACTATAAAATCATATCATGCGCGTTATTTATGAATATCGCGTTTGGAATATTCATGAAATGAAAAATTTATAACAACATTTTATTAAATATTTATATACATGGATTTCTTTCAAAAAAAATCATATCTTCTGTGTGAATGTAAACGCCGTATTTATACACTTCTTCTTCTCGAATCTTTCCACCCTTTCGATCCCATTATACAGTAATCTACCCTACACCCATGTGGGTAGAAAGAGGTCATTAAATATATATATATATATATTATTATATATATATATTATTATATATATATAGTAATCTTAAATGTCCATCAATGAAGCTCTTAATTTCAAAAACAACAACCAACTGCAGTGCAATATATACAACAAGATTAACGTTATTGCAAAATTAGTTTTCCCAACACTCAAAACCCCCTTTGAATCCGCACAACTATGCGAGTTTGTTTCCCCCTACCCCTACTCCTTGTTTGTAATATTTAATATAACCAAATGAGCGTAATGAATTAGCGTAAATCAAAGAGAAAACGCGCGCCTGTTAAGGGGACTTTCGAAAACGACGTTTCAAAAGTGCGTAATTAAATTTACATACTAACGAGAGAACGCTTTGGCCGGGGCCCATGCACTCCACCTGCTCTCGCTAACTATATTAATGCAAAGGGGGTAAGAAAACAATGCGTATTCAAGCCCTCGCTCGCGACTGTATTAAAGCCGTTTTCGGATCCTCTGATTCTGAAACGTGTGGGAATATTCTGAAAACTAAAATAATTACACTCAAATTAAATAAATAAAGAGAATTAATAGTTTTAATAATGGTTTTACATATTGTATAAAATAAATATGAATAGATTATTAAAAATCTACCATAAAAATAAATAAAAAAAACACAGATTAAATTGAATAACTTAAAAGCCAAAAACGAGTGCAGTCATTGGCGTTAACTTACTGTTTAGAGTCTAATTAAGCGATTCAAGTAGTTAAATTAATCCTGCAGCACTTTTTTATTTTTTTATAATTTTTATTCCAACTGGAATCAAATCTGACAATTTATGCAAAAAGTAGCATAAATTCAAGTTGCTGTGTAGGGGTTGAAGGGTGCATCAGTTACAAACAATTGACATTAACTTAGAGTTTTGAGTCTAATTAAGCGATTCAAGTAGTTAAATTAATCCTGCAGCACTTTTTTTATTTTTTTATGATTTTTATTCCAACTGGAATCAAATCTGACAATTTATGCAAAAAGTAGCATAAATTCAAGTTGCTGTGTAGGGGTTGAAGGGTGCATCAGTTACAAACAATTGACATTAACTTAGAGTTTTGAGTCTAATTAAGCGATTCAAGTAGTTAAATTAATCCTGCAGCACTTTTTTTATTTTTTTATGATTTTTATTCCAACTGGAATCAAATCTGACAACTTATGCAAAAAGTAGCATAAATTCAAGTTGCTGTGTAGGGGTTGAAGGGTGCATCAGTTACAAACAATTGACATTAACTTAGAGTTTTGAGTCTAATTAAGCGATTCAAGTAGTTAAATTAATCCTGCAGCACTTTTTTATTTTTTTATAATTTTTATTCCAACTGGAATCAAATCTGACAATTTATGCAAAAAGTAGCATAAATTCAAGTTGCTGTGTAGGGGTTGAAGGGTGCATCAGTTACAAACAATTGACATTAACTTAGAGTTTTGAGTCTAATTAAGCGATTCAAGTAGTTAAATTAATCCTGCAGCACTTTTTTTATTTTTTTATGATTTTTATTCCAACTGGAATCAAATCTGACAACTTATGCAAAAAGTAGCATAAATTCAAGTTGCTGTGTAGGGGTTGAAGGGTGCATCAGTTACAAACAATTGACATTAACTTAGAGTTTTGAGTCTAATTAAGCGATTCAAGTAGTTAAATTAATCCTGCAGCACTTTTTTATTTTTTTATAATTTTTATTCCAACTGGAATCAAATCTGACAACTTATGCAAAAAGTAGCATAAATTCAATTTGCTATGTAGGGGTTGGAGGGTGCATCAAGTACAAAAAATTAACATTAACTTACAGTTTGGAGTATAATTAAACGATTCAAGTAGTTAAATTAATCCTGCAGCACTTTTTTTATTTTTTTATGATTTTTATTCCAACTGGAATCAAATCTGACAACTTATGCAAAAAGTAGCATTAATTCAAGTTGCTGTGTAGGGGTTGAAGGGTGCATCAATTACAAACAATTGACATTAACTTAGAGTTTGGAGTCTAATTAAACGATTCAAGTAGTTAAATTAATCCTGCAGCACTTTTTTATTTTTTTATAATTTTTATTCCAACTGGAATCAAATCTGACAACTTATACAAAAAGTAGCACAAATTCAATTTGCTATGTAGGGGTTGGAGTGTGCATCAAGTACAAACAATTAATATTAACTTACTGTTTGGAGTATAATTAAGCGATTCAAGTATTTAAATTAATCCTGCAGCACATTTTTTATTTTTTTATAATTTTTATTCCAACTGGAATCAAATCTGACAACTTATGCAAAAAGTAGCATAAATTCAAGTTGCTGTGTAGGGGTTGAAGGGTGCATCAGTTACAAACAATTGACATTAACTTAGAATTTGGAGTCTAATTAAGCGATTCAAGTAGTTAAATTAATCCTGCAGCACTTTTTTTATTTTTTTATAATTTTTATTCCAACTGGAATCAAATCTGACTACTTATGCAAAAAGTAGCATAAATTCAAGTTGCTGTGTAAGGGTTGAAGGGTGCATCAGTTACAAACAATTGACATTAACTTAGAGTTTGGAGTCTAATTAAACGATTCAAGTAGTTAAATTATTCCTGTAGCACTTTTTTTTATTTTTTTATAATTTTTATTCCAACTGGAATCAAATCTGACAACTTATACAAAAAGTAGCACAAATTCAATTTGCTATGTAGGGGTTGGAGTGTGCATCAAGTACAAACAATTAATATTAACTTACTGTTTGGAGTATAATTAAGCGATTCAAGTAGTTAAATTATTCCTGCAGCACTTTTTTATTTTTTTATAATTTTTAATCCAACTGGAATCAAATCTGACAACTCATGCAAAAAGTAGCATAAATTCAAGTTGCTGTGTAGGGGTTGAAGGGTGCATCAGTTACAAACAATTGACATTAACTTAGAGTTTTGAGTCTAATTAAGCGATTCAAGTAGTTAAATTAATCCTGCAGCACCTTTTTTCATTTTTTTATAATTTTTATTCCAACTGGAAACAAATCTGACAACTTATGCAAAAAGTAGCATAAATTCAAGTTGCTGTGTAGGGGTTGAAGGGTGCATCAGTTACAAACAATTGACATTAACTTAGAGTTTTGAGTCTAATTAAGCGATTCAAGTAGTTAAATTAATCCTGCAGCACTTTTTTTATTTTTTTATAATTTTTATTCCAACTGGAATCAAATCTGACAACTCATGCAAAAAGTAGCATAAATTCAAGTTGCTGTGTAGGGGTTGAAGGGTGCATCAGTTACAAACAATTGACATTAACTTAGAGTTTAGAGTCTAATTAAGCGATTCAAGTAGTTAAATTAATCCTGCATCACTTTTCTAATTTTTTGTATATATTTGTTTTAATTTTCACATATCCTGCAGTTAATTTTGACTTTTAAGGCTTTTAATAATCGTTGAGATTAAAATTAATTAAAATATTAGTAAATATGTCAAATTATATAATTGAGTGGTAAATAATTGCGTATGATCAGCGTTCAAATCCGTGCATAAAGATAGCACACTTGAAATAATTACGCGCGCGGAATTTTCCGATAATTGCGCGAAGTGCGTGTATTTGTGCAGAGCAGAATAACATTCCGATCGATTCGGATTGTTTTGATTAGTAGCGGCCCGCCAGGATCGTGAAAGTAATTTTTGAAGCGCCATGAATTATCCCGAAAGGTCAACATTAAAAGCTTCAAGAATCCGTGTAAATAAAATAAAAGTAAAAATATCGCTCGTTCGGATCGAAACGTTTGAATTTTTCACGAATTCGTCCGAGAGTGTAATCACACACTGAGAAATGTATCATTAACAATTTTTCTGTTTATTTTTTTAACATTTTTTCACGAATTCAAATGGAAGAGTAATCACGCAGAGATAAATCTATTATTAACAATTTTTCTGTTTCTTTTTTTTGTGTGATATTTTTACTCACACACGGAGAGAATTATGGCGGGTGTGTGTACAGAAATCTATCATTAAACAATTGTTCTGTTTCTTTTTTTTATGTGTGTTATTATTTTTCTCTTCTTTAAATAGTAAATCCCGCCGGATCAAAACGTGTTGTAATTGAATGAGAGAAGGTCGCGATAAGAGCTAACAGTAGCCAGATTTCGTTAATATCGCACGCAGTTTCGTAATTCGTAATCTTTTGGAGTGAAACGAAGTTCCTTGCCGGTCGTTCTGGATTTCGGGAGCGATGCGAGAAAAAGAAGTGTATAGTTTTCAAGTGCGGGAGAAGGAGTGGCCGCAGATTTTAGCGGTAATTGTAGGTAGGGGAATTTTTGCTAATTACCTTTAAAAGCTTAAAAGCTCGGGCGAGGCGGTGTTTTTTTTATTATTATTTTCGTTTTTCGTCGTGCTAAAAGCCCATTGGCAGGACGCGTTGAAATATTCTGCATTATTTCGAAAATTCCGACGTTAAATATTAATTATATAATTATATAAATGTGCATCAGGTACAAACAATTGTACCTGATGCACCCTCCAACCCCTACACAGCAACTTGAATTTATGCTACTTTTTGCATAAGTTGTCAGATTTGATTACAGTTGGAAAAAAAATTATAAAAAAATAAAAAAGTGCTACCGGAATAATTTAACTACTTGAATCGCTTAACTAGACTCCAAACAGTAAGTTAATATCAATTGTTTGTAAATGATAAACCCTCCAACCCCTACACATCAACTTGAATTTATGCTATTTTTGCATGAGTTGTCAGATTTGATTCCAGTTGGAATAAAAATTATAAAAAAATTAAAAAGTGCATCAGGATTAATTTAACTACTTGAATCGCTTAATTAGACTCCAAACTCTAAGTTAATGTCAATTGTTTGTAACTGATGCACCCTTCGACCCCTTCATAGCAAATTGAATTTATGCTACTTTTTGCTTAAGTTGTCAGATTTGATTTCAGTTGGAATAAAAATTATAAAAAATAAAAAAAGTGCCACAGGATTAATTTAACTACTTGAATCGCTTAATTAGACTCCCAACTCTAAGTTAATGTCAATTGTTTGTACCTGATGCACCCTCCAACCCCTACACAGCAACTTGAATTTATGCAATTTTTGCATGACTTGTCAGATTTGATTCCAGTTGGAATAAATGTTATAAAAAAATAAAAAAGTGTTGTAGGATTAATTTAACTACTTGTATCACTTAACTAGACTCCAAACAGTAAGCTAATATCAATTGTTTATAAATGATGCACCCCTCAACCCCTACATAACAAATTGAATTTATGCTACTTTTTGCATAAGTTGTCAGATTTGATTCCAGTTGGAATAAAAATTATAAAAAATAAAAAAAGTGCTGCAGGATTAATTTAACTACTTGAATCGCTTAATTAGACTTCAATGTGTAAGTTAATGTCAATTGTTTGTACCTGATGCACCCTCCGACCCCTACACAGCAACTTGAATTTATGCTAGTTTTTGCATAAGTTGTCAGATTTGATTACAATTGGAGTAAAAATTATAATCGCTGCACGATTAATTTAATTACTTGAATCGCTTAATTAAACTCGAAATCTTGTAGATTTTTTTAATAATTTATTCATATTTATATTAATAATAGGATTTTCATGTGAGTCAGCAGTTTGGCCAAGACCGAGACCATGTTAAGCACACACTCGACGAAATTTCTTATCATGAATTGCAAAGATTAAGGTCATAAATTTACGTTTCAAAATTATAATTCTCAACGCATATTGTTGGGATTGTATTATATAAAAAAAAGATAATGATGTAGTCGAGTCATTGTACTATTTAACTGAGAATTATAAATTGAAAGCACCATTGAATCAATTTAAAGAGGAGAATGAAAAATGAATCCTTCATTCTTTATATGAATGAATTTATTGATTGAGTTGAGTGAAGATCAAATTAATTTGACGAATAAAACTGTAATAATTAAAAGTGTGAAGAAAGCTTGTGCTTTATTCGAAGGATTCGTGATTCGTTTAAGAAATTTGAGGATTGTCACGCCTCACTAAAAATGCTTCAATTAAAACAAGAAAATCTTTTGCCTTTTTTATATATATATATATATATATATAATATACTGTATCAATTAAATTTAAATTTTTTATTTAATTTCAGCATGTTTGAATACTTTCACGGGTGGTGTCCTCTTCAACTGGCCATCCCCGTCAATACCAATCTTGATCGAGGAAAACACCTACCTGCACACCACTTTAGAAGAAGCTTCATACCTGACGATAATCCCACCGATATCTCTTATGCTCCTGGCCTTTCCCGCTTGCAACTTGGTCGACACGATCGGCAGAAAGAAATGCATGCTCCTGATCGCGATCCCGCAGACCATAGGCTGGATTTTGATAATAATAGGCGGGAATATCTGGGTGTTGTATTTGAGTAGGTTCATTTCGGGTATCGGGGATACTTTCACGTTCGCGACGTTGCCGATTTACATAGGGGAAATAACCACGCCGAAAATTAGGGGTTCTTGGGGGAACGCTTTTACGCTGCTGTTGTTCATCGGGGCGTTTTTGGTTAATTTAGTGGGGGCGTATTTTGGTGTGAGGGAAACGGCTTATTTTTTCGTGTGGATTCCAGCTGTGTATTTCATCGCTATGTTATTCATGCCGGAATCCCCGTATTATTACATCATGAAAGGAATGGATGAAGCGGCGAAAGACAGCTTGAAATGGCTAAGAAGAAAAGACGACGTAGAGGATGAGTATAAGGATATTTCAAACGCTGTTAAGCGGCAGTTAGCCGAATCCGGTAGCTTCAAGCATTTATTCACGGCGAAAAGCAATAAGAAAGCTTTGATTATCTGTGCAATGCTCCGGTTCACGCAACAATTTTCAGGAATTTCAGCTTTCAGCGTGTACGCCCAATATCTCTTCAAAGTAGCCGGCGGGGATTTATCAGCAAGCTCCTCCGCTATTCTTTTAACAGGTTTAACCATAATAGCCAGCTTCATCGGA
Source organism: Philonthus spinipes (assembly GCA_963082785.1). NCBI lineage: Eukaryota > Metazoa > Arthropoda > Insecta > Coleoptera > Staphylinidae > Philonthus > Philonthus spinipes. Next base: position 2,113,897 of record OY720316.1, read on the forward strand.
TCAATTTTCCTGGAACGCCTCGGCCGAAGGAAAGCAATGTTTTCCTCGGCCACAGGCTGCGTCGTAATCCTCTTCCTCATGGGGACCTTCCTCAACCTAAAGGAAACAACCGATTTAACCTCCGCGCTTTGGTTTCCAATTGTAGCGATGGTAATCTTCATTTTGTTCTTCTCTTTCGGGCTTGGGATAGTCCCGACGTTGATGTTGGGCGAAATGTTCGCTTCGAGTATTAAAGGGAAAGCTTTGGCTACAATGAATGTGGTTTTCGGGATTTTGTTAGCGAGCAGCACGAAAATTTTTCAAATGCTGGCTTCCGCTTGCGGTTTATGGGCGCCGTTTTTGTTTTTTGGGGTGACTTGCTTGATCGGCGCAGGAGTTAGCTATTTCATCCTTCTGGAAACCAAAGGGAAAACGCTGGATGAGATCCAGTTGGAATTGGAGGGTCGTAAAAAAATTAGCAGCACTGATACAATCCACGTAATATCGCACATATAATTAGAAGTTTTGTTTAGATTTGATTATTATTCTAGTCGTTTATTAATGATGTCTGTATTTATATTTTCTTTTAAATCTGTAAATATTAGGAAGTATAATACTTTAATTTAATTCAGTATTACATTTTAATCATAATAAATTGAAGACGACGCAAGCACCATCTTTTGCTGAAACGACACAAGCGCCATATTTTGCCTAATTTCATGTAGCACAATTTATATAATCATTAGTTTGTATACATTTATAAATTATTATATTCACCATGAATAACTGTAGGTTTTAAAACCATGAATTCAATTGTACATAATTTTAAATTATTCGAATATACAAAATGAATAAACAATAAAATAACAATAGCAATTTAATTTTATTTAATTGAACCTTTAGGATATTTCATTGACGAATATTACAAACTATAACTATAAATTGGTCTGAGTTTACGTAAAGTGTTTTATATCAATAAATTAAAACTCGGTTACTTTTTAAAAAGTGAAGGAAGGAATAAACCAAGTTTTAATTTATTGTTACAAACTATTGTAGAATGGACGCTTAAAAATAAAAGAACAAAATAAACTAAGAATCCAAGCAATTATTTTTACAAAGATTCGCCAAGGTGAGGCCACAATTTCAGGCAAAAGAAGCAGAAAGGACCGATGTTGCGCACACGTATGCCGCATGAAGGAAGATCGAAAAACAAGAAAAACATAAGCCTAAGGAAGACCAAGAAAACATGGAATGACAGAATTAGAGAAGAAGCGGAAAGGAAGAAAATAGAAGTAAATACATATATATATTCTATGTTATCTTATAGCAAGATGCTAAATAAAGATTATTATTATAGAAGAACATTCAATGTTTTGATGAAACTGCACATTCACAATAAAATAAAATCACAACAGCATATAAAATATTTTTTATTATATTGTGGAAGAACTTGGACTGGAAAGAAATCAGGACTTCAACCCAGGATATACAAACATGGAGAGAGAAATACAGAAACAGCTAGCTAGGAAAAAGGGTAAAAAAAATTTACACATTCTTAAATTTCCATTGCGATTTAAAAATTATTATTATCAGAATATTTTCCCTTGAATTGAACAAGCTAAATTAATTTAAATAATTCCGCTTTATGATTCGATTATTAAAACTGTAATTAATTGCGGATCATTAATTATTAAATTACCAATTACTCGTTTGTTTTAAGTTTCAAGCATCCATAATTACGCGAAACAGTGTAAATACGACTAAGTCATTAATAATTATCGCCACGAGCGCAAATTACACGCTCATTTATTATTATTTTTTTGTTTTCTTCTTCTGAGAATCCGAGTAAAAAGAAGTTGCGAGGTTAACGAAGTGCGTTAACCACCAAACGAGCGACTCTTTAATTGTCACCAATTTATCTTATCTCCGCGTATTGTAATTTTGTAACGATAAGGACATCGCTTCCTTGGCGATTTATTTCGTGCCATTCCATTTTCGACAGCGACATGCAGAGCACGCTGCTGCAATTGTTCCCGCTGCTCTTCGGGTTCCAGTGCGGCCTGGACCCGGTGAAGGACTACCAGCAGGATTACGGGCCGGAATTGGTCGACGGGGACGAGTTCGATTTCATCGTGGTCGGCGCTGGGTCTGCTGGTTCCGTCGTCGCGAATCGCCTGTCGGAGGTCGGGGGATGGAAGGTTTTGCTGCTGGAAGCTGGTGGATATCCGGATGTAAAATCAGAGGTAATTGCGAAAAAGAAAAATTTCCTGAACAAAATTGGCATAAGAAAAGTTGCGTCTAACTTTTAATGCTGGAAAGGTTTCTGCAACTTTATAAAATGAATTACTAATTGCTACTTTGATTTTTGAAGTGGTTTAAGAAATTAAAAAAAAAGTGTCTAAAAGTTGATTCCAGACTTCTACAGAACTTTCCTTTATTTTCACATTTTTGCAAAATCAGAACAGCAAAAAGGAATGCTGTTTTAATCCAAAGGTTAAAATATTAAAAATAAAAAACAATAAAAAAAATGATTTATTAAAAAAAAACAGAAAACTTAATTTCACAGTTCTATTCAGATTTTTCTAATAAATTATTTTTTATTCATAATAATTGCAAAGAAAACTTAAACACCATCTTTTGCATAATTACATGTAGATTCTTCAACAATTTGGGTTTATTAAATATTTTTTATTGTTTTAATTAACTTTAGGGTCAATTAATAAAATGATGAAACTCAATGTGCATTTTGAATTTTATCATTTTATTACCCTAAAGTTTTTTGTGTTTTTTTTATATATATATAAATTATTTTTTATTTTAATCTTATAGTTTATACGCTGACTCTGCACATAATATTTCTCCACACCGCAGAAGCTTTTTCAAGGAAATTATCGTTCGATATTGCATCATTGTTTATTATTTAATCCAGCAACGAAATTTAAATAATAAATAATAAACATCGAATTAAAACAATTTGCATTTTTTTATTAGATATATCAAAATTTCACCAATGATTTTTGCATTTTCACTTAGGGCAAAATTTACGAGTTATTAATTTCGTTAATATTTAATTCCTGGTTAATCCATGAATTATCTTCGTTTTTCTTCTTCTGGATTTCCTCAGAAATGGCAGAAAGCTGTAGCAGAATCTCCCCTCACTGCATTCTCACAATTTTTTGTTCTTTTTGTCTAATCCTATGTAAACCTTAATTTTTTCGATGGACGTAATTGATAACTTAGGAAATTTTTAAATCCCCTATTTTTTATATGTAGATTGCTGGATCTTCATCATAATGGCAGAAGGCTGTTCACAGAATCTCTAATTTGCATCCCCTCATGTTTTTCTTTTTACCTCATTTCATCTTCGATGGTTTACATGTTTTGTAACGGATATAGTTGAAGATGTAGGAAATTGCCAAAACCCGAATTTAGTATTTCTAGATTCCTGGATTTTCCTCAGAAATAGCAGCAGAAAGCTGTAACCAAATCTCCCTTCATTGCATCCGCATACTTTTTTTTCCTTTTTATCTAATGCTATGTATTTTCAATGGATACAATTGTTAATCTAGGAATTTCTTAAATCGCTTAATTTTTTATTTCAAAATTGCAGGATCTTCCTCATAAATGGCAGAAGGCTGAAACTTTTCATATAATCTCTAATTTTTATCCCCTCACATTTTTCTTTTTACCTCATAATATCTTCGAAGATATATTTGGAGCCGTAGGAAATTTACAAAACCCCAATTTTTATTTGTAGATTCCTGGATTTTCGTCACAAATGGCCGGAGGCGAACTGGACTGGAAATACACAATCGAACCATCGACGACAGCCTGCCTGAGCATGCCAAACGGAAGATGCCACATGCCCCGCGGAAAAGTCTTGGGAGGATCGAGCACAATCAATGGCCTCATTTACCTGAGGGGAATCCCCGAGGACTACAACATCTGGTCCCGAATGAAAAACCCCGGCTGGGCCTGGAAGGACGTCCTGCCGTATTTCAAGAAATCGCAAAAGGTGGTCAACAGGACTAATCCCAGCTACGGCACGAAGGGGCCTTTAACGACGGCTTATATAAAACCCGCGAGTCCTTTCGCGGATGTTTTCCTAGATTCCGCTCGCGAAGCCGGGTTTCCGGTGCATGACGACGAAGCCGATTTCGGGTTTTTCGAAAGCTTGGTCACGATCGAAAACGGGGAAAGGTGCAGCGCCGCTAAAGCTTTTTTATCGAAAGTCAAGTCGAGGAGGAATTTATTCGTCGCGACTAAATCGCATGTGATGAAGGTCTTGATGCAAGGAACGCAAGCAGTTGGGGTTCAAGTAAAAATTGAAGACAGGATCTTAGAGCTGAGGGTTAGAAAAGAAGTGATCTTATCAGCCGGCGTGATTAACTCCCCGCAATTACTAATGCTCTCCGGAATAGGACCTAAAGAACATTTAGAAGCTTTAAACATACAAGTTTTGAAAGATTTAAAAACCGGCTATAATTATCAAGATCACTTCGCCTATTTAGGCGCGAGCGTGCAGATTAAATTCCCCGAACAAACGACGCTGATTGATTACGCGGAATATTGCGAAAACAGAACGGGCCCTTTGAGTGATTTGAATCTATTCAAAGTCATGGGTTTCTGGAGCTCGTACAACAACCCAGTAATTCCGAATATACAGATTCAAACAATGCTAGGGGGATACGATCCCGAGCAGCAAACCTACACGTTGAACTTCATCATTTTATTAGTTGACCCCAAATCCAGGGGACGAATCGAGCTGAACACGACCAATCCTTTCGATCAACCCAAGATCATCGGCAACTTCCTAAACGACGCAAACAACCACGACATTAAATCATTAATCGATTCAGTTAAACTTGTTAAGAAATTATTAAACACACCAACAATGAAATCCCTCGAAGCCAAATTAATCCCCGCGAATCCCGCCGCTTGTCCCGACAAAATCTTCGATACTGACGACTACTGGGAGTGCATCATCAGAAACACTGGATTCTCCGCCTATCACAACGCGGGAAGTTGCAAAATGGGAACCGCCTGTGATCCAGAAGCCGTCGTCGATCATAAATTGAGGGTTCACGGGATTAATAAATTGCGGGTCATCGATGCCAGCATTATGCCCAGGGTTATCAACAGGAACACGAACGCGGCTGCTATTATGATCGGGGAAAAGGGAGCTGATTTAATCAAACAGGATTACGGGAAAATTAGGAGGAGTTAGTTTTGATGTTACACTCGTTACTTAATTTGTTGTGTTATAGACAGTATTATTTTTAGCCAATAAATATATATAAACAAAATTGTCTTTTTTTTTAATTTCAAAAATTTTAAAAAATATCCTTTTTTTGCTTTCATTAAAAAAAATGAATAATGAGGAAAACCAATTGAATATGCATTATTGATAATGAACTGCACTTGGTAATTTGATTAATTTTAATTTGAGCTTGGTAATTTGATTTGTTCTAAAACTGTAGCTTCAATTACAGCGTATGAATTTAATTCATTTAACCGTTTTCTCCTTATCACGTAAAAATAACAGCATATATTTATAATTTATCAAGAAAGAAAACATTAGCAATACCTTATTGAATCACCCTGTATGTATGCATACTCATATTTTCATATGAAAACAACGGAGTCGTTACTCGTGTGACCGTGCTGGATGCCCCAAATAAATTATGTAAGGATGCAATAAACATGATAAACTTTGTTGTTTGCTAACGTTGTAAATTACGACTTTCATCTCTGGGAGATTTCGTATGTGTGCGTTAGTTAAGATCCGCAAATCCACCACAATGGATAAAACGAACGATTGCAAAATCCAAGACAAAGAATTACCTCAAATAACAGCTATTTTAATAGGTATGCATAATTTCATATTATATTGATGAATAATTGACGACCCCTGAATAGGGGAGGATAGCCATACTTCTGAACGAAGTGGTAAAATAGATGATGAATTGTATAAGTATTCCCGATTGCCATCGAAAATTAAACCAATTAATTCAATAACGTAAATACAAAATTGTTCACGAGTTGGAGTTGGATTTTGTTATTGCAAAATTTTATTACCATAAAAATAATTAAAAATACACAGAGCTAGAATACACGTTCCCTCTTTAACTTGAACAAAAAAAATAATCAATTTTCTTTAAATTTTATATATAAGCGAGAAAGAAATAAAACAACAAATTTGTTGATAATATGGGAAACGTTCGAATTAAAAATCAAGTTCGTTTGTTACAAAAACAGAATTAATTTCAAAAAATTTAAAATTTCTAATTACTAATCGGAATATTTATTCTACGAAACTGACATTTATTAAATCACAAGCAATTTCAGAAATTATTTCGTCATGAAAAACAAGAATTAAAGTTTGTAATCACATATTTTTCTTTGTCGCCAAAAAATTAACGTCTTTTAATAAATTTTAATTATTTTTCTTCGCACAATACACAAATTATATTATGAGATTTAAGTGTTGTTTTTTTTTTAATTTCGCCATTCTTAGCCTTAAAAATTTTCATATTTCGTCAATTTTTGAAAAAAGTTTATTTATGGATGAAATGAGCTGAAATTTTCCCTGAATATAGTTTAAATAATGCAGATTAAGAATCCGTAAACAGATTGTTTGAATTCCACCTAGAAATATTTTTTTTTAATTTTTGAAATTCTGAAAAAGTTCAAAGGGGGGACCCTTTGGTTTTTCAAAAAGTTTATTTATGGATAAAATGAGCTGAAACTTTCCTTAAATATAGTTTAAATAATGCAGAATAAGAATCCGTCAACAGATTGTTCGAATTCCGCCTAGAAGTATTTTTTTTTAATTTTTAAAGTTCTGAAAAAGTCAATCCTTTGAACAACCTCTTTGAACATTATCGATTTTGGTCAAATTTTGAAAAAAGTTTATTTATGGATAAAATGAGCTGAAACTTTCCCTAAATATAGTTTAAATAATGCAGAATAAGAATCCGTCAACAGATTGTTCGAATTCCGCCTAGAAGTATTTTTTTTTAATTTTTAAAGTTCTGAAAAAGTCAATCCTTTGAACAACCTCTTTGAACATTATCGATTTTGGTCAAATTTTGAAAAAAGTTTATTTATGGATAAAATGAGCTGAAACTTTCCCTAAATATAGTTTAAATAATGCAGAATAAGAATCCGTCAACAGATTGTTCGAATTCCACCTAGAAGTATTTTTTTTTAATTTTTGAAATTCTGAAAAAGTTCAAAGGGGGGACCCTTTGGTTTTTCAAAAAGTTTATTTATGGATAAAATGAGCTGAAACTTTCCCAAAATATAGTTTAAATAATGCAGAATAAGAATCCGTCAACAGATTGTTCGAATTCCGCCTAGAAGTATTTTTTTTTAATTTTTAAAGTTCTGAAAAAGTCAATCCTTTGAACAACCTCTTTGAACATTATCGATTTTGGTCAAATTTTGAAAAAAGTTTATTTATGGATAAAATGAGCTGAAACTTTCCCTAAATATAGTTTAAATAATGCAGAATAAGAATCCGTCAACAGATTGTTCGAATTCCACCTAGAAGTATTTTTTTTTAATTTTTGAAATTCTGAAAAAGTTCAAAGGGGGGACCCTTTGGTTTTTCAAAAAGTTTATTTATGGATAAAATGAGCTGAAACTTTCCCAAAATATAGTTTAAATAATGCAGAATAAGAATCCGTCAACAGATTGTTCGAATTCCGCCTAGAAGTATTTTTTTTTAATTTTTAAAGTTCTGAAAAAGTCAATCCTTTGAACAACCTCTTTGAACATTATCGATTTTGGTCAAATTTTGAAAAAAGTTTATTTATGGATAAAATGAGCTGAAACTTTCCCTAAATATAGTTTAAATAATGCAGAATAAGAATCCGTCAACAGATTGTTCGAATTCCACCTAGAAGTATTTTTTTTTAATTTTTGAAATTCTGAAAAAGTTCAAAGGGGGGACCCTTTGGTTTTTCAAAAAGTTTATTTATGGATAAAATGAGCTGAAACTTTCCCAAAATATAGTTTAAATAATGCAGAATAAGAATCCGTCAACAGATTGTTCGAATTCCGCCTAGAAGTATTTTTTTTTAATTTTTAAAGTTCTGAAAAAGTCAATCCTTTGAACAACCTCTTTGAACATTATCGATTTTGGTCAAATTTTGAAAAAAGTTTATTTATGGATAAAATGAGCTGAAACTTTCCCTAAATATAGTTTAAATAATGCAGAATAAGAATCCGTCAACAGATTGTTCGAATTCCACCTAGAAGTATTTTTTTTTAATTTTTGAAATTCTGAAAAAGTTCAAAGGGGGGACCCTTTGGTTTTTCAAAAAGTTTATTTATGGATAAAATGAGCTGAAACTTTCCCAAAATATAGTTTAAATAATGCAGAATAAGAATCCGTCAACAGATTGTTCGAATTCCGCCTAGAAGTATTTTTTTTTTATTTTTAAAGTTCTGAAAAAGTCAATCCTTTGAACAACCTCTTTGAACATTTTCGATTTTGGTCAATTTTTGAAAAAAGTTTATTTATGGATAAAATGAGCTGAAACTTTCCTTAAATATAGTTTAAATAATGCAGATTAAGAATCCGTAAACAGATTGTTCGAATTCCGCCTAGAAATATTTTTTTTAATTTTTGAAATTCTGAAAAAGTTCAAAGGGGGGACCCTTTGGTTTTTCAAAAAGTTTATTTATGGATAAAATGAGCTGAAACTTTCCCAAAATATAGTTTAAATAATGCAGATTAAGAATCCGTAAACAGATTGTTTGAATTCCGCCTAGAAGTATTTTTTTTTAATTTTTGAAGTTCTGAAAAATTCATACTTTTCCTTTGAACATTTTCGATTTTGGTCAATTTTTGAAAAAAGTTTATTTATGGATAAAATGAGCTGAAACTTTCCTTAAATATAGTTTAAATAATGCAGATTAAGAATCCGTAAACAGATTGTTCGAATTCCGCCTAGAAATATTTTTTTTTAATTTTTGAAATTCTGAAAAAGTTCAAAGGGGGGACCCTTTGGTTTTTCAAAAAGTTTATTTATGGATAAAATGAGCTGAAACTTTCCCAAAATATAGTTTAAATAATGCAGATTAAGAATCCGTAAACAGATTGTTTGAATTCCGCCTAGAAGTATTTTTTTTTAATTTTTGAAGTTCTGAAAAATTCATACTTTTCCTTTGAACATTTTCGATTTTGGTCAATTTTTGAAAAAAGTTTATTTATGGATAAAATGAGCTGAAACTTTCCTTAAATATAGTTTAAATAATGCAGATTAAGAATCCGTAAACAGATTGTTCGAATTCCGCCAAGAAATATTTTTTTTTAATTTTTGAAATTCTGAAAAAGTTCAAAGGGGGGACCCTTTGGTTTTTCAAAAAGTTTATTTATGGATAAAATGAGCTGAAACTTTCCCAAAATATAGTTTAAATAATGCAGATTAAGAATCCGTAAACAGATTGTTTGAATTCCGCCTAGAAGTATTTTTTTTTAATTTTTAAAGTTCTGAAAAAGTCAATCCTTTGAACAACCTCTTTGAACATTATCGATTTTGGTCAAATTTTGAAAAAAGTTTATTTATGGATAAAATGAGCTGAAACTTTCCCAAAATATAGTTTAAATAATGCAGAATAAGAATCCGTCAACAGATTGTTCGAATTCCACCTAGAAGTATTTTTTTTTAATTTTTGAAATTCTGAAAAAGTTCAAAGGGGGGACCCTTTGGTTTTTCAAAAAGTTTATTTATGGATAAAATGAGCTGAAACTTTCCCAAAATATAGTTTAAATAATGCAGATTAAGAATCCGTAAACAGATTGTTTGAATTCCGCCTAGAAGTATTTTTTTTTAATTTTTGAAGTTCTGAAAAATTCATACTTTTCCTTTGAACATTTTCGATTTTGGTCAATTTTTGAAAAAAGTTTATTTATGGATAAAATGAGCTGAAACTTTCCTTAAATATAGTTTAAATAATGCAGATTAAGAATCCGTAAACAGATTGTTCGAATTCCGCCAAGAAATATTTTTTTTTAATTTTTGAAATTCTGAAAAAGTTCAAAGGGGGGACCCTTTGGTTTTTCAAAAAGTTTATTTATGGATAAAATGAGCTGAAACTTTCCCAAAATATAGTTTAAATAATGCAGATTAAGAATCCGTAAACAGATTGTTTGAATTCCGCCTAGAAGTATTTTTTTTTAATTTTTAAAGTTCTGAAAAAGTCAATCCTTTGAACAACCTCTTTGAACATTATCGATTTTGGTCAAATTTTGAAAAAAGTTTATTTATGGATAAAATGAGCTGAAACTTTCCCTAAATATAGTTTAAATAATGCAGAATAAGAATCCGTCAACAGATTGTTCGAATTCCACCTAGAAGTATTTTTTTTTAATTTTTGAAATTCTGAAAAAGTTCAAAGGGGGGACCCTTTGGTTTTTCAAAAAGTTTATTTATGGATAAAATGAGCTGAAACTTTCCCAAAATATAGTTTAAATAATGCAGAATAAGAATCCGTCAACAGATTGTTCGAATTCCGCCTAGAAGTATTTTTTTTTTATTTTTAAAGTTCTGAAAAAGTCAATCCTTTGAACAACCTCTTTGAACATTATCGATTTTGGTCAAATTTTGAAAAAAGTTTATTTATGGATAAAATGAGCTGAAACTTTCCCTAAATATAGTTTAAATAATGCAGAATAAGAATCCGTCAACAGATTGTTCGAATTCCACCTAGAAGTATTTTTTTTTAATTTTTGAAATTCTGAAAAAGTTCAAAGGGGGGACCCTTTGGTTTTTCAAAAAGTTTATTTATGGATAAAATGAGCTGAAACTTTCCCAAAATATAGTTTAAATAATGCAGATTAAGAATCCGTAAACAGATTGTTTGAATTCCGCCTAGAAGTATTTTTTTTTAATTTTTGAAGTTCTGAAAAATTCATACTTTTCCTTTGAACATTTTCGATTTTGGTCAATTTTTGAAAAAAGTTTATTTATGGATAAAATGAGCTGAAACTTTCCTTAAATATAGTTTAAATAATGCAGATTAAGAATCCGTAAACAGATTGTTCGAATTCCGCCTAGAAATATTTTTTTTTAATTTTTGAAATTCTGAAAAAGTTCAAAGGGGGGACCCTTTGGTTTTTCAAAAAGTTTATTTATGGATAAAATGAGCTGAAACTTTCCCAAAATATAGTTTAAATAACGCAGATTAAGAATCCGTAAACAGATTGTTTGAATTCCGCCTAGAAATATTTTTTTTTAATTTTTGAAGTTCTGAAAAATTCAAACTTTTCCTTTGAACATTTTCGATTTTGGTCGATTTTTGAAAAAAGTTTATTTATGGATAAAATGAGCTCAAATTTTCGCTAAATATAGTTTAAATAATGCAGAATAAGAATCCGTCAACAGATTGTTTGAATTTCGCCTAGAAATATATATTTTTTAATTTTTAAATTACAAATTAATGATGATAGGCAACCATTTTTATATTAATTTGTATATTGGGTTGCATATGTCAAAATCAGGAAATATACATAGATATATATATATATCTCACTCTATGGAAACACATTATTTACTAATTATTAATGTTATCGTTATAAATATGCATGTATGCATCCTTTATGGAATTTGTTTTACAATTTTTCTGTTGTAGATTTTATTTTTACAACCAGGAATAAGCTTTTTATGCTCATTTTCTAATTTAATTTTTATTTAAATTAATTTAGTCTCAAATTTGTTAAAACTTTTCACATAGCAATTAGTTGCTATTTTATAAAGTGAATGTGATGTTTAACGTCTACGTTATCGAAATCTGCAAATATAATTTCAAAGCAAAAACTTTTAAGAGTTAGGCCACTAAATATACACAGCTCGGTACATCTGATTGCATATACCAAAATCAGAAAATCATAGATAAATATATAAATTCATACTACTTGAATGCAGAAAATATTTTAATTTTGCCCTTATTCGTGGTTTATTTATTAAAACTAATTTTCCTACTATAAATATAAATGCTGCTACATTTCAGCAATGTAATATTTATTAAGCTTTTATTTGGTTAATTTTCAATAAAAAAAGTTATTAAACAAATTATCAAACTAAAGAAATATATATCCCATTTGAGTCTTAAACAACTAATTTCAGATTATTGTTGTTGAACGGAATAAAAGAAACTGATGGTTAAACATTTGATACTAAATAATAAATAAATATTAATAATTGAATGATTTTTTTTAAATGAAACCATTTTGTCTACACATATATTTCATTATTATTACTTTTCCTTAACCAATCCCAGAATTTTAAATTAGAATTGTTAATTCAGAATCTCTTTTTAACTTGAGTTGTCTATGAAAAATCTGAAAGGAAACCATCTATGAAAACTTACGTACATAGTCTATGAAAATATATACTCTATGAAAAGCAAAAATACTACATCTATGAAAATATTATATCTATGAACCTCTACAAATCCTTATCTATTTAAATCTATATCTATGACACAATCTACAATTAGTATATCTATGAAAAGGCAAGAAACATCTCCTCGCGTTACTGTTTTCCTGGTACAAAATCGAAAATTCACGCTATTTTCGATGGAATTCGACAAGCGAGCGGAAAATATGTTTTACAATTAATTATTATTAATCGCATCATTTACTTTTATTTTAATTAACACTATTTAGTTGTATTTTATTTCTTTTTTTTTTGGATTGTAGACAAAAGTTTATTTCTGAATAAAATGACCTGAAATTTTGTGTAGAGATTGTTAGAATTCCGCCTAGAATTTTTTTTTAATTTTTGAAGTTTCGGCCAAAATCTGAAACATTTCCAGATGTTGTCAATTTTTGAAAAAAGTTTATTTATGGATAAAATAGGACGCCCCTAAAAAAATTCAAAGGGGCCCCCCATGGGTCGCCCCCCAAAAAAATCCAAGGGGGGCCCATGGGACGCCAATTTTTGTAAAAAGTTTATTTCTGGATAAAATGAGCTGAAACTTTCCCTGAAAATAGTTTAAAGACTGCAGAATAAGAATCCGCCAACAGAATGTTCGAATTCCGCCTAGAAATATTTTTTTAAAATTTTTCAAATCTAAATAAATCATGTTAGGCCAACGTCTATATACGCCTCGGTATATTGGGTTGCATATGTCAAAATCAGAAAATAATTACAATTTTTCCATAATTCTTGATTTATTTAACAAAAAAACATGTTACATTTATAAATATGCATGCAGGAATATTGTAATAATTAATTTAAAAATTTTCATATGAAGAACATATTTTTACAAGCAGGAAAATCTTTTTTGTGTTCTGTTTCAATTTTTATAATCATATAAATTATTTTTGGCTGAAATGTACCGAAACTTTATACACAGTTTGTTTTCAGCGTGCTGAGCTTGAATTAACAATCAGATAATTTTTCTCAGCTTAGAAATATATATTTTGTTTAATTTTATAATTCTCTTAAATCATCTTAGGCAACCAGTTCGACGTGTACTTTCGGTTGCGTCTTGTTTGCATTTTCGTGTATCTTTGGTTGCATATGTCAAAATCATTAAATTATTACATTCCAATTTGAGGGGGTTGAACGAACGGATGGGAGTTGTTTTCGGAAAATTGTAAGCTCTAAAATGGCAACAGGACCAAGAGAACCGATCCAGAAGCAGATTCAACAGGACTGGGCCAACAGGGAATACATCGAAGTGATCACCGTCAGTATTAAGAAAATCACGGACTTCCTCAACTCGTTCGGTGAGGTGTTAATTAGAAAAAGTTACTCGTTAATGCTGAAAGAGGGTTCAAAATTAAATAAATAATTACTCTCAGTTGGAACGTTGTATGCTTTGCGAGAATTTTTGAAGAAATGTAATCTCTAATATATTAGTTTTAAGGTTATGTTTACATCACACACCCATTTTAGCAATATTCAATGATGTAAAAATAAAATAATGCCTTAAACCTCTTTTTTTTTAATATATAGCCAATATATTCGTTATTGAGTAGATACTTAAAAAATATTTCCTTAGTTAAAGTTATATATCTATGAATTACCCCAACACCTATTGGTAAAAGGGCCTTTCGATTTTATATATATATCTATGAATTATTTTAATACTTGTAGATTTATCGTGTCGATCCAAACTGGCTGTTCTCAACGAGAAGCTGACCACCCTAGAGAGGAAGATTGACTATTTGGAAGCATGCGTGAGTTGATTAAGAAAAGACAAATTTAAAACGAAAATTTATTTTTATTTCTTTATTTACAGGTGACGAAAGGGGAAACGTTAACTTAATCTCTGTTTGTTCAGTCACAATCGATTACGATGTATAGTTTTAAGTATATATTAAAAAAAAAAAGATTTATTATTATTTATACTCTGAAAATACATAGCTGAAAACCAAGGATTTTTGTTTGATCATTAGACCTATTTGAATGGCAACTCGTGTGGGATTGTGTCTGTAAATAATGGCGATGGGCAAAACGGTTTAATTCAGTTAGTATATCTAAGCCGGTTCACTCATTGACGATTGATTCCTAATTTCTTAGGCCCAGTTTAGCCCATCTCTTGATAGGTAGTGATGAATTTTACATAGATTTTGTAATTTAATTTACATCACAGTTTTTGATTTTTTAATCATTGTTTATTGTAAAAAAAATATATATTATTTATACACATTTGTTAATTAATAATAATCCCATCGAAGAAAATGGTGACAAATAACTTACTAAAATAAAAACCTACATCAATTTTGCTTGGTGACTAAGCTGAATCAATCCAGGGCCTGTATTCCTGAAATTGGTTGTACAAAATCTGTCATTTACATAGGTATTTCAGGAATAAGGCCCCAGATATTCATGTAAAATTAAATAATATTTGTGAAATATTAGTAATTCAGAATCGATGATTCAATTTAAAAGGATTATTCCTTTTAAATTGAATCACACAATTCTTTTTAGACAATATCTGTGATGTTAGTAAAGTGTTAATTTTTAAGTGGTTTGCGATTGAGAATCATCATCGGAGCTATCGCTTATATCCGTGCCGATCAAGAACTCGTCTTCGGAATCGTCGAGGAAGGGATGGCGCAGCAATTCGAAATCGTCCAGCGGGGACTCGGCCATGTTTTTGTTTTTGCGGCGCCGCTTCGTGTTCACAACATTCGACTGGCTCAGCCCGTCCCCCTCGTCGCCCTGACTGTCCTTGTTCTTCGCCTTGCCCTTACCTTTAATTCAAAACAATTTACGGAAATTCTTATTGTTTTTTTCTCGATTTCATAATTCTCATTTTGTCTTTTCACTTTTATTTCACTTACGTTTTCTATTTGGTGATGGGGTGGGGTTTGCGGGAGCCGCTCCTCCGACGGGGTGTTGCTGAGCGGTCGTCGGTGCTTGATGCCTCGAATGTTTGAAGTTCTTCCTGTGGTCCTTGTTTCGCCTGTAGCAGAACCCCCCGTAGGAACACGAGGGTCTTGGGTCGTCGGGATCCGTGTCGTAATCTTTGTCGTTAGGATGGCTGTACTTTAAAAGGTGTTCATCGTTCTTCCTATACAAAAACAAAATTGAATCACAGATAAAATATTGTTGTAAATTTAAGTGAAACGAAGGGATTTTAATAATGTAGAGAAATCGTAAAATTTTTTGAAGCCAAAAACTAATAAATCTTCAGCCTAATTTAGGGCTTGTTTTTGTAATAGAAATTTTTTTGAATCGGGAAAAAATATCAATTTACACAATCATGATATGAATCATAATAAATGGAAGATAATGCAAGCGCCATCTTTTGCCTAATTTCATGTGGCTTGCGGTTAAATACTTGATATGAATAGAACACGCTCGTTATTTTCAAATGAGAGATTGCCGGATGTTTATTATAATGGAAGCGGCATTTTCGATTTTATAAAATTTCTTTACCCACCTGTAACAAGTAGGCACGTACCAGCATCGATCTCGAAACGTTTTTTTATCTTTAGTCTCAACTTTCTTGTTATTATCATCGTTAGCATTGTTCGCAGCGCTGCTAGAGCCGTTTGGATCATAATCGGGATCAAGAGGTTCTTCCTTAACCTTAACAATACCGCAATTTCCGTCGCTCGCTTCGTCGTCAACATCCTTTCCGGCTACGACCGGTTCGTTCTCATCTCGAACCGTCTCATCGCTGTGTATGCTGAACACGGCAGCCTCCTCATTATCGCCAGCATTTCGATTGCTCGAATCTCCCTCCTGGATGTTTTCTGCATCATCCTCCGGTGCGTTCATTTCATCACCCGTCGTGCTCAATTCGTTATTTGGAATATTTTCGTTTCTCGAATTTAAGTTTTCCGCTTCATTACTTTCGTAATTTGTATTACTCGCTTCTCCAGCCAAATTATTGCCTTCATTACTAAATTCATTTAAATCCTTGATATTTTCATCGATTTCATTACTCGAGGAATTTCCGAGCAAAATATTTGTTTCATTACTTGAAGAATTTCCGAGTAGATTATTTGTGGAATTTCCGAATAGATTATTTGTTTCATTACTCGAAGAAGCCACAACGTTCACGTTCCCGTCTTCATTATCCAAATCCGGCTCGACCTTAATCCTGACGTTTTCAATAGAATTCCCCTCTGCAGTTCCAACATTGCTTACGTTGGAGTTATTTATCGTCGAAGAATTTGTTTCATTCAAGCCCGCGTCCGTCTCGTCATCCCCGGCCGTTATTTTGATAGTGAACCAGTATTTATCCGGGAAAAAACCGAAACGGTCCCCGTTGCTGAGCTCCACGGGAAGGTCGTATTTCAATAAGGATATGTGCTTGCCTTCGGCCGCTCGATAGAAACACGGGTTGATTTGATGCTTCTGAAAATAATTAAGAAATCATTCAAAAATTCGTTGTTCAATAATAAACGCCGACAGTTGAATAATTTTAATAAGCGGATATTTTTATAAAAGCTTTTATATTAAAGTTAATAATTAATTCTTCCTTAGCCTTAACAACACCTCAATTTTCATTACTCGCTTTCTTAAAAAAAAACTTTTATAAAAATATTTGATTATTGGGCAGAAAGACCTCTGGTCGATAGTCCCGATAGACAGACTAACACCTATATATATTGTAATCATTTATATTGCTGATATTATCTTTATATTCTCAATAAAGATATATATATATATAAGATATATATATATATTATTATTATTATTATTGTTATATATATATATATATTCGATTACTAAAATTATTCAACTTATGTTTGTGATCATAAATATATGTAAATAATACACTCTCTTTTTTTTTAATCACATTTTCTTCATAATAAATTAAAGACGAAGCAAACGCCATCTTTTGCCTAATTTCACTCGTGTTTTACACAAAATCAAAATAAATAATCCGATTGAAGATTTTACATATGAATGATTAATATTTCTCGATTGATTAATAATTTAGCTGAATTACGTTTATACATTACACTCAACGGTACAATCGTATCGTCATTCAATGAATTTACTCACAGCGGTGATGGTTGCCGTATTTTCCAATACTTGAATTTGTGCGTGTTTCCTCGAAATCCTCTTATCGGCACACTAGAAATAAATTTAATAAATATCTAATGATTAATCCATCATTTTATAAATGCACATTAATATTTCAATCGTTCTTAGTCTCTTTTATTGATTAAATTCAATATTAATCCCTTTCGTTGCCTAAAATTGCGTAACATACCTCAGCACTTTTTATGTAACGATTTGTTAAGAATAAAAATTGATAAAAAATCAGAAGCAAAGTACAATTGACTTTAACATTAAAGCGTCTTATATTCCGTAAATTTGAAATTAGTCTCTTTTATTGATTGACTTTAAAATTAAAGCCTTTTATATTAGCTGACTTTAATATTAAAGTCTCTTTTATTGCTTAAATTTGACTTTAAAATTAAAGTCTTTTTTATTGACTGACTTCAGTATTAAAGTCTCTTTTATTGCTTAAATTCGACTTTACAGTTAAAGCCTTTTATATTGGCTGATTTTAATGTTAAAGTCTCTTTTATTGCTTAAATTTGCCTTTAAAATTAAAGTCTCTTTTATAGCTTAAATTTGCCTTTAAAATTAAAGCCTCTTTTATTAACTCACTTTAATATTAAAGTCTCTTTTATTGCGACTTTAAAATTAGTGTCTTTTATTAACTGACTTTAGCATTAAAGTCTCTTTTATTGCTTAAATTCGACTTTAAAGTCACTTTTGTTGTCTGATTATGACTTTAATTTAATTAATTAAATAAATTTCATGAATGGCTTCTATACTCATCCATAATTATTCGTAATTCTCCCTGCTTTTGTTTTTTTCGTTTTATATTAAGGCAGAATAATATGGGGGAAACCCCTAAACAAACATCAGGTGAAAACATAACCTAAAAATACTTACCATCAAAGGCGATCCCCTGCCTATGATATGCTCCCCCCGACCGAAAGTGCACACCGGCTTCTCCGAGGTGTTATCCAAATCGTAAATCGACAGCAGCATCTTGAAAACACTGGAAAAATTAATTAAAACACGCAATTGCACAATGTTGGTCCTGTTTGAAGTCTCATGGCCGTGTTCACACCGGGGAAGCAAATAAACGTCGTTTTCATCGGATTTCTTTGATTCGATCAATTCGGGTTTGGTTTTTTTTTAATTATATTTAAGTCGGGAATTTAATATTCTGGGTAAATAAGTGGAACAGGCTGAGAAAATCACCCTTTCAGGTTGTGCAATTTTTGAGTTGTGCGGTGTGAAACTGACTCCTCTGACAGAAACGGCGGGCAGGGGAGTTAACCTCAAAATAAGTTTGTGGTGGTTGTAATTGCGGAGGTGACGGAAATGGAAAGGGGAGATTTTTATTTGGGCTTAACGCTCGCCGTATCTTCGACGTTCTTCATCGGGGCGAGTTTCGTGATCAAGAAGAAGGGGCTGATCCGGCTGAATCACAAGGGGGGACTGAGAGCGGGTTCCGGGGGTTTCGGCTATTTGAAGGAGTGGATATGGTGGTTGGGATTAATCACCAGTGAGTACATTGGCTTGTAAACAAAGAAGCCTATATTTTATAAAAAAAAGCACCCGTTTTAATTTATTTTCAGTGGGTGTTGGTGAATTAGCGAATTTCGCCGCCTACGCCTTTGCGCCGGCATCTCTAGTAACCCCTTTGGGCGCGCTGAGCGTGTTGGTCTCCGCTATACTGGCTTCCAAATTCCTCAACGAACATCTCAATTTATTAGGCAAGGTAAGTATATTTACAACACAACAAAAACAAACGTTTGATCATAAATTTTTCCATTACAGTTGGGATGCATCCTTTGCGTGCTGGGCTCCAGTGTAATTGTGATCCACTCACCTAAAGAAGAAAGTGTTGAGTCCGTCGCCGTGCTTCTCAGCAAAATCCAAAGCACCCGCTTCTCCGCTTATATTGCCGTTTTGATTATCGCCACGTTTTTTATTTGTTTCCATTTAGGTCCGCGATACGGGGACAGGAACGTGCTCGTTTATATAATCCTCTGCTCGGCTATCGGAAGTTTAACCGTGATTTCGTGTAAAGGGCTCGGTTTAGCTTTGAAGGAATCGTTTTCGGGTAACGCTAACAATCTGAATTCCTCGGTTCTATGCGCGTTTTTCGCAACGGTTGTAACCTGCATTTTTATACAGATGAATTATTTAAACAAAGCGCTGGATCTGTTCAGCACTAGCGTTGTGACTCCCGTTTATTACGTGTTTTTCACAGCGTTCGTCATAATCGCCTCGTCGATTGTTTTCAACGAGTGGAACGAGATGCGCTTCGAGGACGTATTAGGAAACGTGTGCGGATTTTTCATTGTCGTTATCGCAATTTTCATGCTGAACGCCTTTAAAGACGTGGATATTTCTTTGGGCGATTTAAGCGGGATTTGGAGGCCCAAGATTGAATTACTGAAAGGGGATAGGTATAATAATTACCACAGTACGCTGATTCGGAACGTGTGACATGAAACAAAAGCCGTTTAACGGCTTTTGTTTCACAACTTTAAAGTAACCAACCCGCTTTAAAGATTTTTTTCTTCTTCTGAAAATATCCTCATGTTTTAATTAAAAACAATTATGTAAAGATATTTTTTGTGCTTACAGTTTTGAGAACTTAAAAAAAAAATGGAAATGTGTGATTCGTTTCCTTTTTTAATAACACTATTAAGGGTTAAAATAATTAACACTGTTGCATCCATTCTTCACACAGAGTGAAGTAAGGATGCGACTTCTACGTGTTCCACACAGCAACGTTCTCGTGTACAAGGCTTCGGATTGCTGCGATTTTTTCCCCCTCGTCTGAGCGTGGATTTAGTAGCAACCCGAAAACAATTGAATGCATACAAAAGTAAAAGCAAGTAAAAACCTTCGCAGTGTGAGGTGATTTATTCTGAATAGATAATAATTTCAATAAAAAAAAAAGTGTTTCGTATTAAAAAAATGTGTTATTGTTACTAATACGGAACACTTTCAGCGGATATTATTGAAATTCTATTCACCTCGCACTGTGAAGTATATATATATATATATATATTCAATGAACCCTTTCTACCCACATGGGTGTAGGGTAACTGTGAAGTATAACGATGTTATATAAGACTAAAAATAATCACAATAAATGAACTCAAGTTATACAAAGAGCGAGAGATTTGCTCCGACGGCAAAAGTCATTTGCGCCTTATACAAAGAAAAAAAAAGCGAAATTGTTTAGGAAGAAAAAAAAAACGTGCTTATAAGAACGTATGTTTTCTTATAAACAAGAAAAGTTTAAAAATTATACTGAAAGAAAAAAGTATTTAAAACAGTCATTATCATAAAATATTTTCAAATCTTCATCATTACATTTTATTCATTTACAAAACTACGATGAAGTAAATAAAATGTATTTTTAAATAATATTTTATTATTTAATTAATAAAATATTATTTATGAATAACGTTTATTTTATTTCCTCGTCGTATGAACGAATTAATAATCTTTTTTTTTTATACACATAGATTATATTTATTTTTCTACTAGTGTACAGAAATCCTATTTTTTTAAAACTTTATTTATATGGGTAATCTAGTCGCGATTTACACACTCTTTTTAATATTTACATTATATATATATATCTACATATATAGATAGTATAATCAGATTTCATTTTTAAGAAGAGTCTGTGTTCCTAATTTATAATTTTATTTATCGTAATTTTATTAATAAAAGTCTATTCGGTTTCGATTGGAACATTTGAGCACTTCACTTTTCGGTGCGTGACGTTTCCTCAGATGTCCCTTATCGTGTGGTCTTCATAATAACAGTCTTGCGAATTCTGAAACACGCAAATACAATTAAAATGGAATGTATGTGTGAGATGGACTCAACGATGGCTAACGCCGGTATCGATTATGATTGTTTGAAATGAAATGAGGGAAAATATTGGAGATGCTTGACGGAAATTCGGGCTTTCTCGTTTTGTAAAAGTGGGATTCGGCCACGAAACGATCCTGCTGAATATACAGGCCGGAATGCCGGAGCGGGAAAGTTGAAATTTCTGAGTCCACACGAGAGGAAACATGATAAATGGAAGGCAAAAGATGGCGCTTGCGTCGACTTTCATTTATTATGTTACATCGGCTGCCTGATGATGATACTGTGTATCGAAACAATTGTAGCAGCGTTTTCTACAAAAAAAATTTGTGAAACTTGTAAACAAAACTGTATGTTTTTCTTGTATAATCAGTTATTATGTTTAATGTTGATTTTATATCGAATTGTAAATGTATTTATTAAAATTCTGACCAACATTAAACAAACGAGCTGTCACTATGGTAAAACAACGTGAACTGTGTTTTTTTGTATTTAAATGTTTTTAACGTAAAGGTGTACTGTGAATTTTGTATTACTACTTCGAAACACTTTGCAGCTGATGTAAATAAATTTATTAGTGATATTGTTTGCAAATATTTATGTATTGTTTTTATGTTTGATTTATATTAGTTATTATACATATTTCGGATTTTTAGGCTTAGATTAAATTCTTCAAGTAAAATTGTGTGGAAATTTAAAAAAATATATATATATTTTCATGTAAAATGATTTTTTTTGAAAATGCACATATTTTTTTTTGACTTAATAGTATTTCGTCTCTTATGTTTACGCTAAATAAAAGCATTTTTTTAAACTAAAATCAGGAGTTTTAATTGATATATGTAAATAGTATTGACTCCTTACACCTAACAGTAGAAAGGAAAAAGATTAAAAAAAAAAATTGTATTGAGATAAGCGGAATTGTGAGTGAACCGCTAAAATATTACCTATTAGGTTTTATAAACCTTTTAATGGAACGGCGAACTGATTTCGAGTGACACTCTATTATAGTTTGTATTGCTAAGAACAATTTAATAATACTTCATCGCGGTTCTTTGATTCGATTACCTTCATAATTTATCCTGCCGTCTTTGTCCGTGTCGGCGAGTATTAAAAATTCGGTGAGTTGCTGCTCGGTGACGGGCTCCCCTATGGTGTCCATGGCGGTCTTCAGTTCGTCCCGCGTGATGAACCCGTTGTTGTCCAGATCGAACACCCTGAAGGCCGCCATCAGGTCCTCCTGGTCGTCGTCGAGATTTTCTTCCGGCCTCAGCTCCTGTATCCGCTTCACCCACTGCAGGAATTCTTGTTCGTCCAGGAGTTCTTTACCTAATGGACATAATAATATTCTATATGAGTGAGTACAATCAGCCCCTCGACCGTGACCGGACGGCTAATAAATATAGTTAAGCCTCCGTTTAAAACGTGTTGTACTACATATATATTTATATATATATATATATATACAAGGCAATCGATATACAGAGAGATTTTTTTATAAGTATACATTAGGGGAAGTGTATACCTGCAAAAAACGGCAGCTAACCGCATTGAATAATTAATGTGTGTATGTTAAGTTGACTATTTAGCATATATGTGTTCAGTTGCGTATTATAGGCAACTAAACACACTTATATTAATGCATTTGAGTCGCTTATTTTGCAGGTATACATAGGGGAAATGTATACTGATAAAAAAAGCTCTCTGTATATATATATATTTATATATATATACAGGGAGGTTTTTTTATCAGTATACATTAGGGGAAGTGTATACCTGCAAAAATGCGAGTCAAACGCATTGAACCGATTAATGTGTGTATGTTTAGTTGATTATTTGGAATATATGTGTTCAGTTGCGTGTTATAGGCAACCAAACATACATACATCAATGCGTTTGACTCGCCTATTTTGTACGTATACATAGGGGAAATGTATACTGATAAAAAAAGCTCTCTGTATATATAAATATATATATATATATATATGTATATATAATCGATTGCCTGTCCACCATTCAGTGTAAGGCTTCCCGTTTATTATCTTGCTATGTATTTGTCTGCTTTATACACAAATTTGTTCCACACTTTTTTTATTTTTTACCAATTTTTCAGCTGTGTTCCATTGTACTCCTCTTTTCTTCAAAATCGTGGTATTTATAAATATATAAATATATTTCGAGTGTTGAGTGTAAATGGTATTTTATGTTCATTATTATTAAATAAAACTGTCTGACTTCAAAAAAATTGCTATCTATAATTGCCTGGATAATTAATTGTTCAAAAGATAGCCAATTAAGGCTATCTTTTGAACAAGTAGCATAATACATTAATTGAATTTTATAAACAGCTTACTGGTAAACTTTTGTGATTAAGATTTTGAAAATTATATGCATGCAAATTCAAATTTTATTCAACTCAAATAGATTAATCACAAACATAGAGTCATTCTAACTTTATGACATTACCAATGTATCGTAATACCTGACTGACTGGCCATTCTAACTAAGTCTTCTAATACGCTCTCCTTTAATTCAATATTCAGCTTCTTCAGCATCATGTGCAGTTCTGCCGTGTTCAGGTGACCATCCTGATTAGAGTCTATCAATCCGAAAGCTGTTCTTAAATCTGTAATAAAAATCTAAATAGCAATAAAAAAAAAACACAATTGCGTAAAAAAAATGTACTCTTGGCCGTTTGACTTATCAAATGGCAAACACGACGAAAAAAATAACTGTTGAGTGCGAATAGTTTGGGTAATGAAGCGGTCGAATTGTGGCGTCTTGTTAATAGCATTGTTTTCGTGGGATGTTTGACTTGGTGCCAAGATTGAACAGTTTGTCGCGTACGTGCACGAAGGTACCCTTTTATCGGCACGGGGGAGAGGGCCGGCGGGCGCTGGTTTATTAATAAAATGGGCGATTAAGTTATTTCGGGATTTGTTTTCGCGAAAAAACACAATTCCGAAAAACAATCCGGCTTTCGCGAATTTGTTAAATACACAAAAATCCTTGTTGTTATATTTTCAGGAGAATATATATATATTTTTTAATTTTATGAAAATAATTTTTTAAGGAGAATTATCACAATTTGTTGGATTTCCTGTATAAATAGTTATTTTAAAAAAGCCTAAATATATCTATAAACTACAGATATGAAATATGAATCAAAAAATATCGAATGAATTTAGCCAATCAAAGGATAAATTAGTAATGTAAATTTCGCTGATTTCAACATCCTGTGCATTTATTTAATCGAAGCCCCTTATCTTTTTTATTTAGGAAGCTCTGGCCCTGCCAAAACTATTTGAGAAAATATAACCGTTTAAATAACATATAAAAAAAACGTTTTTGGAAGTATTTACTGCACGATGATTAAGTTATAAATTTAATGAAATTGGCGAATTCATTTGCGCGTCCGTGTCAATTTCGATGTTTTCAAGATGACAACACCGTTGCATTGCCCACGCGCCAGCATTGAACGTTTGCCAAAAGTCATTACACCAACATGTAAACTGTGCGCGGATATATTAAATCATTAGTAATTAGATGCGTAATAATTTATGGATCCTAAATATACGTTTATATCGTATTTTGAGTACATTTCAGTGCTTCCTAACATTTTATTACGAATATTAGTGTATACAGGATAAATGGATAAGATCTCTATGTGCATACCTTAAAATATATCATGAACAAATGAACAATTACATTTAAAAAATATATTTAACATACACCTCACATTATATTATAACTAATATTATATTTAACACAGATTTGAATTATATCTTTTCAAAAAATATATATATATTTGTATACATATATGAATGTATTAACCAATTAAGATATTCTATTTAAGAATATTTTTATGTGTTATTTTCATATTTAATTCATTTATTTACGGAAATCTCCTTTCTACAAAAACTGTAAACATATAATTTCAATATTAACTTATCATGGAAATTAATAAAATTTTCCTATTAAAAATATACATTTATTAAACTGTTAATAACACATTAATAAATTCCTTTATGATTAGTTTCATTTACAAAAAATAGTGAACTGTCTGTTGTAAGGGAAATGTTTGGTTTAACGTGTACGTTATTTTTAACATCACACTCTAAGCAGCTTTTGTAGAATGCAAAGTTAATTAATATAGAATAATTTCGAATAAATGTAAAAATATTCAAAAATCCCGCCATTTGTCCTTTGACAGTTTGTACACCAACCTAACCTAAAAAAACCTTATAAAGGTTTGGAACTTAGAAAATAGTCTGTACACCAACCTAACCTAAAAAACCTTATAAAGGTTTGGAACTTAGAAAATAGTCTGTACACCAACCTAACCTGAAAAACCTTACAAAGGTTTGAAACTTAGGAAATAGACGATAGTCTGTACACCAACCTAACCTCAAAAAACCTTACAAAAGTTTGAAACTTAGGAAATAGTCGATAGTCTGTACACCAATCTAACCTGAAAAACCTTACAAAGGTTTGAAACTTGGGAAATAGTCTGTACACCAACCTAACCTCAAAAAAAAAAAACCTTATAAAGGTTTGAAACTTAGGAAATAGTCTGTACACCAACCTAACCTCAAAAAAAATCTTACAAAGGTTTGAAACTTAGGAAATAGACGATAGTCTGTACACCAACCTAACCTGAAAAACCTTACAAAGGTTTGAAACTTAGGAAATAGTCGATAGTCTGTACACCATCCTAACCTCAAAAAAACCTTATAAAGGTTTGAAACTTAGGAAATAGTCGATAGTTTGTACACAAACCTAACCTCAAAAACCTTAGAAAGGTTTGAAACTTAGGAAATGGTTGTCAACTTGAGCACTGGAGGCCGTTGCGCGCGTTTCCCGCCATAAATATGTATCTATGAAACATTAAAAAAGATCAAGTGTTTTAATTTCCTAACATTAACAATTAAAAATGTTTCAAACACTGGTTAAGTGAAGATCCTGTTCCCTCTTATTCTCCATCTCCATGGGAATGAGATAGTTTGAGAGGATAGGGAAGGCGTAACTCTAATATTTAAAGAGTGCCAGAAAAATCTAAACCGCATAACAAATTATATTTACTTTTTACGATTCTAAAAACACCTAACTTACATTTATTCTGCCTTTCGGGCATCTCAAAACAATCAGCGTGTCTGTCACGTTACCAGCACTAAAAGCATCGTCTCGCCCGTTGGTCGCCCTTTAAACGGCCGTCCGAGTCGTAAAGTAATGAAAAATTTATTTCAGTGCAAATGTTTTCGCGCTATCAGAAAATCCCGCTTATCTCAGGCACAATCAATCTTGTCGTAAAATGTGTCCATCATTTAGATAAGGCTCTCGCGGAAAAGCTCGGTGTTTGGTTATTTGTTTGGTGGTTTTATCAAATTTTAAACGGATTAGAAAATTTTAATGCTTGGTTTTTGGTTTGTAGTTGAAAGTAGGTGGAAATAATGATAAACTCCAAGATGATTAAATCATCAATGGTATTGTTTTAATTAATAATGAGATTTGTCTTTTTTTTATACTTTCGAGAAAACCATGGTATAAGACAATTATTTAATCGGGGAAATGCCGTGTGCATTATGAGATTTTTTTGGTACGTCCAAGAAAACCGTGGAGATTTACATAGAAACTACGGAGAGAAACTCACCCTGTATAAGCGTACTTTGTCTCATGGGAAAAGGGAAATTAATAATTTTTTTAATCATTCAAGTAAATTAGGTTTTATTACGGCGCTCGTTTGTTCCACTTGAGCGGCTTTAATTAATCCCAGCACCTTTCGCGAATGCACGCAATTCTCCAATTAAGAAAATGCATCTCGGAAAATTTGTTATCAATATGAAAAAATCAAAAGAAAGAATGGCTTTTCCCAAAAAAACTGCATCTCGGAAAATTCGTTATCAAAGAAAAAATCAAAAGAAAGAATGGCCTTTTCCAAAAAAAGTGCATTTCGAAAAGTTTTCTTATAAAAAAATTCAAAAGAAATAATGGCTTTCTTAAAAAAAAGTGCATTTCGGAAAATTCGTTATCAAAGAAAAATTCTAAAGAAAGAATGGCCTTTTCCAAAAAAGTGCATTTCGGAAAGTTTTCTTATAAAAAAAATCAAAAGAAAGAATGGCTTTCTTAAAAAAAGTGCATTTCGGAAAGTTTTCTTATAAAAAAAATCAAAAGAAAGAATGGCTTTCTTAAAAAAAGTGCATCTCGGAAAATTCCTTAGCAAAGAAAAATTCAAAAGAAGGAATGGCTTCTTCCAACAACAAAAAAAAACAATGCATCTCGGAGTTTTCTTATAAAAAAAATCAAAATAATTGCTTTTTCCAAAAAAATAAAATATTGTAAAAAACGCTGACTGACTGACTGCAAGAGGTCGAACTGCTGATCAGTAAGGATAATGGTGTGAGTTGCATTAAAGAAGGGAACAAATTGTACAAGAATGTGTGCTGGTTTAACATCGGTTGAAGGAATTATAGGTACTGAAATAAAAGAAATAGTTGAAGAATGAAACAAAAGAAAGGCTTTTTTCAGGAAAAAATGTGCATCTTAGAAAATTCGTTATCAAAAAAAAAATGTAAAGAAACAATGGCCTTTTTGAAAAGAGCATCGGATCGGGCGCGCGAGCGTGGGCAGTGGCAAAAATAGCAATTTCCACGTGAGCTAGTCTCGAAAATAAACACGAAACACCGCGCCCTCCTCCCGCCTGTCCGTCCGTTCGACTTTTCTTGAGATCTCTTTTAGAGTCCCAACGCCCTATTTATAACCAAACCGGCGTATTAATAACCGCGCACGTTTCGCAAAAATCACGATTAATAGGAACGAAAAGAATTTACCTTGCAGTTCGTTTTCCGTGAACTCCCTCTTATTAACCGGCCTCTACAACAACAACAACAAGAGCGTTTTATTTATTTTTAAATCGATGCACCATCATTTCTTAACACCTCTCACCTTCCGCACGAGCAGCTTCTCCATGTTTTCCCTTATGTTATTCCCACCAAACTCAAAAACGCATTCTATTATATTTCTTATTTTTTATAAAATATATATTTAGTTTCGGAATTGTTGTTTATGGAACTGTGAGGAGTTGTGATTCGGTCTGAAATTTTTTGGCAGACTGTTTTTAAAGCGCGCGCGGGTCTGTTACTGAAAAGGTGGGAGCGCGTTTCGTAAAAAGAAAACAACAACAAAAATCGGATGGTGCGTGCGTGTTGGTGTTAGTTAGAACGCTGCCAAACGGATTGGCTTTGGTTTTGATCTTGCAGGGGGGAAAAAGTGTGATTGTTGGTATGCACACGCCACTCTGGAAGAACCAGCGCGCGCGGCTTCGATTAATTTTAAGCTCGCATTGAGGAGATGCACAAATGACGACCTTAAAATAATACAAAACACTTAATTTTTGATTAATCCAGTTGGTTTACCGTGAAATTCTTTAAGCAAATGTCACTGTGATTTATGGAATAGTTTGATCCCCGGTATTATGCAAATTATTAATCAATCAATAAATTTTAGCAAGACTCGTAACAATTTCAGCCTTGCACCTTTGACATTTTTTTTATAACAAAATATGATGTTTACCTCACTTTCCCTCCATTGATAATTTTTTTTAATATCACATGGAATTCTTCACTTAAAAAAAATAATACCGTCATTTCGGGAATACAGGTCAGGAGACATTTTACAGCTTAGTTTTACGAATGAAGTGAAGCTCTGTCTTTGTTGAATCGTCTGCAATTAAAAGCAAATATCAATTGAAACTTCCAGGTATAATGCCCCTTATAATTCATAAACTTTCCATTATAAATTGTAACACAAACAAATGTTAATCTGTAATTATCGCAACACACAGTGTTGGAAATAGCGAGTACTTTCTAAATAAATATTTTTCTGAATTCCAAGTTTGGCACTAAACAACAATAAGTGATTGTCATGAATGTAAACACTGATTCTGTTGTAACAATTTAAGATTATTCCTTCAGACGTAATAACCCTAAAATTCTGATTATTAATTTTCTTTATAGGATTTGCAGTAAAAATTTAAAAAATCTCTACAAAAATACCATTTTTAATTACGGTAAAAACAATTTCTGTAAGAATTAAATAATTTTATACAAAACGCATTTATAAATAAAACAACAACAACAAAAAGTGTCTACATAGTCAACCTGGAAGTAGACGTTCCAAATAAAGTGGTGTTTGTCTGTGATTGTGACTGTGAGAGTTTGGCATCCTAAAAAAAAAAAAAAAAATAAAAAAAAAATTAAAATTATATGAATTGTAAAAATGTTTAATGTATAATTTAAATTTAATTAAATATAAAGTGGAAAAAAAAACAAGGAATAACAATTTAATTTAATTATATGGATTCATCGAAGTAATCAACATCAATAAATGAGAGATAACGCAAGCGCCATCTATTGTCGAATTTCATGTGGCATCATTACGATTAAATACCTGCTATGAATCATAATAACTGAGAGATAACGCAAGCACCATCTATTGTCTAATTTCATGTGTCAACATTGTGATTAAATACCTGATACGAATCATAATAAATAGAAGATAGGGCAAGCGCCATCTATTGTCTAATTTCATGTGTCAACATTGTGATTAAATACCTGATACGAATCGTAATAAATAGAAGATAAGGCAAGCGCCATCTAATGTCTAATTTCATGTGCCAACGTTGTGATTAAATACTTGATACGAATCATAATAAATAGAAGATAAGGCAAGCGCCATCTATTGTCTAATTTCATGCGTCAACTTTGTGATTAAATACCTGATACGAATCATAATAAATAGAAGATAAGGCAAGCGCCATCTATTGTCTAATTTCAAGTGCCAACGTTGTGATTAAATACTTGATATGAATCGTAATGAATAGAAGATAACGCAAGCGCCATCTATTGCCTTATTTCATGTGGCTTAGTCAACAATTTAATTAACATTACTTAACAATGCTAGTCCGTATTAAGCAATAAACATGAACAGACTATAAAATGTTTAAAATTGAGGGATTATTCAAGCGGCTATCGACCAATAGCTTTTATTTTTGTATAACTGGTAAATTTTTGATTGAATATTCGTGTTTATTACAACGATCAAAATAAACTCATTCCGTCTCACCTTTTTCATCCTGGCCAATTGGTCGAGGGCGTGAGGTAGAATTGGGCGGATGGCGTTTATTTCGAGCACGGTCAAATGATCGATGGAAGCGTACGACCCGCCGGACTTGACCAGGGCGTCGATGGAGGATCGGAGCTTGGACATGCGCATGTCCCAAATGTCCTTGATGATGGTGCGGATTTCGTCAGTTCTGGGAATGTCGTCGGGAGCGTTGGCCAGCAAGAGCTTCGCCACCACCATGTAATGCTGGTTCGGCATTTCTGTAAAAGTCCTGAAGTAGCGTCATTTTAGCGATTGATCGAATTTTATTGATCATTAGCAAAAATTAATTTCATTGAAAATTAAAAGTCACAAACGTTGAAAAATTGTAATCGTCAATTAAAATGTTATAACGTGTATGTTAAAATCTAACCCGCTTGCGCATTCTGATGCATCTTGAAGTGATCGAAATTGAAATTATATAATAACAAGCCCCAGAAAGATAATGTACAACATAATAGAAGAAACAGGAGAGAAACGTGGTAAATGTGTCGAAGAGCTGGGAAAAATGACGTAAAACATACAGATATAGAGGAAGTACGAGTACCCAACGCCTCATAGGGGCAACAAGAAGTAATAACAACAAGCTTTGCAGAAAAAGCTTTTTTAATATGCTAATTAATTACCTAGACATTTTCTCGTTTTCCTTAATTTCTTCGAGTTTCTCCACTTCCATCCAACTCGGGGGTAAAATTTTGCATTTCTGTTGCTGCTTTAGGTTTACAGCCACCCACAGAGGTACGTTTAAAGGCAATCCGGCCTTGAACGGCCCTACATTCCCGAAAATGAAGTAAATAACGTCGCTGTTGAACGTCGGCACGATGCTCACCGATTGCTTCTCAGCAAAAAACTCCAATTCTTCAGGATCCATCACTACCTATGGATATCGAAATGTGCGCACTGTAAATTAAAGGGTTGTTATTAAAATGCGTCACCTCACACTGAGAAGTAGAGAGGAACATATAACGATGTCTTAAAATAAAACACTTAATGATTTTCAGCTATTTTTTGTCGTGAAATACACAATAAAATAGTTGAAAATCATTAAGTGTTTTATTTTAAGTGATCATGGATTTTCAAAAATTAAGTGCCTCCACTACCTACGATATAACGATGTTATATAAGACTAAATAAATAATATTAAAATGTGTGAAAGTTAAACATAATAATAGAAAAAGGATTTATTCACTTGGTCACAGTTATTTAAATAAAAAGAATTTTACATTTATTTTTATTTAATTTATTAAACATAATTATTATATTAAACACGCCCGACACTCAAAAGGGTATAAGGGTTATATGATAATACATATATTAAACAAAGTATTCATTCTCTTGGCTGCGGAGACGAGAGTGTCCGTTGATCAAGCGAATGGAAAGCTGTTACTAAATGGATATAAAGTATATTGAAGCAGGCGATAGCAATTTTCTGAAGCTAGACAATTTTTAAATGATTGCAATAATGTAATTTAATTTAACGCTCAAAAATAAAGATTTTCTGTATGTATTAAATATGTTTTTTAGGTTATGTAAAGTAATAAAGGCTTTCGAAAAATTATTAATGACACTTTTAATGGTTATATTGTTGTAAAGTATAATAATTATACAACGGGAACAAATTGCATTTTGGAATTAAAAATACGCACCTTTAGTTTTTGCGAAATAATTTTATCCCGCTTTTTCAATGTGCATAGATGTTATTAATATATAGAAACATTAACATCTATGCACCACACATCTATTAATCTTTCTATGGTGCCACATAATTGTTGCCAACCTTTAAAATGTCTAATTCATAGATGTAAACCGTACCGAATTGGAACAGCTCTTTCGGAACTGTTCCGAAGTAACAGTTGTTTTATAACAATTCCATTGTATTTTGGAACGACGTTATTTTTTATAATCACAGTATAATCAATAGATATTTCAGTTAAACTATATCTATTGCTTATACTGTGATTATAAAAAATAACGTACATGTTATACTTAACATTTCTCTTAGAGGATAGTCCGGAATATTATAAATTTAAAAATAAATACTTCAATGAAAAAATCCTAGATGTCACCTCTATACAATTACAGCGGCCAGCATTACCGACTACCTTGAAGAGAATCAATCACATGACACTTGGTGATATTTAGTAAGTTAGAATCAGCTGACGCTCTTGTAATCCGAAGAAAATGGGTGCAGCCGCTTTACCTTGTATTATTTTCACCGCCCTTTGGGCCGTAGTGGGCATCGTGCTTCCCTTTATCGTCCCGAAAGGACCCAACAGGGGGTAAGAGTTTTCATTTCGTTTGAATCCGAACCCGATTGATATTCAGGCTGAGACCTCGATTTAAAGATCGTTTCAAAGCATTCTGAATGGTTATTGTATGGAATAGGGAATTACGATTGTGTTTGCACTGCTCGGCTTTCAATTGTATTGAAAATACGAAAATTATTGTTACTAGTTTGCTCGAATTAGTGGCTAAGAACCGAAACTCTTCGGAATCATGAAAACAAGACTCGCATATAGAACCAAACCCAGTAAATAATAATTATAAACTTTACGTATTATAATTAGTTCAGTATGTTCACAAATAAATAAATTTCTTTAATCTTGATACCTTTCTACTTTTTTAGGTGTAAGACCACAAATAAAGTTAATATTAAAAACATTAGACAAAATATGTTCAGTTGTAGAGAGTGATTTAAAAAAAAAACAGACAACCTTTTAGCAATGCTGTAACAACATTAAATGTTAACGTTTGTGATTAAACAAGCGAAATGGACAGTTTTTTTCTTTTTCCATTATATTCAAGCTTATTTCATAAAAAACCTTATGAAAGAGAAATATATTTTCTTCGCCTGAAGAAGCCCCAGTGTGGTGAAATAATTGTAGCGAGATTACAACAGACATTGAAAGACTAAATACCACTATTTAGTCTACCACTATATTATTTAATATAAGAAATATTTTTTTTTTAATGATATTTTGTATTTCAGAATTATCCAAGTGGTTTTAATGTTGACAGCGGCAACGTGCTGGCTCTTGTAAGTAATACTTATTGTTTTATCTCATTCGAATATTATTGCTTAATAAACATCCTTGTAAATGTCATCCTTGATATTATTTATTGAAATGTTTGGGCTTTGAGCCGATTCACAATCAATCGGGAACGAGAACGGAATGGAAACGGAAATAATAAATCATGCACCCATTTATAATCGGCTGAAAGCTAATGGTTTTTCTGTATACAATCCGTTTCTGTTTATAATAACTTATTTTCCAATACATCTAATTACAGCGAACAATTTCACATACAACAAAATATAAGTAAACTAAACATTAAAATTAATAATTGTTTTATAAACAAATAGTGATATCTCTTATAAATTTGGGGACTTTAATCATCCTCTATGATTTTTTTTTAGGCTCACCTAAAATATCGATGTAAATATATATATTATCAAAAATATCTGCATTATTTCAAAATAGGTGCATCGTTTTATTCATTGAATTAAATATTTGTTCGACTGCGGTTAGAAAAGAACGTTAAAGCATTTCTATTACTATAACGAGGTTTCGTTCCTGAGCGATTGAAATCGGCCCTTACATTCATAGATCTTCACACAACTCAATTTATTCAATATCCTAACGTAACACTGCTTAAGATAATCCATTATTTGTCTGTTTTTTTTTTTATTTTTAGTTGGTTGTGTTGTTACATGGCCCAAATGAACCCGTTAATCGGCCCCAAAGTGGAATCCCACGTGTTGATGATCATGGCTAAAGAATGGGTGAGAATTTTATTAGCTCCTGTTTGAATTTTCAAGTAAAAACCTTGGGATTTAACTTCTGAATGGATGTTCAATGTCATGGAAAGTTAGAATTAAAACTGTGGCTGAGTTTACGAAATTTCAGCACGGTTCAATTTTTATGGGATTAAAAATATTTCGTACGATCAATTTCAGGAGGTTTTAGTGTGAAAACATTTTTAATATGGCCTTTTTTATTGCAGGGTGGTTTCGATGTGAAAAACTAATTTATTATCATCATTTTTAACATTCCTCTTCACAGCTCCGCATTCAATAAAGTGAAACAAATGTTTTTGTTTTATGTAGAAAGTGTATATTAAAAAAATAAATAAATAAATATTGTGTATTATAAGTTACTGTATGTATTAAATAAAATTTTAGTCATTTTATTCTGTTATTATTAAATTGTATATTGTGTTGAATTAAATTTAAAAAGTTGAATCTTTTTGGATCAGCTCGAGCTATGAAGCGTTGGTTTCTTAATCTTCTGCGATGTACAATTTATTCTGTCGTTTAGGATTGTTGAAAGTGTTTGAATCCGAACAAAACTTTACGTTATTGCCAGTTACCTGAAAAATATTTTTATGTAAATTTATTTCAGCTACTAAGATGTCTGACTTACCTTCTCAAAGATAACTGCAGTGTAATATTAGTAAATGGGGGGCAAAATGTAATTTTAGAGCAAGAAAATTAAATTGTATAATGATGGAAATTGAAATATTTTTAAAAATAATTCTCATTATAATCATAAAATTTAATTTTGTTGCTTTAAAATTAATTTTTGCCTTCAGTTTTGTTGCTCTAAAATTAACTAAACGGGTAAAGAAATTAATTTTTATAGCAATAAAACTGAAAGTAATTTTTGTTACTGTATACCATAGAGATAAAGTATACATAACACAATGTACATTGGGTTGCCTACTATGTATATGTAACTAATTCTTATTGTTATAAATAGAAAAAAGGATTTATTCATTTGTTCACAGTTATTTAAATAAAATGTAATTATTTTTAAATCATTTTTATTTAATTAATCCTCATTGATCTACGAATAAAACAGTCTATGCTCACCTGCCATTCTGTGAATCCCCGAAACCGATAAAATTTAACAACTATATAATGGGAATTATTTGTTTTAATATTTCAATTCCCATTGTATGTAGTCGGGGATGGCCTCTTCGTGGGGTTGGAAATTAAACGGACTGCATTTGTTTAAAACTTTAATAATCGCTAACAACAATTTCACATAACGTGGCCTTAATCTTAAAATCATTCTCTATGATTTTTTTTTTGCAATCAGGGGTTATTCTTGAAATTGGTGGGTTTCGAAGTAAATGTATATGTATAAATATAATCGATGTCCCCTTTTACTAATTGGTGTCGGGGTAAATATATATATATAATCTAAAATCTCCATCTACCATAATGGTGGTGTAGGGGTGGGTTGTCTTGGTTAATTATATACAAATTTTGCCCATTCTTTGTATAAATATTAGTGATGGGCAAATTCGATCTTTTATTACTGCTAAATTAAGTATATTATAATTTTAAGAATCTTACTTATTATAAAAATATCAAATATAACTTCCCATTAATTTATAAACATACATTTGAAATCACTTTTTCGTTTTAAATACTTAAAATGTCACATTTAGTAATACTCAATTACTAACATTATTCGATTTTGCCTAACACTAATAAATATATACTCGACCAATCTTAGACGTTTTGTACGAATTGATATTCTCGAGTGAAATAGGCTGGATCATAGAATATTAATAATGGGCCGGATTCTAGTTTAGTAGATCACGTCGTTATCGACTTAAAACAAAGATGGAGCGATTCCAAACAGCGGTTGATAGAGAGAGAACTCCGATTTGTTGTCGCAATAGCGTTTCATTTAGAATTCCAAAGCAAAACTCTCTTAAAACATAGATGTTAATTTATTAATATTATACATAGATGTGTATATTAACATCTATGTATTAAAATCTCATAAGTCTAGCCAACATAAAAAACATTTCCATTCCGCGGCGTTAGATGGCTGCGCGCAGGCGGGTAATTCAAAAATAGCGCATACATGTAGAAAAAAAACAAAAACCTTCAGTTGTGTTAATTTTGGCAGCCCCATTAATTTATGTGATTTTGAATCCAGTTTTTAAATAAGCAAAAAAATAAAAACGCAACTTTATTTTATATTTATTTTAATAATCAATAAAACCGAATATACATCCGAGATATTCGCATTAAACTCTATTTATTCATATTTATTTGTTAAAATCTTAAATATATATTACTCCAGCAATTATTGCAACATTTAATTGTATAAGTTTTTTTTTCTCTTTTCAATAAAATTCTCTTTGATTAACAACTCGGAAACGAACCTAAAAGACTTCACAATCTATCAATTTGTCGCTATTTGGATATAGTGGCGTAGAAACAGGTACACGATATATAAAATAAATGACGATAAGAACAGGATATTTTCGGTGTGAAACAATTGGGGATATGTACGTGTTTGAGTCCGTTCGGTTTTTTTTAACTTTAAAATAAGAATCTCATTTTTTGTAATAATTTGCGTATAAGGAATAGAATTATTTAGTTTTGTTCTCATTAACCACTTGGTAAAACGGTTATAAATTTTCTTAAATGAAACACTTTTTAACTTTATCTGAATAAATCGTAATAAATTAAAGACGGCGCAAGCGCCATCTTTTGACTAATTCCACGAGGCATCATCAACAATTCATTACATTGTTTGTATCGCTTGTTATTTTATTTTAGTGAGTATAGTTTCGAAATGTAGAGCATCCTTATCAAACTAAAATTATTTTAGAGCAACAAAACTTATGGTTAAAATTATTTTAGTTTGATAAGCATGCTCTACATTTCTAAACTATACTCACTAAAATAAAATAAGTGATACAAACAATTTAATAAATTGTTGATGTCATGTGAAATTAAACAAAAAATTGCGCCGCCTTTCATTTATTACGATTTATACAAACAGCATGTTATTACCAGAATAAAAGACATGCTACGATTGCTGTAGTTTTGGCAATCTTAACAACAACAAAAATGCTATGGTTGTTGAAACTACAGTTTCGACAATCTTAGCGTGTCATTACTAAAACAAAAGAGATACTGCGGTTGTTGAAACCATCAACTTTAGTTTTGCTAATCTTAGAGTGTCATTACTAAAACAAATGACATGGTATGGTTGTCAAAACTATCGACTGTAGTTTCGACAATCCCAGTGTGCCATTACAAAAACAAGAGATATGCTGCCGTTGTCGAAACCATCAACTGTAGTTTTGCCAATCTTAGTGTGCCATTACTAAAACAAATGACATGGTATGGTTATCGAAACTATCAACTGCAGTTTTGACAATCCCAGCGTGTCATTACAAAAACAAAAGACATGCTGCGGTTGTCGAAACTATCAACTGTAGTTTCGGCAATCTTAGGGTGTCATTATCAAAACAAAAAACACGCTATGGTTATCGAAACAATTGTTAAAAACAATTTAAGTTATACGAACAAAGCTAGGGGTTATTAAAATTTAATTACAATATATAATAAAGTAGAAGCCTCAAGTCTTTTTGATTATCATTTTTGGCTTATTTTAAATGTTTTTGTTTGGTCGATGAGTGAGAGGAAATGTAGGTGGACTTTAGTAACAAGAAAAAAGAAGGAAATAAGGGCCTTATTTGGTGATTGAGACATTTGGGATTTACTTTTATATAATTTTTTGTATAATTCATCGGTTGAGAGAGGATGAAATAGTTGGCTGTACAATTTTAACGGCAAGCGGGGTTATTCCCTGCCAAAAATGTTACGTTTATCAATAAATTCACATTCTATGAATAAATTTCTATTGCGAAAGTTGCTCAGACTGTGATGATAAAATTAGCGTACACTTTAAACATTTTACAGAAAGCCCCGAAGATCTTCAAGTGTGCAATTTAATAGCGCCATCTTTCGGATTCAATGAGAACTTGATGTAAAGTTGGTACTGCTTTTAAAGTTCCCGCCTGAAATAAATGGACGGATCTGAAAGATTTTTTTTTAAATTTTTGAGTCTTTGCGTGATTCATCCATGGAACTATTAATTTCTGAACGGAGTCCGCAATTTTATCCAGCGACTGTATAGCACTAAAGTGCTATACATAAAGCATTAAAGTGCTATACAGTCACACGCAGTTATACGAGTTGCGAATTATAAGTTGTTTTTTTGCATTTAATTGAAAATACCGTAATGTGTAGT
Source organism: Philonthus spinipes (assembly GCA_963082785.1). Lineage (NCBI taxonomy): Eukaryota > Metazoa > Arthropoda > Insecta > Coleoptera > Staphylinidae > Philonthus > Philonthus spinipes. The sequence goes on from OY720316.1 coordinate 2,152,460, forward strand.
TGTGGGATGTTACAACAAAACCTGCAGAAAGTCATTTATAACCTACAAATGAACAGATTTTATTTGTAAGCAAGTTTTATGGTATACTCCCAATGAACAAAATGTTCACAAATAACGTTGCATTAACATTAAAAACAACATTAAACGTTAATGTAACATTGGTGCAACATTATTATGTCCGTTTTTCCCCACGATTCATGAATTCATAAAAATTCGTCACGTTCGTAGCAATCGAAAATCAAAACCCGCGTATTTCTTATTAAAAAAAAATCCCAAACATCTCTGTGCCAAAAAAAGAAACAACCACAAAAAAAACCCTCGTCGCAACGGCTAAGCTATCTAAATCCAACTAAAAAAAAAATAATCTATGATTGTACAAATTCTGCGGACATCGTGGTGTTCTCCAGTGTTGTTTGCTGTTGCCTCGACGGTGAAGCCAGTGCGATCATCATCTGACTCTGCCTGAGGGCGATCGGAGATGGGAACGGATGTAGCCTGTACGGTAGTCCATGACATCCCGCCGGTGCGACCCTTGAACACCATGCCTGTTCCGCCTGCTCCATCTAAACACAACATTTCACACCACATTTAGAACGACAACCGGAATGGGGAAGCCTCGGCAATCCTGTGACTTATCTAAATGTTTTCTTTGTAAAGTTATAACAGTATTTATTGGGAATTGTGTATAATCGGATTAATATACCACCATGCGCTTTATTATATTCGTTTCTTTATTTTTACTATGAAAAACAAAAATTATCGTGATTATAAATTGCGTTGGTATATAATAATATATATATATATATACAGGGTCGCTACTAAGTATGGAAACACGGCTCTCACGTGAAAACGGCTAAAAACATAACCACCAAAATTAGGATTTCTAGATGGGATATTTTCTTGAACAATTTGGTGTGAAAAAATCAAAAATGATTCTCAGAATTTTCACATACGGACGCCATCTTGATTTTTTTTAAATGGAATTCGATTTTTTTATTTCACAACTTTTATAGACCTTATAATTCTGATTACAACCATATACTTTTTTTTTAAAAATATTTGTCTTTTCATCGATAAACCGGACTTTGAAAAATCCCAATTTTGATGGTTATGTTTTTAGCCGTTTTCACTGGAGAGCCGTGTTTCCATACTTTGTAGCGATCCTGTATATATAATCTAAAATCCCCATCTACCATAATTGTGGTGTAGGGGTATAATAATAATAATCTTTATTATCTAAACGGAAAGATCCAATACAATAATTGTACATAGTTCTTAAAATTGCTTTGGAGTGGAAAAACGGCTGATTGGATTACGATCCATTATTTCTTCAATTAATCAATCAAAAAGTTAATCATTTTGTATATTTTAAAATCATCGATGTAAACAGGACTAACTTTCTCAGAAGATTAATGAAAATTTTTAACTATTAGGTGTGCAAGTTAATTTCCGCGTTTTTGTTTAGCGCTTTACCTTGTTTTAATAAATAAAATTTTTGTATATTATTATTATTCTATTATTTTCGCCGTATTATCAGCTTTCTATACATATATTATAGTCCCCATATAACGATTTAATTTTAGCTTTTAACATGTCAACTTTTGTTCCGGAAAAAACGCCATTTGCGGGAAGCACTTCTTTTCCTATTCCATCTCAAGAAGAAAGCTACTGACGCCCACCAAATGCTCGCCCAAGCCTACGGCGATGCTGCTCCATCCATAAGAACCTGCCAAGAATGGTTTCAGCGTTTCAAATCGGGTGATTTTGACGTCAAGGACAAGGACCGGTCAGGACAACCAAAAAAGAATGGCTCGATGAATGGATCGCTTCAAAACCGACCAAATTTTTTCACGATGGAATCCATAAATTGCCCAAACTTTGGGAAACTGTTGTCAATAACGATGGAAATTATTTTTAATAAATGCTGTTAATAAATTTATACAGTTTTAAGCAGTTGAAAATGCGTAAAAAAACGCGGAAATTAACTTGCACACCTAATAGAAGCGATCTAAGGCGGGAACCCTGTGGGATACCAGCGGAAGGAAGAAATTCATTAAAATGGAAGCCTTTTTAAAACGCGTAATATTCAATAAATCAGAATGTTCGAAATTTGTTACTGAACGTATTCTTTATTTAAAATCATCGATATAAGTCAGAACATGGCAAGATAACGTTCTCTGCAGATTAATGCAAATTTTAACTAGAAGCGATCTAAGGCGGGAACCCTGTGGGATACCAGCGGAAGGAGGAAATTCATCAAAATGGAAGCCTTTTTAAAACGCGTAATATTCAACAAATCAGAATTTTCGAAATTTGTTACTGAACGTATTCCTTATTTAAAATCATCGAAATAAGTCATAACATGAGAAGGTAACGTTCTCTGCAGATTAATGAAAATTTCAACTAGAAGCGATCTAAGGCGGGAACCCTGTGGGATACCAGCGGAAGGAGGAAATCCATTAAAATTGAAGCCTTTTTAAAACGCGTAATATTCAACAAATCAGAATGTTCGAAATTTCTTACTAAACGTATTCCTTATTTAAAATCATCGATATAAGTCAGAACATGGCAAGATAACGTTCTCTGCAGATTAATCAAATTTTCAACTAGAAGCGATCTAAGGCTGGAACCCTGTGGGATACCAGCGGAAGGAAGGAATCCATCAAAATGGAAGCCTTTTTAAAACGCGTAATATTCAATAAATCAGAATGTTCGAGATTGATTACTGAACGTATTCCTTATTTAAAATCATCGATATAAGTCAAAACATGGCAAGGTAACGTTCTCTGCAGATTAATGAAAATTTCAACTAGAAGCGATCTAAGGCGGGAACCCTGTGGGATACCAGCGGAAGGAGGAAATCCATTAAAATTGAAGCCTTTTTAAAACGCGTAATATTCAATAAATCAGAATGTTCGAAATTTGTTACTGAACGTATTCCTTATTTAAAATCATCGAAATAAGTCATAACATGACAAGGTAACGTTTTCTGCAGATTAATCAAATTTTTAACTAGAAGCGATCTAAGGCGGGAACCCTGTGGGATACCAGCGGAAGGAGGAAATTCATCAAAATGGAGCCTTTTTAAAACACGTAATATCCAACAAATCAGAATGTTCGAGATTGGTTATTGAACGTATTTCTTATTTAAAATCATCGATATAAGTCAGAACATGGCAAGGAAACGTTCTCAGTAGGTTAATAAAAATGTTAACTACTGAAATTTCAGTTGTACAAAGTAAAAAATGTTTTATTTACGACTTCTTTCAGCGTTGCTAAAACGCTATTTATTTTTTATAACCCCCGAACCACACCACTGACTGACTTTTATTTACGACTTCTTTGATTGATAACGCAAAAAACATCCCTTCTTAATGTAAAGAATTTTTTTTATACAAACAAATTTAAAAAAATGTTTTATTTACGACTTCTTTGATTGATAACGCGAAAAACATCCCTTTTTGATGTAAAGAATTTTTTTATACCACTTTTATTTTACTTCAATGACTAAAGTAAAATAAAAGTGGTATAAAAAAATGTAAAGAATTTTTTTATACCACTTTAGTCATTAAAGTAAAATAAAAAGTGGTATAAAAAAATTCTTTACATTTTTTTATACCACTTTTTATGACTAAAGTAAAATAAAAGTGGTATAAAAAAATTCTTTACATTTTTTATACCACTTTTATTTTACTTCAATAACTAAAGTAAAATAAAAGTGGTATAAAAAAATTCTTTACATCAAGAAGGGATGTTTTTGCGTTATAAATCAAAGAAGTCATAAATAAAAAAAAATTTTAATTTTTTTTTGTACAACTGAAATGTAATAATAGTAGCTGAAGGGAGAATAATTAATTAATTAATTATTTTCGAGTTTATTTAATTTAATAAATATAATTTAAAGCGCATGTGGTGTTAATTTTCAAAACCATAAAATTTTTGTCTTGTTTTCAGTAGGATTTATATCATTAAATTATTTAAAAAAAAAACATTAACCAAAAACCAAATCAATCAACTACGAAAAGCTAAGATAGTCACATTTACAACGCTACATAATGTACATATTCACAAAAAAAGCCGAAACTGAAAGACACTAACTGTTATGCAGAAAAGAACAATAGACTCACGATTCGCACTAAATTACTTGCTCTGGCCGATCGCTGTTTTGCCCAAAGGATCCTCTCGCTGGCAGAAAGGCGTTCTACAGACGGGAGACGACGCCAGTTTTGTTTTTGGTTACCACAAAAGAAAACCAATGCACATGTCACACACAATAGGCAGGCACAATGAGTTTTTAGACTTTCGTCATTGGAGAAGGGGATGTTTTTTAAAAAAAAATCGTTCATTTTTTTCGTACTGTGTCGTGTTCTGTTTTGGTTTGGTCGTGTGTGTTATTGAGTGCTCGTTTCGAGTGAATTTTTATGTAAGTTTTGATGACCTAAATGAATAAGAAACTTTAGATAATCACAACCTAAAAGAAGGATAGATTAAACAGAGAAAGAGATCTGCGGTGTAAGTTGTTGTGTGTGTGTGTGTGAAGGTTGAAATAATACGGTGTTTTGAGTTGTGGTTCTTGTTTTGCGTTGGAGGGAAGGAAATTAGTGTGTGTGTGTGGAATAAAGAGGATTTTAGATTGAAATTTGTTTTTTAAAAAAAATAGCTATGCTAATTTTCGTAACTGTTCTTAATAAGAATTAACAGAAGTAATAAAAAAATTAAATAACTGACCAAATTTTTATTTATATAAAAAAAACTGTCGAGGATTTTATTTTACTTTATTTTATTCTATTTTAATAAAATTTTATTTTACTTTATTTTATTAAAATAGAATAAAATAAAGTAAAATAAAATCCTCGACATTTTTATTTTTTTTCTTCTTTTCTTTTTTTATTCTATTTTAATAAAATTTTATTTTACTTTATTTTATTAAAATAGAATAAAATAAAGTAAAATAAAATCCTCGACAGTTTTTTTTATATAAATAAAAATTTGGTCAGTTATTTAATTTTTTTATTACTTCTGTTAATTCTTATTAAGAACAGTATTTTAGTCTAACAAAATTACGAAAAATTGAATCCACAATTTTTTTTTGTTTCGTTTGAAGTAGAAATTGTGTGAAGAATATTCATGAAAGCAATAAAAAATGTTATTAATCGAGGAAATCCTACACCCTTATGGGTATAAAAGTTATTTTTGTTAATATATACATATTAATCAAGGATTTTTAGCGAAAAAAGAAAACAAAAGTTACGAAAAAACTATCCCACTGAACAAAATGTTCACAAATAACATTGTATCAATTAAAAACAACATTAAACGTTAAATAGAAAAGAGTATTCATTCACTTGGTCACAGTTATTTAAATATATTAAATAAAAATGATTTGAAAATAATTAATAAATTATTTTCACATTTAGCTCTGTGACTTTTGACTTACGTTAAACAAATGCACATTAAAACAACTACTTCCCGGGCAAATACCCACGCCGGACATCGAATTACATAATGTACACCTGCTGTTGCACATCAATAAAACGTTAATGTAACATTGGTGCAACATTATTATGTCCGTTTTGCTCAGTGGGATTGTAACTAGTTTTGTATTCTTTTTAATAATTATTTCCTCCGAAATAAGAAAAAATCGTGAAAATAATAAAACAATCTGTAAATTTCGATCCAATTAAAGAAAAAAAATCAATTTTCCAACGTGTTGTTGTTTTCGAAAAGGATAAATTGTTTATGAAGGAAGGAACAGGATGAATCGATTCGGAAGAAAGTAAGAAAGAAAGCATGCATTTTTCAAGAAAAACCTACCTTTTTCAATTAAATCGGTGTGTGTGTAACACTTTACAGAGTGTGCACGAAAATTCTCGACAACTTAATAAAAACAAAGAAACGTAAAAGAAAAGGAAACAAAGTGAGACACAAGCACATACTGACTGTTTTTTTATATAAACAAATAAATAAAAAAAAAAAAAAATAGAAATAGAGAGCATTATAATACGATCCTAAGGAATAACGAAATTAAAAAAAAAGAATTTAACTAAATGAGTAATAATAGTTTTGGGGTTCGTTAAAAATTTATTGTCTATAAAGGGTTTAATTAATTAATTCATTAATAATAATATATATATGGTAATAATTAACTAACTACAACAAAAAAAAAAATAATAAAAAATAAGTACTTTACGTACACGTTCGTTTTCTAACATTCTAGCAGTTCACAAAAGTTTTTTTTTCGGTAATTATTTATTTTTATATAGCGAATATTAAATCCTTTTTTTTTTTAAAGAAACGATAGAATTTTATTGATTATTAAATCTTATAAAATTCTCTTTAATTACATTCCTTTTTTTTAATGAAACGATCGAATTTTATTAATTATTAAATCTTATCAAATCCTCTTTAATTACATTCTTTTTTAATGAAACGATCGATTTTTTTTAATTGTTAAATCTTATCAAATCCTCTTTAATTACATTCCTTTTTTTTAATGAAACGATCGAATTTTATTGATTATTAAATCTTATAAAATCCTCTTTAATTAAATTCTTTTTTTAATGAAACGATCGATTTTTTTTTAATATTAAATCTTATCAAATCCTCTTTAATTACAATCTTTTTTTAATGAAACGATCGAATTTGATTGATTATTAAATCTTATCAAACTCGACACCCAATACGGGTAAAAGAGGATAAGATTAAGAAAGAAATCTTATCAAATCCTCTTTAATTACATTCCTTTCTTTTACTGAAACGATCGAATTTTATTGATTATTTTAAGTATTTTCCCTTATTTAAATTTAATCTAAACAACTTGAATGGTGCGAATAATTTTCTTAAAAAAATATTGAAAATTAATTTATACGAATGGAAAAGAAGCGCGCGGAAAATAAAAAAAAAACATCATTCCGTTACGCTGAAATCTTATTGAAAATTAATTTATAATAAAAAAAACGGAGATGATTCGCACAATTCAATTGAATCATAGAAAATAATATTTTCTATAAGAATATAGAATATAATATATAACTGAAAATGATCAATAAATTTCGAGCATTCCCCTTACCATCGTAAGTTTTCTTATTTACCGAACGATCGAATTTAATTGATTTTTTTTTGTTCAATGTAATTTACTTTTAAGTTGCTCGATTTTTTTTTTTGATCTTTCTGACTCATTCGATACTTCAACTGATCTATCATTGATTTATCGATCTTGCCCATCGCTGGTTTTTATTATAAATACGACTCATTCGATACTTCAACTGATCTATCGTTGTTTAATCGATGGTTTTTATTATAAATGCGTTTTCGATAACAATCCACTGCGACGGATAGCGAAATGATTAATTTTTCTTATTTTCCTCGATTTCCTGTGCATTCATATATTTTTTGTGCGCTATTCAAATATTATTTTTTTTAATTAATCTATATTATTCTATCATGAATGGAAATATTTGCTAAAAAGATTAAGCTCGAAAGATGTTTGCTTGTTGTAGCGAAGCATTTTTTTTTTAGAGATGGACAAAGTCGATATTTGGGGCTATTTCATACGGGAAATGTTAAGTATAATTAAAATCACAATGTTAATTAAAATCACAATCTATGTATATGTATCTCATTTAATGAAACGTTCAGTCACCATTCATCTAGCGTATGGATAACTAGTGAAATTAAGCAAAAGATGGCGCTTGCGTCGTCTTTAATTTATTATATTTTCACAATGAACTGTTTGGGATTGCTAAATAAATATTTTGATGCGTATTATTTTTATTTTGTATTTTGTCATAATTTGTGATTGGTAATTTGCCTTTTTTTTTATACATATGTTTTGTAATCTTTTTAGAGCGTCACACTTTTCTTATAAAATTTTTAATATGTAATTATAATTGTAATTTGGAAATGGAGATTCCGTTAATAAAGTAAATTGAAATATGTATCTATTACAAAAGCTGCTTAGACTGTCATGATAAAAATAACGTACTCGTTAAACGTAAGATTTCCCTTACGGAATAGCCCCGATTGTGTTACTGCAAAGTTAATTAGACAATTTTATTATTATAAGTAACTGCTTCCTATTTATTTGAAAAACATTCTTGCTTTATTTAAAATTGCTCATTTAGAAATACTCGATTACTAAATATTACTCGATTTTGCCCAACATTAGCCTTTTTTCTCCTATCTACCGATGATTTCGTGGAAATACGTGATCGAAGCAGGAAAACAATGGATGGTGCGAAATTTATCAATATATCATATTTGTAGAGGCTGGAAAAATATCGCGTTATTATTAAAATTCGTTAGAAAAATATTTTAAAACACCTTTTTTTTGGTTCATTATCTTATTTCATTATTAATTATTTTTTCGATATTTAATTACAAATATTTCCAACTGCAAGCCTTAAAAACCATTGGTCGTTACCGAAATTAACTTAATTATTATTATTTTTTTCACTTAAGCGTTTACCATTCCGGAAATTACTTTTAAATTGAATAAAATTTTTGTTATTTCAAAGCCATACACTGCATGGCAAATAATTTTATTTGCAAGTGTAAAAAAAATATTATATTGAAACGCTACACGTGATTTTTTCAGGCGAAAAAAAAAAAATTCTTTCTTCTTCGCCACTCTGTGAAAAAAAAAATTTCTCCGCCTGAAAAATTTATGAATTGAAAAAGAGGCGTGCGGGAAATTAAAAAAATTACGCTGAAAACTTATTAAAAAAAAATTTCTTCGCCTGAACAAGCCACAGTGTAGCTTTACAAAATATGTTATTTTAAAAAAAAAAAACCAACACTTGTAGCGTTTCAATATATATTTGTTTTATTCAATTTTAACTGCTGGATTTATCAACAAATAAAAAAAAATAAGGCCTGCTACGCAAAATTGCATTTCTTTCAACAATGTGTTTTCTCAATTTAATCAAAATTCAATCACTTAATTCTTCGCTTGAAATACAACAAACCTTAAAAGATTAATAATAATATTCCACGCAATTATAACAATTTTTAATCAAAAAAAAAATATATACATATTTTTTGAAAAATAATATTAAAAGCAAGTGTTTTTAATATTAGATGTTGATGAATCGGCCTCCGGTCGATAGCCGATTCATCATCATCTAATATTAAAAACACTTGCTTTGTTAGTTATTAATTATTTTAATTAAAGCACGATCTTTCGCAGTCGAAAAAAAAATCTGACATAAAAACACTTGTGTGCTACAAAAAAAACAGTAGCTAAAGAGGGAATAATTTATTAATTATTTATTTAATTTAATTAATAAATTATTACGTACTTATCTACTATTAAATATTGTGAAACTTAAAACAAAAACTCGTGTTTTGATTTAAAACATTTGAAATGGAGTTTCGTATATATAATTATATCCTTTTTTTGTCTCTGTGCAGAGTGCGTTACACACGTGTAATTCCATACGAGAAAAAAAAAAACAACACAAACGTAATGTAAGTACAGCCCAACAATTCGGCCATCTCGAAAAAGTGTCTACTCAAAAGCAAGCTACCGGTATGAGTCGTCAATTCAGCAGCTCATGCAATTAAAAAAACCATAGCAAAAACTACAAACCAGCGAAAATCTACGTCTGTTTGTATTGCAAAATTTCGAATGATTTGCAAAATACATGGAGTGATTTCTGATTTGTGGTGTGATAATTTTCATTTTTTTATCTTTTATAATTCTGTTTGTTTCATATGATTTAAAATATTATGTAAATTATTTAAATTTAATTATTTCAAAGTGGCGCTTGCGTCGTCTTTAATTTATTATTTCAAATAAAATGCGTTTTTTTTTAAATTGTTTGTTACAAATATTCAGGGATATTCCGTAAGGGAAATGTGAAGTTTAACGTGTGCCTTATTTTTATCATCACAGTTTAAGCAAGATATTTATTCATAGAATATGAAATTAATTAATAGCGTACACGTTAAACGTAACATATCCCATACGGAATAGCTCCAATTATTATTATTTTTTAATAATAATTTAAAGCCATTCTTGTTTTAATTTAATTATTTCAGCTGAATATATTTTCTTAATTCTTTATTTCAAACAAACGGATTTTTGTGAATGGAAATTTAGAGCGATTTTTTCGAAATTATTTCAAATAAAGCACGTTTGCTTTCTTAATCCTTTGTTTGAAATATTCGGGGCTATTCTGCAAGAAAAAAAAGTAAATTTAACAATATACGTCATATTTTATCAAGCTTTTGCAATGGAATAATAATGTAATAACGTATACTTTCGACTTACGTTAAACAAATGCACATTAAAACAACTACTTCCCTGGCAAATACCCACGTCGGACATTGAATTACATAATGTACACCTTCTGTTGCATATCAATAAAATATTGCGTAATAACGAACACGTTAAATTTAAAATTTTCTGTACGGAATAGCTTTAGTTTTTTTTTTAATGTAAATTTAGAGCGAATTTTATTTAAAAATAATTATACGAAATTAATTGCGAATCGCATTTTATATAAAATAATTATAGAAAATTAATTGCGAATCGTATTCTATTTGAACAAAAATTAATTGCAGAAGGTGAATTACGAATGGCGTATTATTTTAAAATAAATTCAGGAAATTAATTATAGATTATTTAAAAAAAATAATTACGAATCGCATCTTATTTGAAAATAAATTAATTGCGAATTGCAATTAATTAGAGAAAATTAATTACGAATCGCATCTTTTTTGAAAATAAATTAATTGCGAAACGCAATTAATTACGAATCGCGTTTTATTTGAAAATAATGACAGGAGATTAATTGCAAATCGGATCTTTTTAAAAAAAATAATAATATTTACGAAAATAATTAGAAGGAGTTAATTACGAAAATGTCTGCAATTACAACAATTACTGACTCACTTAAAGCGTTGTCGAAATGGAGCTTGAATTCTGTTACTCGTCATTAAATTATTTAATAATGCCTGATTCCCATAACTTAATTTTTTTTTCATGTTTTTTATACATATACACATAATTTCATTGTTGTGTTGAAATTGTAACGAAAACAACTCGCATGGATTCTAATATTTACAACAAATCTACAGTGCAGTAACAATTTGTAATTAATGTAAAGAAGAGTAAGAAAAAAAAAAAACAATTGCTGAATCCAACACCTAACTTTCGTGGTTGCATTTAGCTTTGGGCATTTTTATTGCTTGAACGATCCATAATTCTTGTACGGCAGACTTTGTCTTTTCTTATCACTGCAAAAAGAATATTTTCCGTTTAGTTATTAATCACAGTTTTGTGTGTGTTTTGCGTGTTAAAAAAATAAATGAATAAATAAAACGAAAGAAATAAAAGGCGCAACTCTTCCGGGGGGCTAGTGCTTTCAAGTAAATCCTCAAGATAAAATTCATACACACTCTATTCATGAATCCATATCATGACACATAAATGGAAGTCTAAGGTTAATCTGAATCTTCTGATTAACTTTAGATTCCCACCTGAGAAGAATTAACAAGATTGTCATGAAAGTCTCAGCTGAAATAGAAGGATGATTAACCTCAGATGGTGAGGTTGGTCACGAGTTTGATTAACTCCATATGGAAGTTAGAAGATTGATTAACTCCAGATGAAAGTCTCAGGTGAGGTTAATCACTCAGAAGAAACTCTGAGGCCAGCCAAAAAAAAATGTTTAATTTCAAATGGTGCTCAGAAGATTGATTAACCTCAGACTTCTATCAGTTTCTAAACCTTCTTCTGGGAAGCGCGTTTTAATGTAGAATCTTGGAGGGTGGATATTTTGTTTCTAAATTTTCATTTCCGGAAAGAAATGAGAGATGTTGGAGTAAATGGAGGAAGCCTCATAGATCACACCTGTCCTTCTCAGATACTACAAAACAATGTTTCTCAAAAAAAGATGCTGCTGAATCGTCTTGGTGTGTTGAATTGAAGTAAAAGAAGGAAGCCTCGCAGCTCACACGAATCTTTCTCAGACTGTGGGTGAATATTTTATTTCACAGCCTTCGAGATTTTTATTTCAGGATAGAAATGGAGAATCTAGTGTGCCATAATTACAGCGACAACCATTTTTTTTTAATTATTTAATTAATTATTATATTTGCCAGCTTCACACATATACTAACGGAAGGTTCACGCCTATCCTTCCCAGATATTACAAAAAAAACATTTTCTCAATATTTAATTTTCTGTATTTCGTATGATTTTAATAAAAAATATTTATTTTTTATAATTCATTTTCTTGTAAAAATATATATTCATATTTATTAAAATATTTTTCATCTTATTTCATATATATATATACACCATATGATTCAAAACTTTTCTCCTCTAGAATGCTTTGATTTTGTTTGTAGATGAACTTTTAATGACTTTCAAAATCCATCAATCACGCTGCACGGACTTATATTGGACTGTGGAGGTTCTTTCGAGTCGCATATCGTGTTGCTTTTTTAAGATTTTACAAAAACTTAAACAGAAACAAACAACCACATGAAATGTTCGTCTTTAATTTTGGCATACGTTTGAACACATTCTGGGAACATTTTCTATATATATATATATATATATATATATATATATATATAGAATAACATAACCTATAGCGTATGGTTAATTTTATTGGCAACATTATTAAAAAAAATCAAAGCACTCTAGATGAAAAAAGTTTATTATTTAGGAAAATCAAATAATGTGTTAAATATTAAAAATATTAATATGGTCGAAAACTTTTCTATTGTTTTTATATATATATATATATATATATATATATATATTCAATAACCCTTTGAGTTAGTATGATTTTAGGATCATCTTATTTTAAATATATATATATTCAATAACCCTTTGAGCTAATATGGTTGTATGTTCATCTTATTTTAAATTAACCTAAATAAAATCCTCTTAATAAAATATTACTTTTGTGCTTAATTTATCATCATAATTTAAAATACACTGCATGAATGTTAGACAAAACGCAACATGTATGCATTACTCCTATGTTATTAATTATTTTTTTTTTCAGATAATTTTTTGTTGCTTTTCGAAAATACTTTCTAAATTTTACTGCTTCTACCGTATCTTGTACATCATAAGGAGGACAACGCAGCCGACTACACATACATACATTAATTCACGTTTTTTGCCCCTGTTTGGGGTTGGCATACTATAAAGTAAAAAGAGAAAACAAATTTCCATTACTAAAACTACGCTCACATCAACAGAGAAACAAAATCAAATAAACGAAAACTCGTTGGCTTTTCACAACAACAAAAATTAAACGAAACGAAACGAAAACTTTCTATACCTCGTCCCAAAATCATAAAAAAAAAACATTAAATTGCAGACAACAGTGGAAATGCTTTTAAAATTAATTGTTTTTTTTGTTTAAGTACAATTTATAATGTAAAATATAACTGACTATAAATAAAAAATATATTCAATTTCTAATTATTTACTTATTTTTGTTTTTAATTAAATACGTGTGTATTACTTCAAAATGCCAAATTAAAGTCTAAATATTTTAACTAAGCAAAAATATATACTTTAAAGAAATAATCTACTTTCATTAATGGATTTTATTTCGAAATAATTATAACGGATTTTGAACAAAACAAAGCTAAAATAAATAAATAAAACGAAAACAACAAAAAATGTGTAATTATTATTTATAATTATTTACTTGAAAAAGTATTTTAAAAATTTACGAAATATTTTATTTATAATTTTAATAATAATAATAATTTTATTACGGAATCACCTTTTTACAAAAACAATATTAAATAAATATTAATATAACGGACTGTAAGACCTCAGATCGATAGCCGGTTCATCTTCTGCAGAATATAATTCTAATTTTATATATTATTGTACATACGTATACACATTTCAATAAAGATGTTTAGTTTGTTATTATAAATTGTAAGTATATTTTTTTAAATTTTAATTTATTTAATATTAAATGTACAATTATTTATAATAATTAGTTTATCGAGATTATATTAAAAATAATAGAAATCAGTTGGTTATTTAAATAAATTAAATTATGTATTTATTATATTAAAACTTAATTTATCACATTAAAGCTTTAGAATATGTATATATATATATATATATATATATAATCGATGTCCCCTTTTACTAATTGGTGTCGGGGCAGCTTTAGAATATGTATTATTTTTAATATTACTTATTGAAAATTTAATGGAAATATTTGTTATATCCTCAATTACCGAAGTTATGGAAAAAGTCAAGATAACTATAAATTCTCGACTGTTTTTTTTTTGCAGAACAGACTTGACGCGGAGAATTAGCGAATATTCTGGCGAGAACGCGTGAGTTTTTCAAATCGTATAATTCAAAATTAAATTTAATTTTATTATTAGATTTTTAATATGTATATATATATATATATATATATTCAATGACTCCTACACCGTTATGGGTAAAAACCATATGGGTGTACGGTTTTTTTAATATGTAATTCATATTATATTAATAAATAAATAAATATTTATTTAGGAAAGTCCAATAATGTAAAGTTAAATATTAAAAATATTATTCAAATGTGTATATGTATGTACAATAATTTCTAAAATTAAATTTATATTTTGTAAATGAATCGGCTATCGACCGGAGATTTTTTTTTAATTTTAACGTGTTTTTAATTAAATTCCACATGTAGCAAAAAAATAAAACAAAATTAAACGTAAACATAAACTGCTATTATAATTATAAAGGTCTGTCCACGCGGATTTGTTTGCCGTATATTGCAGGCAATGATCACCAGTGCAAAAATTTTGTCCAATCTCTGGTTGATTGCATTCTTACTGATTAAAAAGAGATTCACTGTACCGCAAAAAATGTCACATTCTTAAATGCTGAAATTATTTAAAGAGGAAATTTATTTGAGATGAAAGGAAACGTATTTCATATAAAGTAAAATCTAATTGAAAAAACCTAGAAAATTATTATTTTAACTAGTTTCGTATTATCATAGATAAATTATGTTTGTCTGTAGCTAAGTTAATCATAACAAACTATATTTGTCTGAGATTAAATTAATCATGGCAACCTATGTTTATCTGTGGTCATATTAACCATGGCAAACTATGTTATTCTGTGGTTAAACTAACCATGGCAAACTATATTTTTCTATGGTCAAATTAATCATGGCAATCTATGTTATTCTGTGACTAAAGTAACCATGACATACTATGTTTTTCTATGGTCAAATTAATCATGGCAAACTATATTATTCCATGGCTAAACTAACCATGGCAAACTATATTTTCCTATAGTCCAATTAACCATGGCAAACTATGTTTTTCTGCGGTCAAATTAATCATGGCAATCTATTTTATTCTGTGACTAAAGTAACCATGGCAAACTACATTTTTCTATGGTCAAATTAACCATGGCAAGCTATGTTTTTCTTTAGCCAAACTGACCATGGCAAGCTATGTTATTCTGTGGTTAAACTAACCATGACAAACTATATTTTTCTATGGTCAAATTAACCATGGCAAGCTATGTTTTTCTATGGTCGAATTAACCATGGCAAACTATGTTTTTCTTTGGTCAAAGTGACAATGGCAAACTATGTTTTTCTGTGGTTAAAGTAACCATGGCAAACTACATTTTTCTATGGTCAAATTAACCATGGCAAACTATGTTTTTCTCTGGCCAAACTGACCATGGCAAACTATGTTATTCTGTGGTTAAAGTAACCATGGCAAACTACATTTTTCTATGGTCAAATTAACCATGGCAAACTATGTTTTTCTTTGGTCAAACTGACCATGGCAAACTATGTTATATATGGTTAAACTAACCATAGCAAACTATATTTTTCTATAGTCAAATTAAGCTTGGCAAACTATGTTTTTCTTTGGTCAAAGTGACCATGGCAAAATATGTTATTTTGTGGTTAGACTAACCATGGCAAATTATATTTTTCTATGGTCAAATTAACCTTGGTAAACTATGTTTTTCTATGGCCAAACTGACCATGGCAAACTATGTTATTCTGTGGTTAAACTAACCATGGCAAACTATATTTTTCTATGGTCAAATTAACCATGGCAAACTATGTTTTCCTTTGGTCAAACTGATCATGGCAAACTATGTTACTTTGTGGTTAGACTAACCATAGCAAACTATATTTTTCTATGGTCTAATTAACCATGGCAAACTCTGTTTATCTGCGGTCAAACTAACCATAGCAAACTATATTTTCCTGTGGTTAAATTAATCATGGCAATCTATGTTTTTCTGAGGTGCTACATATTTGCGGTTAAATCATATTTTTTTTATGTAAATCCAATCAAGCGCGTATCATGACCGTGAAATCAACGCGGGAGACCTTAATTTAATAACAACCCTACTTAAAACGCAAAATAAACAACAATCAACAAACAAATAAAATTAAAAACAAAACGAAATAATTTCCGTCTCTCAGTAAGTGTTCTGATGTGCTTTCTATTTTATATATATATATATATAATAATAAATATTTATATTCATGTAAACGTATCTCACAGAAAAAAATAAACAATGAATGCACAACGGGAAAAAAAAATCTCAGATTCATAATGACGTGCAATCAAAAACCAAAAAATAAAATCAGAGAACATAAATAATAAGTATTATTATTTTTTTGTTGTTGTTAAAATCTTTTCTTTTTAAAATTCATTCGAAACTTACCTCGCACTGTGACTCAACATGATGATATTTCTGCAACAAAAGGGACATTTTTGTAATTAAGGAAATTTACGGTGATTAAAATAAACAATTGTTCTTTTGGACGGTCGTGTGATTTTAGGAAAGTAATTATTAAACTAGGGATTTATATGAAGACGATTTAATAATATTTAAAAAAAATACTATGTAATAATTCATTTTAAATTTTTGAAGTTATCACGACTTGAGTTTCGACAGTGTTAATGTCATTTTCAAGACTTGAAGACTTGTAAGTTGCATTACAATTACAAATGCGATGGAATTACGTGAAGTTTTTCAATATAGAAAAAATATAATTAACGTAACTTATAGATTAAATATAGACGGTTGTATTCACTTTACTTCGCATGTTAATGTCATTTTCAAGACTTGACAAGACTTGTAAGTTTCATTACAATTACAAATGTGATGGAGTTACGTGAAGTTTTTCAATATAAAAAAAACATATAATTAATGTAACTTACAGAAAAATATAGACGGTTGTATTCACTTTACTTCACATGTTAATGTCATTTTCAAGATTTGAAGACTTTAAGACTATATATTTTTAACTAATGTAAAAAGTTACATTAATTAATGTAACTTATAGAATAAAATGCATGTGCAGTAAAGTGAATACAACCGTCTATATTTTTTTCTGTAAGTTACATTAATTATGTTTTTTATATTGAAAAACTTCACGTAACTCCATCGCATTTGTAATTGTAATGAAACTTACAAGTCTTCAAGTCTTGAAAATGACATTAACATGTGAAGTAAAGTGAATACAACCGTCTATATTTAATCTATAAGTTACGTTAATTATATTTTTTTTCTATATTGAAAAACTTCACGTAACTCCATCACATTTATAATTGTAATGTAACTTACAATCTTAAAGTCTTCAAGTCTTGAAAATGACATTAACATTGTCGAAACTCAAGTCGTGGTAATTTCAAAAATTTGAAATAACAACACAGTGTAATGGCTTCAAACATCAATTAAAATTGAGTGTTTTTAAATTAATAACAATAATTAAAAACAAAATTATTGATAGCCATTTAAAAAAAAAGATACATAATTAACAATTAGTAATAAAAATATAGACCCGGCACTCGAAAAGATATAAAGGTTATATGATAATATATATATTTTTATATATATTTATTTTTTTTATATATTTATATAATAAATTTATATTTATATATATATATATATAATCGATGTCCCCTTTTACCAATTGGTGTCGGGGTTAATAATATATTTAAATATTTTTATATATTTCATATAAAAACAATCAACTAATTCAATAATTACACCCTAATTCATCACAAACCAAAATAAAATATAACCAAAAAATAAAAAAAAAATACCAAAATTCGTACAGTTTGTATAAGGAAAATTTATCATTGCGTGTCATAAGCCGATATTTTGTGTATTTAAACGAAAACAGAAAAGGAAATCATTAAAAGATAAAGCCACAGCTGATGATAAACAAATAAATCATGAATACACACATATAGCGTTCGTTTGTTTTCCATTTTGTTTTTGCAAAATTTATGTACTGTATATACAATAATGTACTGTATATACATATGAGGGGTGGTTCTATTCAATGTATTTATTTCATTCGCAATTGTTTCTTTTTTTTAAAGAAATTAAGAATGAAAGAAAAAGATCATTCGCAATTGTTTCTTTTTTTAACAGAAATTAAGAATGAAAGAAAAATAAGCTAAAAAAAAACAATAATTGCGTGTATGTAATGATTGTTGGAAAGAGAATGTTTTTTTTTATTGTTTGTTTAGATGAAAGCGTTTTAATTATTTGTTTATATTTTTAGGAACTGTTTGGGGAAAGAAAAATTGGGATATTTATTTCGGTTGTTTTTTTTATGATTTTTTTCGTCGACCCCGTGATTGGTTGAAAACAATAGCGATGTTGACTGCTTCAGGTGCAATTTAACATCATTTGTTTTGTTTCTAGTAGTCTTAAGTACTTTCTAGAGTAAGAAAAGTCGAGGAATAAATACCTCGATAAATAATTAAAGTCGAGGAATAAATACCTCGACTTTTCTCACCCTAATAATAGAAAAAAATATTTATACTGCTTAGAGAAAGAATATTTAAGGTATTATTTTTTTTATGAATATTTTTCGTCAATTAGCTGAACAAAGTACCATGTCAAAAAACGACCACTTTAAGTTCTATTCTTTTTTTGTCTTAGCCAGTAGATTTATGATTTATTCGAAGGAAATCAAAAAATTTAATTTCTATTTAAAATAACTTTGTTCTTCACAGTTTTTTATTCTATCTTTTTTGATAAACAAGACACACTTATATGAAAAATTAACACTAGTTTTTTTGTTCAATTTTTCTCTCTATGTTATATCTTTTTTTTTGTATATTTGTTTGTATTGTGATAATGACTATTCTCGTAAATAAAGGTTTATTTATGATCTTATAGTTTCCGAAATTTTTATAGAAAATATGAAAAAAAAAAAAAAAAAAAAAACACATCCTGTATAAAACAAATTAATTAGCGACAGAAACAATTAAACAAATGTAACGTCGCGACTAAATAAACAAAATATTGATTCAATTAATACTCATAGTTTTGTTTAATTCATCGACACCCAATACGGGTAAAAGAAGATAAGATTAAGAAAGAAAGTTTTGTTTAATTATCATGATGGTTGTGAACGTAACTACGTGGTAATTCATAATAATAACTTTAATCAAATAATAATAATAATCACTTTTAATGAAATGTTCAGCCAGCATTCATCTAGCGTATTGATGGCTGAATATTTCATTAAAAGTGAATTTTGTTTCCTTGTTTTTATAAACAGGACAAGTTTTCGCATTCCTTTAATGGACGAAACAATGATTCTCTGTTGTCCACCTTGTAAACTCGAATCGTTGACGATGCCACTTGAAATTAGGCAAAAGATGGCGCTTGCGTCGTCTTTCATTTATTATGAAATACTCACTTATTAAAAAAGCGATTATTTTTTTAATTGTTTTTCATTTATTATGAAATATTCACTTATTAAAAAAGCGATTATTTTTTTAATTATTTTTCATTTATTATGAAATACTCACTTATTAAAAAAGCGATTTTTTTTAAATTGTTTTTTTATTTATTATGAAATACTCACTTACTAAAAAAGCGATTATTTTTTTAATTGTTTTTCATTTATTATGAAATACTTTTTTAAATTGTTTTTTTATTTATTATGAAATACTCACTTACTTAAAAAAGCGATTATTTTTTTTTAAATTGTTGTTAATGTTGCAATTATTTTAATCAATTTCGAATTTTAAAATAAATTTCATTATCTAATCGAAATAATTACAATTTTAAATAAAAGTAACACAAAATACATCAGGTTGCTCAGAAACTGTGGAACCGATTAAATATCTATTCATCAGATTAAAATTTGAACCATCTATTTGACTAATCGAAATCCATTCAGTATTCGACCTCAAACTTTACAGGATATAGCGCCAAATTGATTTTTTTTAACGGCAACATTTTAAAACAAATAATTACACTGTCATATATATATATATAGAAGCAAATGAGCGTAATTTTGAATACCCATGCAATTTAATAAAAAAATGTCAAGTTGGCGCTGCATCTTGAAAAGTTTGACAGCTTGAGTAAAACTTTTGACAGATGTCAAATACTCTTATTTTTTTTCTTCTCAAAGACACCATCAGACAAATGAAAGAGTATAACGACCGTTATATATATAAATATATATATATATATATTTATATATATATATATATATATATATATATATATATATATATTTCTCAGATCGAAATGATATTTGGTATATGTATTTTGACATCTATTTCCATTCGACACCTGAAACAGTTGTTATATTCTTTCAGTTTGTTGAAAAAGAAGAGTATTTGACATCTGTCAAAAGTTTTACTCGAGCTGTCAAACTTTTCAAGATATATATATATATATATATATATACAGAGAGGTTTTTTTTTATCAGTATACATTATGGGAAGTGTATAACTTCAAAAAAAAAACGCGAGTCAAACGCAATGTGTGTATGTTTAATTGCTTATTTGGCATATATGTGTTCAATTGCATGTTATAGGCAACTAAACACACACACATCAATGCGCTTGACTCGCGTATTTTGCAGGTATACATAGGGGAAATGTATACTGTTAAAAAAAGCTAAAAAAAATCTTGGATCAATATATATATATATATATACAGAATATTGATCCAAGATTTAGTTTAGAAAATATTGAACCGGTTTACTTTTTGAACACCCTCGAATTTATTAATTAAAATAAATCACAATGCGAGGACAATCTCTATCCTATCCAACAAAATTAATTTATCTCCAAAATCCGTGCACACTTTCCTTCACGAATCTCCTATATCCATGCACCTATCTCAAACACATGCTTTCTCTCTCTCCTTAAAAAAAATAACGACTCGTAAATTTCAAAATATCCTAAAATTAAAGGGATTTACTAAAATCAATCTAAAACCCGTTAAGGCTTTAATTGAAAATTACGTGAGTGTTTTTCCGAGTTGTTCGTGTTTCGTATATTTATGATTATTCATGTGAATATGTTTGTATACAAAGAAAGACTGTCACGTTTACTAAAATAAGCTATGTACTCTGCTACATGTGAGGCATTCATGCTGTATACGTGGTACTTTTCGTCGATCACTCACGGCAAATATTTCAATAACGTTTTTGTAATTATTCAGCGTTTAGCATTTGTTTTCGAGACATTTCAATAACGTTTTTGTAATGATTATTCAGCGTTTAGCATTTGTTTTCGAGACATTTCAATAACGTTTTCACAATGATTATCCAATGTTTGGTTTTTTTTTTTTTCGGAGTTTCCAATAACGAAATTAATCTCTTTGAAGCTGTGATGCAGCTGTCATCGTGCTGCCCCACTATAAAAAAATAAAATTCTGCGTCTTTGTTTTCGAGACTAAGGCCTTTTTTTATAGTGGGGCAGCACGATGATAGTTGCATCATATTTTGAAATGCTTGGTGTGCGCGCACATGTAAGTGTGTAATTAGAAATTTTTGTGTGCGCGTATTAAAAATTAGCCTGTTTCAAGGTATGATGCAGCTCGCATCGTTTCGCCTCACTATAAATGTAGCCTAACATGCACGTACATCGTGTCAGGCTACATTCAAGCGTTTGGAACGATTACATTTATCGAATTCGACCATTTATGATCATTTGAAAAAGCTAGGTCTAATCTTAGAGCTCGACATGTAAGTTCTTCGTCTACATATGAAAAATATGCGTCGCATTGATGTTTGTGATTTGCTTCTCGAAAGCTAAAAAAATATTAATTTTTGAAATGCATCATCTGTGGGGACGAGAAATGGGTTATTTACAACGAAATTAAGTGCTGAAGTAGAAAAGATGAACCGGCTTAAAACATCACGAAAGTCAATATTAATCGAAAAATAACCTTTTTTTTTTTCATGAATATTGACTTTCTGTTTGATGGGATTTCAAAGGAATCCATCAACTCATCCAGAGCTTGTGGAAAAACACATTACATCCATTCAACGGTAACACAACTCATCCAGAGCTTATGGAAAAAATTGTCCATTCAGAACTATAACGCGATATTTCATTTTTTAAGTTTGAACATTTGCATAACGTAATTCATTTATTCAATATAAATTTACTTCGGTATTTATTTTAGTGATGGGCAAAGTCGATCTTTTCGATCTTTATTGTCACTGTAAAATGGAGTATATGACAGTTTTCTTATTGTTATTGGGAAGTGTCATCTATTTATTAATAAACTCCAATTTATTATTATTTCATAACTTTAGCTACTTAAAAATGATTATTCAGAAATACTCGATTACTAAATTCACTCGATTTTGCCCAACACTAATTTATTTCATTTTTCGTTAATCCGAAACAATCACAAACAGTTGCGAATATATATTGTTTTCTGGCGGTTTCTTTTCAAATACAAAAAAAACTGATTAATCCGGAAAACCCGCTAGTTGTGACTTCTACAAAGAAATGCTGATGTTACATTAATAAATCGTTATTGAAAAAGTATGTCCGTGAGTTTTAAAATGTGGATAAAATATACATTTTTATTTCTATTAATTTATTTTCTATTAATTAATTAATATATACATATCACTGGTACTACATTATTTTACATTCTTCAATAATATAAAAAAGGGTCTATTAAATGTTAATTTTTATTTTTTACAATTGCGGTTATTCCGTATGGGAAATGTTAAGTTTAACGTGTACGTCATTAATTAACTTCACATTATATTCCTTTAATATTACAATTTGCACAATTTTTATTATAAATATTTATACATATAATCTGATTAATTAACTTTACATTCTATTACTTTAATATCACAATTTGCACAACAAATAAGTCTAAATACATACTTTTTATTTATCTTAACTTGGCGGACAAATACTAACAATTAACTAAGTCTGTTAGTTGACTTCATATTCTATGTATATCTATTTTTTTTTTTTTCATATCATAATTAGAGCAGCTTTTATAACATATATTTAGCCATAATCATTGGAAAGATATCGCATGTAAAATACACTGGTCTGAAAGACCGAAATGGCCATCACAAATTATCGCCAGATGAATACTGGTTGAACATTTTATTCATTAAATAGAATGTCAGTAATTTAAAACTTAGTTTATTCCTTCCTTTACTTTTTAAATGAAATAGAATCCGATGTTATTTAATAACGTACACGTTAAATTTAAAGGAACAGACTCGAACGTCGAACTTTATATTTACATATTTTATAAATATAATTTAATTTATTTTATATATGTTTTAGACAAATCGTGAAATTGGACACTACGTATAAATAGAAAAGAGCATTTATTCAGTTTAGTTTGGAGAAAATGCGAATTTTTATTACTTGCAGAAGACAAAGTCCGAGCGCAATTTAGGGTTTAATCAAATCACGTCTTGAAGAAAAAAAAGGGTTAGTTCGCAACAAAAAGGTGATTTAGATTAAATGAATTAAATAAAAACAATTTGAAAATAATTAATTAATTATTATAATAATTAAATAATTATTTTTTATAATTATTATAATAATTAATTAATTATTTTCAAATCATTTTTATTTAATTTATTTAAATAACTGTGACCAAGTGAATAAATCCTTTTTTCTATTAGATTAAATGAAGTACAAAGTTTCCCGAGATAGAATGAAAACATATTAAGTTGCTTTTGGTGAAGCACAAAGTTTCCCGAGAAAGAAACAAATATTATATATATATATAATCTAAAATCCCCATCTACCATAATGGTGGTGTAGGGGTAGAAAAAAAATATTGACATATTAAATGAAACCAGGATAATTTAATTTACAAGCTTAATTTAATATTACCCGACGCCCTAAGGTTGTCGCCCCTTAGGGATAACAGAAGAATTTAATGTTTTACCAAGTTATTAATGAGGAAAAAAAAATGTCCAGTATATTTAAATTCTGTAAATTATTTCAAATAAAAAACAGCATTCATAAATTATTTTTATTTAAAGAATTATTTAACTTTTCGACTCAATTGTAATTAGTTATGTTTGAAATAACAAAAATATTGAGTTGCGTTAAATGCTCGTTTTTTTTTTAAATAAAAGTCTGTTAATTCACGAGAGCAAAAGAAAAAGGAGAAATTAATTGAGCGTATTGTCCAATTTCGTGTTTTTATCTGGAGAAAAATTAAAAATAAATTCAAATCGAATAATAGTATTATTAAACGCTACGTTATAAAATGGATGATAATAATATTATTTAAAAAAATCAAATAAACGAAATGAAATAGAAAATGTTGCGGAAAATTAAATCTACATTTAGCAAAATATGTATAAATATTATTTAGGATTTTCTAGCATTGAAAAACAAACCTTCCCCCTGAAGACGCGACTCGTTCTTCTACAAATTAAAATGCTAATCAAGCTTTTTATGGCTAAGTATTTAAATAATAATAAAAAAAACAAATAAACACATTTCGTCGATAATATTTCTTCGCTAAGAATTCAATACATTTACGCTACAATAATTAATTAATTATTTTCTCTTTAGCTATTGCGTTGTTTCGTACTTTTAACGAAACGACTACTTCTCGTACAAATATCCCGCCCACAAAATGAATATTTGCTTGTATTATGCAAAACGATTTTTGATTCGGGAATGTTTGATGCAAAGAACAAAAAAATAAGGCTGTGTAAAAAGACGCGTTCTGACTGAATAAATCCCATTCAGTCAGAACTAAAAATCATTTTGCGGATTATTGTTTTTGTATGGACTGGATTTTTTTATATATTTCAATAATTATTGATGAGGCTAATAATTGTTGAAAGTTCATAATTACCTTTATTCCTCGACACCCAATACGGGTAAAAGAGGATAAGATTAAGAAAGAAATATCACTGTTTAGTCGTTCAATGTTTGTTATAATCTCGCTACAATTGTTTTACTATTCATTTTCATTTAATAACATTAATTTCTTTACATCAATAATTCTCAATTTCATTTATATAATAAATAGGACCAATTGGCAGAAGAATTTATTTTTATGTTAGTTATTTATTGTATTCATTTATTATTATTACTTTGTTAAAAATAATCTGCCAATAAAGATTTATATATATATAATAAATAAGAGTATGAGTAGGCTTAAAACATTGAAAGACTATATGGTATATATATAATCTTATATCTTTCTACCACATATTGGTGTAGGATAAGACTATATGGTAATAATTAATATAAGATATTTCAGTAATTCTTTGTCGTAACAGGACTGAAATATTAATTAAATCAAAGTTATACAATTCTTAATTTGCGAGAAACTTAATTAACTATCTCACAGCAATGCCGAAATAATTAATATTTATTAAATAGAAATTATAATTATAAATAATTAATACTTATTAAATAAAGATTATAATTATAAATAATTAATATTTATTAAATAAAGATTATAATTATAAATAATTAATATTTATTAAATAAAGATTATAATTATTAATAATTAATATTTATTAAATAAAGATTATAAATATAAATAATTAATATTTATTAAATAGAAACTATAATTATAAATAATTAATATTAATTAAATAGAAATTATAATTATAAATAATTAATATTTATTAAATAGAAATTATAATTATAAATAATTAATATTTATTAAATAAAGATTATAATTATAAATAATTAATATTTATTAAATAAAAATTATAATTATAAATAATTAATATTAATTAAATAGAAATTATAATTATAAATAATTAATATTTATTAAATAGAAATTATAATTATAAATAATTAATATTTATTAAATAAAGATTATAATTATAAATAATTAATATTTATTAAATAAAGAATATAATTATAAATAATTAATATTCATTAAATAAAGATTATAATTATAAATAATTAATATTTATTAAATAAAAATTATTCAGTTGTTGAATGATTTTTTATTATATTTTTTTTATTAATATCCATTACTGAGTATTTTCTTCAGAAAATCATGGAGAATGATTGAAAATGGATTTTTTTTTAAATAATAATAAATAAATCATACTAAGAATAAAATAAATACCTTAATCTGAAAATAAATAAAAAATCCCGCTGCATTTGCTAAGGATATGTTGTTTTAGAAAAAAAATTCATAATAAGAATTCAAACAGCAGTCACGGAATTATAAATTAAACAAATTAATGAAATAAAATCTTAACTATGTTTATGATTATTATTTATTTATTTTATTTAATCTATACATTCTTTTACCTTTCGGGGTCGAACTAACATTTATTATTAAATATATTATAATATTACAAAATTGTTATTTGGGAGAGATTTTTTTATCAGTATACATTTCCACTATGTATACCTGCAAAATACGCGAGATGTATGTATGTTTGGTTGCCTATAACCCACAACTGAATACACATATGACAAATAGTCAACTAAACATACACACATTAATCGGTTCAATGCGTTTGACTCGCGTTTTTTTGCAAGAATACACTTGCCCTAATGTATACTGATAAAAAAAAACCTCCCTGTATATTTTTTTCTAAAACAACTATAACCAGATTAAATAAAAGTTATAATAAAACAACAAAAACATTAAATTCTAATTCTATTCATTGTTTCAAATATAATTACAACCTTTTTTTTTAATGAAGAAACCAAAGAATAATTAATTAATAAATGAGTTTGTTAAACCACAATTCATCTGGTTTAGATAACTGGTCTACGGGAACACTTCAGACCAGTGCGTTCCACATGCCTTAACGAAGGTGGTTTTATTAATTATTATTAATTTGGGATACTGTTATAACTTTAAGTAAAAAAAATATCATTCTCCGCGTAGAGCATAATGTATATGAAGATGTCTTCATTTAACTTTAACTTTATTTTACGGAATTCTCCATTATAATTGATTACATTATACAATAATTATATTATTATTAATTATTTTCATCCATAAAAATTACGTTTTTGCCAAAAAAATCTATTGAAACAACTACTTACACTCAGTGAGGTACATAGGGGTGGATAACATTTCTCAGTGGGTTGTTTTTTTTTTTTTCGAGAAACAACCAAAAACAAGTACCCCGATTAAAATCATATACATTTCGCTCAATTAATCGCAAATTCTAAACTAAAAGAAAACATTAATAATTGCATAAAAAAATATACATTTCGTGAGTGACTCACCTGAGCAAGCGTGTTATGTAGTCTGGCCAATTATCGGGGAACATGACCAGCGAGAAACCAACCGCGATCAGGATCATCCCGGCTAGTTTCATCCCCTCGAATTGGGCCCCGTACAAGACTACGTCGAGGGCTGCAACCGTTTCATTAATTTTATCCTTATTTTTTATTATCATTTCTCTTGCGAGAAATGAGTTTGCTTGTGGGAATTTTGGGAACGTATTTTTTTTATTATTATTTAATATATACCTGCTGACACTGGCACCGCAGTTATTAATCCCAGCGTTATGAATAAGTCATAAGTCAGGGCAACGCTGAAGTTCCCCAACAAATTGGCAACTGAAATAAATTTATTACGAATTAAATTCTTCTTAAATTACTTCTCCATTTTACATAACCTGGACACCCAATACGGGCAAAAAAGGATAGGATTAAGAAAGCAAGAATATTTCGTTGTATTATTCCTATTACGTTTGTTTTTTTTGCATTAAGAAAAACGATTTTTATTAACTTTTTTAAGGTAAAACTTTCGAAGTTGCGACATTAAATAAATACGTTTCCGTCAAACTTGTTTTCCCTCCATATATAATGCATTTCGACCCGATAAAAGTTTCCCCCTTTTGAACATCGCTTGGGAAATGAAACGGAAATCTGCTATTTATTATTTTTTTTATTTATTATTTATAATAATTACTTCTTCTAATTATTTCATTGCATCAAAAAGAAGAACATAATTTATCGTTAACTTGTTCCTCATTGATCACTTGGTAAAACATTTCTATTAATAAAACAAACCAAGTGAATTTCAATTAAATACCTATATAAGAACATAATTATTTTCTCTTAATTAATTGGACAGTGTTTTTTTTATTAATTAATTTAAATAACTGTAATTAAATTCATATTTCATCATAAAATCTTCTAATGGTAATAAATCAGGCGAAAGATGGCGCTTGCGCCGTCTTTCATTTATTATGATTAATACAATCTTCTGTAAGTTAGTTGTGGAGATTTAAATTATTTACAATAATATTTAGTTAAATCATTTTTCAACATTCAACGTAATTTAGTAACGGCAAAGTTGAGAATTATTACCTTACTGTTAATAAAGTTTTAACCCTACACCTGAAAAGCTAGAAAGGGTCACTAAATATATATATATATAATAAAGGATTTATCGAACCATTTTGAGATTCTATGCACCTAATCGATTTTGGATTTTATTTATTAATTTTTGTAAATGGAATGTTTATTGTAAAATGGAAATTCCTTAAATACATAAATAAACCTTATTAAAAAATTGTTACCTCGACACCCAATATGGGTAAAAGAGGATAAGATTAAAAAATAAAAAAAGAAAGAAAGAAAGAAAAAATTGTTTACCCGACATTCGGAAGGTTATAAGGTTACAGAGAGCTTTTTTTATCAGTATACATTTCCCCAATGTATACCTGCAAAATACGCGAGTCAAATGCATTAGTGTATGTGTATTTAGTTGCCTATAACAGGCAACTGAATATACATATGGTAAATAGTCAACTAAACATACACACATTAATCGGTTCAATGCGTTTGACTCGCGTTTTTTGCAGGTATACACTTCCCCTAATGTATACTGATAAAAAAAACCTCTCTGTATATGTATATATATATATAAATTATTTACCTAGAGAAAGACAACTGGCGGCGAGGAGCGCCGGCCAGGGTAATTTGTCCCAGTAGAGGGTCTCCACTCCGGTGAGGAAAAGGGCGAGGCTCAGGGGCCAGAGGAGGGCGGCGTTCAGCATCCCTATGAGGGAGAAGAAGAGCGCGACCTGGCCGTAGGTCGCGTCGCCGATGACCTTCTTGAAGAGGACCTTGTAGACCGCCGAGCCGGCGGCGGCCGACGTCGCCAGGACCACGCCGCCCAGCGTCGGACTACCCGTGATGCCGTCCATGTACGCCAGTAACGCCACTCCGGTGTCACACATTATCACAGCCATTATCTATAACAACAACAACAATTAACCAAACCATATAATTTCATTTTATAAATAATTAGGCAATAGATGGCGCTCTCGATTATTATCATTAATTTCATTTGGTTAATTCATTTATTGCTGTTTAAAATTTTAATCTAAACCAATTTGGTTTTTGTCTTTTTTTTAGTCGAATTATTTTATTTCGATAACAATTTTATTGCAATATAACAATCCATTCCGTTGCTTTTTTTATTCCTCATGAATTGAAACTCTAATTTCGACATGAATAATGCTTTTTACAGTGCGAGAGAGATAGTTATATTGTTATTAGTAGCCATTAATTCGTGTTGAACTAATGTCCTGGTCAATAAACAATATTGTAATCTTAAGAAACGATGTAAAGTTACCCACGGTTATTACGAGTTGTACCCGGTGAATCCACCATAATTTCAACTTAGAAATTTGCAAGCTTTATCTTGCGAAAAAGTTATTTTCTTATTTTTATATCGCAACTAGATGAATTAGCAACAAATTGAAACATTTTCCAGAAAGCTACCAATTTTTATAATTTTTTTATACATTTTTTCATCACCCGAGGATTTGAACATAAGGAACGGTCAACTTAAAAATGACATTTGACAAACTTTACCGCGGGATAAAGTTGATTTCTTGCTTTTATATTGCTACTAGAAGCATTAGCAACAATTTAAGATATTTTCCAGGACGCTGCTATTTTATAAGGAGCGGTCAACTTAAAAATGACATTTGACAAACTTTACCGCGGGATAAAGTTGATTTCTTGTTTATATATTGCTACTAGAAGCATTAGCAACAATTTAAGATATTTTCCAGGAAGCTGCTATTTTTTATAATTTTTTTACACAAATTTTCATCACCCGAGGATTTGAATATAAGAAGCGGTCAACTTAAAAATGACATTTGACAAACTTTACCGCGGGATAAAGTTGATTTCTTGCTTTTATATTGCTACTAGAAGCATTAGCAACAATTTAAGATATTTTCCAGGAAGCTGCTATTTTTTATAATTTTTTTACACAAATTTTCATCACCCGAGGATTTGAATATAAGAAGCGGTCAACTTAAAAATGACATTTGACAAACTTTACCGCGGGATAAAGTTGATTTTTTATTTTTATATTGTTACTAGAAGCATTAGCAACAATTTAAGATATTTTCCAGGAAGCTGATATTTTTTATAATTTTTTACACAAATATTAATCACCCGAGGATTTCAATATAAGGAGCGGTCAACTTAAAAGTGATATTTGACAAACTTTATCGCGGGATAAAGTTGATTTCTTGCTTTTGTATTGCTATTAGAAGCATTAGCAACAATTTAAGATATTTTCCAGGAAGCTGCTATTTTTTATAATTTTTTTAAACAAATTTTCATCACCCGAGGATTTGAATATAAGGAGCGGTCAACTTAAAAATGACATTTGACAAACTTTACCGCGGGATAAAGTTGATTTAATATTTTTATATTGCTACTAGAAGTATTAGCAACAATTTAAGTTATTTTCCAGGAAGCTGCTATTTTTTATAATTTTTTTACACAAATTTTCATCACCCGAGGATTTCAATATAAGGAACGGTCAACTTAGAAGTGACATTTGACAAACTTTACCGCGGGTTAAAGTTGATTTCTTGTTTTTATATTACTACTAGAAGTATTAGCAACAATTTAAGATATTTTCCAGGAAGCTGATATTTTTTATAATTTTTTTACACAAATATTAATCACCCGAGGATTTGAACATAAGGAGCGGTCAACTTAAAAATGACATTTGACAAACTTTACCGCGGGATAAAGTTGATTTCTTGCTTTTGTATTGCTACTAGAAGCATTAGCAACAATTTAAGATATTTTCCAGGAAGCTGCTATTTTTTGTAATTTTTTACACAAATTTTCATCACCCGAGGATTTGAATATAAGGAGCGGTCAACTTAAAAATGACATTTGACAAACTTTACCGCGGGATAAAGTTGATTTAATGTTTTTATATTGCTACTATATGCATTAGCAACAATTTAATATAATATCCTGAAGATTGCATTTCTCGATTTTTTTTATTTGCAAATTATTTAAAATTGTTACCAGTGAATATATGGTGAATGCGCCGGGTACGATTCGTCATTAAACTAAATTTAGATTAATTTTCTTCATCCTGATGGATAAAGAAAAATTATATATAATATAAAATCTCCATCTACCATAATGGTGGTGTAGGGGTTAAAGAAAAATTAACGTTATATAAACATTATTGCATTCTGGAGACAGATTCCTTTTAATCGATCGATCCATCCATATTTTTTTTGTACTACAAAAAATTATAATTTGCGCGAACAATGCGAGATGAGAGATAAAAGATGCACTCACTCGTATACCCACAAATTGCTCGTGGAGTATCACCCATGAAAGGAGGTAAACAAAAGAAACGTTCGTTGCGAAAAGGGCCATGACATCCGTGGCTAGCAATATGTTGAGGGACCTGATGTACATGTAATTTGTGCCGACCCAAAGCAAGCAGAAGAGGCTGCATCTCGTCAAGAATCTCACTGAAATAAGAAAAAAATAATAATAATTTTATTGCTCAATAGTTTTACACGAATTACAGAACGAAATTAATACATTTCCTAAAAAAAATGCAACAAGTCAACCAATAAAGATTAAACAATAAATAATAATAAGTCTTTATTGCCCATCAGGAAATATACATCCCAATTACAAGACAATATACATAAATCCATAGCCGTGTGTGTATAATAAATATATATACAGTATGTTCACGGATTGAGTCATTATTTTTTTTAAAGCAAAATAAAAAATATTTATTTGTAAATTAAATTCACTTGGTTTTGTTTCACTTATTTGTATTTTATTTTCTACTAGTTTCGGCTTGGTGCCATTATTATCAAGAAGATTCTTAACAATGGCATCAAGCCGAAACTAGTAGAAAATAAAATACAAATAAGTGAAACAAAACCAAGTGAATTTAATTTACAAATTAATATTTTTTAAATAATGTTTTACCAAGTGATTAATGAGAAAAAAGTGTCCGATATATGCAAAATAAAAAGTCTCATTTTGATTGAACACGTTTTCTGTTCAAATAATATGTTTGTCTTAATTATTAATATATTTCTTAAATTTAATTCGGGGATTACTTCCAGCTGTCATTCTATTAAATTTCTAGATAAATTTTATCGGCTGAACACGTTTAAATTTTAGGAAATTTAAAAGACGAAATGTGATGAAAAGTGATTTAAATTCGACATTTACCGGCCGTAAATCCCTTGTCCCTGAAGTCCCGGATGCTCTCGGAGAGGATATCCGACGGGGATTCGCACCTCCTGCTGCCCAACCTGCTTATGAAATAAAGGGGAAAGAAGAGCATCGTCCAGTTCGTCACGAACCACGTCGTGAAGAATGGCGCTTTATACGTTGCACTCTGAAAACAATTGATTTTAATTAATCAAAAACGAGCATACATTTTGCCTGTACTAATATGAATCATAACAATTGAGAGATGACGCAATAGATGGCGCTTGCGATATCTCTCGAATAATCCATGGATGATCAAACTGTATATGCTTTCACGACCTGTGTGATTAGAAATGTTGATTTCCGGGCTATTTGGCCGTGGTCTGTTGGAGTTTTAGCCCGGAAATTAACATTTCTAATCCATGAATGATAACTAACTAACCATCTTTATTCAAATGTGTATATGTATGTACAATAATATACAAAAATTAGAATTATATTCTGTAGATGATGAATCGGCTATCGACCGGAGGTCTTTCAGCCCCATGAATGATATTTTTCAGTACTTACATAAGTGTGGTGTATGGTGGTGACGTTGACTTCGGTTCCGTCTTGTATGTAAAGCGTTTCGTCATATTCGACCGGCTTTTTGATGTAGAGGTACTTTATACAGTGTGTGGCTCCGACCCAGGAGGCTGTCACGCAAACCGTTACCCAAATCCCAAAATATATCTGTAAATTAATAAAACAAACATTCGATGTGCTAATTAAATTTACTTAAATATAAATAAATTAAATAAAAAATAATTATTTCTAAATTATTTAATTTAATTTATTTGAATAACCGTGACCATGAGAATAAATCCTTTTTTAATAATAATAATAATTATTTGTTTACGGAATACTCCATTTTATAATTTATACATTACAAGACATCTCATTAAAATATTTCCATTTCTATAAATTGAATAAAAAGAATTATTAAATTATTTCCTCTTTGGCTACTTTTTCAATTATTTCTATTTCCTCCCGAACCACACCTTTTATATAATTTCTTGTTAAATTTGAATTTGCGTGCGAATTAATTAATAAAAAAACAATGAAATAAAAACAAACGAATTAAATAGAATTAAATATTCGCATTGAATTGAACATAAAACAACAGCGACGCGGCATAATTACTTCCTGCAACAATTACCGAGGACGTGAAATAAATGATCGAAACCCTTTTCACCCCGTTTGTATTGTTTCGGGATTGAATGGGGGCTCGTTTAAATTATTCAAGGGATCGTTAATTACACAACTAACGCCGCTAGAAAATAATTATAATACCTTGTCCAATTAGGGGACAAGGAGTGTCAATCATAATTAATATTTAATAATAACATATTATTTATATATATATATATATATATATATATATATATATATATATATAGAGAGAGAGAGAGAGAGGTTTTTTTAACAGTATACATTAGGGGAAGTGTATACCTGCAAAAAACGCGAGTCAAACGCATTGAACCGAGTAATGTGTGTATGTTTAGTTGACTATTTGGCATATGTGAGTTCAGTTGCGTGTTGTAGGCAACTAAACACACATACATTAATGCATTTGGCTCGCGTATTTTGCAGGTATACATAGGGGAACTGTGTACTGAATATATATTTTTTTTTCAAGCCGTGCAGCTGTAAACAAACCGCCATTTATTCGTGAGCATATTTAACCCCAAAAGCGTGTTCAGCGCTAAAATTTCCCTGAACGCGATAAATGATTACGCGAAAGATGGCGCTCGCGTCGTCTTTCATTTAGTATGAAACCTTAGTTGGACTTTAGGAAATATTTTTGATTATACAAAGAGTCCCTCGACACCCAATACGGGTAAAAGAGGATAAGATTAAGAAAGAAAGATACAAAGAGTCCAAAAAAAAAAAATACGTCACCTTTTTTTTATGATTTTATTTAATGACTGTGATAAATTTACTCAATATTCGTAAATTTTAATGTTTCGACTACATGAACACGAACTTAATCGCCGTAATTGACTCCTTTGAAATACCTCGCGCGCGTAAACACCCCTCATTCAAATGCGCCCTTGAATAATCCATCAAAACCGAGCACAATCGCGCCCGGGCTCGCGCACAAATTCCAATTCAGCAGTTTATCCGTTTTACGAACTGATTTATGCAACGTATAATTTCCACATTCTCACAATAACTATCCCTCCCCGGGGCGCAATAAAAATGTATATTTCCAACCCCCTCCCACCTCTTTGTGTAATGATCCGTCCGGTTTCGTGGCATTAAGCTAAGGGAAAATTGATAGGTCGTAAACTTTATTGGCGGTATTAGTTGCAAATTGGGCCGTTTCGTAATTTTATGGTCAAGTGTTTATATTTTGCCGTTAGCTGTGAAAATGTGATAATAATAGCGGTTCTAATTACATTCAATAACAGCTCAAAAATAACGAGTACAGAATAATTAAGAACATTAATTCCGTATAAATATTACACATACTGTTTCATAAACAGGCGGGCTAATGAAATATTTACACTAAAAAATAACCGTAAATATGAAATTATTTGAAATAATTTTATGAGCAGTATTTTTCTAAGAGTTACATCCACTCATATATTTATTCTATGCAATAAATAATTTAGTAAAATAACGATGGTTTCAACCGTTAATCCATATCCAATTCGATTAAAGTAATTACTGTTTTTCACCACTTTTATTAATCTTTTTTTTTTCTATTTTTCATATCAAGTATTACTTGATACTTACACTGTCGAAACATAAAAAGTATTTATGTATATATATTTATGTTATCACATCACACTGAGAAGTAAAAAGGAACATATATTATATAAGACTAAATAAATAAATATTTATGTTAAAATTTGTATATACAGGGTGTTTCAAATTCGAGTCTCACCATGGGGATCTCGTTTATTATAAGAGATAGAGGGTAAGTATAAATTCAGCACTTTTGCAGAATTTCATGTTGATTAATACCCCGTTGAGAAAACTGGGCTAAGTTTCTTTGTTTTCAAGAAAAATTAAAAGAAGTGAAAAATGCGATTGTCATTTTTTATCTTTTTTATATCTGTTCATTACTGATTGATTGTTGCAGAAAAGAAAAAAAAGTGTATATTTTTCTTTTCTCTTTTTCTGATCAAATTAAATCGCTTTAAAATTTTATTGATGAGCAGCAGCGGCTGTACATTATGTAATTCAATGTGCGGCGGGGTATTTGCCCGGGCAGTAGTTGTTTTGATGTGCATTTTTCTAAGCTAAGTCAATTATTTTCAAATCGTTTTTATTTAATTCGCTACAGATCCTCCTCGAGCCAAAGTCTATGTCCAGTTGAATTTCGATAAATTAAAACTTGGTTTATTCCTTTCTTCACTTTTACAGTTGAATTAATAACAAAAAACAGAGATACTTTTATAAATGGTGTTCAGTAAAATTCACGATGAATAAAAAAATACAGTTTAATTAATAAAAAAAAACAGATATTTCTATAAATGATATTCAGTAAAATTCACGATGAATAAGAAAAAAACACAGTTGAATTAATACAAAAAAACAACAGATATTTTTTTAAATGATATTCAGTAAAATTCGCGATGAATATAAAACAAACAACACAACATCTATGTAATTTTAATACGATAGCGTAGTGGCAACTTCACTTTTTACCAAGTTTCGTTTTTCTTTCTTTCTTTCTTTTTTTTTTGTTCAATGGTGGAAGTAATTAACTCGGTGAAGAGGGTTAAATACGAACAGAGGCAAATTAAACGCGCAAAGAGGGACAGACGGGATGTGGGCTGAAACTAGGTCGAGCACTTTATTTACCAACAGAACGGTCCGTTCCGGGCGACGATTTGTCTTTGCGAGCAAAATACGAAACGACAGCCGAACTGAGGAAATTTGGAAAGTCCAGAAAGAGTCGTCCATTTCATATAATTTGTTATTTAAAAAAGATTTTTGCACATTTTTTTTTTCACAAGATGCGGGATATTTAATTAAAATTGAAACACTCGCTTTGTTATTTAAATAAAAATAAAAATTATTTAAATAATTGAAGTCTCCACAACCAACAACCGAATATAAAGAAGATTACTTGCTTTGTTTATTTAATTTTAATTAAATATCCTGAATTCGCCATGCATCAATTAATTTGCGCAAATCATCAGGATGGAGGAGAGTTCAGCTAGCTAGCATAGATTTTTCTTTAACTTCATCATAAATACAAGTTTCTTGCAGGAATATAATGCAATCAGCGCTTTTTTTTAGATATTGAGCACTGAACGCAGAAATGTTTCTTTCTTAATCATTTCTATTCTTATAACGCGGCGTTACATCCAAAAAACAGTAAGGTACGGGTTTGGATTTAGTCTAGATGGACTGTTGGAGGTTACAAAACTTCACTCAATTTAGACCGATAGGGGAGACTGTACTGATGAGGAGTACATCCCGAAACACGTCTCTACAAATGACCTTATTATACGTATTCACATTAAAAAAAAAAACTTTGCATTATCACTATCACTTTTGCTTGATCAAATATATTGATTATTACTGCGATTTCCCCTACACCACCATTATGGTAGATAGGGATTTTATATTATATATATATATATATATATATATATATATATTATATATATACAGAGTGTTTTTTATCAGTATACATTTCCCCTATATATACCTGCAAAATACGCGAATCAAACGCATTGATGCATGAGTGTTTAGTTGCCTATAACAAGCAACTAAACATACATATGTCAATTAAATCAATCGTGCTAGACTTCAAATTATATTCAGTGCGTTTGACTTCCGCTTTTTCAGGTATTCCTCTAATGTATACTGATAAAACAAACCTCTATGTATAAATTCATGACAGGGCAGATAGATTTAACTCTGGTCGATAGCCTCAAAACACCTGCATGTATTGTAATTATTTATGTTATATTGTCAAAATTATGTGAATAAAGATTTGTGTATATCCTGAATTAGATCAAATAATAATGGAGAAAAAAACATGTGTTAACACCCTCAATAGAAGGCACAATAGAAAAGTTATCGATTAGCAGGGACTTGTCTCTTGAAATTTTCAATGCCAGAGCGAAACATCGATACCCACACGTTTAACAATTCCACGAGCCTTGACCGGATTCACATATAATTCTCACTGTTTAGTTATTTTTATTTATTTATTCGAAGGAAAATACTAATTATTGATGAACGAATAGCCATTTCCTGAGTTGTAAATGATTGTAATGTTCTTCACAAATTTATTGTTTAGCAATTTAATAATAATAATCTTTATTTCCATAAATAGAAAAGAGTATTTATTCATTCATTTGACAAAAGTCAAAATATCACAGAGCTAAATGTGGAAATAATTTATTAATTATTTTCAAATCATTTTTATTTAATCCTTATTTCCCATCAAATACAAGGTGAACATTGGGGTTGGTCAACTTAAGTCTTAATGTTGCGGTTTAGTAGAAAGAGATGGCTATATAGTAAAATGGAAATAATCGTTTAAAAAAAAAAAGCGATACTTTTGGATTCAATAATATGAATATGTATTTGCATTTTTTATCCACCAAGTATTAAATATCAGTCTAAATAAAAAATAAATCATAATAAATTAAAGACGACGCAAGCGCCACCTTTTGCTCTTTAAAAAAATAAATCGTTAATTTTAGTGTATTACGTCAATTTACTAGTTCAAGTTAGAAAAGAAAATTGTAAGATATAATGAAATTAATAGGTCGTGTCTGCTAACTTATTTGAATGCAGAATTTAGTGAAATCCTTTAAATTTTCATTGCGTAAGTTTTTATTAGCAAAAATATAATTTAAAATCTGCTATCAATTTGCATTGTTTTTTCACACAAACTAAACATTAAAATAATTTTTAATTCATCTGATGAAATGCCTGCTTGTTTTAAGATTACTTTAATGTATAATACAATATTGTTCATTAATTACAACAGCAATCTAACTCGAATTAGTGATTTTTCGTTTCGTCTAATCCTTAAAAATAAATGTAGAAATTTAACAATGGTTTTATACTGCAGAAGTGTATACCTGCAAAAAACGCGAGTCAAACGCATTGAACTGATTAATGTGTGTATGTTTAGTTGCCTATTTGACATATGTGTGCGTGTTATAGGCAACCAAACACACATACACTAATGCATTTGATTCGCGTATTTTGCAGGTATACATAGGGGAAATGTATACTGATAAAAAAGCTCTCTGTATATTTATACTGCAATAACAAATTTATTGTTTAGTATATATATATATATATATAAACAAAGAGGAAGACCGAGAAGAGAATGGAACAGTGTAATAAAAGAAGAGGCAACAAGAAAAGGGAGCACGTGGGAAGAAATAAATGAAATAACAAAGGACAGGAAGAAGTGGAGAGAATACTATAAAAATTAGTAATGTAAGCCTTACACCGAAAGGTAGATAGACAAAGGAATAAAATATATATATATATATATATATATATATATATTACTATAGTACAAACCATTGAGACTACATTGGTTAAACGCATCTAACCTTTCTGGCCGATGATGAACAAACAGAGTCCGAGCATGATTTGTACTTGGAAGTGAGGCCCGTCGGCGCCGCCGGAGATGTTATGGGCTGCTGTTCCGTTCCCTCTTGCTGGCTGCTGCTGATTGAATCCGCGTGAGAGAAGGGCCCGTTCGCGGCCACCCCGCCCTCCTCGGTCACCAGAACACTCGGAGTCCTACTTCTCCGCGGATTGAAGATCGTCGGTATGTCACCGTCTCTCGTCATGATTCCTTTCTGCCGTCTACATCTTTATACTTTCCCATTATCTAGAACAATATCATTCGTGTACAAATGTGTTGGAAGTTTTAGGGAGGAGTTTAATCTTTAACCATGTCACAATGCCAACGGGAATATTTGCAGGTGGAGGAACGAGAGATCAAGGTTTGGTTGATATTCATTTTGAATGATTCAAACTTAAACATTAATCTTTCCCTCTTTCACCTGTAAATACCTTGGATTTATTTACCTTCAAACCCAACTCCCAACTAAGCAAAACCATGGTCCAGAAGAACAGGGCATGACACTTTAGATCCCAGCAAAAACAGCAACAAAATAATCTGTCGTCCTCTGCTGGAGCAACCGAGTAAACTTTTTTAACAATTCTCACCCATTATTATTTTTTTGTGAGGATTCTTAGGACTAATCATTCAGCTACCGCTGATTATTTAGGACACGGGGGGCTATCATAAATATTCAGCGGTAGCTGAACGATTAATCCTACGAATCCTCACAAAAAATTGTAATAATGGGTGAGAATTGTTAAAAAAGTTTGTAATGTTTTATAAACTTAATGTAAATATCTCTATAAAGATGGTTACGTATATAAAAAAAATTACCAAATCAAACGATTCCTATCTAAAAAAAAAGGTACGCTCGGATCGAACACGTGTAGAAGTAATTATGATTATGCTACCCCAAGGTTGCTTAGTGAGCAATTATCGATCACCCTTCGGAAATACTTGAAGGGATTCCGTTGGATTTTCCATAACTGAAATAATCCACACTTGACGTGTTAATTTATTTGTATCAATAAAAGATCGCCCGACTCACGCCCTCGCCACGCGGATTGAAATAAAGACGTTCTCTTTATCTACTTATCTATTTATATAAGCGACCTTCTTCGATGGTATCGGAAGGACGCAGTCTAGGCTGGGGATCAATACGTATTCTATATACATATTGATGTCTATATAAATACAGCAATGTTTTATCCAAGTTCCGCAAGCGTATGACATTGGTCTTGATCGAGTAATTTCTACAATTATTTGTCTTAATTTTTTTTTTTCGGTGCACTAAAACATTCTTTAATAATAATAATAATAATATATATATATTTTTAATAATAATAATAATAATTTATTACAATAACTAAATAATAACAATATTTTTTACAAGGTTGTCGTCCGCCTTGATTTCAATATATAGGCGCCTTCTGGTTTGAAACCGTTTTCATAATAATAATAATAATAAATATAAAGAAAAATTTGACAAATACCAACCCCTTGCATTTGAAATTAAACGTATATAGAAACAAGAGAAGGTTATAATAGTACCTTTCATCATTTCGGTAACCGAAAACATTTCACCAAAATTTAAAACTATTAAATTTACCCGATCAAATTTTATTACAAATGGGAATTAAAGAGTATATCAAGCTAAATGAATTCTACTGGTATTCTCGGATTAGCGCGGGATTTGTGTATTTCATAGGCTTCGAGGATATCCATCTTCCCCGTCCTTTTCGGCAAAATGCAAAAACAACACAATACAAAAGGCCACTATTCTCGCAACCCTATCTACAGTGAGAAGATTTTTATAATAATTAAAAATTAAAACTTGTAATAATACCGTTAATTCTTAAAAAAAAGAAACCAGTGTATAAATTGAGAAATAAATAAATAAATAATAATAATACCCTTTTATTCAATGTAGAAGTGGTACATGATATCCTCAATTTCAAAATAATTTTCTTTGGAACTAGTCTGTGCATATTGTATTCGAGCAATATATTCAATTTTCCAATTAATTATAATTTGTAAATTTTGCTCTTAAGCTAAAAACGAAAATAATTAATCAAAGCGCAGAAACGTTTTAATTTATCACACGTAAAATTATGCCGAACATGGGGGAAAATACTTATCACATTAACCCCGCATATTTTTCCCTGTTCAAGGTCTTTCGCGCGGTGGAAAAAAAAAATAAAATTAATAATACATGGCCGGTGTATCGATCGCATTAAACTTCCAGCATTCACAAATAATAACGTTGAGTTTAAAATACGGCCAAAGCGCCCGTGTTGTTGTTTTTCTCTTTGCATAAATTATTGACGAGCACTCTTTCCCTAGCCGATTCTTTCCATTTTCAACTTTGAAAATTATTATTCAAAGTGGGCGCGCTTTGTATAATAAGCGGTGATTACACATTGAGTACAGCA
This sequence comes from Philonthus spinipes, assembly GCA_963082785.1. Lineage (NCBI taxonomy): Eukaryota > Metazoa > Arthropoda > Insecta > Coleoptera > Staphylinidae > Philonthus > Philonthus spinipes. The sequence continues at coordinate 2,194,235 of OY720316.1, forward strand.
AGGGGGCGAAACGTATTGTTAATGATTATAATAATTAAAATTGTGACCTACATTACAGTTACAGTAAAAATTCGTGGAAGTTCATAAAAAAAAACAAGCGCAAGAATTTTTATGTAAATCAACAAAATCCTCGAAATAAACCATTTTTTTTTTAAAAAAACCTGATCTTTAACTCACAACTGCGATTAAAAAAATGATAATTTTTGGTGGAGTCGCCGGGACATAAATACTAATATTCGTATTTATGTAATATAAAAAGTCAAGGGTAACTAGATATTTTGAAAAAACTAAAATGTCTCAATTTTTTGAAATCAGTATATCTCTATTATTATCATAGATAGAAAAAAAACTGTAAAGGACAAAGTTGTAGAAAATTTTACACAGATTAATAACAAAAAATCAAAAAAAAAAAAATTTCGCCCATATTTTGGGAGATATGACACAAACTTACCTTTTTTTAAATGGAAACAATAGTTGGCTATGACTTTATTAAAAGGGCTGTTTTTTTTCCTTTAATCCGATATAACATACGCCATAGTTATTTTTAAAATAAAATAAGTTACAGTCGTTTTTAATTTTACCATACACTAAAAAATAGTTAGCCATGAAAAAGACAAAAGTAAAAGAATTGCAGTTGTTTATTCTAAACACACATTAATTCATTTCCATATTTGGTTTGTTTCGATAAGTTTGTTTTGTATTTTTTTGGTGTTGTAAGTTTTTTTAAAGTGATAATGAATTTTTCCAATTTTATATACAATAAATTAGTATTTCCTATAACTCTAAAATACATTCCCGCATATTTTATTCCCCATTGTGTTTGTAATCACAATAATTATTTCATTTTTTTTTTTCCTTCATAAACATTTTTGATGGTATTACATCACGGCATTTATTAATTAAACGTAAGGCGGCAATAATACGGCGAGATTAGAAAATCCGGCAAAACAAAAAAATGGCTAATCTGGATTTAAATAGAGCACGCGATGAAATTCTTAAATTCGACCCTTAAAAGTTCACGTTCTGTATTAGCATGTTAATTGCGTAGTGGAACTAAAACACACATACATGGAGCGTGAGAAAACGAGGGTGAAGGAAGTGTTATAAAATGGCGACCTAGAAAATGGGAATTGCGCCTATAAAATGTGTAATTATGTAAAATTCGTATTAAGTGAAGGGCGAATGTAGGATTTGATATGTTTTAATAAAATTCGATTAAAGGAATTTTAATTGAATTAAACAAGGAATATTTATCAATCTTTTTTGTTTTCAACAATGAAAATCTCAGGATTTTCCTGATACTAAACGTTTCGGCTTCTAGCCATTATTAAGGAATGTACAGAAAATGCATTTTTACAAAATATATATATACACGATCAGGTAATAAGGGCGGGTGAGAAATCATAAAATAATAAATTATGATTTCTTTTGTGTTATTTTCTTTTTATAAAACTGATAGAAATCATAATTTATTATAATGTTTATTTTGAGTTTCATAGATTTATTATAGACACTGCTACAATTGTTTCGATACACTGTATCTTCTTCAGGTATACCTTCACCTGCCTGAAGAAGATACAGTGTATCTTCTTCAGTGTCTATAATAAATCTATGAAACTCAAAACAAACATTGTTTTATTACGTAATTTATTATTTTATGATTTCTTTGTGTTATTTTTTTATAAACCTTATAGCTTTAAGAATTTCTGTACATTCCTCCCTGAAGATGACCAATGGTCGAAACTAGTCGGAGTGATAAATATAAAAAGGATGCGATTGGGGAGTGCCAAATGTCTTCGTTTTGTACGAACTCATGTCTCATTAAACAAAATTTGTGTGTAGTTTTATAGAAAATCAGTTCTAACTAAACGTACCCGTTAACACACTAGTGCGTTAAATGACTATTATTTACACTAGTGCGGTAAATGACTATTATTTACACTAGTGCGTTAAATGACTATTATTTACACTAGTGCGTTAAATGACTATTATTTACACTAGTGCGGTAAATGACTATTATTTACACTAGTGCATTAAATGACTATTATTTACACTAGTGCGTTAAATAACTATTATTGACACTAGTGCGTTAAATGATTATTATTTCTCCAAAGCGCGCTTGATTCATTAGCGACGTTATATTCGAGGCCGACCTCTAATCCTGCCGCTAATCATAATTAACGACTTAATTTATAATAATTTGATGGCCATTCGGTAAACACGGGTTATTTTTAGAAATTGATTTTATCCGAGCCGGACTGAATTTTTTATAAGCAGCAGGAAAACGAACGTCGGGTTCCATGTCATGCGAGGAATAATATTTTATCCTACAATGGAATACACAAGGCAAAGAACGCCGGGGTACGGTGACTTGCGTTACAATTTTTCTTAAAGCTAACATAAATGTTTTTATTTGTTTAAATAAAAATGTTTTTGTTTGTTGATTTTTAGGTTGAAGTAAAAAAAATATTTATTCCTGTTGAGTTTATTAACTTCACTCCAGTTGTTTTTTTTTTTCTGGAAACTTCGGTTAATATTTTTTCTTCACGGAAGGAACGGGCGAGGAAATCGATGGGAAATAATGTGCAGCGGCTTGATGTAATTTTCCGTTGCACTTCATCATAATTTTATAGAGCGAGTTGTCGTTAATATGTCTGGTGTGATTATTATCTTTTATTGTTTCAATGGGGTTGCAATTTCAGGTTCAACAACCCCGTACACTTGCATGATTTAGAAAGTTGGGTCATTATCGATGTTTTCACATTGAATGAAATATTTACTTGCTGTAGTTGTATCCATATTATTCATTCAGTGATTTGTTTCATTATTCAAACAATTCCCTGTAAGTAAAGATGGTTTAATCAACGCTCATTTTTTTTCAGCAAATTTAAATATAAACAGAAACATACAGTTAATGGTTTTAATATTTAGACATTGGTATTTAATTTTAAATTTTTAAGAGAATTTAAAATATAAATTTACAAGAGAATTTAATTTTTTAAGAGAATTTAAAATTTAAAATTGCAAGATAATTTAATTTTTTAAGAGAATTTAAAATTTAAATTTGCAAGATAATTTAATTTTTTAAGAGAATTTAGATTATAAATTTACAAGAAAATTTAAATTTTTAAGAGAATTTAAATTTTCAAGAGAATTTAAATTTTTAAGAGAATTTAAAATTTAAATTTGCAAGAGAATTTAATTTTTTAAGAGAATTTAAAATTTAAATTTGCAAGAGAATTTGAAATTTAAAATTTCAAGAGAATTTAAAATATAAATTTGCAAGAGAATTTAAAATTTATATTTTTAAGAGAATTTAATATTTAAATTTGCAAGGAAATTTAAATTTCTAAGAGAATTTAATATTAAAATTTTCAAAAGAATTTAAAATTTAAATTCTCTTGAAAATTTAAATTTAAATAACCCGAAACTAGTCGAGAATTTAAAGTTATTCAATCTAATCTGTGTTTTATTGTTTGATTTTTAATAATTTATTCATATTTATTTTAGAAACATACAGATTGTAAACTCTCTTTGTCTGTCCTGGACTGCCGAGCGGAGGTCTTTCTGCCCAAAGTTTTGCTCTATAGATAGAGATTATAGTTGCTGCAATTTTCACATGACGTTAATTGATATAATATTAACCATCGAAAATAAACACTTAGCGTTCGAAATGTACATCTAGCGGTTACACAAAACAAATGATGTAAGGAATATAACTGCGTTTTAATTATTTCAAGCTCAAACTTAACTAATCAATATATCACTATGTATTAATCATAATAAATTAAACGACGCAAGCGCTATCTTTCGTCTAATTTGAACATTTCACTATATTTAATGAAATTAGGCAAAAGGTGGCGCTTGCGTCGTCTTTAATTTATTATGAATTTCACTACATATTGATGTTTTCATATTTTTATTTCTTAGCGCCCGGCGCATTCACCATTTTTTTTTATTACTCGATTAATGAAAATTTATGAAAAGCAGCTACTAATTTTGCGGATGTATTTACGAAACAATTGCAATGAATAGAAAAAAAATCATTCTTTATTAAATAATAAAACAGTATATTAATTTCGCTTAAAAAAACAATTGCAACTAATAAATTGTAAGCGCACTTGTAGGCATTTTTTTCTTATTTTTATGAAACTTAAATAAATAACTTAATAAATTTAATAAACAAAGGTGGCAGAAAGACCGATGGTCGATAGCCGTTTTCTAAGGACAACGTATAACATATTATAAGAATTATATTATTAATTTATTGTATATAAAATTGTCTGCAGAAATAAAGATGTTCCAGGCAGAAAGACCGATGGTCGATAGCCTTTTTCTAAGGACAACGTATAACATATTATAAGACTTATATTGTTAATTTATTGTATATTAAATTGTCTGCAGAAATAAAGATGTTATATATATATAAACAAAGGTTAATGCCTCTGTTTGTGAAATCCAGCATAAAACCAATAAAACTCCATTGGATCATAAATACGACCCTAATACATCATCGTGGTCTTCATCCCCCATTGAACGCTAATTAATTATGTGTGTGCGCGCTGGCTAATGGATTAATTGAAAATAGAAAATTGCGTGCGGATTATTAATTGGGTGGAAAGTTAAATAAAGTTTGACGCTCATAATGTCAGGAAAAATCCAAAAATCTCAAAATAACTTCATATTATAGCAAAATGTAGAGAATTAATGGGGGAATAAGCTGTGTTAATTTTACACCCAGAAAATAAACAGTTTTTTAACAACGGGCGCTCAAAGTGGTCGCTTGTAAATTCTTGAAAAAATATTTTGCTGTTTTATGATTTTTTTCCGGGGATCTCAAATAATTTACAATAATGAGTTTTTATGTGTAGTGTAGCTATAATATTTCTCTATCTAACGCTTCAAATCGCAACGTTCTATCTCAATTATGAATTGAAAAATCTTGAACGAATCAAAACACTGCCTGACAGTCTCGATCATAGGCTTAAACTGTTCCCATAAGGCTCCACGTAAATAATTTCAACCCCCAATTAAATGGATCTGAGTGGAATAAATTGAAAAACAAATAGTCCCCGCTTTTCCTATTATAATCAACTAACTTTAGGAATTTTATCAGATTTTTTTTTGAGAAAAATTATTTTTCGCAAATTTTTCAAGAAAAATCGGAAATTTCACGAAAAATCCGAAAATCTCAAAATAACTTCATATTATACAAAAATATTGAGAATGAATGTGGGAATAAGCTGTGTTAATTTTACACCCAGAAAATAAACAGTTTTTGAACAGCGGGCACTCAAAGTGATAGCTAGTAAATTCTTGAAAAAATATATTTCTATTTTATGATTTTTTTCCGGGGATTTCAAATAATTTTCAATAAAAAAATTTTATATGTTATATAGCTGCAATAATTCTCTATCTAATGCTTCAAACCGCAACGTTCTATCTCATCTACGAACTGAAAAATTTTAAACGAAACAAAGCACTGCATGACAGACTCGATCAGATCACTCTTACTTGCATAATTGTAAATAAAAAAAATCTAATAATTCCAAATTAATTTAAAATGTTCAGAATCTGTGTATATTTTACTCCCATGAAATATATAGTTTTTAAAAAATGATCACTAGCATGAAATATATAGTTTTCTTTTTTTTAATGATCACTTGCATTTTAAAAAAAGAAAACTATATATTTCATGCAAGTAAAATTTACACAGATTCTGAACATTTTAAATTAATTTTGTGCTCCAAAGAAATACCAGTTTTGTTGGAGTTTGTTTTTTTTTTAATAAATTACAATTTATTTTAATTTATACACCAAAATAAACCTCAATTGTTTTTCGGAGTTTTTTTTTAATATAATACAATTCGAAGGGAAAAATGAATTCATTTTATGTAGGAATCAACAAAAACGTTAAATAGAATGTCCAAGCAGCATATGGCTAACTAGTAATGTCCATTTCATTTAATTTCAAACAGGCTGTTTAAGATCCTGATTTTCAATTTTATTAATCATTATTCGTTTGAAAAAATGATACGTCACGTGACGACTAATTAGCACAAAGAATAACTAGAACTATTCAGACAATAAATTAATTTAGTGGTCTAAATAAAATCTCATTTGTTTTTCGAGTTTTATTTAAAATATTATACAATTCGAACAAAGAAAAATTAATTGATTTTATGCCCGAAATAAATTGCAATTGTTTGTAGTTTCTAAAAAAATGTATATATTTCAATTCAAAGGGGAAAAAATCTTTCTATACTCCAAATTACGAATTAATTTTTATGTCACACAATAAATAAAAAAAATCTAATTGTAATAAATGAAACACTTTTCTACTTTGTTTGTATAACTCGGATTGATTTTATTGTTGACTATAGTTTCGACAACCTTAACGTGTCATTATCAAAACAAAAGTGTAGTCAACAATAAAATCAATCCGAGTTACACAAACAAAGTAGAAAAGTGTTTCATTTATTACAATTGAATTACAATGTATAACAAAGTAGAAGCCTCAACAATTAACAAGTTAAAAAATCTAATATTCCAAGTACGAGGGAACGCGTAGTTGGAATATTTGATTTTATATACATTTTTTTAAAACTGCAAACAATTGCAATCTGTTCGCATTCATCATCCTTAATAATAAAAATAAAAAAGTTAACAATGCCCGCCTTTTCCACACGGGAAAAAGTAAACAGGGGAATGCACAGGATTAATAAAACTGACCCTGGTTGAACCCCGAAAATGCGGGGGGTGGGGAGTAAATCCACCACCTCCCGTTCGGGCCGGGAGCACTCTCACCCCAACCACAAACAATGATTGCACTCACCTTTCTCCTTGCTGCAGTCTAAGGGGGCGGTTTTTCCTTCCCTCGGCGTAGTTACATGGGAACACACGAGAGGGGTTGGAACTGAATTCAAACTGAAACGCACCGTGCGACTGTTGCGGCGATGGAATCCTTGGACCGTTCCATTGATTACTGAATTTTCCCCGAAGTGGTGGAAAATGGTGCGGCGCGACGGAATCGTGCGCACGCACACATTTCCACCCCTCGTTTCCACAAGCGTGCACATCGAATAAGAATAAATAAATATTCATCGCACTAAAGGAAGGTAACAATAATAAATGCATAATCGGAAAATTTATAATTGGGGATGAAATTAATAAAAAAATATCATTTAATAATGACAACATTTAATAATGATATTTTTTTCACTCGATTTTGTCCAACACATTGTCCAAAATATCATTTAATAATGACAACTTTTAATAATGATATTTTTTTCACTCGATTTTGTCCAACACATTGTCCAAAATATCATTTAATAATGACAACTTTTAATAATGGTATTTTTTCACTCGATTTTGCCCAACACTAATGTGTTTGACAAAATCGAGTGAATTTAGTAATCGAAATTTCTGAATAACCAATTTTAAGTAGCTAAAATTAATAAATAATAACAAATTGAAGTTTATTAATAAATAGGTGACTCTTCCCAATATTAATATAATGAATATCATTAAAAACATTATTGATATGCAATAACAGGTGTACATTATGTGATTCAATGTCAGGCGGGGTATTTACCCGGGAAGTAGTTGTTTTAATGTGCACTTGTTACGGAGCTAAATGTGGAAATAATTTATTAATTATTTTCAAGTCATTTAAATTTAATTTATTAAAAAATATTCGTATACTTCATTTTGCAATTCCAGAGAAATCAACTTTGTTTGATATACGCACATAATTTAATTTGGAATTATTAAACTTATTAATTGCTGAATGGAATAAATTCTGCTATTTTATACTTTGTAATTGAATTTTAATAAATGAAACACTTTTTACTTTAAAAGCCTAAGCTGTACTGACGAGGGATTAATCACGAAACGCGTGTCTCTGAATTGCCGCGTGATTATTATTTATTGTTAAATAAGCATTAACAAATAAACGTTTTCCATTTTTAATTTTAATTATAAAATTTGAAACAAAAATTAAAGACGAAATAATTTTTAAATAACTGCAAAAATGTGAATTGTGTTAATTTTAATTTAATTGCAATCAAATTGTGTTGATATGGATATATTTCACCTTGAATCATTGTTTAATCAAAAGTGTTTAATTCGCGCTCGCCGTTTGCAAGTTCGGAGAGAGAAAAAAATGCTCGGGTTTTTGCTCTGCAATTTCCTTTCGAAAGGAGAGATGGTTTACACTGTCGTCGCACGTGGCATGTGAAGAGCGTGGATTTTCTAATTTATTTAAAAAAAAGCGATGGCTTCCTCCAGCTATTTGAATTTGGGAGAATCGAAGTACAAAAAAGTTCAACTGGATTTTCTTACATGGGCAGCCAATTGGGTTAGAAACGGAGTTGAACCGGAGGTGAATATTAAATTTTTTTATCACTAATCTTTGGATAAAATTTGCTTCTTGAATACAAAATACTCAAAAGGTAAAAAATCAAACTTGAATCCTCTTCAACTATTACATGTGAGTAGATCAGTTTTAGTTTGACAATAGCAAGTGTAAATTGTTGGAACTCTTTATTGTCATTATCAAAGAAAAGAAAAATAGTTTGATAATGACAAGTGTAAATTGTTGAAACTATAGTGACAATAAATTAATTTTAGTGTTATACAGACCTATAAACCTTGTCTGTATAACACAATAAATTAATTTTAGTGTTATACAGACCTATAAATCTTGTCTGTATAATACTAAAATTAATTTATTGTCACTATAGTTTCAACAATTTACACTTGTCATTGTCAAACTATTTAATTCACGCTAGATGAATGGTGGCTGAACATTTCATTAAATTTCTAGTTTAAATTGAAAGAAATTGATTTATTTTAAAATATTTCCAGACGGCGTCTTTGGACTTACCGGACGTGGTCAATTTACTGCAAGCTTTGGGTTTCCGGATCCGTAATGTCGGTGGCAAACAAACGCAGCCGCTTTCCCCGTTGCGAGGCGGCGAACACGGCTTGAAAGTCATGGTTTCCTGCACGCATTCCGTACAGACCTGCATCCTGGAGCAGCCAAAAATTAAGGAGGACTGCAGGTGCGTGGTGGAACAGAAAAACGAAACCAGCGATGCCATTTGGGAAATCACTGCGACGACACAAGAAGCAACGCAGGTAAACCTTTTGTTGTTTAATATAAATAGAATTTGCCCGGGAAGTAGTTGTTTTGTTTTAATGTGCATTTTTTTTAAGTACTTACGCAACGTAAGCCAAAATGCCACAGTTTATCTCTGTGTGAGAAAAAATTATTACTTATTTTTAAATCATTTTTATTCAATTTATTTTTTTCTTTAATTTTATATACAGAGAGGTTTTTTTAACAGTATACATATCTATATATCTATATATATATATATAACCATTAAACAATTTTCTATTTCTGGTGGTCATTTCTTAGCACTTATTCTAATTATTTATTTCAAGTTTATTTTTCTTCACTGTTACTTTTCTTTCAAATTGTCTTAATGAAATCTCTTTTTTACCTGTAATTTCTCCATAATAATAATTATTTTTGATAAAAAAGGAATTTTTTTGTGACGGTAACGCATGCAGTGTTAGTCATGATTTATTTCGTTGCGTTTTGATTTCATTATTATTTTCTACATGTTGTTTCGAAGTCTACTCACTAGTCAATAAATTAAAACTTAGTTTATTCCTTTCTCCACTTTTTCATTAAAAAGTGAAGAAAGGAGTAATATATATATATATATATATATATATATATATATATATATATATTCAATGACCCTTTCTACCCATATGGGTGTAGGGTTCAGATATATACAGAGAGGTTTTTTTATCAGTATACATTAGGCGAACTGTATACCTGCAAAAAACCAAATCAAACGCATTGAACAGATTAATGTGTGTATGTTTAGTTGCCTATAACACACAACTAAACGTCAAATTTCAAAATGTGTGAAATATTTGATCGAAAATATATACAAATGAAGAAAAAGTCGAATCGTGAAAATTCTTCCACGTTGTGCATTTCGATATTGTCATAAACAGAAATAGAAAATTGTTTAATTGTTTTTTGAATTACCCCAGTTGAAGGAATTGATCGTTCTGGTTGCGTATTATAGGCAACTAAACATACATTCATCAATGCGTTTGACTTGGGTATTTTACATGTATACATAGGGGATATGTATACTGTTAAAAAAACCTCTCTGTATATTCAATGACCCTTTCTATCCATATGGGTGTAGGGTTTTGTTATGTTTTTTTCTTCTTTTTCTTATTTCTTTAAGAACTTCTTCCAGGTCTAAATAGAAAAGAGTATTTATTTAATATATTCTTCCAGGTATTTCTATTTTTTGCCATTCTTGCAGAATAAAGGGATAACATATGTTTTAATTTATTGATATAAAACACTTCACGTAAACTCAAACCAATTTATAGTCACTAGTCAATCTTTATACACTTAATACAATGCTTATAACAATTAAATAAAACCACTTAAATTTCACAACCAGACAATTAAAGTCAACTGTGCGGACTTTAAACTCAAAAATACTTACTTTTCATTAAAAACAAATGTGTTTATGATTTTCAGCTTTTTTCATTAATTTCACTACGCTGAAGCTTCTTTAGATTAAGAATTTAAATACTTACATTTTTATGTATAAATAATATACAGGGTGATGAATTTGTCGATACTCACCATTTGTATATCGGTACACAGGGTCGCTTAAATTAGAGAAAAGTAGCCATTAAAAAAAAGTGGCGATTAAGAATCTGAAAAATAAATATGATTATTTAGATAGGTTTCTGATTTATCGCGAAAAAAATGTAATTTCAAAAAATATCTTCCCTAACTTTGGACGGTATTTTCATCAAACTTGTCAACTTCATAGTGAATAGCGTTGACAGAAATATTCTAGGTACTCTAGATTTCGAGTTACTAAATTCAACGTTTTTATTATTATTATTATTATTATTTATTTATTTCTCAGTTTATACACTGGTTTCTTTTTTTTAAGAATTAACGGTATAATTACAAGTTTTAAATTCTTAATTATTGTAAAAATCTTCTCACTGTAGATAGTATTCTTGCAACACTATAATATAATATAATATAATATAATATAATATAATATAATATAATATAATATAATATAATATAATATAATATAATATAATATAATATAATATAATATAATATAATATAATATAATATAATATAATATAATATAATATAATATAATATAATATAATATAATATAATATAATATAATATAATAATAATAATAATAATAATATTAAGAATTTCACTGTAGATAGTGTTGCAAGAATACTATCTACAGTGAGAAGATTTTTACAATAATTAAGAATTTAAAGTTTGTAATTATACCGTTAATTCTTAATATTATTATTATTATTATTATAATATATATATATATATATATATATATATATATATATATATATATATATATTCAATGATCCCTTTCAACCCACATGGGTTCTATTTGAAATAACAATTTTTAAATATTACAGTAATGTATTTTTTTTTAATTTTAATTTAGGGATTAGTCGAAACCGGATGCGATATAATTCCAGCGATGCCCAAGGAGCATTCGCTGGTAATGAAGCACGTGCTCAACTATTTGCTTAAAATGATCAGGCAGAAGAAAATCGACGCCCACACTGCAGCCCTCGGACAACGGAATGAACCGTTTGACGACGACTTGCAAAAATTCGCGTCGCCTACGAGGTAAGTAAAAACAAACAGCTTTGCTCCGGTTTTCATAAAAATGCGTACTTTAAATTCATTGATACGAACATGAAAATAATTTTAAAAAATCACTGATAATATAAGTATGATATAATTGGAAAAAGGAGGTTTTATTGTTTGGTACTATGTACCCATTATCAATAGCTATAGCTAACTCAGTTATTTTTTATAATTGCTACATACTATTATGTACCCATTATCAATAGCTATAGCTAACTCGGTTATTTAGTTATTGATAATGGGTACATAATAGTATGTAGCAATTGTACAGCGTACATTACGAAATATGCAGATGGACGCATATTTCGTAATGTGTGCCAATAATAAATAAAGCGTATTTTTAATTATAAAAAAAATATTGGCACACATTTGAAAAAAATAAAGATCATAACTGTATTTTTAATTAATAATAATAATAATAATAATAATAATAATAATTTTATTTTCCAATGGAAGAATCCAGCAAGGGAAAATATACAATCAAAATCATTTAAGTGATATAAACCTTCACGTAACTCAATTAACTACTCAATCTCATCTAAATAATTACCAGTAAGAATATTTAAACGCATTTCATAACTTTCGCTTTCCAGTTCAATATTGATCCACTTTTAATTTTATAAATTTAGATACAGATCATTAGACACATTGACTTCGAAAGATGGTGATATCGGCCTACCGGAACCCGGATCTCTGAAGTCCAAAGTAATTCCGGAAATGCCGCCAATTACTGTTTCAAGTCCAGTGAGTAAATTTTCGATATAATAATAATAATAATTAGTGATGGGAGAGATCGATTGAAAAGATTGAGCAGCTCGATATTTGTTTGCGATCGCTTCGAGCTCGAAATGATGCCAAATCGCCTCGCAGCTGCTGTTCGATCTTTCCGTTTAGCTTGATTATAACACTGAATAAAATAGACATTTTAGACGAATAGACTTACGGTCGATAGCCCATAACTAATAACTAGTGATGGGCAAAATCGATTAATATTAGTAATCGAGTATTACTAAATGTGTCATTTTATGTATTTAAAACAAAAAAAGTGACTTCAAATTTATATTTATTAATAAATAATAAGTTGTTCTTGATATTTTTATAACAAGTACCATTCATAAAATGATAATATACTTAATTTAGCAGTAATAAAAGATCGACTTTGCCCATCACTACTAATAACACAATTGTACATATTGTTATAAGAATAAATAGAAAAAAAAGTTGTTTTAATGTGCATTTTTTTAACGTTCTTACGTAGCGTAAGTCAAAAGTCACAGAGCAAAATGTGAAAATAATTTATTAATTATTTTCAAATCATTTTTATTTAATATATTGTTATAAGAAATTTTGCAATTTTTTCTTGTCATACTGTCTGAATAAAGACAAAAAATGGACATTTTATTGTACAAATTAAATGTTTTACAATAAGAAATATTCTTGTTTAAATAATTATTTATATTTAATTTAAATATTTCAAGCAGAAACGATCGTGCCGGAAAAATTAAATATACAGCTCAATCTTTTCGGAAACTCATTCCCTTCTAGATACAATTTTAAAGCATAATAGAGTCTATTAGACATTGTGTTCAGTAATTATAGAGAAATTTTTCATATGTACGATCTTTTCGGCTTGATCATTTCGATCCAATCATTTCGTTTGTTCAAAATTATCATTTTCAACTTTCAGAACTTAAAACTGGCGGCCTCCGTGGAAGCGTTTGACGTGATGAAGACAAAGAAAACAATTTTATACGTGAGAAACCTCATTGACGGTTTGCTGAACGATTTCAATTCAATCGAAAATCAGACGAAATTCCCCCGATCCATCAGTGCGTCGGCTGTATTCGAAGATAAAGTGGCTTCGAAAAGTACCAAAGTAAGTATAAAAAAGTCTGAATTACATAAAACTGTTCATAATTTATACAATGCTTTATTTTTCTATTAAATTAATTTCTAATTGAATGTTTCTGTAGAAGGGGAGAAGTCCTTTTAGAAACTCTTATTTACTTACATAATCTTATCCTCTTTTACCCTTATTGGGCGTCGAGCATTTAGAAATTCAACATAGTATAAATTATGAGAAGTTGTGTTTTATTCGAATTTATTATTATTTTATCTGTTTCATCTGTAAGTCTCTCGCTAAACAATAATAATAATAACAATCTTTATTGTCAAACAGATATACCATAAAAGGACAAATATCAAAAAACAAAAAAATACAAATCAATTAATTATATTTTTTCTTCTTGCATAGAATTTCAATTGCTTTAAACCCCCACCATCGACGACAAATTTGTCTCGCGAGAAAAGCCCGACGCTTTCGGTGAAATCGATCATTTCGCTGCCCAAATCGAGGTTGAGGAAATCCGACAGTTACACTTTGGAGGCGCCCCAGCAGGCGAAATCCCGCGTGCGAATGAGCTTGGACGAAAAGATGGCAATTCCGAAACCCGAGGGAGTCTTCAGGAGAACGGACAAATACGCGCACGTCAAATCCACCATACCGAAAGCAACCGAAGCCAGAGACGTCAATAAGAAGAAGTAGAATTTTCGTGTGAAGGATTTTTAAATATTAAAACTACGCGAGACGTTGATGTAATATAGGTAGAAAATTTTCAAAACATGTGTTACTAGTGTTGTTAAGGTTACATTAATATATATATATATATATAATGTAAAATCCCCATCTACCATAATGGTGGTGTAGGGATAGGTTACATTAATAAATTATATAGCATCTTTATTTCTGCAGACAATTTTATATACTTCTTAGTTAGGTTATACGGGGCTAGTGAGACGTAAATTAGCCTCATGTGAACTGCGACCTGTAAGATCTATTGTTCTGTACTTGTTAGTTGTCAAGGCTTCTACTTTGTTATACATTGTCCCACATAGCACAAACACATCCAATAGGGATATCTATTAGACGTTTTCGAATATCCGCGGATATCCATTGAGCGTCCAATGGAATTGCAATTTTTAAAATGTATGGAATAAATATTCTATGGATATCCATAGGATATAGTAAAATAAATATCCATATTTAATTCATAAAATGATATCCATTGCAAACAGGTGGTTACGATGATTTCTCCGCTCCAATACAAAAAAAATATATAAATAAATTATATGAAATAAATATGAATAAAATTAATGGTTTTAATATTTAGACATTGGTAGTTCATATTGTATAAAATAAATATGAATAAATTATTAAAAATCAACCAATAAAACACAGATTAGATTGAATAACTTTAAATTCTCAACTAGTTTCGGGTTATCAGCCCATTTTCAAGAGAATTTAAAATTTGTTGAGAATTTAAAGTTATTCAATCTAATCTGTGTTTTATTGGTTGACTTTATAAAATAAATATGAATAAATTATTAAAAATCAACCAATAAAACACAGATTAGATTGAATAACTTTAAATTCTCGACTAGTTTCGGGTTATTCTCTTGAAAATGGGCTGATAACCCGAAATTAGTCGAGAATTTAAAGTTATCAATCTAATCTGTGTTTTATTGGTTGATTTTTAATAATTTATTCATATTTATTTCATACAAAATGAACTACCAATGTCTAAATATTAAAACCATTAATTATATTAATAAATTATATCATCATCTCGATTGAGTAAATATATTATTACGGGTTAAGTAACTGAAATTACGGCATTTCAGTAAACATATTGTTACGGGTTAAGTAACTGAAATTACGGCATTTCAGTAAACATATTGTTACGGGTTAAATAACTGAAATTACGGCATTTCAGTAAACACATTGTTACGGGTTAAATAACTGAAATTACGGCATTTCAGTAAACATATTGTTACGGGTTAAGTAACTGAAATTATGGCATTTCAGTAAACATATTGTTACGGGTTAAATAACTGAAATTACGGCATTTCAGTAAACATATTGTTACGGGTTAAATAACTGAAATTACGGCATTTCAGTAAACATATTGTTACGGGTTAAATAACTAAAATTACGGCATTTCAGTAAACATATTGTTACAGGTTAAGTAACTGAAATTACGGCATTTCACTTACTTAACCATCATCTCGATTGAGTAAACACATTGTTATGTTTACTCAATCGAGATGATCATATAATTTACTTAGGGTTAGTAACGGTCTAAACCATCGTGATTAATTTAATATCCCTAATTAATAGAATTGAAATTTAAAGGACGCCATTTTGCGCCCGAATTTTACGACTCCCCCACGCGTTTATCTTCACCCCAAAAGAACTGACTTATTGTTCTCATCAATTATCACCCAATTAATTATTAATTGTGACTATTTTTTGCGATATTACAACTGATTTTACTTGAAAATAAGACGAAATTAAAACTTACCTCAATGTCGGCGAAGCGAAGCAACACGGAGTAAACAAAGGGTTGCCAACCGCGTCGAACTAAATCACGCCAAACAAACAGCGCGCGTTCGGCGGAATAAATAAATATGCGAATTAATAAACGTTTACAATGTAAAAAAATATTAATGCTTTAATTAGATTAACCGTAAATTATTAATAAATAAGCGTTTTAAATGCGCAATTCAAGGCGCGATTTCGCGCGCCGAAGTTGGCACTTGCTGGCGTCGGCCTCCATCTTGTATTCAAATGTTCGTGCATAAACAAAATATGTTTGTATGGTGTTTGTGGTTATTTACGCGTAAGTAATAAATAATTTCTTTGATAATATTAATTGAATGTTTTACATCAAACGCTCGATATTTAGTAAGGGTGGAAGTAGCTGCCCAAGAATGTGTTTTTTCAACTGGAGGATGCAATCGGCGAGTGAAAGAACAAGCGAGATTTCATGTGAGTAAAACAGGAATATTGACAACAAAGAATGTGTAAGTCACGATAAAATAAATACAGATATATAATTAGATCAAATAAATCGTTATTAGATTTATGTGTGATCATTTGAATCGCATTTTAATTTAATCTCATATGGTGTCCATTTTTTATGTACTGTTTGAAGCAATTGTTTCGCAATCAGAAGCGAAACTCATTAAGTGCAACTTTTGTCTCGTAAACAAATGCCAATACAAAGACACTCTTTTTTTAATGCTATTATTTAGTATAATTAATGGTTTTAATATTTAGACATTGATAATTCATAAATTATTTAGGTTTTTTTTAGCTATTATTTAGGTTTTCTATGGCTATTAATATATTTTGAATATTAAAGAAACCCCGACACCAATTGGTAAAAGGGGACATCGATTATATATACAGGGAGGTTTTTTTATCAGTATACATTAGGGGGAGTGTATATCTGCAAAAATGCGAATCAAACGCATTGAACCGATTAATGTGTGTATGTTTAGTTGACTGTTTGGCATATGTGTGTTCAGTTGCGTGTTATAGGCAACTAAACACACATACATCAATGCGTTTGACTCGTGTATTTTGCAGGTATACATATGGGAAATGTATACTGATAAAAAAAGCTCTCTGTATATATATATATATATATATATATATATATATATATTAAATAATTATTATATTATTATATAAATTATGTGTAAACTTTAGTGTATGGCACCAATAAATTATGAATTAATCATGAAGACCCGAGTTTATAGTTTTAATCATTTTTTTATATATATAATCAAATTCATCCCTCAGGCTATGTTTGATTTGCTTTGTGCGGATCCTGTGTTTAAATGGGAAAACCACAGGATTTTAAACGTTATTTTAAAACTATTAATTTATCTGGAAAATGTACTGGCGCGACATCTATTTAATAATAGCGCAATCATCACAATGGAGAGAACCCATGAAAGGATTCA
The DNA here is from genome assembly GCA_963082785.1 of Philonthus spinipes. Taxonomy (NCBI): domain Eukaryota; kingdom Metazoa; phylum Arthropoda; class Insecta; order Coleoptera; family Staphylinidae; genus Philonthus; species Philonthus spinipes. The sequence goes on from OY720316.1 coordinate 2,211,813, forward strand.
TGAGCGACAACAAAGCCGCGCGCAGGCGCAATAAACGCGCATCCGCAACGGGACGCCATTTTCGCTCTACTAACCGTAAACGACGCGCCGAGTGCTGCATTCCCCACGAGGCGTTTCAAGCAAAAAAAAACTCCAAAATTCGTTACGAAACTTCCTCCCGGTCGTACCCAAATAAATACACGTGAGTACGCATTTTGTTTTAGCGCCAATGAGCGAGGGGTTCCACTAATCGATAAACATAAGAAAAGCGGAAGGGAAAATGGTTGTGCGTGTGTAGGAGGAAATTATTTAACCGGGGGTTTATTTTGAGCGTGAATGTTTTATTAATTTGTTGTTGTTTAATGCGGGAGAGTTATTTATTTGTTTTTAATATTATGCTAATTAATTAGGTGATTTAATTTACAAACGACGCTTTTCTTTGAATCACTGTGGGTATACACAAGCTAAAATGGCTTCATTTTCTTTATTACATTAGAGGTAGATTAATTTAAATGCAACAATAACCAAAAGGAATTTTAAAATCATACGAGTTTTGTGATAATGGGTAAATTTAAATCACTAAACACTATAGAGAATTTTATTCAATTGTTTATTTTTAATCTATGATCGCCCAAACAAGTAAATCACAAAACACCATAGAGACTTTTATTCAATTGTTTATTTTTAATCTATGATCTCCCAAACAAGTAAATTACAAAATACCATAGAGACTTTTATTCAATTGTTTTTTTTAATCTATGATCACCCAAACAAGTAAATCGTAAAACACTATAGAGATTTTATTCAATTGTTTATTTTAATCTATGATCACCCAAACAAGTAAATCATAAAACACCACAGAGATTTTATTCAATTGTTTATTTTAATCTATGATCACCCAAACAAGTAAATCATAAAACACCATAGAGAGTTTATTCAATTGTTTTTTTTTTTTAATCTATGATCGCCCAAACAAGTAAATCGCAAAACACTACAGAGAGCCGTAATCTTGAAACTGATCGTATGCAACTCTCAAATTCACAAATAACAGATTACATGTGACCAATTTTAGGAATACATTCACCATTATTTACCACTGAAATATTTCAAATTTAGGAATTTTCAATTTTTTTTTTAGAGAAATGTCTCGTTACCGTGAATGGGACATATCCTGCAAGGTCTACGTCGGGAACCTGGGATCGTCGGCGAGCAAACACGAAATCGAGAGCGCGTTCAGCAAGTACGGGCCGCTGCGCAACGTCTGGGTGGCGAGGAACCCGCCCGGTTTCGCGTTTGTAGAGTTCGAAGATCCCCGCGACGCCGAAGACGCGGTCCGCGGTCTGGACGGAACGTAAGTTATTAAATCCTCCTCTACTCCGCAACTCAACCAACCATCATTCACCAACCAACCAACTCAACAAACCTCACATATTCTAAGCCACCACTGTGTGCAACAATCAACTTCTGCTACAACTCGACTCTCTATCTCTCTCTAACGAGTTTGCATATGGTAAATATTTAATGATTTAGGAATAAACGAGAAAAAATTATAGTTTTTTTTTTAATTCGAGTTAATTTGTTTGGTTCATAGATTAATTCGTTTGTCGTGGTCGAAAACTTTTCTCCTTTAAAACGTGTTGCTTTTAATTTCAATCGCAGACTTATATATATATATAATCTAAAATTCCCATCTACCATAATGGTGGTGTAGGGTTCTATATATATATATAATCTAAAATGCCCATCTACCATAATGGTGGTGTAGGGGTTAATCGCAGACTTACCGCATGACAAACTTGATGGTCGCATTCGGCAAACGCCCGGTAGCTATGTGCTCCGCTTGGTTAAAAAAAAAAACAGTTGATATTGGTACAGTAAATTAAAAGAAGCATAACCTAGATGAAAATCTCGCTGGAACGTGAAACGGCGATTGTTTCAAAATATTACTTTGTGAAACTATAAAGGAGAAAAGTTATAGATCATTTTGTAAGATGAGTGGATTTAAATTTGTGTTGGAATGGATTAAATAAAAAAATTATATATGTGTGTTAAATTGTGTTGTAAACCGAAGATTTTAATTTTAATAGGCGTTGTTGTGGCACGAGGGTCCGTGTTGAAATGTCGAACGGACGGTCAAGACGAGGTGGCGGAGGCGGCGGCCGCAGGGGCCCCCCAAGATACTCCAGGTACGCTTAAAAAGCACACGATTTTCTCTTATTAAAAAAAAACTTTCAGAGAGTTAAAAGCTCAGTTTTATAAAGTCAGTCCTGATTTTCAATTTTTATTAGTAACTTTAAAGAGTAAGTACAGATATTTGTGTAATTGCATGGATTAAAAAAAAATGAATTTAAAAAAAATATTTTATTGGTTGATGAAAGGCGGGGTTAAAACAGTTTTTTTGTGCGCAAATTTGCAGGACAGCACCGTTGCTGCTGTTGTTTAGTCCCCGACCCGATTGAGCCCCACTCTTCTCCCTCCTGGCCACACATCTCATCTTACATCGATAACACCACCGCTACTACATCCACCACCGGTGGCCACCCTCTTCTGCTCTACTACAGCGCTTTTTAAATAGCGGCCGGCTCATCCCTTCACTTCTGCAGCACAAAAAACAAAATAACGGTTTTTAAAAAAAAAACATCAACAATGTGGCGTCTGCAGCACAAACAATAATCACGAGCCCAAAAATAGCCAAAAAAAAAAACAACGGCAACAAACAGCAGGGGGTGGGGTGTCACCTCTAAAATATAACCGACGCGACAACTACTATTACTAAAAATATACCAACCTCATCTCTGAACGAGAAAATAAATGTTCCCTCGCCTGCTCGCACGGCCCGAACAACTCTAATTCAACAAAACATACTTCAAAAAATTTCACAGCTGAGGCATGTAGAATTTATAACTCTATCTCTCTCTAAATAAATTCTCTATATTTTGTATGTACGATTTAAATGCGATACGTTTTTTTATAATACGGACGTTAAGCCGCTTCAGATATTTTGTTTTAACAAATGTGTTATTTTTTATCAGTTATTTATGTTAATCTGATAATTTTATAACATACGTCTTTGATTAATTTTTTATTATTATTAGCATGGTAGCCACAAAATTTTGTCTTAGAATAGAATTGTAACAAATATTTGTGTTAATATAAAATATTTAGAACCTGATACTCTTAAGGGCATAAAGGTTCTTTTTTTTATGTTATTCAGACTGAAAGACCTCGGATCGATAGCCATTTTGGCAGATAATTTCCGTTTCTTGTAAAATATTTCTTAGTGACAGTCGCAACTGATTCTAACCTAAAAATTATAAATTTCTGAATAATTTAAATCACACAATTACATGAAGCTTGATATTGGTTAATTTCAATTATTGTTACGACTTCGACGGTGAAGGAAGTCTATTCTGAGACAAATTTGTGTCGTGCCCCTCATGTATTCAGCTGTTTCCACAACATTTATTTTATTAAAAAAAAAAAACAAATTGGACTGGGAGAAAGATTAATATATATATATTATAAAATCCCCATCTACCATAATGGTGGTGTAGGGGTAGGAGAAAGATTAATAATATCTTTATTTATTTAGCATCTTGCTATATCATAACATAGAATAACCAAACAGTCATGGTGTTTAACTTGTTAAGTTTATTTTTTCGTTTAAATCAAATCCATTGAACATTAAACAGCACGTTTAAAACTGTTTGTTGTGAAAACAGCTGTAATGAGTCGTTTAAGCAAAAATAAAGTACAGTTTTTACAAATCGACAGAGGTGGCTGTTTTAAATTTTCAACAGACACCGATACCGCTTAAACAAAATCGAATACCGTACTTTATTTCTGCACCACCATTTGAATTTTTAAATCGTCTTAATTAATATTAATATATTATTTTTTTTTACGTCCGCTAATTTTGCTTTTCGTTTGGTTTAGTCGAAAGTGGCGGACTTCCCACCTGCACACCCTCTATAAAATACTGTCTGTTTTGTAGATCCCGCTCACCGAGAAGGTCACGAACCCCGAGGTCGCGCTCGCGCAGCCGCGACAGGAGGAGCCGATCAGATTCCAGAGATCGCCGTTAAAAAGCAAAAAATTTAAACCACAGTCCCACCATTTTGTTTTATAACATAATATATATTTTTACTCAAACCGAAATATGAAGAAGAGAAAAAAAGAGTTACGGAAAAACAGTAAGTTTTATGTTCAACATTCTGATTAATATTATAGAGGATTAAGTGTTTTTCGATGAGTCGGAATCTTTTTTGTTAAAGATGATTTTCGTTTATGGTCGATTGTATTGCTTTTTAAATGTATTAAGATACAAATGCACTCCCATTTATTTTTTATGTACAAGTTTTATGTGAGAAGTTTTGACTAAGTGTAACTGATGACTGTATTATTCTTTTGTTTATACAACTATATCATTTTTTTTTTTAATAATAACAATAAATTAGGATTTTTTTTTAAATTGCTTCTTATATTTATGAAATTTATCAAAATAAATCAAGTATAAGGTAATAAAGTTTTATAACAATAATATTACTATCGGCATAAAATATTTTTTTAACGATTTATAAAAAGAGGGCGACGATCAATTGGAAATAACTTTAAAAAGTGGGGGGAAATAATAAAAATTTCGATATTTTGTTAGATGGGTATCCTTCCATTTTTTCCTGTCGTGTTTATTTTACAAAATATTGTAATTTGAATTATTTTACCCAAAAGTCAGAGAAGTTTTGAAAAATTGTTCACATTTATCCAATTTTTTTTTATCATTAACCTTTCTACCATAGTATGGTGTAAGGCAATTATCAAGTAATTTTTTTATGAAAGTTCTAGTTTGTGAGATGAATCTCAATACAGGCATTTAACGAAGAAATTATCTATGTTTTTAATAGTCTTAATATTCAATTTGGTCCAATATTGTTACTCCATGCATATTAAATAACTTTTATTTTTTAAGTGGTTATTTAATTTTATACCCCTACACCACCATTATGGTAGATGGGGATTTTAGATTATATATATTTAATTTTATTTGACGATGCCACATGAATTTAGGCAAAAGATGGCGCTTGCGTCGTCTTTCATTTATTATGATTTTTTAATTAATTAATTTAAATATTGATAGTGAATTTCTATTTAACTCAAAATTGAAAATAAACATTGAATACGTCATTGAAAAATCGTGGAAATTTCAAATTGGTCGCCGCTCTTTTGTAACAAACCATTAAACCCAATCCTTCGGATTCTTCAATATTTCCGTCAGTCTTCCTTCTCTGCTCTTTTCGAAAGGCTTGTTCATGTATTCCCATCTCTGTGAAATAAAATACAAATGAACACACGTTCAATAAAAATTACTATTGTGATTACTCACCGCGTTTAGGGGTAGCGACATTAAAATACTTTCGAACCTAGCGCCCGGGGTATGTAAGCCGAACTTTGTGCCCCTGTCGTAAATCAAATTGAACTCCACGTAACGCCCTCTCCTCAACAATTGCCACTGTCTTTCCCTCTCGGTGTAGTTATCGTTCTTGTGTTTTGTAACTGAAACAATTTAATTAGAACTGGAAATTCTAAACCAAGTATAATTAATTACAAGGTGAACTTAAATAAAATGAGCCATCCTTAAACTTTCTAATCTCTTGGAATAGTGTCGAAAAATATTTTGTTCGTGTCAAAATTCAAGGTGATATTATTTTTTATTTACAAATAATGTAATTACACTTTGTTTAATTTTAATTAAATTATGTTAAATTAATTAAAAAATGTTTCACCGCGGGTTAAGTGAGAAATTAATTACGCATACAATTAGTTGAGGTTTCGTAAGATTTTTACGAAATTGTTGTTACATTTAATTTTTTTTTATGCAAGTAAAAGCATAAATATTTAGTGCAAAATTTACGAACATTACTCACCCAAAGGAATATATGAAGGAATTACTGCATTTGCACAAGACGAGACGAACTGGAATGCCTCTTCCTTCCCAGGCGTATCTAAATCATCGAAAAAAATCCCGCCTATACCTCTTCGCTCCTGCCTGTGCGGTATATTAAAGTAATCGTCGCACCATTTCTTAAACTTCGAATAATACGAAGCATCGTGCTTATCACAAGCCAACTTGAGCGTCGAATGAAAATGCCTCGCGTCTTCTTCATCCAAGTAGTAGGGAGTCAAATCAGTACCCCCGCCAAACCACCACTCCACATTATCCCCATCCTGTACCTCAAAGTACCGATAATTAAAATGTACCGTCGGAACGTACGGATTCTTCGGGTGGATAACAGCGCTGATCCCCCCGGCGAAAAACGGCAAATTATCAGACTGCAGTTTCTTCCCTCTGGAACGCATCTGTGCGACAGCCGCTGGCGGAAGAGTGCCTGTTACGATCGATATATTAACGCCGGCCTTTTCGAAAACCTGCCCTTCCTGCAGAACGCAGGTTATTCCTCCCCCGCCTTCCGGCCGCGACCATTTATCCACCACGAACTTTTTCCCGCCCGACTCTTCCCTTTCCAGGGCTTTGCAGAATTCCGCTTGGATTTTCATTATGAGCAGTTCCATGCGAGCCTTCATGTCGTCAGGACTGGTTTGGAGGTTGTTGAAGGGGGTCACTGGGGCGGCCATGAAGTCCTTTACGTCGATCGCTTCTTTGGTGTGGGCGTAGAGCCCCGTGAAGGCAACGGAAGCACCGAGTAGTGCCGCACCGCATTTCCTGTTTTATTGTTAAATAGCATCAATTAAAGCGGAAAGATCTTTTGTCGATAGCCATTCCATAAAAATAAAATTATATTTATTTAGTTTTATATAACATCGTTATATATGACTCTCTATTTATCAGTGTGAGGCGAATTAAATTATATATATATATTCAATGACCCCTTTCTACCCACATGGGTGTAGGGTATATTAAATTATAATGTATTGTAAATAATATTTATTTTTGTAAATTCACACATTTTTTTTAATCATCAATTAAAAACATAGAAATGGTCTTTATTTTTATTAAACGTTAAATCTATCAAAAACTTAAGAAAACAAATATAAATAGAAAACAGTATTCATTCACTTGGTCACAGTTATTTAAATATATATTTATTTAATATATTATGAAAACAATATTTTAAAACCTCTGAATTAAGTGCGCATCATCGCTAATTTCGTTAATAATTATCCTGAATCTCAAAATAGCGATAATTAAATTGTATCGTCTGAATGAATACAGATAATTTGTAAAACCTCTTCCCAGACGATTATGATTCATTGTTTCCGTTCTTATTCCAAGACGATTGTGAATCGGTTCTGAGCCACAATTAGAAAACTGAAACTCTGTTGTTCCCATTGGCTATCAATAGATGATCAGTTAATAATTATTTATTTAATACCATTACAATAAAAAGCATACAATTACAAGACTATTGGTTTAGTTTTTGAAGAAATAGTTTTAGTCTTAAAACCTTTCGGTTTATTTATCATATTAAAGTTTACCTGAGTTTTGTGAGTCCGTTTTGGCGCTGATAAGAAATTATGGAAAAATTCCTCACAATGACTTTGAAAATCATATTTGTTTATGAGAAATTCTGAAGAAAACTATGATAAATAGTTTTAGGGTTATTATTTCAATTTTAGGTTATGTTCGTCTGTGTGATTTGATGTTCCAATCCGATGTTATTTCTAGAGTTGTTCCAAGTCACGGTTAATTCTACTCCGACTTGGAACAAACGGAGCATCCTTGCAAAACCAATCGGAACTTAGATACATATTCATAGAATACGATATATCAAGTTAAATTAATATTTACCGTGCGGAATAGCTCTAATTCAGGGTTATTCTGTAATGTAAATGTTAAATTTAACGTGTAAGTTAGTGTATAATCACAGTCTAAGCAGCTGTTTAATTAATACCATAGATATTAAATATAAACATCTATGATTCATACATTAATCATAGATGTTAATATTTAATTTATAGAATGTGTATTTAATTAATTACAGTAATCATAGATGTTAATTTTTAATTTATAGAATATGAATTTAATTAATTACATTAATCATCATGTTAATATTTAATTTATAGAATGTGTATTTAATTAATTACAGTAATCATAGATGTTAATATTTAATTTATAGAATGTGAATTTAATTAATAACGTTTATGTTAAAGTTAACATTTTCTGTACGGAATAGCCCCGATTATTAATTTCATAAACGACTTTCTGAAAAACACTTAAAACATTGAGTAAATAATATGTGTAATATAAAATAATTTGTATTTTTTCCTTTGTGCTTAAAATATATCCATCATCACACCTGTAAAAAGCTTAACAAAGTATACAAAAAGAAAATACATAAAAAAAAACAGGCGGATGAGAATGACCTAAATCACGCGCGAAAATCGATAGGCCCTTCAAAAGGGCGCCAATTGTGAGCGACACTTGCGCACCGGTGAGGGGGTGTAATATGTGTTGTCTACAACCGACCACAAATCAGCTGTTTTGATAGCTCTGTGAATGCAGAAAAATGGCCTGCAATAATATATCCGTTTTGCTCGGCTACGAAGACGAAATCGTCACTGATAAATACAAAGGGCAGGTGAACTTCACCACCAACAAAATCGGCGGTAAACCGGTGAGGATATTTTCGCCTAATTCACAACTTGATTTATTCAGATTTTATGCACATAATGGAATCGTGTATTCATAATTTAAACTATTTATATTTACAATTAATGGTATTAATAAAATGCAATTGATAATTAATAAATAAAGAGTAATGACTGTAACTTTCCTTATCCAGGTTAGCAATTGTAAAAGTCATTATTAATTGAAGACTGAAAAAAAAAACTTATTTCTGTTGTTTGTTTAAGGATTGGCCCACAACAATCAACCCAGAATCGACACCTTGCCCGTGCCCCCTGTGCCAGTTGCCGAGATTGCTCGTCGTGCAGATATACGCTCCTTTGGAAAATTCCACCTACCACCGGACTTTATATGTGTTTGCATGTATAAACCCAAACTGCTGGAATCAGAGTGAAAGGTACAGTTCGACAATCACTTTACGTAGAATTATTTTCAACAGTAATTGCATTCCCTGTTCTCATAAACACGACAAGTTCGCCTTTCTTTAGTTGACAAAACTACCTTGTATACTCGAATCGTTGACGATGCCACATGAAATTAGGCAAAAGATGGCGCTTGTATCGTCTTTAACTTATTATGTTTCGCAATTTTCATTTGGGATTCTGTTACTGTAGTTGGACGTGCGTGCGCGCTCAAACCCTGGAGCAAGTGAACCAAGTCAACGAAGGCAACTACACTCCGACGAAAAATACGACCAGCGTCACCGCCTGGTGTCAAGAGGCCGACGATTGGGACGACGACAACAACGCCAACTTGGGGGAGGAGAACGGGAATCTTATCAATGCGGCAGAGAGGGTGTCCGATGAGGACGATGAAAGCATCAGCTTCGAGGAGACGATCCGTGCCGGCTTCGAAAACCTCAACATTGACAATCGGAATGCAAACAATGGAAGTCTCGCCGAAGCTCAAGGTATTTTATAAATATATATTTACATCTTTATTCCTTTACCCTACACCCATGTGGGTAGAAAGGGATCATTGAATATATATATATATATCTTTATTCCTTACAAGTGTGGTTTAACAAATATTTTTTTTTTACAATTTATTTATTTATTTTATTTAGTCTTATATAACATCGTTAAATGTTCCTCTCTACTTCTCAGTGTGAGGTGACAATTTATTTAAACAAATGATTAAAATGTTTCGGCCATTTTTAAATGTATATGCCACTTGAAATTAAGCAAAAGATGGCGCTTGCGGTATCTTTCCAATTATATTTATTTACATAATACAACGGATTGTATATCAACGTCATCTGCGTTGCAATAACGCTTGCTGCCACTGACTTATAAAAGTGGAATGGTGCTATATATGATTGAGTTTAATAATTACAAAAAAATAGCTAAAGCAAAAGTGTTTGTTGTTGTTTGTGTTCGTTGAAAATTAACTCGCTTTAATATTACTATAAAACGCATTTTATTAGGATATTTTAGGAGTGAGGATTTAAAAATTAAATAATTTAAACAATTATAACAAAAACAGTGGGTTTATTGAATATAAACTATAAAATAATAACAAAATTTATTTGTTATAAAAATAGTAAGTAAAATGAAGGCAAGCACAGTTTGATAAACAAGTTTAGTGTAAAAAAAAAAAGTAATTAAAAACAGAGTTATTGCTACACTTGACCTAATTATAGAGGACGACTATTAAAGATTTATTTGAGAATTAAAATCATAACACATAAATTAATTTTTTTACTTAAAAGTTTATTTAGAGACTTTTTTTTAAGTCAATGGAGTAATTTCTTATTAGAACAAAAAATGTTCTAATAAGAAATATTATTTGTTTAAATACCCCGACACCAATTGGTAAAAGGGGACATCGATTATATATATATATTTGTTTAAATTATATCTTTGGTGCTTGACTTATTAAACCGTTATCATTTTGTTATAAATAAATAAAATTTTCTACTTAAAACTACACTATAAGAAAAATCTACGTTTTTTTGTTATCTTTTAAAAGCGCATGCGACACGTTCTCGTAAACCAAAAACGTGAGCATCGTCGCCGGGGTCACCCTCAACAAATTCGTACCGAGCCCCTTGTAGAACCCTCTCCAACCTTCGTACTTCCACGTCTCCGAAACGCAATCCAACACCCCTTTATATTCCATATGTTGATTCTGCAGTCTCGCTCGTATAACCTGATACGGATAAGTCGAAGCGGTCGCCATTAATTTAGAAACGGCCGCGAAGGAAAGGTACTCGATTGTACCCAATTTCGTTGTAATCGCCGTGCCCTTATACGCGTTGTACTGATTCTTCAATTCCTCGTAAACCATGAACTGCACCGCTCCGTGCGAAACTCCGAAGACCCCCGGGAGGAATCCGCGATAGTATCCACGGAGTCCCTCGTTTTTGTAGATGCTGACGAGAGCGTCGGTCATTCCAGTGTATACCTTGTGCGTCGAGCCGCTGTGTTGTAAACATAATCTCGTTTTCACCACCCAAACTGGATTTGTAATAACCAACGTCATGACCCCCGCCTGGGATGCGGCTAACAAATGCTGCCCCGCATTCAGCGGCCTGTTAAGATCATTCCCTTGTATCCACGCCTTCAATCCGTTGTAAAAAAAGAAGTACAAACCCCACGAACTCCCGGCTCCCCATAAATTCGGTGTTATTCCTCTATACAACCCGTACACTCCCTCCTGTTTGTAGATGGTTCTGAATGCATCCGCAATCCCCTTGTATTTCGGTGTAGACGACAAACGTCCATCGTTGACTGCAAAACGGATTTTAATTACGTCCAGCGGGTGCAGAGCCAATGTCGAAAACAACCCACCGCATACTCCAGCCACTAAATGTTCGTATTTAATATGATTTAAAAATATTAGATTCGCTTTAAACGGAGCGTCCACGCTTTTCATAGATGCCATCGTTTATTTCACAATTATTTTCTACATTACATTACTTGAATCGATTGTGCGCATTTTGACAATTATTTTAAGGTTATGTCCGGTTCATAGAGTCATTACGTAAAGATGCATTTTTTTTCGATGCCAGACAGAGCCACCACCACATGCGGGTATGTCTCGAACTAAGAATTTTCATATTAGCGCCTTTGAGAAGGTGGTCGTGTTTCGAACTAAAATTACAGTGGCGTAGCCAATTTTTATTTTTAATAATGAATTTATTACGGTAATCAACTTTTTATATAATTAAAGTAAAAATAAATTAAACAATAAAACTAAATCATCATTTATACAAAGTATATATACACAATCATCTTAATTGTAGAATTTCACCTCACACTGAGAAGTAGAGAGGAACATATAACGATGTTATATGAGACTAAATAAATATAAATTGTAGAATACCCCGACACCAATTGGTAAAAGGGGACATCGTTTATTTATATATATATATATATATATATATAAATTGTAGAATTTACATTAGATATAATATATACCCTACACCCATGTGGGTAGAAAGGGATCATTGAATATATATATAATATAATATAATATATCTTGACACCTAATACAGGTAAAAGAGTATAAGATTAAGAAAAAAAAGATAATACATACATATATATATATATATATATATATATATATATATATTGAATATATATGTAGGGTAATAATACAATACATTTTATATAATATTCTTATTAAAGGGCTATCGACCATCGGTCTTTTTAATAATTTTTTTATACCACTTAACAATTTATTTCACTCAGCTTGAGAATGATTACCGTGTAGTCGAAACTAGTCACAGTGAAATAAATTGTTAAGAATTAATTCAGGATGATTTAATTGAAATTAAAACACTTGGTTTGTTTCACTTAATAAGTGAAAAATGTTTCACCACGGGTTAAGTGAGAAATTAATTAAACATATAAATTGTTAAGAGTTATCCTAATTAAATTAATATTTATAGGTGGTGCGGTCGGTTCATTACATTCCCCGACAGCCACAGCGGAGATCGAGGGCGACGAGGGAGAAATAATCAGCATCGATACCCCCACTTTTCCCCAAAAAGACATCACCTCCATTCTCCAAGAAGTAGCGCCCTTGCCCCAGGAATTGTGCCAAATCGAGAATCGGCCAAACGTGCACTTTGTGTCGTACTTCATGAGCGTCGTGGAAGAGGCGACCAAGAATCAGAACATCAGCGACAGGCACGTCAGGGAATTGCTGCAGGAGTACCAGATGAATAACGACGATTTCATGTGTCCTAGCGATTCGGGACAGGACGGTGGGGGGGAAGTCGGTATGATGGAGAAGTACGAAAAGGGGACACCCGCGCATGGCGATGAAATGTTTCATCATTTCCTGACGAAAATACAAATGAATCCAGGACATATATTAAGGTGAATTTCTCATCGTTTATATCTTCACAAATTCCTTCCAAGTCTTGCTCTTTCATTTTTTTTTATTTCTTCATAAATTCCTTCGAAGTCTTGTGTCATTTTGTTGAATCCCTGGCCGTCCTCTTTTCGTTTTCCTTTGTATTTTTACTTCTCATACTTTCCTCCGTTGCATATTTCTTTCCATTATCTGTAAATGCTGTAAATACAAGCTCTACAATTACGAGCAATATCAATTCGAAATATTTATTCAGAAAATAACCCCTACACCACCATTATGGTAGATGGGGATTTTAGATTATATATTCAGAAAATAGCAATTGAATCTTCAAGATGAAAAAGAAAAATACAATTCCAGGTACGGACGTGGCATAACGCCACTGCTGTTGAGTCCGATTCATGACGTGCCCAGGAGCTGCAAATACTGTCAAGGGGAGATGGTGTTCGAATTCCAAATCCTCCCGACTCTAATCCCCCGCCTGCAGCTGCACACGGAGTTGAAGGATTCCCAAGGCGACGCCACGCGCTTGGAATACGGCAACGTCTTGATCTTCACGTGCAGGAAGAGCTGCTGGTCGACGGACGTATCTCCAAAAATGGAGAGCGTCGTCTTGCAGGCGGAAACTTACTGAAATCCTCTAGTCAATTCTACTCTACACAGTCTGTCCAGATGTAAAGAAGGAGAAGAAGTGCGAATTGTTTTTGTTTGTTATGTTGGTAGAAGGAGCTTATGTTTCGTAATCAGAGTGGAGTTTATTTGTTTTTAATGACTGACAAGATCGAGTTGGTTCTTTTTTTGATTTGAAGACATTTTAATCTGATCGAGCGGCTCAATCTTTTTCGTAAGTAAAGTCTCAAAAGCCTTGAGCTGGATAAAGAAATTGTTAATCTAAAATTTTAGTATAATATTTATATTATTTCAGATTTCAACTTGATTAATCGATGAAGAAAAAAAGATCGTACCGAAAGGATTGTACTGAAAATATTAAGCCAATAGGATATTTATAACTAAGGTATATTCAATAGTATTTTGAGGTAAATATAAATAAAAAACAATGAAATTAAGCATTCTTTATTTATATTTACATCAAAGTATTTATAAATAAAATTGAGTTAGGTTAAGGGCCGATTCACAATCTCCTGGAATGGAAACGGATCGAATACAGCAAAGGCCTCAGTAAACCGATACATGTAAATCCTTTTACCTTTTCTTATTCCGGGGCAATTGTGAATGCATACACGTAAATCCTATGATTCATCTTTCCCGTTTTTATTCCCGGGCAATTGTGAATCTGCGCTAACTCTTGTTTTTCCTGAAACTAATCGATACTACTAATACATTGGCTGCTCAATTTTTAAATTCCATCAAACATTAAACTTGGTAAAACATTTTTATTACCCTACACCCATGTGGGTAGAAAGGGGTCATTGAATATATATATATAAAACATTTTTATTATGAAATTTGTTTAAAAGTATTAAAACCTGTGGATTTGTTTAAACAAGTAAAACAAATCTTTTGTTCTAATTGATTTGATCGTTAATATAAACAGTTTATCAGTTATCTTGATAAACTGTTTATTGATGAATAAATTAATCAATTGCTCGTCATTTCTTTGAAAAAAATCGATCTTGTCTCTTCTTACATGGCATTAAATGCGTTCCTCGAGATGTAATAAAAAGATTTTACTTAAATAAGTATGTTTTAAAGTTGTTTAGTTGGAAAATAGTTATCCGAATATGGATTTCTTTTTATTAAAAACAAAAAGAGGTTAGCCCAGCGTGAATTTCTAGTCTCCCGTTGCAATATTGCTGAAACTAAAAGAGATTTAAATAAAACTCATAAATATTATGGTGTTAAAAAAACGTAACAATTTTAAAATTCAATATATATTTTTCTTAAATAAAGTCTGTTTTTTTTAGGGTTTGTTTGATGCGAGCAACTGCTTTATGGTGTTTGCAATTGATTGTCATAATGACATATTTTTTTTAAATTTGTTTTGAATGACTTGAATAGACTGAAAGTCGTTTTGAAGACTTATTGAAGTATACTAAGTATATCTAAAAGAAAAAATTGATAAGAGCGTGTGATGCGTTAATTTTTTTCTCTAACATATCCACCAAAAGAAGCAAACATAAAACATTACAATTTCAAACTTACCGATAAATATCAAAACAGTCAATAATTACACACTTTATATTATCAAAATTTTCGATTGTAAGGATCGGGATCCGAAGATCCTTCACATTGGCCAATTTGCGAAACGAAAATGTGATCTGAACGAGCCGGTGCCGCCAGGGGAAATCGAAAACGTGCTGAGCCACATGATTTACAAGAGTTTTTGTCCATTGTAATGATTTTTTTTTATACAAACAGGCTCGGGAGATGGTTAATCGAGCCGGCGAGTTTCTCTTGGAGGCACCGTTCATAACGTTTACTTTATTAATCGGAGTGACTTTATAATAAACATTAGGATAATGGATTATGTAATGATTATATTATGCTAAGTATGTGCGAATATAATGAAACCTTTCCGTTTGTGTGCATGTAGCAGGGATATGCTTATTTAATTTTCTAGATGTAAATAAATCAAGATTAAGAATTTTTCTAATAAAAGGATGCTGATTCATAATCAGCTGGGAACGAAAACAGAAACGGATCGTATACAAAAGTCTGTAGCGATTGTGAATATTAATCATTCCCGTTTTCAATCCGTTTACGTTTCCGGGTGATTGTGAATCAATCACGGAAACGAAGAAGATTAATCATAGGATTTACATGTATTCTTTTATAATTCCTTAACAACGGAACGGAAACGATAAATTATTTCAGTTATACAAACAAAGTTTAAGTGTTTTTATTTATGTTAATAACGATGTATAACGAAGTAGAAGCCTCCACAGTTAACAGTTTGATAAATTATAGGATTTATATATATCCATACACCTACACCACCATTATGGTAAATGGGGATTTTAGATTATATATATATATATCCATATATATTAAATAAAAATGATTTGAAAATAATTAATAAATTATTTCCACATTTAGCTCTGTGACTATTGACTTACCTACGTAAGTACGTTAAACAAATGCACATTAAAACAACTACTTCCCGGGCAAATACCCACGCCGGACATTGAATTACATAATGTACACCTGCTATTCCATTCACGATTGCCTGCGAACAAGATTAAGATTTATCTTTTTCGTTTCCGTTTTATTCTCTTTTCCGGGCGATTGTGTAAATCCTATGACTGATCTTTCCTGGTTTTGAGGGATTGTAAATGCATACACGAAAATCCTATGATTCATCTTTTCCGTTCTCGTTCCTGGGTGATTGTGAATTGATACACGTTCATCTTTCCCGCTTCCATTCCCTACTTTTTCCCAGGTGATTGTGAATCGACCGTAAGGGAGATAAAAGCACATCTTCTTTACATCACAATTTCTACATATAAACAAATGGATGGGTTTACATCATACTTTTTTAGATGTTACAAGCGGAATTTCTAAAACTGTTTTAATTTCCCTTCCATCCTTAGCTTTTTGTAAAAAAAAAGTGTTCTTCCTTGAAATTAATAATCCAACATTCCTTTTCATAAACCTCACAATGTTACCGATAAGATTGCGTTACTTTTAATACTTTGTTAAAAATTTAGAGTAGTGAGTTTATGTGTTATAATATTAGGCGGTTTCATGTGGATCTCAATTTACCGCTATAATAGGCGTTCTTTTGTAAACTGTGCCGAGTGTAATAGAAGTACGATTTTTTATATTCTATGTTAAGTAGCCGGCTTAAAATAATATATTATTTGTCCGCGC
This sequence comes from Philonthus spinipes, assembly GCA_963082785.1. Lineage (NCBI taxonomy): Eukaryota > Metazoa > Arthropoda > Insecta > Coleoptera > Staphylinidae > Philonthus > Philonthus spinipes. Next base: position 2,228,587 of record OY720316.1, read on the forward strand.
GTATATTACACATAGACTACATGGAATATATTTCAAATAAATATTGGAAATATAATTGTTTTTTTTTTTGCCGTTTGCAGGTTCTTCGTGCGAAGCTCCATGGAACCGTCTACCACAGATCAAGGTTTCAGGTGAGTGTGTTTTATTCAATTCACTCATATTCTTCACTTCACGTGTTGAAAGATTAAATTAATTGCAAATAAGTCGATGTAAGTAGTCGATATACCCCAAGTTTAGCCTCCCCTCTCTTGATTACCAGATCAAGTGATTTTAAGCTTAGTAAGGTTTCCTGCACCGCAGATAGCTTAATGTTTCGCATAATTAAGCTAGACCCCTACACCACCATTATGGTAGATGGGGATTTTAGATTATATATATAATTAAGCTAGTCGCTGTATTTTTTATAGAATTTTTTGTACACCTCGTTGTTATACTTTCGACCACCAGATCCGCTTCCGTAGATGATCGTGGATTTTACTGTCGTAACGCTTATATTTCAACGCGCTTAAAATTCACATTTTGTTTGTTGTTAAATATAAGGAAAGGAATAAATCCACTGTTTTCCAATAGGTAAATAATTTCTTTATTATTATCATCATTAAATCCATTATTTAACAGCAATTACAACCAAATAATAACATCTTATCAGTAAAATGAAACATAAATTATATACAATTAAACAAAGTCGTAGTTATTCAATTGTTTCTCTCCATTACAATAAAATCTACCTTACCAAAAATATACAAGTAACAAAAATAGGTTTTCCATTTTGAAGATGAAACACCGCCACGCGTATTTAGCGTGTTCAAGATTACGAAGAGATTGACTAGAATATACTTATTTATTGATAATGCATTCTCGGAATATTCATAGCCAAATTTAAATATTACAAACGTTATAGTTATTTCAGTTACCCTACACCCATGTGGGTAGAAAGGGGTCATTGAATATATATATATATATAGTTATTTCAGTTACAAAAAAAAAGTGTGAGGCGGAAAGTCTATTGTTATTTTATATATATATAGAATTGTCTGCGGAAATAAAGAATGTGAAAAAAACATTATTAAATCTTTTTTTTTTTTAATGTTTTTCTTTTCTACCGTTAGGTGTAAGGAGATTAAATCTATTTGAGTTGAATAAAATTTGAATGCTTTTATTCAATTAATCAAGATCAGTATTATTATTCGTCACAAATTTTCATAGAAAATATATATTATTTTTAATACATTTCCACTGATTTAATTTAATTTTTTATTATTCGAAATCGATAATTTGTAACATAAAAAATTGGCTTTAATTATTGTCGGTGAGAACGGCATCGGGTTTAGAAATTCATTGTGAGCATTCTTGGGAGGTCGACCCGTCAACAAAAAAACTTTAACACATCAAAATACCTGCAAGAAAGTCTCCTTATTTAAAAATGTTAACTGCTTTCCAAGCACTCTGATTGCGTTCAGATTTTCGCACGTGAAACAAAAAACATTCCGAGTCGATTCGGGAATTTGTGTATTACGAATAAAAGCCACCAACTTCTAACATCCATAGCGGGAATAAAGAAACCACAAATGATTGCTTGAATAATACAGAGTGATCAATCTCGAATGTTCAGGGTTGGCAACAACAAAAAATCTCAAATCTCTTGAACATCTGAGATTAGCGATAATAAAGAAAATCAGTTCTTTTTAATTCACGCTGGGGAATTGTCCAGTCATTTAATATTTCCAACTCAAATTCAAGTTTTAGCTTAAATTTAGTATTCCCAACTCGAAATTATTAATAATTCAGTAAAATAAATATCCTAGCTTAAATATAGTATTCCCAACTCGAGACAGTTTTTTTTTTTTATTGATAGCTTGGTAAAATAAATATCCAAAAAGAAAAAACTAATGTTCACAAAAAGAAATCAGACTAATTTGTATATAAACATTAGGATTTTTATTATTGACCAAAAAATGTGTAAAAAGATAAAAATGGAAATACTGTTTGAATGTGTATAAATGCGAAATTTATTGTATTAAAAAAAAAAAAAAATTAATTCAAATCCAATTCCTAATCATTAATCGTTTTCTCCATTCAGATCGCTTTTAATATGTTGAATATATCCAAGGGCACAAAAGGCCGGTTCTTCCAGCATGTTTCTTTAGTCCTTAAAATTTAGATAATCTTAACTCAAATGTGGTTGAATTTCCAAGTTGTTTTTTTTTTGTTTGTTTTGTTTCCACGCAACATTTGAGAAATATAAAAATATTTCAATTCAACACTTAAATTACAAAAAAACTGTGCGTATTTCGTAATATCATCATCTTAATGCGAGTAAATAAAATGCAATTTAATGCACGTTGGACAAACTCGCTCACGGGAATTAACAAATTATAAAGTACTGTTCGACCGACATTATCTAGAGTTTGAATAACTGGTGATAGCCGTTTCAGTTTTTCAGGCTGATTAGTTCGAAGTGCAATACTTGATAAACTCCTTTTTACACGTGTAAAAAGTATTGCACTTTGAACTAATCAGCCTGAAAAACTGAAATGGCTATCACCAGTTATTCAAACTCTAGATAATGTTGGTTTAATGAAATTAAATCAAACAAATTCTTGTAAAATTAATTAATTAATTCTTGAATCTTTAAGGCGCTTACTTCGTGGTACATTTTCAATGTTAGGATAAAGAAAACGCACACGACGAAATTAAATAAAATAATAGGCAAAAGGTAAAATTTATACTGAATAAAACACTTACGATGTTTTTACCACAAAATATTTTGTCGTGAAATTAAATAAAATAATAAACAAAAGGTAAAATTTATACTGAAAAAAACACTTACTATGTTTTTACTACAAAATATTTTGTGGTAAAAACATTGTGTTTTATTCAGTGATCATGAATTACCACGTAGTTACGGTCGCAACCATCATAATGATAAAATTTATACGTTTGTTTAAATTTCCCTCAATTAAGTTTTTTTTTTTTAAATTTTATAAAGCATTCAGATGACGATATAAGGAAATAAAACACATACTCCAAACAAAACCGATACTTTTTTTTTTTAAATTCGATGAATCGCACACTATCATCACTCAATATCACACCTTAACTTACATATCTTTCAAACTCTGAACCGACCATCCCAACACCCTCCTGTCGAACCCGCATGTAAACAGATTAACTCCGCTGGCGTTGTCCTCGGCCCAGGCGGTGCCGGCCACCATACGATTGTGGCCCTGCCTGCTCGACCTGGGAAGCCTGGCCAAGCGCTGGCCAGAGAGGTCGAAGAGCCGGACCTGGCGGTTGTCGTGCGGGATGGCTATAACTCCGTTAGCGGAAACCGCGATCCTATTGACTGCAGAATCTGCCCGGATAGTCGCCACCGGTGAGCGCATGTTGCGCAGATCCCAGACTTTCACGCTCCTGTCGTCCGAGCTGGAGACGACTTTGTCCTCGCGCGTGAAGACAGCTGATGTTACACTCCTAAACAAAATCATGATTTAATAAATGATTATAAAAATAACTTCAATTATATTCCAAATTGAAACGTTACATCATGACTTACTCGGAGTGTCCTTGAAATACAGAAACAGAATGTACGTTATCCCTGAAATCCCACAGCCTGAAAGTGGTGTCCCTCGATGAGGTCACCGCCAATTTTTGAAAGGGATAAGTCGCTGTGTGTGTCAATTCCAGATCGTGCCCTGAACAAATCAAGCAAACGAGGTCAACTAAAGAATTGTATCATTCACGATTTTGGATCTGCTTCCGCTACAGAATTCTGACTCTGAGTATGTTCGAACGTTTCAAATTGTTTGAAAACCACAGACAGTCTGAGCGAATCTGTTTGTCAAATTTTTTTACGAGTTCGAATATTCGATTCTGATAAAAATAGCAGAATTACCTGATAAAGTACTCAAAGACGTTCCAGTTTCAACGTCGTGCAGAATAGCCATCCTGTCCCAAGCTGCGGTTATCACTTGTTCAGCACCTGAATTCAACAAAACAAAAATTAGAAATACTGGATGTACTCGTTTTAGGGTTTTGTTCAAAGTACCTACGAGCCATTCGGCGGCCGAAATAGCGCCTAAATGTCCACCCAATTCGCAAACGGGCGTCCTTAGAGTGGAAATCCGCGCCTCAGAGTGGTCATCACAGTCTTCTCCCTCCAGTTCTTCCTCGGAAGAGTGTCCCTTCTTAACAAAATCATTCCTCGTATATCGAGTATAATTTACAGTTTTTTAGTGGTAATTTCATGATTTTACTTTTTATTAAAAACAAATTTGTTTATTACTTTAAAATAAACACGTTTGTTATAATTTTCTAATTGTGTTTATTTTTGTATTTCACTACAAATGAACTTCCAAAACTACCATTAAATTTGTTTATGATTTTCAACTTTTTCTTTATTTCTTAATCTTATCCTCTTTTGGGTGTCGACGTTATTTTCAACTTTTTAATATGTAATAATTTCACTACTGTTGTTTCGCTACATTGTAGCTTCTTCAGGTGAAGAATTTAAATTGTAGTGAAATTAATATTAATTAATAAAAAGTTGAAAATCGTAAACAAATTTGTTTTTAATAAAAAGTAATTATCGATTTTAAAAAATTTAGTGCCTCAGTAATTAACAAACATTAAAATTGGGGTTGATAACCATACTGGAGTTCAACAGTGTGGTTTTTTAAATTTAAAATTTAAATAAATGAACTCACAGGTAAATCCCAATTGACTGCAGCTTGCCATATATGAGCGGAACCATCTCCACTGGCTGTCAAAACGAGATCCTTCAGCGGGTGGAACCTGATGGAGTTCACGGAACCGCTGTGCCCTTTGTACTGCAGCAGGCATCGAGTCGATTCCATGCTCCATACGCAAGCCGTATGATCTATAAATCATGATTTGTTTACGAGAAAAACAATTGAATATTTATGACGTTTCAAATATTATAGATTGACCCATTATAGGCCTATTTGTAGGACATTACAAAAATATTCTTTTACTGTTCTTATATTTTAAGAACCCTATACCCATATGGGTTGAAAGGGTAATATTATATTTTGAAAATAATTAATTTACTCGATAAGCAATTATAATTATTCACATATGTAAACCTCAATTTGTGTGAGTAAATTCAACTCTTTTGTAATTGCCACACTTGGAACATTTTTCAACTCTTTTGTAATTGCCACACTTGAACATTTTTTGGGGCTCCTCCCCACTAAATATTCCCGAATCAAACATTTTCGCATTAAGCAATCATTTAACAGCATACGATCCCTTTACGTGGTGGAAAGTATTTATAATTCAGAGATAATTAATTTTCTAAAGTAATATGAAAATCAATTGTGCGGTTTAATAGGCCCACGAGAAATAATTACAGCCGGTATATTTCACAATTGTAGATACCGAATGCGGCCTCAAGGTTAATTGAATGCCTCCTCCTCCTCCTCCCGGCCTTCTGACAAATTTCACATACGCCTTGTATAAAAGGTACTTATGCGATCAATAATTCAGCCTGAATGTGTTAGAATTTCAATACGTAATAAATTCACCTTAAATTGAGAGAGGAACATATAACGATGTTATATAAGACTAAATAAAAGAAATTCAGGATTATTTTATAATGATGTTTTTATTTATTTAAAAACGATATTGATTAATTTCACTTGATTTTTTATTGTAGCAATTGAAATTTCTACAATTCATAGATATAAATATAATTTAAAAGGAATATCAATTTAATTTAATTGTAGCAATTATTTTACACAGAATGAATACTGTTTTCTATTTATTTTACACAGAACTCATTTAAAAAAAAATATAATAAATTGAAAACAGTTTCAATTTCAGAATGACATTTGTTCTATTTTATCCACTAATTTAATAATAATTTTCTTACTAACCTATTAGTGGCTTAATTTGTGAATCCATTAAAAAACCGGTTCGTATACGGAAAGTCCGTAAAACCAAGGTGATTGTGAATTTACACACCTAAATCCTACGATTCATGTTTACCAGTTCCCGGCTATTAGTACTCGCGAAAATTATCAGTAGATACATGAAATTGGGCAACAGATGGCGCTCACGTTATCTCCCGATTATTATGGTTAATAGAAAATACTTTTCAGTATTTTTTTTATTCGAAACATTTCAATTTAAATTTCACCTACCGGCGGAAGCAGTCCCGATAATGGGCTGGCCGGGTCGGGCCACCGAAACCTCCCAAACCCCATCTTTGTGAGCCACGTACTCCTTCAGCAGGCTGCAGTTCATGTGCGGCGTTTTGAAGCTGGACACGATTTTGCTCGTCTGGGCTTTGAGCTTGTGGGCCGTTTTCAATTTCTGCGATGATGTAGAACTCACTGCAAACGAAAAATAAACAAAACGTATTAATAAAAACACTTCTTAACTTTGTCGTAAAAAATTTGGCCTCCGCAATAAAAACAATAATAGATCGACTTACGTTTCTTGCTGATGGTTTTGGAAATGTTGTTATCGAAATCCACAGAGTCGAACGTTTGCTTATCGAAATTTGTATTCTCGATCTTCTCGTTTAACAATTCGATCTTCTCTTGTACTGAAATTAAGCAACTCCCATAATTAATTTTTACAACAATTAAGGATTAATAATATATATATATAATCTACTCCTTACACCTAACGGTAGAAAGGAAAAAGATTTAAAAAAAATATATATATATATAATCTAAAATCACCATCTACCATAATGGTGGTGTATGGGTAAGGATTAATAATAATGATATTTATTGTCCAATGAAAAAACCACAAGAGAATAAATTACAAAATTAGATAAACTTAAAATAATTAAATACAAAAATTGTTTTTAATGGCAACCATTAATATAATCGCGAGTTTATTATAATGCAGAAATATGTGCGAAATTGAAAAAAAAAAAAATCATTTAAATTCGATGTGCAGTCGTGCTCAACGTAGCATATCTAAACAGTTTTATATAATTCCAATAGATAGTCCGCTCATTTTCTAATTATAGACAAGCATTTCAAAAAGTTAAGCTTCGCTTATCGTTAATTTTAATCCAGTTATTTTGATAATGCTTCTTTATAATATACATATATATTTCTACCTGTAAGATTAAAATATATAAAATATGAACAAAAATTTGATGTAATTTTTGAAATAAATGGAGTTTTAGAGAGAAATAAAATGTGAACCGAAAATTTATGTAAATTTTTCAAGTACATGAAGTTTTAGAGAGGAGTAATTATTATTTAAAGAATAATTACATTTATATATATATATAATCTAAAATCCCCATCTACCATAATGGTGGTATAGGGGTATTACATTTATATAATAGTTGAAAATTCTTATTAAATAAAGTACTGAAAGCGGTTGAATCATTATATATTAAATAATAATTTAAACGCCGAATCATTCATTTATTGCATTTAAATTTCAAACGTAATACTTACAATTAACGTTTTCCTGGTACAAAATATCGAATTCCCGCTCGATCTGCCTGAAAAAGTTGTACAGCCGAGGCTTATAAGCCGGCACGATGGAATCATTGTCGAAATCGGTCCGCAGATTGATATAAACGTCCCCGTCGACGGTGCTCTGCGGCCGAGTCATCCTCTTGGCCTTCTGGCCCTTGCCGCTGGGGGTGTTCTGCCCGACCGACATCCCAGCAGCGGTGAGAGGATCTTCCCACTGTCCGGACAGGTCAATTTTGCATCAACACCGTGCCACACACTAATCAATAATTAACGATCCGCGTACGCGGCCAGCGCGTGCCTCACCTGTGTATTGGAAGGCGCCGATTATTTTTTCTTTTCAAGGTCTCCCAAGCAATGTCAGAGTGTGTCGGTAATTATCCTTAAATATTCATTACGATGACGGTATCATGTTTACAAATCTCCCAGGGTCCAAGGATTTTGACAGATGTTTTGACGTTCGACGCGATGGCAATCCGCATGATCGTTTGTTTTCACAGCGAAATTGTTTTGTCTCGAAATTCGTTCCCAAACAGTGCCGTAATATTCTTTAATCATAGATGTTGACGCGATTTTTTTTTTAGTGCGTATCCCGCAAATATTTAAAAATAGGAAATTATTAGATCGATATCGTATTACATACATTTTACTTTATCTAAATCTTCTACGTTTTTTAATCTTATCCTCTTTTATCCGTATTGGGTGTCGAAGTTTACACGCTTTTTTATGATATATATGATTTATATATATATATATATATATATACATTAGGGGAAGTGTATACCTGCAAAAAACGCGAGTCAAACGCATTGAACCGATTAATGTGTGTATGTTTAGTTGACTATTTAGCATTTGGCATATGTGTGTTCAGTTGCGTGTTATAGGCAACTAAACACACATACATTAATGCATTTGACTCGCGTATTTTGCAGGTATACATAGGGGAAATGTATACTGATAAAAAAAGCTCTCTGTATATATAAATCATAATAAATGTTCTCTCTTTTTTAATTTAACACGATTAGATATTAAAAAAACGCTATAATTATTATTAAAATTTTATTTAAAAAAAAATACATAAAAGTATTTAACATTAATAAGTATGTTTCGTTATATACACAACACTTCGCTGTAGATCAGTAAAGAAAAAAAAAGTAATAATGAAGAAAAATAAACGGGTGGTAATGGAGACTTACAAAGTAACACAACAGCTAACAATAAAATAAATAATAGCAATCGGGGGGCTGACTAATAGCCGAGCTCGTCTCGGTATCTCTGCGTGACGTACTGGGGCCTCCTCTGCTGCAGTGAAATGTTCACCTCCTCGGGCGACCTAAAAACCTGCCCGATCGTCGTCTCCGGTCTCAGTGTAGGGGAATACTTTTGCTGCGGGCCTCTGCTCACCTGCAACAGGTTTTGCTGTACGGATTGCTGCTGTTGCTGCTGCGGAAATCCAACTCGAATCTAATATCATAATTAAAAAAAAATAAGTGAGATTTTGAAAGAGAATAATAAAAATAAGGGTCGATAACCATTTTGTTCGTATTAAATGAAATATTGTATTATAACTAAATATAACTATCAAACCCTCAATAAAGATGATAAAAATGATATATCGAGAGGTTTTTTTTATCAGTATACATTAGGGGAAGTGTATATTTGCAAAAAACGCGAGTAAAACGCAATGTCTGTATGTTTAGTTGCTTATTTGGCATATGTGTGTTCAATTGCGTGTTATAGGCAACTAAACACACATACATCAATGCGTTTAACTCGTGTATTTTGCAGGTATACATAGGGGAAATGTATACTGTTAAACAAAGCTCTCTCTCTCTCTCTCTCTATATATATATATATATATATATATATATATATAATAGGAAATAAAACCGTTGAAAATAGTAAAAATAATAACGAAAGTATTATCAATTTTACGACACTATCCACCGGCATTAATAGTCTAAATTGACTTTAAAGTCATTTTACGTTAAAATTTCCGCAAGAGATTGACTTTAAAATAACTGTGTGTCACTATTATTATCTAATTATGACTTTAAAGTCACTTTACGTCATGATTTATAGTAGAAATTGACTTTATAGTCATTGTGCGCCATTAATTTCTTCCACAATTTATTTTACAGTCAGTGTACGTCACTATTAATTCCCAATTATGACTTTAAAGTCACCATTTTTACTGTAAATTGTCTTTAAAGTGATTTTACGTCGCGATTTATAAGGCAAATTGACTTTATAGTGATTGTGCGTCATTAATTACTTCCGAAAATGACTTTACAGTCATTGTACATCACTATTATTGCGTATTCATGACTTTAAAGTCACTATCCCTTACTGTTATTACTCGAAATTGACTTTAATGTCATTATACGTGAATATTTTTCCCAGATATTGACTTTAGAATAACAGTGTATCACTATTATTTTATAATTATGACTTTAAAGTCGCTTTAAATCACTATTATTGCGTATTCATGACTTTAAAGTCACTATCCCTCACTGTTATTACTCGAAATTGACTTTTTGTGAATATTTCCGACAGAGATTAACTGTAAAATAACAGTGTGTCACTATTATTTTCTAATTATGACTTTAAAGTCACTTTAGGACACTATATGTACTATAAATTGACTTTGAAGTCATTAATTTCTTCCAAAATAGACTTTACAGTCATTTTACGTCACTATTATTACTTAATTATGACTTTAAAGTCACAATCCGCTACTATTTTTACTCTAAATTGCCTTCAAATTAATTTTACGTCGATATTTCTGCCAGAGATTTACTTTAAAATAACTGAGTGTCACTATCATTTTCTGATTATGACTTTAAAGTCACTTTACGTCACTCTATGCACTTTAAAATGACTTTGAAGTCATTATGTGTCATTATTTTTTTCCAAAATTGACTTTACAGTGATTGTAGATGACTATTATTGCTGAATTATGACTTTAAAGTCACTATTCGCTACCATTATTACTCCAAAATTGACTTTAAAGTCATTTTACGTCGATATTTATGCCAGAGATTGACTTTAAAATAACTGTGTATCACTATTATTTTCTGATTATGACTTTAAAGCCACTTTACGTCACTATATACACTTTAAAATGACTTTGAAGTCATTATGTGTCATTATTTTTTTCCAAAATTGACTTTATAGTGATTTTACATGACTATTATTGCTGAATTATGACTTTAAAGTCATTTTATGTCGATATTTCTGCCAGAGATTGACTTTAAAATAACTGAGTATCACTATTATTTTCTGATTATGACTTTAAAGTCACTTTACGTCACTATATGCACTTTAAAACGACTTTGGAGTCGTTATATGTCATTATTTTTTTCCAAAATTGACTTTACAGTGATTGTACATGACTATTATTGCTGAATTATGACTTTAAAGTCACTATTCGCTACCATTATTACGCAAAAATTCACTTTAAAGTCATTTTACGTCGATATTTCTGCCAGAGATTGACTTTAAAATAACTGAGCGTCGCTATTATTATCTAACTATGACTTTAAAGTCACTGTACGTCACTATAAATTGTTTTTGGAGTCATTATGTGTCATTAATTTCTTCCAAAATTGACTTTACAGTCATTTTACGTCACTATTATTGCCGAATTATGACTTTGAAGTCATTATTCGCTAGCATTTTTACTTTAAATTGACTTTAAAGTCATTTTACGTCGATATTTCTGCCAGAGATTGACTTTAAAATATCTGAGAGTCACTATTATTTTCTGATTATGACTTTAAAGTCACTTTAAGTCACTATATGCACTGTAAATTGACTTTGGAGTCATTATGTGTCATTATTTTTTTCAAAAATTGACTTTACAGTCATTCTACGTCACTATTATTGCCGAATTATGACTTTGAAGTCATTATTCGCTACCATTTTTACTCTAAATTGACTTTAAAGTCATTTTACGTCGATATTTCTGCCAGAGATTGACTTTAAAATATCTGAGAGTCACTATTATTTTCTGATTATGACTTTAAAGTCACTTTAAGTCACTATATGCACTGCAAATTGACTTTGGAGTCATTATGTGTCATTATTTTTTTCAAAAATTGACTTTACAGTCATTCTACGTCACTATTATTGCCGAATTATGACTTTGAAGTCATTATTCGCTACCATTTTTACTCTAAATTGACTTTAAAGTCATTTTACGTCGATATTTCTGCCAGAGATTGACTTTAAAATATCTGAGAGTCACTATTATTTTCTGATTATGACTTTAAAGTCACTTTAAGTCACTATATGCACTGCAAATTGACTTTGGAGTCATTATGTGTCATTATTTTTTTCAAAAATTGACTTTACAGTCATTCTACGTCACTATTATTGCCGAATTATGACTTTGAAGTCATTATTCGCTACCATTTTTACTCTAAATTGACTTTAAAGTCATTTTACGTCGATATTTCTGCCAGAGATTGACTTTAAAATATCTGAGAGTCACTATTATTTTCTGATTATGACTTTAAAGTCACTTTAAGTCACTATATGCACTGCAAATTGACTTTGGAGTCATTATGTGTCATTATTTTTTTCAAAAATTGACTTTACAGTCATTCTACGTCACTATTATTGCCGAATTATGACTTTGAAGTCATTATTCGCTACCATTTTTACTCTAAATTGACTTTAAAGTCATTTTACGTCGATATTTCTGCCAGACATTGACTTTAAAATGACTGAGTGTCACTATTATTTTCTGATTATGACTTTAAAGTCACTTTACGTCACTATATGCACTGTAAATTGACTTTGGAGTCATTATGTGTCATTAATTTTTTCAAAAATTGACTTTACAGTCATTCTACGTCACTATTATTGCCGAATTATGACTTTGAAGTCATTATTCGCTACCATTTTTACTCTAAATTGACCTTAATGTCATTTTACGTCAATATTTCTGCCAGAGATTTATTTTAAAATAACTGAGTGTCACTATTATTTTCTAATTATGTCTTTGTAGTCACTGTATGTCACTATTATTGCCTAATTATGACTTTAAAGTCAATATCCGCCATTACGTTTACTCTAAATTGACTTTAACGTCATTTTACTTCAATATTTCTGCTAGATATTGACTTTAAAATAACTGCGCATCACTATTATTTTCTGATTATGACTGTAAAGTCATTTTACGTCACTATTTATAATACAAATTGACTTTATGGTGATTGAGCGTAATTAATTTCTTAAAAAATTGACTTTCCAGTAATTATATATATATATAAATTAACTTTACTGTTCCACGATTTGTTTTTTTAAAAAGGAATTTATTTTTTAACAACGACGTTACACGTTCTAACTCTAATACGTATCTAAATTATTACAATGGAAAATACAATTTATATTACAATAAAGTGACGAATAAGCATAAGATAACAATTAACAGCGTAATCAATTTACAGAGTATGTATAAATGAACAATTAATTCTATTCATAATAATAAATGGAGTCCATTGTGTTGGCGTCAGGTAACTTATATATATATAATCTAAAATCCCCATCTACCATAATGGTGGTGTAGGGGTAATTATACGTTACTTTAATGATTTCAAAGTCACTATCCACCAATTTGTCAAGTCATTTAACGTCAATATTTCTGCCGGAGATTGACTTTAAAATAAATGTGTGTTACTGTTATTTTCTTAAGTCAATATTTATAATACAAATTGAGTTTACAGTCATTAATTTCTTCCGAAATTGACTTTATAGTCATTGTACATCACTATTATTGCCTAATTATGACTTTAAAGTCACCATCCAACAATATTATTACTATAAATTGACTTTAAAGTCTCTTTACGTAAAAATTTCTGCTAGAGGTCGACTTTAAAATAACTGCGAGTCACTATTATTTTCTGATTGTGACTTTAAAGTCACTTTTGCGTCATTAATTTCTCATACGTACGGGTTTTCTTTGCGGGGTGTGATAAGCTTGCGGAGCCTGCCCGTCCTCGTCCTCCTCGTAACGGTTGCCGTTGTAGTAATTATCCGGGTAATACCTGTCGGAATACTTCAACGAAACGTTCGGTTTCGACTGGTGCTCCTCCAAATTCACCGGCTTGTACAGGTAATCGTTCACGAAATGGAACTGCGTCGACTTCTCGCAGATGTTGTCACCGCCGGGGGGCATGCAGATCAAGTGCACCTAAAAAAAATAAAATTAAAAATAAAAAATAGGAGCAAATAAGATCTAATACTAATTTAATTTAAATAAATATACAATATTAGTTGCGTTTCACAGCCAACTTTAATCTTTATGCGAGTTATAATTACATGTATAATTTAATATTATTTTATTCATATTATAACTTTTTTGACCTGTGTAAAGATTATTCTGGTAACACTAAATAAATATATACTATATGATCATAAACTTCTTCCTCTAAAGTGTTTTTTTATTATTATTATTTATTTTACATTTTGTTGGCACCAGTGTTTAAAAACGAATAAACTGTCACGTGTCATTATTTATAAAATGACACAAATAAAATTCTGGTTGTGTATAAAAGAAATTCAAATTTAGCTCTATCATAGGTAAGTTTTGCGGTTAATTTACCTGGTGGAAGGTGAAGCCCTCCGGGCAGATCCACGAGTGTTTCGCGCTGTCCTGGCAGTAGTGGAAAATCTCGCATCCTAAATCCTGATCGGCGTAGTAGCCGGTGTTTTTGCCGGTGCAGTCGAATTTCGATTGGGGCAGCAGGATGGACAGCCTGTCGGGCTCCTCTTCTTCCTCCTCCTCTTCCAGTTTGCCTTTACTTTCCGTTTCCTGCAACTGTAACACAACACACAATAAAAATACTGATTGTTACAAATAATGAAAAAAATCAACAAGAAAAAAACATCAGCATTATTATTATTGAAGATCAACAAATATCTTCAATAATAATAATGCTGGTTTTGAGTAAGTACGTGAAGTTTTCTTGATATAATATAATACCTCTTTCTTTATCAAAAAGCTATTGATAAAGAGCACTCGAAATATATATTTAGTATTTAAATTCAGAAGTGAAAAAAGGAATATTATTAATATTATCACTCCATAAGCTGGAACTATCTACTGAACAGATCATAACAAGATTCAGTGGACATTTTTGTTTTATTATTATTATTATTATTATCACCCCTACACCACCATTATGGTAGATGGGGATTTTAGATTATATATATATATATATAATTACTGGAAAGTCAATTTTTGAAGAAATTAATTATTATTATTATATATATATATTATTATCACACCTTTTGATAATTCTGCTGTTGGTTCTGTTGCTGTTGATACTGCGGCCTCCTCTGCACCAACTGCTGTTGCTGTTGTTGTTGCGGCGGGCGTTGTTGCGGACGCACCTGGATCGGGATCAAGTTCTGTATGAAGGCGTCCTCGTAGGGATGCCTCCGGGATTGCGTCGACGCCAACGAAATATCATCATTGTTGCTGTCTTCCTCGTCGACGTCGGTATCGCTGCGGTCTTCGATGGCTGATTGGTAGGGTGTCGCGGAAGTCGGCCCGAAGCCCCTCTCTTGCAAGTGCCTGATTTCATCCAGCGACAGTTTCGTGTAGTTCGGCAGTTGGGTTACTTGTCTGGGGTAGACTTTGTTTTGTGGCACTGCGGCCACTATTGCGGCCAGTGTTAAGCATCCTGCTGCCAGTGACAACCTCATCCTGTAAATTGAGTTTGAGTTTGAACCAAGATTGATGGACATATATTTATAACAGACAGGTTTGACTTTAAAGTCACACTTGTTGCCTAATATTGACTACAAAGCCTCGCCTGTTGCCTAATTTTGACTGTAAAGTCACCTTCGTTGCCTAATTTTGACTTTAGTGTCAATATTAAGCCTCGTTGCATAATATTGACTTCGAAGCCTCTCTCGTTGCCTATTTTTGACTTTAAAGTCACCCTCGTTGCCTAATTTTGACTTTTAATTCAAAATATGTCATAATTGTTGCCTAATTTTGACTTTAATGTCACCCTTGGTGCTTAATATTGACATCGAAGCCTCTCTCGTTGCCTAATTTTGACTTTTAATTCAAAATATCTCACAATTGTTGCCTAATTTTAACTTTAATGTCACCCTCGTTCCTTAATATTGACTTTAAAGCCTCTCTCGTTGCCTAATTTTGACTTTAAAGTTACTTTCGTTGCCTAATTTTGACTTTTAATTCAAAATATGTCATAATTGTTGCCTTATTTTGAATTTAATGCCATCCTCGTTGCTTAATATTGACTTCGAAGCTTCTCTTGTTGCCTATTTTTGACTTTTCATTTAATATATGTCACCATTTTTGCCTAATTTTGACTTTTAATTCAAAATATGTCACAATTGTTGCTTAATTTTGACTTTAATGTCACCCTTGTTGCTTAATATTGACTTCGAAGCCTCTCTCGTTGTCTAATTTTGACTTTAATTCAAAATATGTCACAATTTTTGCATAATTTTGACTTCAAAGTCACTTTTGTTGCTTAATATTGACTTCAAAGTCTCTCTTGTTGCCTAATTTTGACTATTAATTCATTATATGTCACATTTGTAGCCTAATTTTGACTTTATAGTCACCCTCGTTCCCTAATTTTGACTTTTAATTCAAAATATGTCATAATTGTTGCCTAATTTTGACTATAAAGTCACCCTTGCTACTTAATATTGGCTTCGAAGCCTCTCTCTTTGCCTAATTTTAACTATTAATTCAGTATACGTCACAATTGTTGTCTAATTTTGACTTTAAAGTCACCCTCGTTGCCTAATTTTGACATTTAATTCAAAATATGTCATAATTGTTGCCTAATTTTGACTATAAAGTTACCCTTGTTGCTTAATGTTGACTTTGAAGCCTCTCTCGTTGCCTAATTTTGACTATTAATTCAGTATACGTCACAATTGTTGTCTAATTTTGACTTTAAAGTCACCTTCGTTGCCTAATTTTGACTTTAAATTCATTATATGTCACATCTGTTGCTTAATTTTGACTTTAAAGTCACTTTGTTGCTTAATATTGACTTCAAAGCCTTTCTTGTTGCCTAATTTTGACTATTAATTCAGTATACGTCACAATTGTTGTCTAATTTTGACTTTAAAGTCACCTTCATTGCCTAATTTTGACTTTAAATTAATTATATGTCACATCTGTTGCCTAATTTTGACTATAAAGTCACCCTTGCTACTTAATATTGGCTTCGAAGCCTCTCTCGTTGCCTAATTTTGACTATTAATTCAGTATACGTCACAATTGTTGTCTAATTTTGACTTTAAAGTCACCTTTGTTGCCTAATTTTGACTTTAAGTTCATTATATGTCACATTTGTTGCCTAATTTTGACTTTAAAGTCTCTTTTGTTGTTTAATTTTAACTTTTAATTCAGTATACGTCACAATTGTTGCCTAATTTTGACTATAAAGTCACTCTCGTTGCTCAATATTGACTTCAAAGCCTCTCTTGTTGCCTATTTTTGAAATTTTCCCTGCTGCTGACTTAATCCATACCAATTACCGCGTTTCATAAAAAATTAACACAAATAATTACTGCATTGGAGAGAGAAAAAAAAAGAAATAGTTAAACAATTAAAAAAATCAAACACTTCGGAATTAATGAACGGCTCAAAGGCGCTCGAGCGAACAACGCCAATTATTCAAAATTCCGCGCACTCATTGCGAAATGGAAAGCAAACCGTAATTGGTCCGACAAATATTGTCGTAAGAAGAACGCCGCTGATTTACGGGAGTTTCTCTCTCGGCGGAGCATTTCGGAAAAATAATTGCGCAACCATTCGGAGGGAGGGTGGAGGGGGTCTAAAGGTAAAAGGGTGTGGTCGTTAAAAAATGAAGAAAAAAAAAGGCGACACCTGTAAGAGGATGTGGAGGAGAGAAAGTGAAATTGCTCCGAGTCGTTCGATCATGTAAGAATGAATATTGTCATCTCGTAAGAGTGCACCGCGCCCATTTTTTTTTTGTTGCTTATTCTTGAACACGCAAAAAAAATATGAAGACAATGGGGTTTTGGAATAATAAATTCGGATTGCGTATAAATGATTCGCATTATGAATTTTCAATTCCGTTAATTAAATTTCCATATATTAATAATAAGTTCATCAGCAGAATAACGACGTTAACGGCCATGATATTTAAACACATAGATTGGATAAGGACAGGCGGAAAGACCTCTGGCCGATAGTTACTTATATCAGTAACTTCCATATTTATTAAAAACGTCAATTTATTGTTACTTATTGATTTTATTTATTTAATAATAATATATAAATAATAATAATAATCTTTATTAACAGATATATATAGCAAAAAAATATTAAATAAATATTACAAAAATTACAAAATCAAATATATTTTTTATGTGTTAATTGGCTATCGATCAATGGTCTTATTTATTTATTTTCTGATTAATTTTAGAAGTCGACGCGGATTTCTTCACGCAATGTCAACTCCACGATAATCGAGTAGAACTGAATGAATTATTTTTTTTAGATTAATCAAAATTTGAAGATTAATCTGAGGAAATTATAAATAAAGAGAAAACAAAACGAATTACAAACTGAAAGTTGTGAAATGACATAGACAATTTTTTTTTTCCTTTTGAAATACAATTTTATTAAGATTTATTATCTGTTCAAATCGAAACCGTAAAGCGGGTTTAATGCACCGCAAGTACACATTCCGCAATAATTAATTCCGCGAGTGAAAGTCATTATTATACCAGACAAAAGTCGGGTAATAGATATGAAAATCAAGCTGGGGAATTACTTCCCTCGGGTGCAATCGGGTGATTTTAGTAATCGATTATACTAAAATCACTCGCTGAGCTGTTTTTTTTTAATACTAATTGTTATCGAATTTATTAAAAATGAAGAAAAAATATATTAAACAGCTACGTGCCCAGTTTAATTTTTAATCTCTCTCTTTTTCTTTCTTTTAACAGACAGAGAATACGAATCCGAATTTATTAATTCAAATAATTTTAAAATGCGTGAGAAAGAACGCCCCCTTCCCCTTCACCATCCTTTAGGGAGTTTTATTGATGAGTCAAGTGAAGTCTTATATAAGTTTATTTTAAGAATACTTCACTTTTTAAGGGTGTTGCTTATCCGAAGTATTTTTTTAATAATAGAAACAGAGTATTTTTTACTTTACTGACTGTATAGACTCTTCGGTTTTCGGTTTTTCGTTGCTGTTAGAATTCGGGCGATTGTAGAATATCAATAATAATAATAATATTTTTTTTGTTATTGTAGAAACTAGAAAAAAAAACTGCGAAATTAAAAAAAATGTGTTTTATTTAATTTAATTTTATTTTTTATTTACAGTTTACAGAATCTCAATAATAAACACAGTTTTTTTTTATTGTAGAAATTAAAAAAAAAAATGGAAAAACTAAAAAAAACTGTTGTGTTTTATTTAATTTATAAATAGAAAAGAGTATTCATTCACTTATGCAATTCCATTAAATATTGAATTTATTTTGAAAAATGTTCTTAAACGAGTTACGCGCCCAAGTAATTGCACAATTTTAAGTGCAGTTATTGAAATAATTTATCACGTTGGCGAATTATTACGCAAGCATGGAACAGTTTACTGGATTGCTTGATTGCGTGTCCTGAAATTTCCTGGGTGCTATTTTTTTTAATTATAATGGATCAATATAGATAATATGCAATTGCACCAAGCAACTGATTTCCTTACTATCTTAATTTTTATAATAGCAAGAATAAGAAATTGATTGATTGAGCTGAGCGAAAATCAAAAAAATCAGAAGAATTTTATAATTAACAAGATGATACAACGAATCGTTTAATAATAATAATTGGTAACGTGTCCGAATGGTGTCACGGGATATATAAAATTTTGAAAACGGAATCTCGGGTAAACGTGCGTGAAATGAACGAATCCGAAGTCAAAATCTGTAGGAAACTTACCGTTTGGTCACAATTCGCATTTAAAGTAAATAAGCACATTGCGAGAATAAATCGTACACATGATGAAAATAGTCAGAATACTTTCCAAATATGTTTGTACACTCACCTAACCTAAACTAACCTAACCTAAACTAACCCAAACTAACCTAAACTAAACTACCCTAACCCAAACTAACCTAACCTAACATAACCTAAACTTACCCAAACTAAACTAACCTAAACTAACCTAACCTAACCTAACCCAAACTAACCTAAACTAAACTAACTCAAACTAACCTAAACTAAACTAACCCAAACTAACGTAACCTAACATAACCTAAACTAACCCAAACGAAACTAACCTAAACTAACCTAACTTAACCTAACCCAAACTAACCTAAACTAAACTAACCCAAACTAACCTAACCTAACCCAATCTAAACTAACCTAAACTAATCTAACCTAACCTAACATAACCTAACCTAACCTAAACTAACCCAAACTAAACTAACCTAACCTAACCTAAGTCGACAAAACGTGCAAAAGATCGTAAGTTGTACCAATCTATCCAATATTTTCATTAAAAAATCATTAATTAAATATGTATGTATTCTCTATTATTTTTTATTATATTGTACAAAATACATTCGATTTAGTGGAGCGGCGACGCCATCTATGTTTGATATCGTAAATTAAAATATTTATTATTTACAAATGGATCTAATATATATATTGATTTTTTTTACATAAACGTCACTTTCTGTATAAAATTAAAATCGTGATTTTGGCTGAGTAAATGAAAAAATCGCAACAAATTTGTTAACTTTCATCATAAATTAGAAGATTATTTCATCACGTGTACGATTTATACTCGCAATGTGCTTATTTAGTCGAAAATCGGATCAATTATAACCTCAAAATTGGGACTTTAAATGCGAATTGTGACCAAACGGTAAGTTTGCTACAGATTTTGACTTCGGATTCGTTCATTTCACGCACGTTTACCCAAGATTCCGTTTTCAAAATTTTATATACCCCGTGACACCATTCGGAAACCTTTCCTAATAATTATTATTATATAATAATTAAAGATGCGAAACAATTAAAATTACGACGAAACGTTTTGTTCTTGTTTTTTTGTGAACAATTAAACCGGCTTTAAACTCCGGCCATTATTATTGTGTGAAGACAAGCCGTTGTGCAATCGAAAATTGAGGCGTTTAAGAAACACGGGCATAACAATGAGGGCGGTTACAAAATTATGGAAAAACCTGAACATCGGCGGCGTCACGAATTTGAATTCTCGGTCATTGCGCAAAGACGATCGATCGCAATCTTCTTCTTCTTCTCCGCAATCCGAAGAAAATTCCACCTTGTGCAATTTCAGAAAAGTCAAGGCCTGGCTCGATTCATCAAACGGCACGGACGCTTCTGAATGGTCAGGTGCAAGGCTTTGTTTGTCCCATTTATTGTCGCTTGAATGATTTTTGTTGCGCATCAAACGTTTTTTTTTTGCTTATTAACGTAAAAGCACAGAAAATTTTCGTCTATGGTGAATGCAAATAGTGTTTCCTCAATTCTTTTTTACTTTTCGCAATTGCGCAATTTTAGCATTAATTAAGGAAAATCCCGTTAGGATTGCGCGTTTTTTTTTTGAGTTATGAAATTCCTTAATGTCATCAGGTAACGTCTTCGGAGTGGAAAGGTCAAAGCGCACCGATAGTTGGAGGGTCAAAATTATAATAAAAAGAAAATAATTCTGGCGAAACACTTGTTATTTTATTTTTAATTCCCTGACACGTGTTTCGGTCTTTACAGCTCATTATCGAACCTTTGATTATGATTTTCGTTATTTATAATATATTATAAAAATATAGAATAAAAATTTCGACCGAAAAGCGTGATGTTGTTCGTTGCAAAGTTGAGAACTGACTCTCGTTGTTAGAAAATAAAATATAAAAAAAAAACGTATAAAGCGAAAGGAAAATGTGTAATATATGTAAGTTAAACAAGAAAAGAGAAATATTTGGCGGAAAGTTTCGTGGCTGAAAATTATTTTAGAAGGGCGTTTACAATTTAATCCTTTGCTGGAGGATTAATTATCTCGAATTGAA
Source organism: Philonthus spinipes (assembly GCA_963082785.1). NCBI lineage: Eukaryota > Metazoa > Arthropoda > Insecta > Coleoptera > Staphylinidae > Philonthus > Philonthus spinipes. The sequence goes on from OY720316.1 coordinate 2,250,126, forward strand.
CAGGAAAAAATATTTTTATATGTAGAATTATAGCCAAACTTTTTTACATGCAACTTTCTGTGAGAATTCTCAACGGCCCAAAGTCAATAAATTGCAGAACAATTTATTTATTTACATACAGACACAGGATGAACAATTGAAAGATACTACTTAATTCATCAATTATTTTAAAGAAAACGCTTAACAAAAGATAAAATCACTTAACAATTAATAATCCTCCGTCCTTTTAAGACATTATAATTATTTTTTTTTTTAGAAAAATAACAAAAATCACTTACACTGCACTTTAAAAAAAATAATAACTGCACTAAAAAAAATTGTTTCAGTAGTCCGTGTCGAGGGACGAACGAATGGTGCACTGGTCGAGGGATCCGGGGATGGATACGTTTTATTTGAACGTCCGAAACGGGGCGGGTGGGGCGGTTGTTCCCCCCTTTCACTTCGCGGCCAGCTAGTAGGGGAAAGCGCCGAAGAAATTCACGAAAAGAAGCGCGCGCGTGCATTCAGGTATGACACCAGATTATACTAACTTGTTGATTTATTTATTTTTTGTAAGCCTGAGTACAAGCAATAAATTAAAGTTTCGAATTTCTAAAAAGAAAACAATAAAGTTCACCTCGACTTATCCCTGTATTTATAAGTCGAGGTGAACTTTATTGTTGGTTGACATCGAATTATATTTTTGAACGTTAAATTTACCTTCAGATTTTTCTTTTTAGGATTTTTTTTATCAAATATGCCATGATATTTCTCTATTTGACAGTTTAGGTTAGTTGGGTTCGATTAGTTTATGATAGGTTAATTTAGGTTAGGTTACGTTGCCGTGGCATAATAAACAATAACTAGCTACACTTTTTTTTATTAAATTTACCCTCATATTTTTCTTTTTAGGATTTTTTTTATCAAATATACCATGATATTTCTCTATTTGACAGTTTAGGTTAGTTCGGTTAGATTAGTTTATGATAGGTTAATTTAGGTTACGTTACGTTGTCATGGCATAATAAACAATAACTAGCTACGCTTTTTTTAAATTAAATTTACCCTCATATTTTTCTTTTTAGGATTTTTTTATAAAATACACCATAATATTTCTCTATTTGACAGTTTAGGTTAGTTGGGTTCGATTAGTTTATGATAGGTTAATTTAGGTTAGGTTACGTTGTCGTGGCATAATAAACAATAACTAGCTATGCTTTTTTTCATTATTAAATTTACCCTCATATTTTTCTTTTCTATTTAAAAACAAAAAATGAAAATACGTATCGATATTATTAAATCCTAGAGGCTGACTTTTTTTTAAAACGATAGTTTATCTCTTTCTACTAAACCGCAAGCTTGTAAATATCTATATATAAACAGGACAAGTTCGCCTTCCTTTAGTGGACGAACCAATGATTCGTGTAGTTCAAAATCGTTGACGATGCCACTTGAAATTAGACAAAAGGTGGCGCTTGCGTCGTCTTTAATTTATTATGATCTATGTATAACATAAAATATTACAATATTACCTTCTTTATGTTGGTTGTGGAGACTTTAATTATTTAAATAAAAATAGTTGTCCTTTCTCCTACTTATTTTTTTATTATTAAACTAAATATATTTCGGAAAATGATTAATTTTAATTTTATTTTTTTTAGTTTAATAAAAAAACTAAATGAAAATGCAATCATACTGAAGATGGAAACATAGTTTCCGAAATATATTTAGTTTAATAAAAAATAAGTAGGAAAAAGGACAACTATCTTTATTTAAATAATTACAATATATATTATAAACGTCTGCTAATTACCAATGGATTATGTATTTTCGTCCAAAACAATTCTACAATAATCAGGATGTAATATTGTATCATTGCTTATTATTTTTTCGTTTTTCAATCAATTAAAAGTTATTAGAAATTTTTTTTTTAATAAAATCAAGATCCGACCCACTTTCCTCCCAATAAAACACAAATTCCACAAACGCTCGGTTATTTATATTTTTTTAATCGCCCATTAACTTAATTTGTTCATTCATTCAAACACACCGATGTGTGTTTTTTTTTGCAACTAACATTAATAACTTGAATTTTTTGTTGTTGTTCCGGAAATAAAAATCACGACCGTTAACCCAAATATTCCCCGTTTTTTTTCTTCTTCTTCTTCTTCTTTAATTAATTAAATCGAAATTGTATAATAATCGACTCTTGGCATAATTCAACAGGATATTCTAATTTCGGTGATTGTTATTGCGAGTCGGATTTTGTGTAATTGGCTCTCGGTTGGCAGTGACCTTATTGGTTAATTCGGATGAAATTAAATTCGTTTTTTTTTTGTAATTTGTCATTATTGCCAATTTATGTTGCGTATGGTTTTTTTTGTAATAATGATCTGTATGAATATCGATTGCCAACGTCTCGAAAATTCGGTGATGAAAATTCCTTCCTGTTAAAACAGACCTGCCTGCAGCCATTCGCAGTAAACACACTATTAATTTCGATTGATGAAAACGCGTTTGCATAAATAGAAAAGACTTGGTTACTGTTATTTAAATAAATTAAATATTATTTCATTTAGTCTTATATAACATCGTTATATGTTCCTCTTTACTTCTCAGTGTGAGGTGAATTAAAAATTAAATGATTTGAAAATAATTATGTAAGGCATAGCTGCACTGACGAGGGATAGATCCCGAAACACGTGTCTGCAGATGGTCTTATATTAAGTAACATTCTTTTCTGTTTTTTTTTACATTGAATTTTTCTCGGATAAAAAATTTGTTGCATCATGCAATATTTTATTAAATAAATTAAGTAAAAAGAATAACGCTACACTCTTATGGGTATAAAGCTTTTTTTTTGATAATATAATTTGTCCGATGAAAATTTGCTGTTCTTTTAAAAAATAAAATTGTTATTTTAGATAATCATCTAACAATTAAAAATATTATGGCTATCTTGTAGCCCATAAAATTCCCTACAAAATGATATAGAACTCATTTCATAAATATGCTATATGAGAAGAAAAATGAACAAAATTCACATGTTCGAGAAATTATGCCAATATTTTGTCCGCCACTGTATATAAATAAAAAAATAATTTGAAACTAAAGTTTTTGATAATTAATAAATAACTAACTATCTAACTATAAATAACTAACTATCTTTATTCAAATGAGTATATGTATGTACAATAATATACAAAAATTAGAATTATATTCTGTAGATGATGAATCGGCTATCGATTAATAAATATTTTATTGATATGCAACAGCAAGTGTACATTATGTAATTTAATGGCGGGGGGCGGGGGGGTTTTGTTGTTGATATTTGTCCGAGAAGTAGTTGTTGCAGTGTCAACCAATAAATAGTAAAATCATAAAAAAGTGTGTTATAAACAAATAACACATTTTTTTTATACCAATTTTTACCAATGTGTTGAAATTTTATTTAATGGCTATAGTTTCTACGACTTTATGAAAAAAAAATATAATAACGAGTTAATGACACCCGAAACTGTAGTCATTATCAAACTGACTATAGTTTCGACGTCATTATCAAACTAACTGTTAGTTTTATATTGACTATAATGTTTGTTTTAGTTTTAGAATAAAATGCTGGTGTTAGATTGATTTTTTTTTAAATCATTTAATTAATCGATAATTTAATTTAGGTTCATGAATAATTTTTTTTTTAGTTGCATTTTATTCATTGATTTTTATTTTATAATTAAATATTTTCTTTTTTTATTGTTATTTTTTTATTATTACCCCTACACCACCATTATGGTAGATGGGGATTTTAGCTTATATATATATATATATATATATATATATATATATATATATATATAGAGAGAGAGAGGTTTTTTTTAGCAATATACATTAGGGGAAGTGTATACCTTCAAAAAACGCGAGTCAAACGCATTGAACCGATTAAATGTGTATGTTTAGTTGACTATTTGGCATACGTGTGTTCAGTTGCGTATTGTAGGCAACTAAACACACATACATTAATGCAATTAACTCGCGTATTTTGCAGGTATACATAGGGGAAATGTATACTGATAAAAAAAGCTCTCTGTATATATATATTTATATTTTTATTATTGAAAGTGAAGAAAGGAATAAAATATAAATATTAAGCTGAAAGGCCTTCGGTCGATTGCAGGATATAATTCTAATTTTATATATTATTGTACCTATATATACACAATATATAGGTACAATATTAATATTTATATATTATATTTATATATTTATTTAGTTATAAATATTACATCAAGAAAACTTCACATACCAAAAAATATCGTCGATATACAAACAAATTTAAAAAGTATCGAAAAACGATGCGCAACGAAGTAGAAGCCTTAACTATTTAATAAATAAATTCCCTCATATTAAAAGAAAATTGTTTTGTGATTTTTTTTAATAAAAACGAATTTGTATATTGCGCCCCATTTTTTTTTCTATTCGCATTTTTCCACGATCTATATCGAAATGCATCGAAAGAATCCGTTACGGGCATTCCGAAATAAACAAGAAATTCGTACGGCTTTCGTCTAGTGAAAGCTCTAGTCTCTGTAGCGACTGTGTCTGCTCCTTGCGTTATCCGGATCAGTAGGTGTTCCATGCCTGTGTAGGAATCTCTCGACAGGCGTCGATTGCGAAATGGATGTATGTACTTTTTTAGTGGACGATTGCCTTTTTTTTGCGCAACGGTTTCCATAAAAAAAGTAAATAATTTAAGAACGAGAAAATAAGGAAAGAGTACTTTTTAAAAATAAAAAAAATGTATGTTTTAATTGTTCCAGCTTACTGCTTGAATCAATCGAGAATAGATGAAAATCACGGATTCGTGGATATTATTAGTGAGATAAGACCAATTCGCAGACTTTTATAATATACGTTGTATATAGGTGTTATATTTTAATATATCGGACACTTTTTTCTCACTTGGTAAAACATTATTTAAAAAATATTAATTTGTACATCATTCTTGATAATGGCATAAAGCCGAAACTAGTAGAAAATAAAATACAAATAAGTGAAACAAAACCAAGTGAATTTAATTACAAATTAGTATTTTTATAGCGTTTATTCTCTTAGTAATAGTTATTTAAATAAATTAAATAAAAATGATTAATAAATAGCCCATGGCAGACTACTAACCCATTATTTTATTTTTTTAAATCTTTTTCCTTTCTACCGTTAGGTGTAAGGAGACTAACCCATTAATATGTATTGTAAATATAAATAATTTTTATTTAATTTATTTAAATAACTGTGACCAAGTGAATCAATAATCTGTTCTATTTAAATTAAAAATTATTATAAAACCCTACATCGAAAGGTAAAAGGGTCGATGAATAAAAAAAAATTAATTTGTATTGAAAATTATATTATGTTTGTCAATGAAAATTATGAATACAGGGTGATTCGGGAGGAATTGGACATGTCGAGGAAGCAAAAATAAGCTCAAATGTTTTTTTTGGAAGTTCAGCAATACAAAACATCTTTATTCAGACAGCAGAATTACAATTGTTTACAAATATTTATATTTACGATACATATCGATGGGTCATGGAGGTCTTTCTGCCCTACCCAGCAATACATTCTCCTTTAATTTTACAAATTGCTATTGTTCGAAATATCTCTGAAACAAATGAAAACCGGACTTGAACATATAAGTTGTATCGAGCGAAATCGAATAATATTAGTAATTGAGTATTTCTCGTTCTTATTAGTAATCGAGTGTAATACTCGATTACTAATATTATTACTATATAATATATGTGTCATTTCAAGTATTTAAAACGAAAAAAGTGATTTCAAATTTATGTTTATTAATAAATGGGAAGTAATTCTTGATATTTTTATATAAGTAACATTTGTAAAATTGTAATATACTTAATTTAGCATTAATAAAAGATCGACTTTGTCTTATTTTTGCTTCTTGGATAAGTCTTAAAAATATTTCAATTTCCTTTCGAATCTTCGAGAATTAATATTCAATCTCAAATTAATCCTCGTTTACGCCGCACTGGAATTAAAAAAAATCCTAATAAAATATTTTTGGCATTCGAAATAAAAAATAAATATTATTAATGCAATCTCAGTAGAAACAATCTCGCGGAGTTTTTGGCATTCCAAATAAAAAATAAATATTATTAATGCAACAATCTCAGTAGAAGCAATCTCGCGGAGTGTCAATGAACTTGAACTTTTCATTCGGAGCAAAATCGGGTAGAAGCACACGCGACTTTCTCCGGGTTTTGCGCGCGGACGACATCCAGGTTGAATCGAAAGGCTCTTTCTTGGCTGCTGCGCACGGACCGTGGATTAATCGAACCGCCACCTGTCTCTCCTTGCTCAAGTGAATTCGCTGATTTAAAAGAAGGAAAGAGAGAATGAGGAAAATAACCAAAAAAAAAAGAGCACATAAAATTAGCGCTTTCTTTTCGCCTTTAAATTTTAAGAGCGTTCGCATAGTGTAAACTGTTTCGTTTATTATTATGGTTTTTGATAATGATGCAAGAGAGATAACAAAATTGGGTATGAAACACGGCAGTTGTATGCTAGGATTCTTATTTAATTTATTACCTACAATTTTTTTTGCAGGAGTAGAATGTAATCAGCGCTTTTTTAGATATTGAGCTTTCGGTTCAACTATGATGCCCAAAAAATTGGCCACTACTTTACTTATTCCCCTCAAAATGTGTGTATTGAAGCCAGTTAATTCCGTATTTTGGGAGTTTACTCCTAGATTCCTTTATCTTCAAACGTATTCCCCTCAAAATGGATGTATTGAAGCCAGTTAATTCCGTATTGTGGGGGTTTACTCTTAAACTCCTTTACCTCCAAACGTATTTCTCTCAAAATGTGTGTATTGAAGCCAGTTAACTCCGTATTGTGGGGGTTTACCCCTAGACAACATCTATCACACCACACTACCGCTTTGTCCAATGCCCTTTGCATGAATTCCGTACTCGCAACTTGAGTAAATTTGATGTAAAACAACTGCTTAAAAATCCCAACAATGAGAAATGTTTTTTTTTTTTCGGCGTTACATCCAAAAACAGTAAAGTAATCTATGGATCTGGATTTATTCTAGATGGACTGTTAGAGGTTACAATAATATTTGTATAGAAGGAGTCTGTAACCAACCTTTATAATTAGTCTACCAATTACTCGCATCACAAACAGTAAAGACACACCCATTGGACTCTCCTTTTTGGTTACAAAACTTCACTCAATTTAGACCGATAGGAGAGACTGTACTGATGAGGATTACATCCCGAAACACGTCTCTACAAATAACTTTATTATACGTATTCAGTATTTACATTTTTGTGTTCGATTAAAAAAAAAACGTTACTCTATCACCTTTGCTCGATAACCCAGGACAATCAAATACTTAATAAATTCTTGGAATTTTGTATGCACTGCGATTTTGCAATTTTCATTAATTAATTAACAAATTCGTAGAAAAACGAAAAAACAATGACGATATGTAGATCGTCATTGTTTTTTCAAACAATGACGATATGTAGATCGTCATTGTTTTTTTTTATTTACAGATCTACACAGTTTTCAGTAGTATTTTAGAAATCTCATTAATTTCAGATATGTTACTTATTATGTATTTCAACAAATCTTTTGCGAATATCTAATTAGACTCGAAAAAAAAAAAGAAAATTTATTTGCATAAAGAGAAATTCCATTATATCCGAGTGGATTCGCAAGATTTAATGCTACGTAATTACAGTATGCATTCTAAGTAATTCGTATTATAATAACGTATCGGTTTATGAATTATTCAGCATATGCGCCACATTTCATGGTGTTTAATTTACAAAACGTACGCATTTTATTGTTGATTATTACAAAAACGTCATAATTCAAACGTGATTTTACCCGATATTTTGAAGACACTTTAAAGTGTATTATGAGATAAATTCGCTTCCTATTTAAAATAATAACAAATTAATTATTATTTAAATACAAACACAATATAATTAAAAAAACATGTTTTTTTTTATTCACCATTCTCTGTCGTATTTCACGATTTTCACAATTCTATGCAATTTAAAATAATAACGAATTAATTATTATTTAAATAGAAACACAATATAATTAAAAAACATGGGTTTTTTATTCACCATTTTCTGTCGTATTTCACAATTTTATAGAAACCCCAAATACAATATAATTAATAGTCCCTTATATAAAACTACATTAAAACAAAACGAGTGTTAATTGTAAGAGGGGGAGGGGTGGGGTGTTTTTGAACGCAGATTTCGGAGTGTTCCAAATCTTGCCACCAGAACGAGTGTCGCGCTTGTGCTGTACAACTTAATTGCGTTTAATTCCAGCAATCGAGCGATTGAGAATTCCTTGTTTGTTTCGTATTTGAAATATCTGCGCCGGTTTGAAAGTGTAATTAGTGCGATTGTTGTCGACAATTATCGGCAGTTGCTGCGAGTCATATAAACACGCACTAAACATCTGTACCGGGCATCTGTTCGTCGTTTATTTACTTTCTATTTACGTTCCGAGATTTTCATTTCGCGGATTTTCATAATACAATTCCACGCGACATCTCTACTGTCAGGACTCAAAGTTGGTGGCGGGAGATGGAGCAACCAGGATTTATGATGGTGGAGAAGATGGAGCATCACTACGAGGACTGGAGGTAATGGAAATGATGGAGCTTCACCACTAAAACTTTTGGTAATGGAAATAATGAAGCATCACCATTAGAACTTTTGGTGATGGAGATGATCGAGCGTCACTTTTAGGACATTTGGTAATGAAAATGATGGAGCATCACCACTAGAACTTTTGGTAATGGAAATGATGGAGCGTCACTTTAAGGACATTTGGTAATGGAAATGATGGAGCTTCACCACTAGATCTTTTGGTAGTGGAAATGATAAAGCATAACTATTAGAACTTTTGGTGATGGAGATGATGGAGCGTCACTTTTAGGACATTTGGTAATGGAAATGATGGAGCTTCACCACTAGAACTTTTGGTAATGGAAATGATGAAGCATCACCATTAGAACTTTTGGTGATGGAGATGATGGAGCGTCACTTTTAGGACATTTGGTAATGGAAATGATGGAGCATCACCACTAGAACTTTTGGTAATGGAAATGATGAAGCATCACCATTAGAACTTTTGGTAATGGAGATGATGGAGCGTCATTTTTAGGACATTTGGTAATAAAAATGATGGAGCATCACCACTAGAACTTTTGGTAATGGAAATGATGAAGCATCACCATTAGAACTTTTGGTAATGGAGATGATGGAGCGTCACTTTTAGGACATTTGGTAATAAAAATGATGGAGCATCACCACTAAAACTTTTGGTAGTGGAAATGATGAAGCATCATCACTAGAACTTTTGGTGATGGAGATGATGGAGCGTCACTTTTAGGACATTTGGTAATGGAAATGATGGAGCTTCACCACTAGAACTTTTGGTAATGGAAATGATGAAGCATCACCATTAGAACTTTTGGTGATGGAGATGATGGAGCGTCACTTTTAGGACATTTGGTAATGAAAATGATGGAGCATCACCACTAGAACTTTTGGTAATGGAAATGATGAAGCATAACTATTAGGACTTTTGGTGATGGAGATGATGGAGCGTCACTTTTAGAACATTTGGTAATGAAAATGATGGAGCATCACCACTAAAACTTTTGATAGTGGAAATGATGAAGCATCACCACTAGAACTTTTGGTGATGGAGATGATGGAGCGTCACTTTTAGGACATTTGGTAATGAAAATGATGGAGCATCACCACTAAAACTTTTGATAGTGGAAATGATGAAGCATCACCACTAGAACTTTTGGTGATGGAGATGATGGAGCGTCACTTTTAGGACATTTGGTAATGGAAATGATGGAGCATCACCACTAGAACTTTTGGTAATGGAAATGATGAAGCATCACCATTAGAACTTTTGGTAATGGAAATTATAAAGCATAACTATTAGGACTTTTCGTGATGGAGATGATGGAACATCACCACTAGAACTTTCGGTAATGGAAATGATGAAGCACCACCACTGGGACTTCTGGTAGTGAAGATGGAGCATCACTTGCAGGGTGTGAATTCAACTCACCACTTTGGCCTGGAGAGGCCCTGTTAACTCGACGTGATTCTTCCATTCAAAGTTTGATGTACCCCAAAAACCATTGTCCTAAACCGTATAACCACTTGGAGCACTGAACGCAGAAATGTTTCTTTCTGAATCATTTCTATCCTTATAACGCAGCGTTATACCAAAAAAAAAACAGTAAGGTAATCTGTGGCTCTGTATTTAGTCTAGTAGTCCATGTTGCAAAACCACTTAATTTGGACCGATAGGGGAGACTGTACTGACGAGGCATACATCCCGAAACACGTCGCTGCAAATGACATTATTGCACGCATTCACATTTTTGTGTTAGATTGAAAAAAAAAATGAAAAAAAAAAAACCTTGCTTTATCAATATCACCTCTGGTCGATAAAAAAAACCTTGCTTTATCAGTATCACCTCTGGTCGATAGCCTAAGACAATCAAAGACTTTCATTTTATTCTGTTTGCATACTTTATGGTAATATTTTAAAAAATGCATGCAATTATTTGAATATATCAATTTTACGTATACTATGTTTGTATATTGCTTATGTTAAATCATATACACATATCTTGATTATTATCACACTAAATCGTTAAATAACCATCGATTAATGGATACAACAACAACCAAAAAAAATAAAATGAATACGCCGCGAGGAAAAGCGTTTTCATTAAATATTATGCCGGTTATTCCTACATTTATGGATGTTAGCATATTCGCTGCTCCGCGGCGCGAGATAGAAAGTGTTACTGTTGGGACTCGGAGGTTTTATATGGCGATAACCCGTTCGGAATAACTCAATACGACATTACGACGGCGTAATCCTGGTATACGTATACAGGTAAGTGCGTTTTAAATCATAATTTTAATAAATGAAATATGTAGGATTTTAATAACAATCATCTTTATTTACAGATTATTATAAAAAAAACTATTTTTTTTATTTAATTTTGTCGGCGTTAACTTGATGGTACATTTTCAATTTAGTATATAAAGAAAACAAAATCCACTTGGATTAAATCCAAGTATAAAAAAGTAATTTTGTTTTCTTTATATACTATATTTTTTAAATAAAACACTTTTTCACTTTGTTTGTATAACTTGTTAACAAGTTATACAAACAAAGTGAAAAAGTGTTTTATTTAATAAACTCAAAATGTATAACCAAGTGAAAGCCTTAACAATCAACAAACTATATTTTTTTATAATCATCTCAGTAAAAAGACACAAAAGTGGAAACAATCAATTTTGATTGGGACAAACAAAATATCTTTATGAGTTAATAATAAAAATGTTAGACATAGCCGTTTTGTTTTATATTAACGTTTAATCGTATTGAGATTATTTAAAAAAATGAAAACAAAAAAAACTATTCGTTTTCTTAGATGAAATGCACGTTTTGTAGAAAAGTAAAAGTAAACGCTCGTTCTTGTTTTATTATTATTTTTTGTTTGCTTCAATTTGCTTTTTAATGGAAAGTGCGGGAATTAGACATTTTTATTTTTTTTGCTACTTTCATACGTCAAACATTCGACTTATTTAAATTGTATAATTTTCTATTTTAAAATAATTGATTTATAATTAAAGGGGGGGGTTAATTTAAATCTTCGTTTAAATTGTTCCGCTAAAAATTTATGAGATTAATTTAAATCTTACTAAGGCCCAGCAGGCTGAAGCCTGGGGCTGCCAGATATTAGATGTAGCCAATCATGACAAAAAAACACTAATTAAATGTTGTTTTTTAATTAATAAGATAAGATGGTCAAAGGCCTCCACATGTAAATGGGGGGGTTAATAACCAACTGAAACTTTTTATGCCCATAATATTAAATGATTGAGAAATGATTAGTTTAAAACTAGAAATAACATTCACTTTTTGTTTTAGTTAATACTTATTAAGTAAAACAAAAAAAAAAAACACTTCAAAAACAAAATACACTTCAATGTCCGGCGTGGGTATTTGCCCGGGAAGTAGTTGTTATAATGTGCATTTGTTTAACGTACTTACGTAGCGTAAGTCAATAGTCACAGAGCTAAATGTGGAAATAATTTATTAATTATTTTCAAATCATTTTTATTTAACACTTCAAAAACAAAATACACTTCAATGTCCGGCGTGGGTATTTGCCCGGGAAGTAGTTGTTTTAATGTGCATTTGTTTAACGTACTTACGTAACGTAAGTCAAAAGTCACGGGGCTAAATGTGGAAATAATTTATTAATTATTTTCAAATCATTTTTATTTAATATATAAAAACAAAACGAAGTGTTTTTATATATTTTTATATATATTTTGCTTAATAAATATTAAGTAAAACAAAACAAAAGTGAATATCATTTCCAATTTTAAACTAATTATTCATAATGTTTTACCAAGTGATTAATGAGAAGAAAGATTGAGAAATATTATTTTTGAAATAATAAAACCTTTTAATATTCAAAATCTTCCATCAAGTGATAAGTAAGTCAAGAAATATTCTGAAATAATGTTTGAGATTAATTTAAATTAATCCCCAACATAATTTCAGATTTTTTTTATTATTTTAAATTATAGTTTAAATGAATTCCCAATTATAATTTCAGAAATAATATTTCCATTCAACGGGATGTTGAATCGTTTAAAGAAATCTTTTTTTAAAAAAGGCTGTTGACGATGATGATTCAGGCTGACTTTAATGATTCACCTCGCGTTAAACAAAAAAAAACTTTAAGTTCAAGTATGTTTAAATGTCAATTATCGCGGAGAATGCTCGGCGTACAAATCGATTCCTTCTCGAAATAAAAATTAGAAGGAAAGAGGAAAAAATTACGCGAGCGCTTCAATGTCAACTTGTTCCGGAGATGAAGAATGTACACGAATTATAAAAACAAAATATTAAACAAAAGAAATATAAGAAACATTATGTATAGTTCTTTTGTTTAATATTTTGTTTTTATAACACGAATTATAAAAACAAAATATTGAACAAAAGAAATATAAGAAACATTATGTATATTTATTTTGTTTAATATTTTGTTTTTATAACACGAATTATAAAAACAAAATATTAAACAAAAGAAATATAAGAAACATTATGTATAATTCTTTTGTTTAATATTTTGTTTTTATAACACGAATTATAAAAACAAAAGAAATATAAGAAACATTATGTATATTTCTTTTGTTTAATATTTTGTTTTTATAACACGAATTGTAAAAACAAAATATTAAACAAAAGAAATACAAGAAACATTATGTATATTTCTTTTGTTTAATATTTTGTTTTTATAACACGAATTATAAAAAGAAAATATTAAACAAAAGAAATATAAGAAACATTATGTATAGTTCTTTTGTTTAATATTTTGTTTTTATAACACGAATTATAAAAATAAAATATTGAACAAAAGAAATATAAGAAACATTATGTATAGTTCTTTTGTTTAATATTTTGTTTTTATAACACGAATTATAAAAACAAAATATTAAACAAAAGGAATATAAGAAACATTATATTTCTTTTATTTAATAATTTGTTTTTATAATTCGTGTACATTTATGAGAATTAAATAAAGTATAATCTTGCGAAAAATTATACCTTAAAATAATTTTTTTTTTATATTTTTTTGATCAATGAGAATCAAATTGATGTTACATAAAATCAACTGTATTTAAAGACTTTTCTTGTTTGGTTAAGAGTTGACTCTTCTTAAACAAACTAAAAATATAAACTTCATTAAAAACGACGTCGACGAGGCGGATTATTTCTTTCACACAGCTTACGTAAGTCTAAGGATTGTTAATTATTGCGGCGTACGCAATCCGCATAAGAACAATCATTTCTCTCATTGCAATTTGTCGGTAATTGGAAGATTGAGCAGTACTCGAAATTGGCTCCATCGCGTTATCCTTGAACGGATTCGATTGTTCCATAATAAAAATTAATTCGGATTCAAAATTTTCAACTAGGTCTACTTGATTAATTTAGTTTATTGAAATCCAAATACAACAAATTTTTTTAGAAGTATTCTTTAGAAGTATTTTGAAGAAACTATCAAGTATATGATGTCTTGTAGTTTTTTTAATTTTATTGTACTTGTAATTTGAAAAAAATCTATATTTACATTTTGTTTTGTATGTTAACAAATACAGCACAGACAGATTGGAGAAATTGCAGATTGCACTGCAAAATTGCAGATTATTGCAGCAAGATGGATGAAATGACGCTACAAGATTAAACGCTAACCCATAATAATTAAATAAAAATAGCTTATTTTTTGTCTATCCCTCTCTCTCTCTCTCTATTTAAATTACATAGGGGATGTGGAAATCCGTGCTATTAAAAATATAAATAATAATAATAAATGAGATGAAGCCATTAAGGAAGTCCAGAGAAAGGCTGTTCGCAATGCGCGCTGACCGCGGTCCGAATGGAAGCAATAAACTATTCGGAACGGCAACGGATTGCGGCAGATTCGGTCCGTGTCGACCAATTCGCACGGAACCGAAGATGGTAAATGGGTTGAATATCTGGTTATCCAATAGAATTTCCTAAATCAAAGCAGAAAAAAATTATCTGTATTTTTTATTATTATTATTATTATTATTATTATGGCGTTTATGTTGTAGAAGAAAAAAATAGACTGACTCAAATTAAAATTGTTTTCAAACTATTGATTGACAGGTTATAACCTAACCTGTCAATCAATAGTTTGACAGGTTATAACCTAACCTGTCAATCAATAGTTTGACAGGTTATAACCTAACCTGTCAATCAATAGTTTGACAGGTTATAACCTAACCTGTCAATCAATAGTTTGACAGGTTATAACCTAACCTGTCAATCAGTAGTTTGACAGGTTATAACCTAACCTATCAATCAATAGTTTGACAGGTTATAACCTAACCTGTCAATCAATAGTTTGACAGGTTATAACCTAACCTATCAATCAATAGTTTGAGGTTACTTGTTTTTTGGGTACTATTGATTGATAAGATTTATAAGATGATAGTACTCATCCTATAACAAATAGTATTCATCTTAATCAATAGTTTGAAAACAACTTGAATTTGATAGAAAAGAGTATTCATTCACTTGGTCACAGCTATTTAAATAAATTAAATGAGTGAATCTATTTTTTTTTTCTTCTTAAATATAACCGCCATACAGGAAATCAGAAGAAACAAAATTGCTAGATTTATTGAAAACATTGCAAAACTGCAGCCATTTGATTGACATGGTAGGTTATAGTATTCATCCTAATCAATCAATAGTTTGAAAATAACTTACTTTTTTACAATATTTTAAAGTAAAAAAAATCAATGTGTATAAGATGGTTTTTGTTTTATACACATTGTTTCCCATTTTTTTTTTTCTGGTTTTAATTGACATAATTTGTTAGGTATACAGGAAACAAATTCCACGAGGCACTTTGCGCATTTCCCTGCACACGTTGTGATATAATCTAATTTTCTTTTTTTAAAACTATTATTATCGCCATATACGCTCTGAGCGTGTGTTTATATAATGATTTAGGTGATCCCGTATGGGCGAAAGAGAGCAAAAGCGAGTTTACTTTCTCCGCCCGATGACAATTTATTTTTCATTGCGCGGAGAACCTCGCCCGTTGAATTAGTCTCGAAAGTATCCATAAATAAACTTTTATATGAATTTTAATTTTAAAGAAAATAATAAATAATTGATAGATAGAAAGACAGCTGAATTACAGTCGATCTTTATTTTTTACACAATGAGTGTTTTTATTTTAATTTATTCGAGATTACTTATAATTAAAGCTTATACCACAGTATACGTATACATATACTGTGCTTATACTGTGAAGCAAATAATACATTATTATACAGTGCATTTTTTTATCGAGGAACATAGGAAAATCTTTTCGTCGTGTTAATGGTTTTTCTATGGTATGGATTTTGATCAAATTAAACACACATTTAATTTAGAGTAATATGTACAAAATTCAGTACTTTTTAAACTATTTTAAACGCGTTTTATGTTTTTAAAATTGATTTTAAATGATAATAATTTTGAATATTTTTTTTTAAATAGTAGGCTTAGTTCACTGACATCAATCGTAATTGTCAAAGTGTTCCAATTTATTGTACTCCTTTTATTGAAAGAATGTCGGTTTATACCACCCAAGAAAACGTTAAAATGGTGATGGAATACATAAAAGGGCTATCAAGTAGACAACTTCAGTAGATGTCAGAGAACTAAGAATATTAATTAAGAAAATATTTAAAATTATCATTATTTTAAATCACTATTTAAAACAATAAATGCATTTAAAATAATTTAAAAACTGCTGAACTTTGTACAAATTACTCTAAATTAAATGTGTGTTTAATTTGATCAAAATCCATACCATAGAAAAACCATTAACAGGACGAAAAGATTTTCCTATGTAAATCCCTATGAGGCCTGGATAAAAAAATGCACTGTATATTTGTTTTGTTCAATACTTATATTTCGTTATTGTTTATATGATTAAAATAATCGGCACAATATCAGTTCTTTTTTATATGTATTTAAAATAAATCATAAAATAAATTACAATTAATGAAAATCACTTTAAATCAAAAAATTATATAATTACAAGGATTTCGAGGAAAGCCAAACGCGTTGTTTTTCCGTCGTCTTCAAATTGGCGGCGACGAAAACTTTGACGGCGTCGATCTTCAAATCCGACGCCCTCTTCGCGCACTTCAGCGCACTCAGAAGGACGCACCAGCCCTCTGCGACGTTGGGGTAAGTGTGCACGGCGCTCTGCGCGGCTTTCAATCCCTCATCGAAACGCCCCGCCATCAAGGACGCCAGGGAAACAACGCAAAGGACCTGCAATTAAAAAAGAATAAATTATTAAAAATCTACCAAGAAAATAAATTGAAAAAAAAAAATACACTAACACTTGATTCATAATATTGTAAAAATCACTTTATATTCTTCACAATATTGTGAAGAAAATGTTAATTCCATTTCAGTAATTATTTAATTGATGCCATCAGACATTTGGTTAACTTCCATTTCGGTCTATTAAATAAAAATGATTTGAAAATAATTAATAAATCATTTTCACATTTAGCTCTGTGACCCTTGACTTACGTTACGTAAGTAAGCACATTAAAACAACTACTTCCCGGGCAAATACCCACGCCGGACATTGAATTACATAATGTACACCTGCTGTTGCACATCAATAAAATACTGCATAATGCAACAAATTTTGATCCGAGAAAAATTTAATGTAAAAACAACAAAGAAACGTTACTCAATTTAAGGCCATCTGCAGACACGTGTTTCGGGATCTATTCCTCGTCAGTACAGTATGTGAAAATGATTTATTAATTATTTTCAAATCATTTTTATTTAATATATTTAAATAGATGTGACCAAGTGAATGAATAATACTCTTTTCTATTCCATTTCGGTCTTTCGGACCTCGCTAGACCAGTGTGTTTCATGTGCAATACCTTGATAGATTAGGCAAAAGATTATTCAGTAGAAAAATATAGTAATTAACACTATTAGAATTTATTAATAATTAACTTCTAACTTAATCCGCGCTGAAGCATTTTTGAATTAATTAAGATATATTTTATTAAATAAAACACGTTTTCAGTTTGTTTGTATAACTTGTTATTTTATTTTAGTGACTATAGTTTCGAAGCATAGAGCATCGTTATCAAACTAAGAGTGATTTTCAAAACAAATAAGTCGGATTATATAGGCGGTATAACAGCTTTGAAAAGGGGGGTGTAGATTAGGTCAAGCTGGTCTTTGATTACGGGGTTTTCCGGATTAGCGCGAGCTCTATGAAACTCAACCAAGTGAAAGCCTTAACAATCAACAAAAGGTATATTTTAATTAAAACACTTGGTTTGTTTCACTGTTTTTATTCGAAGTTTATGATTTAATAATAATTTGTACTCTATGAATAAATTCCATTTTTAAAAAGTAAACAAAAATCTGCAATAACTTCTATGCTTACATAAGTCGAAAAAAAAACAAGATTCCTAATATAGTTGTTTGTGTTTCTTTTTCTCGCGCACTCACCTTCGTGACGTCCATTTTTGATTGGCCTAACTTCATTGCAGTCAGCGCGCACTTCGCCGTTTCCGAGGACACCTTTCTGGTCCTGTGAAGCCTCAGCAGCAGGGTAGCAAGGGACAGCCAGAGCGAGCCTTGATCCGGATGCCTGTGGACCAGCTTGCTCAACTCCCGCACGGCTTTCACTTTCTCACCCTGCAAACAAACAGTAACAAAAATGTATTATTTCTTAGTATATTGTTGTCTAAACAGTTTTTTTTAGGATACTTAACACAAGATTATTAAATTAAAGTTTTGCCCACACACTTCGGCGATTATCCCCCAAGTAAGTCGTCAGGTTTATAGAGGACGTGGGACTGCTTGCGAAGTGATTGGGTAAGAGCAGAGCAATGGATCTTATAAGTCGCAGTTCGCGAGATTATAAGCCGCAGTTTGCGAGATAATCGGGGCTATTCTATAAGGGGAATGTTAAGTTTTACATGTACGTTATTAATTATTTTTATATTCCATCACATCACACTGTTATATTCATCACAGTTTAAGCAGCTTTTGTAATAGATATATAAAGCAGCTTTATATATCTATTACAAAAGCTGCTTAAACTGTGATGATAAATATAACGTACACGTTAAACTTAGCATTTCCCTTAAGGAACAGCTCCGAATGGCCCTGTGTAACGTATAACTAATGTTTTTATTTTGTGAGATTTTCACTTCCTGGTAAGTATTACGGCTATTCCGTGTTAAATTCATTGTGTACGTTATTAGATATAATCACAATCTAAGCAATACGTAGAAACCTACCTGCAGAAAGTAAGCGCTCGCTATCAGCACGCCGTAATGGTGTAAGCATTCCTTGGAGTCTTTGATCGTTTCCAATTCCTTCAGCACCAGATTCGCCAGGTTAAAGTCGTTGTGCAGTAAACCCAGCGAGAGGGTGGCGTACAAACCCCACGGGGATCGCGGTTTTAGTTGCGTGCTGAAAATCAGACTCGATTTAAATGAAATGAGAGTACGCTTTCTCTAGTCTTCCTAACTCTATGTTTATTGGCTAGACATGCTCATTATTTACGTAATCGCTATCATAGATTTGTTTACTCTATTTTATTCCACCTCTTTTAATCCCCGCGTGTTACATCGATTGCTATTGGATAGTGTGCAATTGTTTTTATTTTATTTTTTTACCTACGCAGGCGTACGTACCTTTGAAAGAGCAGCGTTTTCGCGGCATCGGGCCCTTGAAACAGGTACGCCATCGACGCGAGCGCCACCAGCAAATCCGATTGGAAGCCCTGCTCCTCCGTCAACCAATGCAACGCTTGCTCGTAAGCCTCGTACGACTCTTCATACTGTTCATCTGAAACAATCACGACACGATTTATATAAAAGAGTAATCGCTGTTGAATGTAACCAATCGAGCTTAGAGTCTAAAATTGATCGAACAGCAATTGTTAATTTCAGGTGTTAAATCCCTATCTAAATTCACGTGAAGTCAAGCAATTCTTTATTTTTCTACAAAGATCTGAAGCTTGATGGGGGTTACCTTTGAAGAGAGCCAAAGCCAAGCCGCTCCCGCTGTTGAACGTGGCCTCCTGGACGTTCTTGTAGCAATTGACGGCCTCCCCGGGCTTTTCCAAATTCATTAGCGCCCGCCCCAGGTTCACGTTCACGTGATCCATGCACTCCTTCTCGCCGTACCGGGACGCGTTCTTGTAGGCTTTCCCCGCGTCGATCTTCAGACCCATCCTCTCCCGCATCACGCCCAGCATATTCCACGCGCAGGGATCAGTAGAATTATTTTCTATAAACAACAACAAAGACACAAAAAAAATTTTTAATTTCCTTCTCTATTTTTATATTTAATAAACAACAAGCATTGTAATTGCACAATCATCAGGTGTTAACGAAAATGCAAATAGAAATGGGAAGAAGTTTCACTAAATGATTCCGCGGCGAGCTCTAATTGAGGAAATCCTCGGCTTTCGTTCATTGGGCAAATATTTGTTAAAAAATAAAAGTGGACCGAATTTTAATAAAGCCGGCAAACAAACCGCACGGTACACAAATATAAATGCCGGGGAAGAAAATGGTGGAGCGCAGAAAATTCGCGAAACTACGCTCCTCAGGATGTACGTGAAATTGTTTTTAGTGCTCATTTTCGTCACGGCGTGTTTCGCCCAGGATGACACCCAGGAAATCGCGAGGAAACGATACAAGCACAAATTTGGTTTGCGTAAGTAACAATTTTGTTATTAAAAAAATGAAAATATTTAATTTACACAACTGAACAATTAATTAATCATTATGTTATTATTTAAATAATTCAATTCCACAACCAATTACATTTTGTTATTGATTAAAACAAGTTTATTATTGATAATGTAACTGATTATATTAATTATAATAATAATTAATAACTTATTAGACTTTGTAGGCTAAGTCTAATAAGTTAATTATTACTCGCAACAGGCGCACATTATTGCGCACTCAACTCTAAAGTTACAAACACCATATTTTAAATAATTAATAGATGCATGATTTGTTATTAATAAAAGTAACATTTTTTTTTTGTTTTACATAGGCTTTTAGGTTTAGATAATGTATACAGATAGGTCCTCATTAAGAGTGGTAATGACACTTAAGTTTAAAACTAATATTTGTAAAGAAAAGTTTTTACAAGTGTTTTTCTTATATTAATCATTTAAATCTTCATACAACTCACAACCATTTATATCATTAAAACTAAAGTTTATTTTTTGTAGATCATCATGGAATCTATTACTATTTAGCCTTCCTCGCCGTTAAGGTGAAAATAGTCTTCCTAATCGGCTCGCTGATCTCCTTCTGGATGTTCGCCGGGAAGCTGTTCGCGATCCTCAAATACGGTTTCGCGAATTTCAAATCGGCGGAACCGGAGAAAATTTTCGTGCAACCGACGCATCCGACTTTTTACGGCACCACTGGCTCCAGCTATTTCGACCACGATGCCTCAGGAGACAGGGGTGATTATAAATATGGGCGAAACATCGATGAGGGCGCAGTTAACGAGGCGATGGCGATGTTCAGAAGCGTGATGCAGAAGTGAGTATTATTTACGACCAACATTTTAACCACATGGGTTAAAATGTTGGTCGTGAAATACGACAGAGAATGATGATTTCTGTCGTATTTCACGATTTTCACCATTCTATGGAAGATTTCCTGGACCACATCGGACTCCCCATTACTCCCTGTATTATTTACGAATTAAAAATGGTTTATTTTATTTCTTATTGTTTTTTTCTTTCTTATTTTGTAGATTTGATTTAAACGAATACGCTTTCGAATCAATGGACCTCAAAACAGAAGAATGCCGCAAGAGGTTTGTCTGCGAGGTCGATTACAAGGCGAGGAAAAATCCGCTGTTGATGCTCGGAATGCAAATGATAAAGTGAGTCAGTTGAATCTTTATTACTTATATATATCAAGCCAGCTATTCTAGTTTAAAGTAATTAAGAAGTATATCCGATACGATCAACTCAATCTTAGTTTGTGGTATTAATTAGACCTTTATTTTTCAGCGACAATTCATTGGATAAGTACAAAACAATGAGCACGATAGAGGATATCGATGAATGCTCGAAATTATATCCTGGATGTGAGATTAACTCAGCTGATACTTAAAATAATTTTTTATTTTGTTACCTTAAATCAGCTCAAACTTACACCTATTTATTAATATTTATTAAGAAAATATCAGAAATTAAGCGAAACGACTATACTTTTTTTTTTGTTCACTTAACCACTGGAATTTACACTAAATTAACAGCTCCGACTATATCTAGCAGACGTCTTATTTAATGATGACTACTAAACTAGGTTAGGTTAGGTAGCAGTAGTAGGTTCACTTAGGCCCATTACCACTTAAAAATTATATGTGATAACACACATATAATTTTTAAGTGGTAATGTCAACAATTTAAGGTAAGAAAGTAAATGATGAAATCGTTGTTTCAAAGGCGAACTTGTCCTCGTTATGAAACCAGGAAACGAAATTCATTTATTAAAATGTTTCAATTTTTGTAATTTATATATATATAATCTAAAATCCCCATCTACCATAATGGTGATGTCGTGGTTGTAATTTATAAATATTTATAAAAAATTTGATAATTATCGAAATTAAATTCATTTTATTACCCACCTGTGTACCAAGTCAACGCATCGCAAGCAACTGGCACAGCGTGCATGTTATGAATCGAGTACAAAACAGCGTCGGGAGGCGATTCCAGCAGTGTCTTACAAACCCAGTAGGCGTACCCCAAAGCACCCTGCTGGTGTGCCCCGAGTTGCGTGGAGTGCCTGAACAAATCCATCGTGTCCTCGTGTCCGGCCGCTTCAGCAATCAACGCCTGCGCATTTAATTATTATTTATTTAGCCTTATATAACATCATACCTCGACATCCAATACGCGTAAAAGAGGATAAGATTAAGAAAGATATAACATCGTTATATGTTCCTCTCTACTTCTCAGTGTGAGGTGATTTAATTATTAAATAAACAAAAAGTACGATATACGGGCTTTAATTTTAAATATGTAAAGTAAATGATAGGCTATAAACTATAACACGGATTATAAATGTTGCTTGTTTTAATAAAATCTGATTCTCACCTGTCCCACCCAGCTGTCTACGTAATTCGGATCACCGCGTTGGGCTTGCGAGAACGCCTCGTTGGCCAATTTCATGTCCCCGTGGTGGAGATAAACTGCTCCCAAATTGGCCCAAGCTGCAGCGCTGTTGTGCTCCAATTGAACGGCTTTTATAAAAGCGTGCTGTGCGAGTGCTAAATTCTTCGGTTCTGCAATGAAAAACTTATGAAATTGATCGTACGAAATTCACATTAAAAAAAAAAAAAATTCGTACGACGGAAAATTACAAAGAATTACTAGTATCGCTGACCGACACCCGAAAGGGGACTTAAGATAAATATACTAGTATCGCCATCTGGTAGTTGTACTTCGTTATCAGACATTTTTTCTCATTAATCACTTTGTAAAACATTATTGAAATTAAATTAAACTTGTATATTAAATTCAGTAAAACTAAAACAAGTGAATTTAATTTACAAAGGACAAAATAGCCACTGGGAAATATCCCGGTCTCTCACGTTATCGAAAGCTTTGTATTTTAGAATCACCTTGGAAAAACGCAATGTTTCCCATGAGGTTCCAGTGTTGCCAATGAGTCGGATTGTTGTGGACGCAGTGATTCGTAATCGAAAGCGCCCTTTCCAACAGATTCCTCCTTTCATCGCCTCCTTCCAACTTCCTAGCATGGGACAAGTAACAATTCGCCAAATCGTGGTATAAAAGGACGTTTTCTTCAATCAGATTTATAGCTTTGCAATAACATCTACAAGAAAAAAGAGAGATATATATGTGAGAATTCTTTGCACTTTTGCTACATATAAAAAAAATCTTATAAAAAAATTAGCGTAGATAATTTTATAAGAGAACAAGAGGAAGACCACAAGAGACATGAAATGATACAATTAAGAAAGTACTAAAACAAAAAGTTGGGCACAGGCAAAGGAACTATCATTGAATAGAAACGAGTGGATACAATTTTATAAGCGATAGAACCAAACCTCGACACCCAATACGGGTAAAAGAGGATAAGATTAAGAAAGAAAGATAATTTTATATAGAAAAGAAAAGAGAGAAATGTATAAACTTTAAGAGTGCTTTAGAAAAAATAATTCAATCACAGAATTCTCGACATAAAACAACAAATTACAGTGACACTGGCGGATTTTTTTAACGTTACGCTTTTGTTTTAGGTTGCTCTGAACAAGTGATCATTCGAAACAAGACAAGAACAACATAAAGAGCGAGCTTTGGTATTATTAAAACATACTGTTTTTACCTAGCGGACAACACAAACAGTTCATTTTCCTCCAAAATCACATTCGCATCCTCGTCTTTTCCTTCTGCCAGTGCGACGGCGACACTCAAACAGCTGAACCTCTGCGGTAAACCGGCCACGAGTCCACAACAGTCGGCGATGATTTTCCACAAGCAAGTCAAATCACTTCTTTCCTTCAGCGCACTAGAATAAATCAATTCAAATAATGTCGATAATTAAAAAAAAAGAACATTTTATACACAAATCCATTCAAAATGATAAATTTAGATTTTTTTTTTGCATCAAATAATTCTTTAATTTTGTCAGCATTAACTTGGTGGTACGTTTTTAATTCTGGACATGAAGTAAACAAGATAACTTTTTTTTTATACCACTTGGCTGTTGTTGGCATTTTATAGATCACATTTTGCATGCTAAGTTTCGAATTAAATTTAGAGCCGATTCACAATCACCCGGGAAAAGAAAATAAACGGAAGGGATTTACGTTTATAGTCTGGGAAATGTCCTTTCGGTATTCGATTCGTTTCCGTTTTCGTTCCCAGGCGATTGTGAATCAGCCCTTATCCTTTCTGTCTCCAGTTACCGATCTTATATGTATTTTTATCTTACAAGATTTAATCTATTCATCTTGCCTTTGATGAAAGAATATTGTTTTCAATAATTCTTCACACACTTACATCGTTATGTTATTAACAGCGCATTGTGCCGCATCTCTGGCGAGCCCGTGAAGCTGCTGCTTGTGGTTCTGCCTTGCCAGGTTCCAACAAGTCTCCGCTAATCCTTTCAATGCGGGCACGTAAGTTTTGTCCAGTTTTAAGACGTTTTCGAATTCCGTTTTTGCTTCCGCGTATTCGCCCAATATCTGTATTAAAAAAAAATGTGTATCCAATAAACTCGTATTTTCTGGCTTACCTTTTTAATATTGGCAATTTGGTGCAGGGAATAAAGAGAGTCGGGCGTTAATTCGACGACCCTCTGGTAACACTTTAGTGCGGATGTGTAAGCCCCCCTCGCTAAATAAGCATCGGCCAGGGTTTCCCAGTAGTTACTGAAATTTGGAAAAATTCTTTATTAATTAAGTTCTCACTTAACCCGTGGTGAATTATATTTAAATCTTATATATATTACCTCCTTACACCTAACGGTAGAAAGAAAAAAGATTAAAAAAAAAATAAAAAAATATATATATATTATTCAAATAAAACAATGTTTTAAGAAAAATTCATTTTCTCCTTTGACTTCACGACAAAACGACTGTTACCTGTTGTTAGGATCCACCCTGATCACGAAACGCAAGCTGTTTATCGCCTCATCGTAATCCTCCTTCTCCAAGTAATGAATGCCCAATTCCAAATAGGCCCACATCATTTTTACGTCCATTTTTCCCGTCGTTAGGTTTTTCAAGAGATTCAAATTTTCATCCTGAAATACACAAATTGATGAGTTTAAACGATAGAACTTTAATCTTTACAAAAAAGCTCCCCTTTTTTTCTTCGCAGAATGAAGTGTATTGTTCCAAGACAATACTCACCCACATTTTCTGCTGCCTGTACATTTTACTCAGCTCGATTCCAGCTTCGGAGCACTTATTATTTATTTCGAAGCACTTCTCGTAGCACCTCCTCGATTTATCCAGCTCCTTGAACTTCTGGTAGTAATGGCCGAGGTGCAAGAAGCACTCGTACGAGTTTTGATCCAATTTCGTAGCCTAAAATACATTATTAAGTTTTAATTTATTTATTAAATACATACATATATAAATAATTTAGGGCAGAAAGACCACCGGTCGATAGCCCAGGACTGACAAACCTTTATTTTTATAAAGATATGTATAATTATAAAAATAATTAGTAAATCGTATATAATTATTTAAATAACTGCAATTGAGTGTTATTTTCATTAAATTATATGAAAAATGTCGATTGTGTTTACCTTTAAAAAGCCGACCAATGATTTCTGAAACATCTCCAGTTTCCAATAAATTTTCCCGACCAATAACCAGTAATCGCATCTGTCCATCGGTTTTTCCTCTAAGATTTTCAGAGCCTCCTCGTAGTCCGATTGAGCCATCAGCAACTGTGCTTTTAGAATTCTCCTCTGTTCTTCTGAATTTAATTTCTGCAGCCATGTCTCGGCCTGCATGAAATTCCCCATATTTATGTAACCCTCGATCAAGCATGGAACCAGCAAAGAATTTTCTACATTTCCCTCCAGCAACTGCAAAAGCAGAAATCGTGATTAAAATCAAGCAAACTGCGTGAATTAAATAACACTACACAAAACATGAGTGTAATGTTTAATTTCATTAAATTAACAATCGACTTACACTTAAACATAAATTAACACCGACTTCCAAATCCCCCCTTTCGTGCGACTTGCACAAACACCTGCAACGGCTCTCGTTAACAATATCCTGTAGGACACCGTTTACTTGCTCCATCGATTTCAGCAGGCTCTCTGCTTTGTTCCCCGTTTCGATTGCCTCTGCATAGAAGTGGAGGTCCACGAGACATTTTGTTAGGAAGACCCAGGCGTGCAGAAGGCCCGGTTTCGATTTCGTTGCTAAAATATTTAAAAATAAAATTTATTTAAAATTACAATTAAAAGCAAATTTTATTCATTTATTGCTCGTTTTATATAAAAAAAAGAAAAGGAAATAATATATATATATTCAATGACCCCTTTCTACCCACATGGGTGTAGGGTATAAAAAAAAAGAAAAGGAAATAATAATATAAATAAATTTGAAATTGGTCAACTTTATAATGTATTCAAAACTATTATATTTATATAGACTATTCAACTGTTAAATTTAATTTTTTTTTTTTTTTAATTATTTTATTTACTCTTTTTCAACTGTTGAATTTAATTTTTATCAATTATTTAATTTACTCTTTTTCCTTTCTACCATTAAATGTAAAGGAGTTGAATTTAATAATTATACGAAATTTCCGTAAATCACCTTCAAGAGCGAAATCCCTGGCTTTCAAAAGTTGTTTGGAATTGAAAAACAGCACACCCCTCGTCAACAACCCGATCCCGGATTTCTCGTACAACTCCAGCAGTCTCTTGCAGTGTTCATCAATGTTTTCTCCCGCACTTCCCAACTCCTTCCCCTCGATCGAGCTCTCATTGAAGACCTTGCAGAGCCATTCCAAGGAGATCGTGTCCTTTTCGAAGATGCTGTGCATTTTGTTTGCTTCTTCAATAACTGAACCATGTTTTCGTAATTTGTACAACAACTTTATGTAGTCGGAGTAAAGCTCGATGGTGGCATTCGAACGATTTTTCAGGAATTCTCTAAAACTTTCCTCATACTGAAATACATAACGATTCTTTTATAACCCAACTGAACAATCGAATACAGAGTTAATTAAATTACATAATATTTTTTTTTATTTAGTCTTATATAACATTGTTATATGTGCCTCTCTACTTCTCGGTGTGAGGTAAAAATTACAATTATAAAAAATATATAAAAAAACATAAGGCGGAAAGACCACTGGTCGATAGCCAATTAGCAAACTCTTACAGCATGTATTGTAATATTTTATGTTATTTTTAGGTGTTGTATTACGTTTGTCAATAAAGATTATGTATATATATAAAAAAATGTAGAGAAAAAACGTTTTTCGTTTGCCTTGTCTATCATTCGGTATAAGGCTTGTGCTGTAACTTACAATATCTAAAAGTGATTCCTTTACTGGTTTCTTCTTCGATAAAAATTCTATTATGGATTTATACGCCTCCTCCTTAACGGCCTGCGAAAACTTCTCGTTAACCGCCGCTTTGTGCAACACCCCAACAATCGGGTCGTATTCCTCGATTTCCAGATAAACCATCTTCTTCATGATTTCAATCAACTTTCCAGCATTACTGCAACTGAAGTCATTGATAATCATAATTATTATTTGATTGATAAGGCTGACAAATGTTGAAAGTTCATATTCACTTTTATATATATATATATATAATTATTATTGTTCAGCTTTATATTTTAAAAATATTTTGGTTACCTTTCCAGCTCCAATACTTTTGAATACACATCGAACACTTCCTTCGGTTCGGTGCATCCATGCTTCTCGTAATAACTCAGCAAGCCGTTCCACGCTAAAATATTATCCGAGTTCAACTGTGCGGCCTTGTGGAAGGCCTTCGGGGCTTGATCGACCGGCCCGACTTCTTGAAAGGAAATCCCCAAGAATACTAAGCCCATGTAATTCGATTTATCTTCACGTAATATAGCCTTAAATAAACAACAGAAATCCAAGAAATAAGTGTGTAAATACAATAAATAAATTACACATTTTTATACAATTCGAAAATAAACAGAGGATTCTCAATCATTAGGGAACGGAAACAACTGTCTGATTTACATCAAAATTCCTATCTAAATGACTGATTTCGTATGATCGAAACGTACGAGCAATTTCAGGAATACGAGCTCGGTCATTAAAATAAAGATTTTATTTCATATTAAATAAACAATAATGATTAATTAAATCGTTTCAAATCACCTTGGCTAGTTTTAGCGAAGTCTTGTAGTCTTTATTCTTAATAGCCTCTCTGGCTGCTTTTAAATTAGATTTCACGTCCATCCTCGAGAAGTTTCTTCGAAGATCTACAATAATAAAAACAGAAACGGTTGTACGTAAAAGTTAATTCAACTATAATTCATATTAGCAAGAATGATTTTTTTTACATTATTTTTAATCCTATTTCATACTTACTCGCGAATAAATATTCGTTTAGAATTATAAATAAAAAAAATTATTAATCCACTATTTCCATTTTGACAATTACAATCATAGAAAACCTTATATTTTCCACGCGGAATCACTGATTTTTTAATAGGAGCAGTTATTTTTCGTGCGCCGTTTTGGAACGGTTAATTTTCGCGTACCATTTTGGAACGATTAATTAGCGCGTACCATCTTGGAACGATTAATTCGCATGTACTATCTTGGAACGGTTAATTTTCGTGTACCGTTTTGGAACGGTTAATTTTGTGTACTATTTTGGAACGGTAAATTTTCGTGCACCATTTTGGAACATATAATTTCTATGTACTATTTTGGAACGGTTAATTTTCATGTACTATCTCGGAACAGTTAATTTGCGTGTACTGTTTTGGAACGGCGATGACATATGTCAAACTCGGAGAATAATAAACAGTGATTTACATTAAAGGAAATTCCGTGTTGTTTTTTTCATTCTAATTCAAAACGGGAATTGAGGAATTGCTTAAAAACGTGTAAGTTTATTATTAATTCCAATTATTTAAACGAACAAACACTTGTGCTTTTGTGTTTGCATCAGAATATTTTAATAACCTAATAATTACTTTTTTCTTTCTTAATCTTATCCTCTTCTACCTATATTGGGTGTCGAGGTTTGGTTCTATCGCTTATAAAATTGTATCCACTCGTTTCTATTCGTTGATAGTTCCTTTGCCTTTGCCCGTCTCATCCCTTTTTGTTTTAGCACTTTCTTAATCGCACCCCTACATCACCATTATGGTAGATGAGGATTTTAGATTATATATACTTTCTTAATCGTATCATTCCAGGTCTCTTGTGGTCTTCCTCTTGTTCTCTTTCCATTTGCTCTTGCCTCCCACACTTGTCTCCTCTCGCTCATTCTATATATGTGTCCAAACCAACGATTTCTTAATTATTAACACAGTGAAAGAATTTAGTAAACAATTCTTTGTTTTTAGTTATTTTGCCCAGCAAAATTAATTAAACCAACATGGAATTAATTTAAATAATGCAGGAATCGAGCCCGCAATACGAATCAATGGGAACCGAAGCACCGATTGACCCATCCAGGGATAAATATCCGTTCTGCATAGTATGGACTCCGCTACCTTTAATAACCTGGATTTTTCCATTCATCGGACACATGGGAATCGCGATGTCGGACGGAGTCATCCGAGACTTCGGGGGGCCTTACTACGTCGCGGAAGACAACTTCACATTCGGCCGGCCGACTAAGTACTGGAGGTTAAATCCCATGGAGTGTGCGGGGGGAGTATCTGGCTGGGACGACGGAGTCAGGGAGGCTTCGGATATTTACCAAAAGAGGATGCACAATATTTGCTGCGACAACTGCCACTCGCATGTGGCCACGGCTTTGAATATAATGCGTTACAGAAATTCGTCGAGCTGGAACATGGTTTATTTGGCGTTTTATATGCTGGTTTTCAGTCGATACGTGAGTTTTTGCGGGTTCCTGAAAACGTGGGGACCCATGATTTTCACGGGCTTTGTTATTCTTTCTATTTATTTGTTGAATTATTATTGAAAGGAACGTGAATTTAATTGAATTAAAAAAAAAGTGATGAAGGGCTGGATTTTTTCATCCAGTTATGCTCACGCAAAGTATTAATGAAACGTGGGGGGAATTTTATAAAAAAATAGATTTATTTTCATAAAAAATAACAAAATATTTATAAATCTTCTTTTTTTTTGTATAAGAAATTAAATCTTCTTGGAACAAATCCATTATTATTTAATAAATTATATTAAACATAACAAACTGAAGGCAGAAGAACAATTAATTTAATTCAGTAGTGTAATCCCGCCATTCCTTCTGAGATAACTTAACATTCTCTAAAAAAGAAATCCAACAAAACTTCCCCCTTTTTTTTGGCAGTAATAATTGCATGGATCCATGCACATGTATATCAGATTGACTCAACGATTAAACTATAATTATTTTGTTGAATAAATCTAATATTACTGATTGGTTTCTGTAAGGAAGCACTGCAACGAAAGCGCCCCCGGCTGTTCCAAGTGCAACTTCAGCATCTGGCCCTGCACTATGCTGCAAACTGTGCGGTAATTGTTCAACTGCATCCCGGTTAAAAACATCAAGAACTTTTTAGCATCAATCACAGCGGTTACAGTTTCACTGTTTTCTTCCTCGTCAGAATCTGTTTCGTTCAGGAGGGTCCTCCCTTGACCAACTAAAAACCAAAAAGAAAAAAACAATTTAACTTAAAAAATTAATTAAATGTTCTTTCTGCGAGGGCATATTTAATAAATTAATTTTGATGTGATTTTCCTAACATAATTTTGGAAATACAAAATGCATTCAGAAAAAAAAATTATTTAAACTTCAATAAATTAAATGATTGGAAAATAATTAATAAATTATTTCCACAAATAAAAATTCTAACGACTACTAATTGAGATATCTGAGCATTTATCCAACAAATTGTTTAAATGAATTTATTCCCTTCATTATGAGTTTGGGTCATATAATGTGACAGGAATCACACACCTGCAAACGATTGCACGCTCAAATCGGGAAAGTGCGCCGAAATGGCGACCATGTTCGTCTTCACCCTCAAAGTCAGTCTGCCGAACTTGTTCGCCGAGACGATGAGGTTCGCGCTAATATTCTTCATCCGCTCCACGATGTGCTTGATCGACTTCAAGCTCGGCATTTGTATGGAAACCTGCAACCATGGCAAATTGGATCAATTAAATGTGTGTTTCTGACTTTAAACTCGTTGCTCGATTTTGACTTAAAGGACTTTTTTATTGTCAGATTTTGACTTTAATAAATTAAAGACGACGCAAGCGCCACCTTTTGCTGAACGTTTCATTAAATTTGACTTTAAATTCCATTTTCTTGTTTAAGTCACTTTTGTGGGATTATTTCGACTTTTAACTCATTCCCATTGCCTAATTAGTCCCCTTATTGAAAATATTTGATGTTCTTACATGAAAGTCGTTAAATGTGGGTTCGGCGTAATCACCCCAATGCCTCCTGTGTATGACTTCGACTGGAATATCGTGCACGCATTGTCGGCCCGCCATGTTCTGTTCAGTCAACTAAAACAAAAATAATATAAATATTAAAACACAGACTTGTCTCTTTTTATTTGTATAATTTTTCCAATTAGAATAAATTTATAATAATTAAGTCTTTAATTTTGTCGGCGTTAACTTGGTGGTTAAAAAAAATTACCTGATCTATTTGCAATGTAATGCAGGGAGTCTGCTTGTGCGTCAGTTTTATTTTCAAACACTTTGCGTTTTGCTTGACTGTGGTCAACGATTTCGAGAGCATGGCTGAAACAAATGTATATATAATAATTTGAATCCCTCTCGAGTGGTATAAAATAAAAAATACAGAAATAAACGTTTGTTTATAAAATCAATACCTGTACTAAACGATAAGTATATCTCGTTGTGCTGCTCGTTGGCCCCGGCGAGCGTGTATTCCTTGAAGTAGAAACTGACGGGCAGCTCGCACCACACGTAGGGCTTCCTCGGACCGGCGTCATCGCTCGACACGATGAAGTAAACCTTCAGCTCGGTGATTCTAATGATGCATTCTTTGGATAATTTGGAGATTCCGTTTGAAATATCTGAATCGGGCAAAATAATTTTTATTTCAATTGAATTACGCACACCCCAACACTACTATTGTGGGCTTACGATTACTTACAGACAAAATCCCTCATTGCCGCAGCATCCGACATCAATCCTCTAAACTTCATTTTTGTTAAACCAGTTTTTTAATGATTAAAAAACCACTCGGCGTTAGAATTATTATAATCCTAGAATAATAAACAGGATTATAATTTATGGTTAGAATAAAAAATAATTAATTTTTTGTGTCCATTTTTCCATAGAAAATTTGCAGTTTGAAATCTTGCTGCATTTCTACTAACCTCAATCAGAATCTATGAATCGATCCCAGCGCCAACAAAACCTTGCGTCGGTGCGCGGAACTAGAACGCCTAGTTTTTATCCGCGCCCTCTCCATTTTCGTATTCATTTATTTTCACGTATGGGTGGCCGTCAAAAGCGCCGACGCCTGCGCGACTTCCCGAGCTCTGTGTGTGCACATAGAGGAGCGTAGTTTCGTTCGTTAATTTTATATCGTTGTATGTGAAAAAGTCGTCGTGTATTTAAGTGTTTTTTTTTTTGTAAGTATCCTCTCCACTTTTCTCTCGAATAATTTCTCGCGCGAAGAGCGGAGTTTCGGCGAAAAAAGGGGGCGGAAATCGACGCCGGTCGACCCTCCATGAACTGCTACGTGGCCTTGAATGTATGCACTCTGTTTACCACTACACCTTGCAGAGATGCATTTGTACAATATTCTTTTGCGCTCCACCTCGCTTTATAAATAGCCTTAAAAGAACTGCGAAAGCCCGATTTAATTCGGCCGTTGGAATGAGATTAATTGCTTCGCGCTGGACACGTTTTCTGTCGGTGCGAAGAATTGTCGTTTAAGCATGTTGCTGAATCGAAATGAAATCACGTTTTTTTTTTTTTTCGCAGGAATTGTTTCAGGTTTTCCCCCGAATTTTGTGTAAAAAATGTACACGTTGGATTTCCTTTCGTAATACATCCGTCGTACGCATTTTTTTTTTTTCATCTCATTTGTGTGGCTTTATTAAAACTCAATTGATGTTAATTGATTCTAATTTGAATCGCGTTTTTGGTTGATTATTCAGTTTCAATTCACTCGCGATAATTTCAAGGTACGTTTTTCGTCGTAAAATTTTAATTTCGCATTAAAACAATATTTTGTTCAGAAATTTTGAATCTTATTTGAATTACAGTTAAAATTCTAATATATTGGAATTGAATGAATCATTCAATTCCAATATATTAGATTTTAACTGTTTATTCAATTATATTATAATATAATAATAATAATTAATTATATATATTTATTTCAATAAATATATTGAAATAAATATATATATTATAGTACGAATACGTCTCTAACTGTTTATTTAATTCAAATTTATTCATGATAACTCGAAGATACCCGTTTTCACTGAAAAGTAGAATATTTATTAACTGATTTCTCCCCTTTGTAAATATACGCAGAGCCATCTGATAAGATTCAATACTAAATATTTCACGTGATTGCCATTATATGAAAATTTACTTTGGTGTTAATTAATTCCGTAAGTCGAGTCTGTTTGTTTTATTTATCGTCTGTGCAAACAATACAAAGTACGAACGATTTTCGCATTGTGTGATAATTTCTACGGCTCAGTATGAATGTATGGCAATTTTAAATAAAATTTCAAGGGAAACCTTCAAGTTACGATTCCAAAGCAAAAATATTCGAAATAATATATATGTATTTAATAGATATATATATATATATATTCAATGACCCTTTCTACCAATAAAAAGTTTTAAAAAAGTTCTTTTTTAAAATATAAACATACAAATGAGCCGTTTGTGAAGAATTTTGTAAGAAAGCAACGAATTTGTTGACTATCGTAGAAAAATCGAATTCACAATCGCCCAAGAACGGAGAAGGATTGCTTACAGAAATAAGACTTATTCCCGAGTGAAATTAATGGATATTGTTGTGTTCTCACGTGACTGACTGCGTCCTCCCTTAATTAATATGTTATATTAGGGGCGATTCACAATCGCACGAGAACGGAAACGGATCGTATACAGAAAATTCGTAATTTTCCACCCTGGGCGATTGTGAATTAAATCGTGTAAATCTTGCGATTAATTTTTACTATTTCCGTTCTTATTCCCGAGCGATAGTGAATTGGTTACATTTCCCTTCATATAACCAACAAATTAAAAGCTTGGATTACAAGATAACACCAACCAAAAACATACAGCTTGTGTTACGCAGCACTAAATTATTTAAATGTCAAATTTGAAGGAAAAAAAAACTTATATGAAAATTGACGGAAAAAATAAAGATGTTTCTTCATTCAAATTCAATTTCCATTTCAATCACTGTATTCATAAATCTTTTCTAGCCATGTCGTTAATCAATTCTGCATGACTTTGGTTGGTTTTAGCACAGATTGATTGTGCGTTTTAATTCGCTAATGACAATTTAACTTAACCGTCAAATTGATATCAACCGAAATTACAATAGTTTTTATTTGAATACAATTTTTTTTTTAATTATAAGCCTCGTTGTCGCTACATTCGAAATTCTGTTGCAGCGTTTAAAATGGACCTCGAGTCGACGTATTTAGTAGTCGGTGTGTTAGTTATATCCGCTGCCATTTTATTGATAATCGACTACTTGTTCAAAAACAAGAGCTATGAAGAGGTGGTGGCCGAGCAGATGCAGCAGAACAGGGCCCTGTACGCCTCGCAGCACCGTCCCAAAGTCAAGGACAAGAAACAGAAGAAGGTCGCCAAGAAGGTAATGCTATAGTAATTTATCAGAACAATAGGTCGCAGTTCACATGAGGCCAACTTACCTCTCACCCGTATAACCTATGTAGTAGTGCTGCTACAAATAATGTTTACAATTGTCAGTAAAATGTTAAATTTCACTTTGTTATTATTTCCTCTTCATGTTCCAACAGAAATCAAATGATTGATGTTTCTATTATTTAAAGATTACTATTGCAATTATAATCTTTTTTTTATATAAACAAGATTACCGGAGTATTGCGGTCAAAGTACACTTTCTAAAATTATTTTCATATTATACAGGGTGTCCCAAATACCATAAAAATATCAACTTTTTTTTTTTTTTTAAATGTACGGTTTCATTAAAAAAAAAAACGTTGATATTTTTAGATTCTACGTTCAAAATAACAATCGTTTTCATTAAGGTTGTTAGTAGCTGAACCTAACGGCTTTTTAAATAATTGGAATTTTGTTAAAATATAACCTAACTTTCAATTGTCAAGAAGCATTTAGGTTATGTATACGAAATATTCCAACATTTCTTTTTTTTTACATCAATTATTCACGATTAATTTGTTCGATCACCGTTACAGTTTTTTTTTTATTCTTCTAATTGGTCGTAAAATTATAGTTAATTGATCTAAAAGCCGAATCACACTGTGGAAAATAATTTACAGATATTTATCCGAAAAAAAAAAAAAAACATTTCACACAATGCGTGTTGCCTCTTTTCTAAAATTGGAACATTATCATAATTGCCGTGGCTGCGACTTCTCCTTTTAATTAAGACTAATAAAGCCCGGGAATAATAATGAAACAATTGAGGACGATGTAAATAAACGGATGATAACGATGAAGGTTAATTAATTTAGAATATATGAAAAAAAAATCATTGTTTTTATATACATATATATAAATCTTTATTGGCAGATTATTTTTAACAAAATAATAATAATAAATAAATACAATAAATAACTAACAT
Source organism: Philonthus spinipes (assembly GCA_963082785.1). NCBI lineage: Eukaryota > Metazoa > Arthropoda > Insecta > Coleoptera > Staphylinidae > Philonthus > Philonthus spinipes. The sequence continues at coordinate 2,286,350 of OY720316.1, forward strand.
AAAAATAAATTCTTCTGCTAATTGGCAGAAAGACCGTTGGTCTTTCCGCCTTCATTGTTTTTATTTGGTGTAATTTTTATAAAATTATGTTTTAATTCTTTCTTCCTTAATCTTATCCTCTTTTACCCGTATTGGGTGTCGAGGTATGTTTTAATTAATTGTTGTATTTAATTTGAAAATGTGGTTGAAGGAATACTTCTTCTTCTGCTATCCCTTGTTGCCCCTTAGGGTGTCGGGTATGAAGGAATACGAACTATTTTAACTTTCATCATTATCATCCGTTTATTTGCATCGTCCTCAATTGTTTCATTATTATTCCCGCGCTTACCCCAACACCACCATTATGGTAGATGGGGATTTTAGATTATATATATATATATATATATATATATATATATATATATTATTCCTGTGCTTTATTAGTCTTAATTAAAAGGAGAAGTCGCAGCCATGGCAATTATGATATCATTGATTTTTATAACTAATTACTTGTGCTTAATATTTTATTTTCACCGATTTTATTTTTTAATATATTTATTATATATATTTCATACCCCAACACCAATTGGTAAAAGGGGACATCGAATATATATATATATATTTCATCATAATTTATGTGGAATTACATAAATGTCATAAAAATTCCAGTTCGGTTTTACCTAGAACACTTGACCCTCATACGTACCGAACAACAAAAATACACGACGTGCATACAAGTGTAATATTTGTGTCAGTCGCGGTATATTTTTAGCAAAGAGTTATTTTCTACTTAAAATATTTTCTGGCTGATCCCGAAGCGCAACTACAAATAAAGCATTATTATTATCCGCAAACGTAAACGTGGAAAATTCTTCGAAATAAAGTTTACGAATTATTTTTCTTTACACCCACTTAGAGAGGCAGGCCCATTGTGGTCGAGAGGAAACTTAATTGAGCGTTTTTCAGCAAAAGATTGGTTGAATTTTTCCAGCTATTAAAAAAAAAAATCAAATTTCGAAACATTACAGAGTTTTTATATATATATAGATATATTTTATAGGTTAAGTAAGATAAAATGTTTTTATTATTCTACGTTATCGTATAGCAAGATGCAAAATATTATTATTATTGTTATAAACCCTTACACCACCATTATGGTAGATGGGGATTTTAGATTATATATATATATATATTATTGTTGTAAACTCCGATACCAATTGATAAAAGGGGACATCAATTATATATATATATATATATATATACATATATATATATTATTGTTATATACAGGTGAAAGAGAAGAAGAACAATTCGCCGAAAGACTCTGCCGCCGAGGATGCTACGACCGACGGACACGAGACCGCCGAATCCCAGACGGAATCTGGGGATTCCAACAAGCATCATCACGTCGAGTTCAAAGAGCCGGCCGAGATAGAGGAGCCGCTCAAAGAAGCTTCCGTCGCCAAGGTAATTACAAATAATAATATTCATCGAATGTTTAATTAAGGAGCATTTTTACAAGTTTCATTTTTTGATCACATAAATATAATCGGTAATCCCTTTTTACCACATGATGTCATCGGGTTGGATAAATATAAGTTTTCAACAACGAGAATAGCGAGAGATAGGAAGAAATGGAAAGAATTTGTCAACAAAATCGAGTGAAGAAAACATGTCAATCTCGACGCCCTAAAAAGGGTAAAAGAGATGTAAAAGCTTATATATATATTTCATGTTCCGTAGATTAATATTCTAACCGGTTATTTGATATTCGTGATGTGTTGTTTAAACAATGGGATGCATGTTATTCGTGTAGCTAATATAAACAAAAGTTAAGTCTCATCAGAGTTGGCTAATATACAGGCCTGAATATTGAATTATACCCGACGCTCGAAAGGGTATGATAATATACAAGGTGTACAGAAAATGAGTGAAAACCTTCAGGTAACTCAATTCATTAATTAATTTTTAATAGAAAATCCAAATAAAAAAATGTTGTATTGTTCTTCATTGAGGCTCACGAGGTTTTCGGAATTTTAAATATGTGACTATAAATTAGTATTGTTTTTTAAATATTTTGTAAAAAATCAATAGCATTAACAATCAATTAGACACGTGTATAATTCCATTGATGTAAATTATTAATAAATCGGATATTTTTACAATTATAACTTATTTTTGTTAATATTTTTATCTAAAAATTAGTCAAAGAGTCACGCTTCCTAAAGCTTTTCACTCATTTTCTGTACACCTTGTATATATAATATTGAATTATAGAAGTCAAAAATTTGTGGTTGAACGCAAGCAGGTTCAATGATAACAATTATTTTTGTGGAAAGAAAAATTAATGTTCTCGTATTTTTAAACCTTAACAAAATTTGATTAAACGTTTGTTTTTTTTTCTTATCGTTTCAAAGGATCAATTTTACAACAAAAAAAGTCCAAAAAAAATGTAATAATTTTTTTTTATTTTCAAATTTGTAATGATAATTATTTAAATTTTCAATGCATAATTCTAGAATAATTTGATTGTTTCGGTAATCATATATTGAAAATTAATTATAGATAATAACAAAAATAAATCGATTTCACCTATTTTCCGTTGATAAATAGGCGTGAAAAAAATCCAGAACAATCGATTGTAAAATTAGAGATTGTTGAATAATCAGCTGTAAAATTAGAGATATATGTTGAAAATCCATTATAGATTATTTACCCATTTATTTGAACTATTTGAAGAAAAAAAAAAATGTATACGGATTTCCGTTGATAACTTAGTAGTGATTTTTTTTGTTTTTTAATATTTGTAATATACCCCTACACCACTGTTATGGTAGATGGGGATTTTAGATTATATATATATATATATATATATATATATATATATATATAATCCGTTAAAGCCCAGTAATGGCATATTCATAGATTATATATATATATTCAATGACCCCTTTCTACCCACATGGGTGTAGGGTACATAGATTATATATATAATCCAAATTGTTTTGTAATTTTTAATAATCGATTTGGATTTTTTTTTTTGTTACTTCATATTTATTTCGTTTCGCGTATCTCGTAACGCATCTACGATATACAGAGCGTTAGCCTCGTTTCGACCTAATACCGGCTTCCTGTCATGCCTGGCTATCTGTTAATTATATAATCCCGGCCTGATTATGATAACACTTTCACAACAGATGATTTACGGCCGCGAGTGCACGAGCTCAAACACAATGGCCTGGAAAACGTGTGCATTGTTTCGGCAAATCGCCGAGGTTCACTTTTGTTTGGAGTAAGATTTGATAGAGATATTTTTTCAGCTTATAGGAAATCACTGAAGATGGAAATTTTATATAATAGAATTTTGTTTTGTTTAAACGTGTGCATTGTTTCGTACATGCACATTTTTTTTTTAATTATTTCAATATTTAAATTGCTACTCTCCTTCCACCTAACGATAGAAAGGAAAAAAATTAAAAAAAAAAATTGCTACTGAATAATTTTTTTGTCATAATGTAATTTAGTTAGTTGCGACTACCATGACAATGCATAAATTTTGTTTTATCCTCAGTATCACGAGAAAAGTTATATTTATTCAAGACTTTTGTAATCCCTCTTATTTATGCTTTATCACTATTTACTTTGCTACAGTCCAGCTTACATTTGCATGAGTTAACAGCTGTAGGGATTAAACGGATTTTTATTAATAAAAAAAAAAGGAAGAGTGTAAACGATATATTTGCAGTGGATTACATCTTTTGAGTGACGTCACAAACTTAACTTTCGATTTCCGGAATAATTCCCGCATCATTAATTGTAATTCGATTACATACATGATTTCATACCATAACATCGACGCATGCGTATTAATGTTAAGGTTATGTTAAGTAAATAAATTCGGTGGGAACTAACAGGCTTGTGCATGTTTTTTTTTTTATTATTTCCTCGGGGTTGAGCAGAAAAGGGTAAAAAAAGAGGCGACCGCGATGAGGCCGATCTTGATAAACAAGGAGGCCCCGGCAGAGACGGTCCAGGGAGACTTGGAGGCTCTGCCCGCCAATCATTTCGAAGAGTTGCATCCCAAGGACGAGTTAGAGTTGTTGTCCTGTTCTGTAAGTAGAGTTGAAGCTCGCTTGGGAAAAATTCGGGGTTGTAGAAAATAGAGTCCTGTTATCTTAGATGTGTGTTTGTCTTAATACTTTGCTTCATAAACTATACTGCACTGCAGTTGTTTCGCTGCACAGTAATTTCATCAGGCAACTGATGTGAATACTTGCTTTTTAACGTAATTTATCTGTTTGTTTTTTTTTTATTTGTTAATTAAAAAATCGCAATGCTTACAGCGGAATAATCCTAACTATGCTTTGCTTACAGTTTTTTTTTTCTTATTAGCTAAGTACCAATTATTTTTTTATTGTTAATTTTTTTAGGCATTTATAATTACTGAAATGATTTAGACAAATAAAATTGAGTTTTATGCGTTTGATTATAAATATAAAAACTAAAATAATTTTAAATAGAAAACAGTATGCATTCACTTGGTCACAGTTATTTAAATATATTAAATAAAAATGATTTGAAAATAATTAATAAATTATTTCCACATTTAGCTCTTTGTTGCATTATACAAAATTTTATTGACGTGCAACAGCAGGTGTACATTATGTAGTTCAATGTCCAGCGTGGGTATTTGCCCGGGAAGTAGTTGTTTTAATATGCATTTGTTTAACGTAAGTCAAAAGTCACAGAGCTAAATGTGGAAATAATTTATTAATTATTTTCAAATCATTTTTATTTAATATAATTTTTTTTTTTTTTTTCAATAAAAGCACTGATTCACTTTGCTCATATAATTTTATTTTAGTGAATCTAGTTTCAGCAATTTTAGCTTATCATTCATTTTTTTTTGGTCGGTGTTTTTATTTAAACTTAAAAACGATGTGCAAGGGAGTAGAAGCCTCTGTTATCGATATTCTAAAATATTTTTTAATAAACACAGAAAGAAGAGGCGGCGAAGGAGAAGAAGAAGAACAAGCAAGCGGCCCCCGTTGCCGCGGTGGAGCACGAGCCACCTAAGAACAAGAAAGCTTCCAAACAACAGCAGCAGGCTCCGCAGCCGGAGCCTGCGCCCAAAAACGAGGAGCCCGAAACGATCGAACCGGTCGTAATTGCTCCCGTTGCAGTGCCTCCCGTTTCCAACGGAGTGCATGTCGTCAAAGAAAAGAAGAAGAAGAAACATGATGGATCCGCACTGAACGGTATATATAAGTTAAAATATAAAATAACCAGTGTTTTTTTTATTTATAATAATATATATATATATATAATAATATATATATATATAATCTAAAATCCCCATCTACCATAATGGTGGTGTAGGGGTTATTTATAATAATAATACCATTATTTACGAATATCGTCTTGTAACATAAAATAACCTCGACACCCAATACGGGTAAAAGAGGATAAGATTAAGAAAGAAAGAAAGAACATAAAATAATATATACTCTTTACAGGGTGTGTGTTGTGAAATAATCGCCTTATGATGCGCATTTTATTTCATTCAATTGTTATTATCCTCTTCTTCTATTAATATATACATTTATATATCTTAGTTGCCCCTTAGGGCGTCGCTAAGGGGCAACAAGGGATAGCAGAAAAAGAAGAAGATATATCTTAGTTGAATACAATTAAAGGATTATTATTATTATATTCAACACATTGGAGTGAAATAAAGTGTGGATGTTTGAATTGTACGATTACTTGCTGCTTTTAATTTTGTATTCTTTTTTATCAAAAAAAAAATGTTTCAAAGAGGGAATAATTTATTAATTATTTTCGGATTCATTTTATTTGTCTGCTCTTTTTAACGAACACATTGTTATTTATTTGTCTGTCATGGCAGGTGACAAGCAAGGAATAACGCTTTCCGAGCTGATACCATTGGTGCGTAAAGCTGATATGTCTCGCGTTGAAGTTCAAAATCTTATTGATATATTACTGAACAAGCAGCAGGATGCTCCCGTCACCGATGAGTGGAGTGAGGTAAGTGGAATATTCACGACGTTTTTAAGCGGATGAAGATTTGTCAGCGCGAATTTTGTAATAGTTCAAAGCATTCTATTACAAAATTCGTGGTGATAAATCTTCATTCGCTAGTAACAGATTTAAACTAAATACTTCATAAACAATGTGTATCCAACAAATATACTTGTACGTGAAATTAAAGTGTTTTGTAAAATCACTCGAAAATTCATCCGTGACAACGGCTCGTTGAACATTCGTCCATAAAACGAACGAATACAGTAATAAACACTTGCGCTATTTACACAATGCACAGGGTAAAGGCGATCCGGTGCAGAAACTGAAGAAGCAGCTGGCCGAGAAGGAGAAGCAGATCGTCGAGTTGCAGGAGACCCTCTCGGGCAGGGACTTGAAGATCAAAGAGGTCCGCGCTGAGCAGACCTCCGAGAGGAGCCACTTGATGCAGACCGTGCGGGAACTGGAGGAAGCCGCCAAGATGACGAAAGTCGAGAGGCAGACGCTGGAGGGCCGCCTGCAGAATCTTACAATCAAGTGCCAGCAGCTGCAGGAGCAGTGCAACGACGAGGCCATGAAGAGCAGGAAGATCCTGGACGAGTACACCAATTTGAAGATGCAGAAGCAGGAGATGGAGATGCATTTGGCGCAAGTGCAAGAAGTGAGTATAAAAAAATCGTACTCACAATTTCGACTGCCGTAAAGTATAAACAATTGAATGTTGATATTTTTTTTTTATTACAATAACTTCCTTACAGGCCGAGGTTACAATTGCACAACTCAGGAACGAGCTCCAGGAGAACCGCCGCACCATCGAGAACCACGCGACCATGGAGCACAACATGATGCAGGTCAAGCAGCTCCAGTTCCAGCACCAGATCAGCGCTTTGAAGGAAGACTTGGACAACAAGGACTTGAGAAACAGGGAACTGAAGGTACCCCTTCGCAAGTAATGAAGTCAAGCGGGGCAGTTTTAATCATTATCTTTTTTTGCACCCGAAGGAGGTCAACTCGACTTTGGAGTCCAGGCTGTCTCTGCTTCTGCACCAGGAAGAGGAGCTCAAGTCGGAGAGCGCCAAGTTGAAAGGAGATTTGCAGAGGTCCGCCGAAGAGATGCGGAGATTGGAACATAGCAAGGCTCAGGAGTTGCAGTTGGTTGTGAAGACTACTAAAGACGAGTTGGAAACGGAGCGCTCGAAGGTACGTTGATGCAGAAAATTCTTAGCCTTCGGTTAATATTTGTCTATATAGATTTTTTTTTAGACATTATTCATGTTTCATTGTTCACAAATATGTTTCGGTAATTTATTATTTGTGTTGAATTATCAGATGACAGTTTTACAATTACCGTGGTAACATAACCTTCCTTTGATTAAAGTTATGTTAGTATGGTAATTGTAAAACTTCCTGCTATGGAATTCTAAATGAAACGATATTGCTACAGCGAATCGGAGTTCTCTTTCTCAATCAACCGCATTTTGGAATCAATCTATCTTCGTTTTAATTCGATAATGACGTGATCAACTAAACTACTGCCAGTATTGTTGACAGATTTACAATTACCAATTTTGACAGATTAATCAAAAGAAGGTTATGTTACTATGATAATTGTAAAACTGTCAACAATACTGACATCTGTCAAGTCTTTTGACAGATTAATCAAAAGAAGGTTATGTTACCATGGTAATTGTAAAACTGTCAACAATATATGGAATAAATCATTTGTTATACCAACTTAAATTGACCACTTACTCTTACAGTTGGCACAAATTATGCATACACATGTCTTCATCGATATTATTTGATATATACTTTGCAGTTTCAATTGTCAGAAACTCAACAACATAATTCAAAAATAAAGGAACAGTATCATATATATATATATATACACTCTCAGGTGTAGGGTTTAAGAACAATATTAATTAACTCTTAATTTTATTAAATTTAGTTTGCGTCCGAGATTCAAAAGCTGAATTCCGACGTGGCCGCTTTGAAACAGGAAAAGACCACCGTCGATCAGGACAACTCGAGGCTGAAGGCCGAACTGGGGAAACTGAACGATTTGATCGACTCTGTGAAAAAGGAAAACTCGTCGCTGAAAGACGAGGCCAAGAGCCTCCAGGACGCCAAGGTGAACGGCCTGATCGAGGACAAACAGCAGGTGTCCCAGCTTCAGTCGGAGCTGGCCACGGTCAAGTCCCAGGTGCAGGAGCTGGAGAGGGCTCACGAGATCAACGTGCGGAAGATCGAGGAGTCCAACCAGAAAATGATCAGCGAGTTGAAGTCTCAGCACACCAAAGAGCTGGAAGAGCAAAAGAATAAGAATAATGTAAGTAAACTTTTTTTTTAATTATTTATTTGTCGAGTCTTTCCTGTTTTTTTTTTGCTTCATAATAATTCCTGTTCCGTTTGAGGAGCCTTTAAGGGCACGCTGCATCTACGTACGCCATAACTTCTGACCCATTTTAGAGGTGCCTTGAAATTCTTGTATTTTTTTATGCACTAATTTTATTTTCTTGTGTTAGTGAGTATACTAATTCCCACTGTTTCGTTTGTTTTTGTTTTTTTGCTGAATTTAGGAATTACGGCAAAAGAACTGGAAAGTGGTGGAAGCTTTAAACGCAGCCGAAAATCGCGTAAAGTCTGCTGAAAAGCAGTCGAAAGTAAGTCTATTTGTATTCTCATCACTTTCCATTCTTGCACATATTTTTTTTATTATATATAATAATAATCCCCTTCCATAGCCACAAAAAAAAAACATCTTTATTTATATACAGAGTTACAATATTTACCACTTAACAAATATTTACAATGATTAACTAAATTGTGTATATAAATTGGCTGTCGAACGAAGGTTTTTCTGCCTGTTACATAAATAAAATTAAATGCGATTATGAAAAAAATAGACAGAAAGACCTCCGTTTTTTTCTTAAGAATAAATTGTTTTAAATTGTTTCATGCATTGTATATTAAATATGTATGTATTTTTTTGGGAATAAAAAAAATAAATGCATGAAACAATTTAAAACAATTTATTCTTAAGAAAAAACCGGAGGTCTTTCTGTCTATTTTTTTTCATAATCGCATTTAATTTAAGATATGCTCGGTGTGTTGAATTTTTTCGTAGCATAGCCTGAAATGAATTTCGAATATAATCCGAAAACAATTTGTCACAATTAGTTTTTTTTATTGTCACTCTCACGCAGGTCGTGTCTTCAACATCCGTCACCCAAACAGACGAGCTGCAGACGAAGGCGATGTTCATCCAGCGGCTGTTCGCCGACAGCAAGGAACTGAAGAGTCTTCCCCAGGATAAGTGCGAGGCGCTTCTGAAGACCTTCATCGAGGATTACACGCAGAAGAACAAACAGATCAACAGGAGCAAAGAAGACAAGTCTGACAAATCCGAGGACAGTGAGCAAGTGTCCCAGTTGAAGCTGCAACTCGAGGAATACAAGAGGATGATTGAAGAAACGGTTGGTGAACACAAAAATTCTCACAAATTTATAATCTAATTGCGAAAATTCAGTAAATTAAATAAAAATAATTTAAATTCTAAATCCAGCAAGTTTGTGTTTTTTTTTTTTTTATTATTGGAGGTATTAAATTCTAATAATTTTTTTTTTCGCAGGATTCATTATTAAGTCGACTGCAGGCCGATGTGAAGATCGCAGAGATCCGCTGGCGGAACGAGCTTAAAGAAAAGGACGACAATATTAATCAATTGACTGAAGTGAGCGACGAATAGTTCGAGTCACGTTGAACATTTCATTTATTTTGCTTTCTTATTTCCACAGATGTTATCCTTACAGAAGACTTTGAACTCGATAAACAATGATGAAGGCGTTTGTCAGGTAATGCTATAAATTGGATACTTTAAAAACATCGCTGGTGTAAATTTTCAATTGGCGCTATTAAAAATTAATTATTAAATTAAACTTTCAATTTAAATTCACTTAAACGAACCTAAAAAAAAGTATTTTAATGATACTTAGGGACGATTCACAATCACTCAGGGATGATTAAGGCTGAATTTTATGCTAGGAAAAGATAAATCATGGGATTTACCTATTTATAATGATTTTTCCCCCCTACACCACCATTATGGTAGATGGGGATTTTAGATTATATATATATATAATGATTTTTCTGTATACGATCTGTTCGATCCTGATTATGAATTGGCCCTTATTTTATTTTATAGTAATAGAAAAAAAAAATAGCTAAAGGGGAAAAATTTATTAATTAATTATTTTCAAATTATTTTTATTTAATTTATTTTGCAGAACTGCCATTTATTTAATGAGTGCAGTAACATAAGTAAAAATGAAGCTCTTTATTTAATTAGAGATGTTACAAAAACAAAAATGTAAAGATTCAAATGTTTAAATTTGGTTTTCTCTTTGTTGTACAGAATGACTGCACAAATGGACCTGGTTCAGTTGTCAATGATGTAAGTAATTTTTCTTAATTTTCTATTTCAATTTGGGTGCTGGATTGATTTTGGTGGTGAAAATATAATTTAACGAAATTATAACAAATTAATTTATTATTATTATACGTAAATATATTCCGGAGACATTTTTTTTATAGTATTGAAATAACCTAAATAATAATTTGTTGTAACAACCATATTATTAATATTTTATTTATTTAGTCTTATATAACATCGTTATAAGTTTCTCTCTACTTCTCAGTGTGAGTAAATATTACACATTTTATCCTTTGTGTAACAACCAATTATGAATTGGTCTTTACTTTCACGCACACAACCATTTATCCTTACGCAACTCGATCCCGCTTTTAACAGTTATCTAACAACGCTTTTTAACTGTTGCGCATACAGCTTTCGGGTTCCACGAATTCAAGTGCTGCTTCGTCAATAGTTGACTTACCGCTGAAGAAGAAGAAGAAAAAGGTATTATTTCAAAACGCATGCAAATTTCTTGATATACATCAATAAAAACTGTTCACTTTAAATTTTATTGGATCGGGATTTATTGAATAAATCCGGCTCTTCTTCACAAATATATATTTAGAAAGTCGAAGCCATTTAAATCCTCGGAACAGTAAATTGAATGATTGTATACATAAATGTATAGCCGTCGCATGCTGTTTAAATGAAACGACCTGAAATTGATCGCACTTATCGGTTCTTATAAATTGAATAATTTTACAGATAAATGTATAGCCGACGTATGCCTTTCAAATGAAACAATCTGAAATTGATCGTAGGTTGCGGTTATATGAAAATTCATTTAAATAGGAATTTACAAGCGAATTTGGCAATTGCGTACAACCGAAACGTGTAATCAAAATCGGGAATAAGGGCTCGTATTTCTTTTAGTACTATTTTCTTTCATACCAACCTCGTCTTTCTTTTAGTACTATTTTCTTTCATACCAACCTCGTCTTTCTTTTAGTACTTTCTTCTTTTATACCAACCTCCTCTTTCATGCTTACATTTCTTTAACACTACATCCGTGGATATTCTATAACTGAAATGAAAGTTTCAATAATTTCATATTCTATATATACATATCTATTATAAACTATTCCTACATTTAATGTAGGTTAGTTTGAATCATCGCAGTTTTTATAATAGATATGTATACATAGAATGTAAAATATTTAAACTTTATATTTTTGTTACAAAATAGCCCCGGTTGTTTCTATTTCTAATTAGTAATCATGTATGTACTGGTTGTCGATTAATTGTAGTGATTAATGTTGTTTTTATTGTTTTTTTTTTAGAACAACCGAAAATGAAACCAACAACATACTCTGACCGTACTCTTAATTTCTTATTTATATACACAATATGCTTACTGTCGAGGAGGAAGATATTTGTATATGTAATCAAAAAAAAAAAAAGAAAAGAAACATAGTGTTATTTATATTTGAAATTTTTTTATTGAATTCGTTTTAAATGTACTAGTGATATTTCATTCCGATGATGATTATTATTCTTATGCGTAAATTAATTTTTTCGTTTATTGTTCGTTTATTTTTTTTTTTTCTATATTTTTTAATTGTGCAATAGGTTAAAGAATAATTAGGTATAATGATTAAAATAAATTGAAATAACAAACTACAACAGGAAAAGTCTTTTACGAAAATAAAATTAAACAACAAAATAATATAAGGATATTGATACTTCAGTTTGTACATAGAGCGAGAGTGATGTGCCCTATACTTTTCAGAATTTAAATATAACAATGCTTTATCTAATAAAATGCGCGTTTTTTTTTTTTGCAATCCCCTTTTTCATACAGGGTGTTTTAGCGAGACTCTGGTGAAAAATTTTGAAAAATAAAATTAAAATCACTTGGTTTATTTCACTATCTCTTACTTACTCCACTAGTTTCACTTGTAACAGCTTTAACAAGAGTGGATTACAGAAAAACCGACAAGCTTAAATATCGTAAATGTTTAAAGACTTCCGATTAATAGATTTTATAAATTTAATAAAATGTTCAGCCACCATTAGGCGAAAGATGTGCTTGCGTTGTCTTTCGCTTATTATAATAAATTTTAATTTTAATGGGGCAAATTTTCTTATTGTTATGGAAACAATAAGTATATAACATTTTTTTTAATGCTAATTCTAGAATTAATATTAGTAACTTCCCTATATGTTTTCTTTTTTTGTTGTAACGAACATCGCATGTATTTAAACTCAATTTTATTCAATCTGCAAATAAGGCGTAAGTAACGTATTGGGGGAATAAAAGTTGATGTCGAGAGTAACGTTACTTGAGGTTTGTAAAATTGGACCTTGATAACGCAAGCTACGAAAATTCGCTCATTTAATTTCAAGTATTGTTGTATTCTAATACATATACTTGCAAGGCTGGTTGATTATATAAATATATACTCTGCCAATCTTGAATAATGAAATTAAACAAGGAAAATTTCTGGCAATGATCAATAAAATTCGATCAATCCCTTTTTCCAACTGCAAACTTGATATACTCCAGCGGACGCATCTTTAATTTTAGTTAATAAATAATTAATCTGCATCATAAATCATCTATAGTTTTAAACTTTAACAGTGCTGAAAACGCAAATTTTAATACACCGATTTGACTTGAAATCTCTCACTCGACAGTAAACATCTATGATTTAAGAGTACCGCCAAAATAAAATTCGATATGCATACTTGTTAATAGATGGCGCCCTCCATCAGGTAACAACTTTGATTTATAAGTACTGCCAAAATAAAATTTAATATATATTATTGTTAATAGATGGCACTCTCGAGCGAGTACATATTTTTTTTTAAAGTACTGCCATGAAAAAATTTTAATACATACAATAGTGAATAGATGGCGCTCTCAAGCGAGTAAACATCTATGATTTAAAAGTACTGCCGAAATAAAATTTAATATATTCAATTATTAAATAATACATTACTTGAACACGGAATAAAATCTTAACATATATTATGCTTTCTAATTCAAAAAAGAAAATGTTTCATAATTTTTGTTAAATTAATAAGACGTGGTACTGTAATAAGGATTAATCACTTAAAAGTAGTGTTGGGCAAAATCGAGTGAATTTAGTAATCGAGTATTTCTGAATAACCAATTTTAAGTAGCTAAAGTTATTAAATAACAATAAAATTGAGTTTATTAATCAATAGGTAAAACTTTCCAATATTAATATTATAAATAACATTAAGAAAATTGTCATAAACTTCATTTTGCAGTGACAAAAGAGATCGAAAAGATCGACTTTGCCCATCTCTACTTAAAAGTAAAAGTGTTTTTTAAATTGGCTCTATGTTATCATATAACAAGATACTAAATAAAGATTATTAATATTGTTACATTAAAATAATTTAATATTCTGTAAGAGAAATGTTGAGTTAATTTTTATCACCACATTTTTCTAATAAATTTATATTCATAGAATGTGAAATTAATACTTAATTAATTTTAACATTTCCAATACGGAATTATATGTTACTATTAAATTATTACAGTTTTCTTTATGATTTTTTTTATATTTAACGTATAAATTTTTTTATATGTGGTCGGTTATAAAAAAAAAAATTGTTGGTTAAAAAGGCACGTTTCGCAAAATTAGTGTTAAGTACGAAAATACGAAATATAGTTGTTAAAATTTAATTAAGCCATATTGAAGTTTGCCTAATGATTGCTACTAAAGCAGATTACAGTTTTCTCGTTATTAATGTCATAAATTGTGGTTATTATTTACAAAAATCAAAACTTTAATAAACAAACCGCAATCAAGCACCTTACATGAGACCCAACAGAAAGGACCGCGAAACGAATCGCCGATTTTCAAGAGTATAAAATAAAGCGGTTTCGGGACCATGGCTTACTGGAGCTGTGTAGTGCCGGGCTGCGACTCGAAGGCCTCGAAGAACATGTTGTACCTCTTTCCGAGTAACATAGAGCTGGCCCATACGTGGGCCTGCATCATCACCCGCAAGGAGTGGCTGGTCCTCTCTCAGGCCGACTTGGAGATGAAACGGATTTGCGGGAAGCACTTCGAGGACTCGTGCTTCGAGGGCCCGGATAAAATGATTTTAAAAAAAGACGCCATGCCTTCGCTGAATTTGCCCTACAGAAGGAATAATAATAATAATAATTACAGCCATGGTAATAATTTGCAATGCTCCGAAAGTGCCTTGGATAATAATTATGTTGCACAGACGACGGCCAGAGGTGTCATCATTAGTCGAAGTGAGTATCAATTTCGATTTAGTTAAAAAAAAAATAATTAAATAATAATCCTTTTAAAGATGTTTAAAAACATTATTGAAGTGACGATGTCACATAAAATTAGGCAAAAGATGGAGCTTGCGCTATCTTTCTTCACTTATTTATTTTAACTGTTAATAATTTCTCTATATCTCTGGTTTATTGTGGCTATTTTCACTGTTAGATGTGTTTTATTAATACAGACAACATTCGAGTTGAATTAATTTCAATTAATACTGCAGATAACATATAGGCGTCGATAAATTATGTCACCCGAAAAATTTGCCATCATCAGTATCGCCATCTAACATTTTTATTATTTAAATTACAGCAAATGCACAGAACAACAACAACAATCTATCACGAGAGAAACATTTGAATCGACAGCAGAGAACATTGACTTCTCTATTACATGTGGGGACGAGGTTAGTATAACAAAATAATGTAAATAGTAATAAAAATAAAAACAGATAAATAATTAACAGAATGATATGATTTAATTTTATATGAATTTCGACTGAATTAACAAGAAGTTAATAAAATAATTGGTAAGTGTAAATTCATAGAAGAGTATGATTCGAGCGGAGATGTCTTTTTGAAACAGTTGTGTGTTTTAAGTAGAAAATCAGTGATTTTCAATATATTATAGAGGGAATTGTGATTTCGGAATAATTATAAAAAAAAAAAAATACTCGAAATTATTTAATTTTTTTATACTGTAAGTCGGGGATGGCCTTTTCTTGGGGTTGGAAATTAGACGGATTTGCATTTGTAATAATCGCTAACAACAATTACATAACATAACCTTATTCTTTTAATCATTCTCCATCTACGAGTTTTCAACCTTATTCCTGAAATTGTTCGAAAGTTTCGCTTGTATGAAATCTGTCATTTTGACAGGAATTTACATATGAATTTGACAATTGCGTTCGAACGATTTTCAGGAATAAGGTCCCTGAACATAGCTACCCTAAAATCTCACAATTCTAGCCAACATAAAATACATTTCCTTTCCGCGGCGTTAGATGGCGCGCGCAGGCGGGTAATTCAAAAAAATAGCGCCTTTTAAACTCATTTGATTTATTTCACTTTTAATAAATAAACTATCCGACTCCCTAAAGGGCAACAAGGGATAGCGGAAGAAACATAAATTAATTCACATCATGAAACTATTATGAATGTTTTATTTAATAATGTAAAAATAGTTGTTTTTCTTTACATCAAAATTGAAAATGTACCACGGAGTGAATGCTTTCAAGATCGTAAAATTAAGGGACTATGATTTTGGAACAAGGCCGGATTCCGAATGAGTCGATCCAATTTGTTAAACAGAGTTAGAGCGATACCTAATCACGTTTGATAGAGAGAGAAAATTGTATGGTATTGACATTTATTGCGGGGTTGCCAAATTAGCGAAAAACGCGCCACGGTTCTGTTTTATAATTGACAAACAACTCTTTTTTTTTTTTGATAAAACGAATAAAGGATATATTTGCGGAATTTGTGTCTAGTTTTTGATAAAACTTTCAAAATTCAATCAATAAAATTTTCAGTTATTGCAATATCATATGATATTGATATTATTTTCCTAACGAAGGAATTATTTTCGTTAGGAAAATAATATCAATATCATATGATATAACACATTTTACTAATAATAATAATAATAAGTAAGGCTTCATAGGTTTATCACAACCAACAATTGTTGCAATATACAATATGTTATTGTTATGCAACTGCAAATGTCTATTGTTGGACATTTGTTAAAGTGTTTATGTAACATAAGTCATTACGGGAAAATAATTGATTAATTAATTATTTTCAAGTTCTTTTTAATTTATTTATCACAACCATTTTGTTGCGGCTTTCGAATTGACAACGCCGCGTTTCACCTGCGTGAAGTCGGCCGCATCTGTTCGCGTCGTACGGTACCGACTGTTCCATGTTGCTTTTTTTTCGGCGGACTGTCCATCAAGTTGGCGGTTTAAGAAATTCCAGTCGCACTCCACCGGCTCCCTGTTTTCCAAAGGAGAAAAACACGCACGCGGACGCCGAACAAGATGTAAAACGCCCTCAACTCCCAAGTGTCGCGTGCGAACGGCTATGAGGATCTAGAATCTAGAACACGGCGTGCGTGCACAAAAAAAAAAAAATTGAAAGTAGCGAATAAATCAAAACAAAAAAGCAGCAGCTACATCCTACGTTTCCATTCTGAAAATTTAAAACCGTAGCTTCTTAAATGTACCTGGAAGTAAATTCACCATTGGTCTCTTACATCGCAGGAGGAAATGTCCGATAACATAGATGAACTCCGGGTAAGCCAGAAACGCTTTAGCCTACGAAGAAGGGGTAACATTCATAAATCGCTTAAGCAAACAAATGAATTCAATATCGATTTAAGGATAATTTACCTTTTTTTAAAACCGTTTAGTTGGTAACGTCACGTGTATTCCCTTTTTTTCAAATCCAACGTGATTTTTCTATCTTTAAATAGTACTTACTCGAAGTGATAGATGTTGTCATTGTATTGTCAAAATTATGACTTGAAAAAATATTTGAAAAACCAAGGCACACTATTCAATTGATTTGTTTTCAATGCACTTTTATTATGAGCTGATTTATCTTTTATAAATGCAACGTTTGTAGTGTCTTATCATTTAATCCTTAGTACTATACCAAACAAAACACTGTAGAGTTGTTTTTACTATAACAATCGATTTAGTACTAATTAAACAATGGTGAATCGATTTACATTGATTTGTTTAGAAACAATTTTTATATAAGAATCATCGAATTTGTCTTTTTAAAATAAATTATCTGTTGATTTACAAATAGATTGGTATCTTAATATATCTGTAAATTCTACAGCCAGTTATGAATTTCTTCTTCCCTTACTCATCGGGTACAGTTGTAAATTTAATTCAATAATTCAAATAAAATACTATGCTACTAATCGTAGTATTTTCTTTTAATTATTAAACCGTAAGAATTTTCTTTAAATATTTAAAAAGTCATGAGCGTCTACGACGACATTCTTCATGCTCTGTAATCCTTCGGGAACATCCAGACTTTCCTTATATGGCCCATTATATTTTCAGTTCAATATTTTTTAAAAAAATTTTAAGGGGGCGCTAGCATTTCGATTATCATTAAATCCCCAGTTGTCGGTTATTATGTATTTTGAGTGTTGGATTTGTTTTATAACAAAACTTACTAATCAGAGGGAGCTACTGTACAGTTCCCCTTCTAAAACACATTTTGCCGCTATCTCGGGCCATATAAGGAACCTGTCAATTTGTGCGGTTTTCCAATAAACCTATTTATATAAAATCTAAGATGGCAGAAGCTAGGTGCATGAATATTTCGAATATTGTATTATCGCAATATGCAATATACTTGTATGCATGAAGTGCAGAAACTGCTACAGCCGCAGCTACGGCGAAACAATGAAACGAGAATTATCTGTTGCGATGAAAAAAATGAGGTTAGTAAATCACTAGCTTTACTCAAAAAAACAAAAAACAAATTGAGCTTTTGATGCTCATTTGCACCAGCCTACTTTGCAACATTTGATTTTTACTATGCTCAAGTGATGTCTAAGCTTCACTTAGATTCGACTAACGATCTTAATATCACAATGGTTTCGACCATTACTACACGGTAATCCATATGTAATTCGATGAAAATAATTATTATGTTTTTTTTATTATTAAAAAAAGCGGTAAGTAATTATTTTCATCGAATTCGACTAACGATGATGGATTAGCACCGTTTTCTAACTTATAATAATATTTTGAAAATAATTGATATGAGATAATGTACTTCTGTTATTATCATTCAATAATTTTTCATAATTTAACTCCATTTACCGTACGAATGAAATCCCTTCTTTGGTTTAGTAGAGTTGCGAAGAAAAACGAAAAAAAAAACAAAGCGTTCTCCTCATGATCGACGGTCCTTAATTTTCAGAATATGCTAGTAACTTTCCGTGTTTCGGAACTTCAGATGTTATTGGGCTTCGCCGGACGCAACAAGACCGGCCGCAAAACCGAACTGCAACAGCGCGCATTGGAACTACTGAGAGTACGATCGCACCCCATTCAGGAGAAAATCAAGGATCTTTACAAGACCATCCAGTAATATTGTCCCCCTAAATAAAAACAAAAAAATAATCGAAATACATTTTGGATTTGTTGACTTTTTCGGATTTTGGTTTAATTTCGATTTGGTGGTTTGCAGGCAGAGCGGTCCTCTGAACCACATACTACAGATTTCCCCGTCGACCACACCCACGGGCACGCCGTCTCCCAACATGCCGCAGCAACAGGGCGGAGTGCCGCGCGCCACCGTTCAGCCGTACAATGTCGACACGAGACAACTACAGGTGAGTGTTTCATATTGTTTTTTTTTTCTTCTTTTGAATGTTTGTTTTAATATTGGATTGCAAATTTAGATTTATATGTCAAAAATTTATTGCATTTGCTTGAACGAGTTTGAATTATTCAAAGACGATGCAAGCGTCATCTTTCACCTAATTTCATGTGGCATCGTCAACGATTCGAATCTGCAAGGTAGAAAACCGAGAATCGTTGTTTCGTCCACTAAAGGAAAGCGAACTTGTCCTGTTTATTTATATATTAATTTAGTGAACGTTGTTTGAACACTTCGATTTGTCCGAACAGTTCGATTGATTACTGCTTGATCTTTTTCTGGTTTGAATAAGCTTGTTCAATCCTTGATATGTTCGATATTATAAATCTAATCTAAAATTTTTATTATTATGTATAAAAAGCCTGGTTGTTGGATCTGCTATTTCCCCTTCTCGCCTGTCTATATATTTTCAAATGCTTGAAATATTCCGCATGAACATTCTTCTTATTTTATTTCATTCCATGCATAGTTCGCGTAGTGATTTGAATGTCTGTAGATCCCTTGAAGCTTGTAAACTTTAATTTCAGACCCGTTCACAGGCTATGTACAACCAGAACGCCATGTACCAGCAACATGCCTATCCACAGTATTCACAACGGGGCATCAGCCCCAATCCCGCGAGCATCATGAACTCGACGTACCCGATCCACCCAGACGTCGAATTCAAGCGGCTGCCATTCTTTGACATAGTGGCCGAGCTCGTGAAGCCGTCGACATTGATGCCCCAGAGCAACGCCCGCCAGCAGGAGTACAATTTTTATTTCCATCTAACGCCGCAGCAAGCTACGGATATTGCGTCTTCGAGGGACGTCAGGCAAGGGATGAGGGCGGAGTATGTCAAGCAGATCCAGATGAGGTTTTGCCTGGTGGAGACTTCGTGTAAACAGGAGGATTATTTCCCGCCGGGGCTCATCGTTAAAGTTAATAATAAACAATGCCCTTTACCAGTAAGTATTATTTATTTATATATATTATTCATCATTATTATCATTATTAAAAGCCCAAGTCTTCATTTACCAAAAAAGCTTTTTGCTTTACTTTCCCTGGTTTTTCTTTCTATATCAAGCTAACAATTTCATTTCATCGTTCAGTGTCAGGAAACTGAAAATAAAATAATGGAACATATTATTACAAAACAAAATTTTGTTTAATCCTGTACTTCACTTGTTATAAGTACATTTCGAGACACAACGTGCTCGTTATCAATATTTTATGTATATATTCAATGACCCTTTCTACCCATATAGGTGTAGTCTTTATCAATATTTAAACCAAATTTTATTTCGTAATAATATTAAAACACTTTACGTAAATTCGAAACACATAATGGAACATAACAAGTTTTTTTCTTCACCAATACAGAATATTTCACATTGCTCAAACTCGCGCAATTCTAATTGCAGAATCCCGTTCCTACCAACAAACCAGGCGTTGAACCCAAACGACCCCCCAGGCCAGTAAATATAAGTCAAATGATCAAACTGAGCCCTACGACGCCCAACACGATAAACGTGCAGTGGATACACGATTACGGCAGGGCTTACGCCATCACAATCGCACTCGTCCACAAAAGGAACTCCTTTGATCTACTGCAGAGGATGAAAGCTCGCGGACCGAAACACAGCGATCACACGCGGGGATTAAGTGAGAGATATTTTGTTATTTTTGCATCGTTCAATTTTAGTAACGTTCTCGATTTTTCTAGTCAAGGAAAAGTTGAAGGAAGATGCGGATAGTGAGATCGCAACCACTTCACTGAGGGTGTCGCTGATGTGTCCCCTGGGGAAAATGCGCATGACGAACCCGTGCCGTGCCAAGACCTGCCAGCATTTGCAGAGCTTTGACGCTTTGCTGTATCTGCAGATGAACGAAAGGAAACCTACTTGGAATTGTCCAGTGTGTGACAAACCTGCATTATATGACGACTTGGATATTGATGGGTGATTATTAATTTAATTATTAATTTAGCAATTGCAACGGGCAGTAATAACAAAAAAATATTTATAAAATATTGTAGACCCTTTATTTTATCCCATTGTGATCTATAAAATGATTTTTTTTTTTTCATGTTTTTCTGGAAAATATTATTTTTTAATGGATATTTCTTATGATTCGTATTTTTAATTAGTACAAAAAAAAAACGGAAAAACATTATCAAAAGAGCTCTATATATACAAACATCTTTATTCATGAAACAATTTAAAACAAATATATATTCTTAAGAGAAACGGCTATTGACCGGAGGTCTTTCGACCAAAAGAGCTCTAAAATTATAATAATAAGCCAATATGATTTATTTTAATAATAATAATAATAAACTTTATTATATAATATATATATAATCAGTATCCCCTTTTACCATATGATGTCGAGTTAAAATAAATAATTTATTTATTTATTCAATATACGGCTGACTATTTATAATGGTCAGTAAAAATTATAAAAACAAATGTATAATTGATATCTGTTAATTGGCTATCGATTAATGGTCTTTCCACCTGATTTATTCTATTATTTCAGTTTATAGTAGATTTAATCCACTAAATTATTTTTATAATGTACACAATTTTTATAAATGCTTCAATCTGCATATATTTTTCAGGTATTTCATGGATGTTTTAAACACTCCAACCTTGGGATCTGAAACAAAAGAAATACAACTCCACAAAGATGGTTCGTGGAGTACCCATACGGAGACCAAAAAGCCGGTCGTCACAAAAGTACAGAAAGTTAGTACATTAGATGATTCCATTGAAATAATTTCGGACGATGTCGGTGAGTACACTAAAAGTAAATATTACCGGTTTTCGAAAATTAAAACTCGTGCGCTTTTTTTCTTTTTAGAAGTGGTCACTCCTGGGAATGCTACATCGTCGACCGATTTGCAGAACAAAGAGGGCGCCTTGGAAATCGCTCCACCCAACAAGAGCGTCGTCGACCTGACCCTCTCCGATTCCGACGATGACGATCAGCCGTTGGTCAAACGCAGGGCGTTGAATCCGAAACCCGATTCAACCATCAAGTTTTCAGGTGAGCGCGCAATCCTTTCAAATTTAACTTACTTTAATGACACTGGTCTCTGTCGATTTATAGGGGCATCAAAACGCACATAGAATTTTTTAAGAGTACTGTCGAAATTATCGGGGCTACCACAATGGATTCAAATTAAACAAAAGAAAATCGAAATTTATTATAGAAATCTAAAAATGGGTTTTGTGCTAGGTTTTTGTTCTTTCAATGTATATTTTATCGTTTTGATATTAAAATCGGTGTACGTGTTTAGGAAATCAACAACAACAGCACTTTATGAGCGAATCATCAATTTAAACGTCAACCTCTGCCGGAAAGCGAGAGTTCCATTTTGGATTCAAATTTTTTAAGGAGAAAATACTCGCTTCTACTTAATCACTTTTACTCCTAAACTAACTGGTTTGTTAAGTAAAAAGCTAATTGTTGAAAGCTCCTATTAAACTTTGATCAATTAAAACACTCAAATATTTATTGTAATCACTTCAATTGTTTCATTACACTGTTGCTTCTCCTTTCAATTGTTATAATTACAATAAATAATTGAGTGTTTTAATCTATTAAAGTTCAAGTCAATTTCAATTAATCTCGAATTTAATAACATTGCTTGTTATTCTTTTTTTTTTTAAAAAAAAAAAACCTTAAATCTATGATCAACACAAGTGCTGGTTGTTTTCCGATCATTTTTTGTTTGTTTGTTAAAATTGTATTTGTTAATGTTATTTTTCTATCATTGCTCTCTGTGTTCTATTTAAGTTGACTTCTTTTGAAACAAAAAAAAAAATAATGAAAAAATACTATATCAAATGTGATTTAATATATAAGTTACCTATCAATGATGAATTCAATGAATTGTAAGTTTAAGTGTTTATAAAAATTAAATTAAATATACTTATTTTTGAAATTAAATCCGTGTTTCAATTGTACTTTTATGAAATTCTGTGTTTTTACAGGTTTTTCTAAATTGATTGGCTCTTCCTGGTTTTGTAATTGTATTAAATTGCACTTTGTTCAATTTTTTACTTGTGCATGCATTTTTAAGTTAAAATATTGAATTTGTCGCATGCGTCTTCAATACGATTTTATCAGAATGAATTTATTTTTGAAATAAAAAAAAAAACTTATATTTTGTTGAAGAAAAAACAACTTCAGTAATTTGTTTATACAAAAGTTAAATTGTGTTCAGAACAAAATAAAAGCAAAAAAATGTTACATTTTTGAGAATAAAACATTACCGACAAATATTCAAACAATATTATTTTCACTGACATTAAGAGGGATCCAAACCTGCAATCATTATTCCGAATACAAATATGTAAACATATTGAATTTCGGTGGGTAATTAATTTTGATATTTTGGCATGCAGAAATCATTGGTGAAGTGAAGTAAGACATTCGGCTCTATTCCCTATCGAAAACGCTACGTTTGACAGCACGCTATTCTTCAAGGTTACGTTATATGTATTCCGTATCGCGCTAAACCGCTATCTCAGTCAACGCTCAGCGCCATCACAGCCGCTGAAATCGTTGAAAATAGCAGGCACCGAAATAGGTCCAGTTATCATAGCGTTTAGCCGCTTTTCGAGGTTATTTTCAATTCAAATTGTTTTTTTAGCGGTAGTTTAATAAATATTATTGTATTTTTGGCTCATTCTCTTGTAAAATTGAATTCAAACTATCAAAAAAGAACATTTTTTACTTCACTCCTTCAGGAATCCATAGAATGTGCATAAATTGAGGAGCGAGTGTGCCTGTTTATAAATTTTCCCATAATACGAAACAGGGATTTTTTATATTAAAGATGTAATTTTTAATGTATTTTTTTAATGGGGGCACTATGGGGGTTCAGAAAACATAGTGATTATTATTTTAGGTGGAAACACTTCAAACCCCTTCACTAATGATGTGAATAGCCAAATTTACATATCAAAACGGCTCGACAGTGTAACTGCAATTTAGTACAATCATATAACAATTTATAAACTTTAAATCAGAGAAAACCAAAGGACAAATTGATTTTGTTATGATCGCTTTATGAACATTTCAACTCCACACGAAAACACAAGTAATTTGCATTTTACAAATGCTTTGAGTACGTTTTTTAATAAAGGACAAAATCACACTGTTTATGGATGTTTGATGCACTTTGTTTTTTTTTTATTGCATAGTTTACACACACACATTTTGCTAGGTTAGAATTCAACCATTCAACAGCCATTCGATGAGCACAACGTTGAAATTTATCGGCCTTGTCTTACTAATTCGACATATAATAACCTCTCTCTTTCTACCGACACATCAAAACTATATTCTTTTTTAACACTGCAGGAATAACATGTCACTCGATACGGACTACAGAATTATCCAGAAGCGTTGTCGCACACACTATCATAGACTACTATCCCAACGTAACTGTCAACCATTATGTTTAGCGTTTTTGATAGGGAATAGGGCCGATTATCCTTTGACCAGGAGTGATAGAGAAGTTGGTTGAATTTTGCAAGTGGTTTGCAAAATTTCTTCGAGGTTGTGCTTCCGATAGTGATGAATGTTGAAAAGGTTTGTCATTCTGTAAAACATTGATGCAGTGTGAAACACGACTAAAGAAAATAGGAATATAACTTACATACAGATAAGCATAACACAGACTGCAATTTGAACGAAATGCAATCTCATATATTCATACAAAATAATATTTGGACCAATACTTAATAATAAGCTGAGATAAGAGATTTTTAACAATTATTTTTTTTTTTAGTTGTGTTCAATGAACTTTGATATTTTCAATGTTTGGATTGCAAATTTATCATACCGAAAAAGAAATTAATGTTCATTGATTTTTTTTTTTGTAATTAATGAATATATGGAAGATTTTTTTTAATAATAATGATTTATTTTCACGTTGACAAACTTTATATAAAAATAACTTTATTTATAAATCACAACTATAATACAGAAAGGCGCACTGCTTGTGATGGGAGGTGTACAGGCACATGTAGGCCTCTATGCTTCCTCCTTGTAGGGTATATGAGACCAAGTATCAGCATGACTAGCCTACTTCATCAAGATGGGCTAGCAGTACCGAGATAGATAGATCCCTGATTTTCACCATTTCTGGCCATTCCTCACAGAGTGTGGTTTTTAGCATTGACAATATCCAAGGACAATCTCCGCGGTTTCGTCCTCCAAACAGCACCCACTACAATCTGGTGATTCTACAATCCCCAATTTGTGGAGGTGTGCTCCAAGTCTGCAGTGTCCAGATAGAATAGCCGAGATGCTTCTTAAATCCTTTTTATATTTTCTTATGAAGTTCTCGAGTTTTACTATTGGGAACTTATCTTCAATCCCCTTCCCGAATCCTTTTATCCTTTCAGGTGTTTGATCCTCCATCAAAAACTAGTATTTCCAGCACTATATATTTAATAAATTTAAGATTGAAAAACAATTCGATAACACACACACATTTTCTAGATACTACCAGTATTTCATCGAGCAGCAATCAATCCAGGGCAACGGTCACTCCGGGCCCGTCCTCAGTCTCCAGTTCTGGTTACCCCGTGAGCCCAGGAGGAGTTATCACCCTGGTGGACAGCCCCTCACCGCCGACATCACCCATTCCCGCCACTGCACAACCTACGACGAGCCAACCCGCCGCCTGTATGATGGCCAACAGTTCCACTGCGAGCCAGAACCAACAGCAGCCCGTGTTCAACACAGGAAACTCGATGCCCTTCCTCGATCTAGAGAGTGAGGCCAACGGTGGCGCAAACTTGAACTTTTACAATTAGAATTTAAGTTCGGAAGATAGTTTATAATTTTTATAGTGATGACGATTTTTTTTTATAATTACTTAAATTTATTTATATCGTATTTAAAAATCTCTTGGGAGTTTTATTGTAAGAAAAAATTGTATTTAATAGCATACGTATTTATATTATTTCTTTCATTAACATGAATTGTACTTTATATTGGAATTATCAATATTACTAATTCATTTACTTTTCATTAATAAATAATTGTTGTAAACATGGAATAGACTTTTATTACTCAAGAAGGTTGGGGTACCGCTTTCAACTTTTTCGATTTTTCGCTCCGAATTTCAAAAATTAAAAAAAAATATTTCCAGTCGGAATTCGAACAATCTGTTGACGGATTCTTATTCTGCACTATTTAAACTATATTTTGGGAAAGTTTCAGCTCATTTTATCCATAAATAAACTTTTTGAAAAACCAAAGGGTCCCCCCTTTGAACTTTTTCAGAATTTCAAAAATTAAAAAAAAATACTTCTAGGTGGAATTCGAACAATCTGTTGACAGATTCTTATTCTGCATTATTTAAACTATATTTTGGGAAAGTTTCAGCTCATTTTATCCATAAATAAACTTTTTTCAAAAATTGGCCAAAATCGAAAATGTTCAAAGAGGTTGTTCAAAGGATTGAAACTTTTTCAGAACTTCAAAAATTAAAAAAAAATACTTCTAGGCGGAATTCGAACAATCTGTTGACGGATTCTTATTCTGCATTATTTAAACTATATTTTGGGAAAGTTTCAGCTCATTTTATCCATAAATAAACTTTTTGAAAAACCAAAGGGTCCCCCCTTTGAACTTTTTCAGAATTTCAAAAATTAAAAAAAAATACTTCTAGGTGGAATTCGAACAATCTGTTGACGGATTCTTATTCTGCATTATTTAAACTATATTTAGGGAAAGTTTCAGCTCATTTTATCCATAAATAAACTTTTTTCAAAATTTGACCAAAATCGATAATGTTCAAAGAGGTTGTTCAAAGGATTGACTTTTTCAGAACTTTAAAAATTAAAAAAAAATACTTCTAGGCGGAATTCGAACAATCTGTTGACGGATTCTTATTCTGCATTATTTAAACTATATTTAGGGAAAGTTTCAGCTCATTTTATCCATAAATAAACTTTTTTCAAAATTTGATCAAAATCGATAATGTTCAAAGAGGTTGTTCAAAGGATTGACTTTTTCAGAACTTTAAAAATTAAAAAAAAATACTTCTAGGCGGAATTCGAACAATCTGTTGACGGATTCTTATTCTGCATTATTTAAACTATATTTTGGGAAAGTTTCAGCTCATTTTATCCATAAATAAACTTTTTGAAAAACCAAAGGGTCCCCCCTTTGAACTTTTTCAGAATTTCAAAAATTAAAAAAAAATACTTCTAGGTGGAATTCGAACAATCTGTTGACGGATTCTTATTCTGCATTATTTAAACTATATTTAGGGAAAGTTTCAGCTCATTTTATCCATAAATAAACTTTTTTCAAAATTTGACCAAAATCGATAATGTTCAAAGAGGTTGTTCAAAGGATTGACCTTTTCAGAACTTTAAAAATTAAAAAAAAATACTTCTAGGCGGAATTCGAACAATCTGTTGACGGATTCTTATTCTGCATTATTTAAACTATATTTTGGGAAAGTTTCAGCTCATTTTATCCATAAATAAACTTTTTGAAAAACCAAAGGGTCCCCCCTTTGAACTTTTTCAGAATTTCAAAAATTAAAAAAAAATACTTCTAGGTGGAATTCGAACAATCTGTTGACGGATTCTTATTCTGCATTATTTAAACTATATTTAGGGAAAGTTTCAGCTAATTTTATCCATAAATAAACTTTTTTCAAAATTTGACCAAAATCGATAATGTTCAAAGAGGTTGTTCAAAGGATTGACT
The DNA here is from genome assembly GCA_963082785.1 of Philonthus spinipes. Classification (NCBI taxonomy): domain Eukaryota; kingdom Metazoa; phylum Arthropoda; class Insecta; order Coleoptera; family Staphylinidae; genus Philonthus; species Philonthus spinipes. The sequence continues at coordinate 2,314,261 of OY720316.1, forward strand.
TTTTCAGAACTTTAAAAATTAAAAAAAAATACTTCTAGGCGGAATTCGAACAATCTGTTGACGGATTCTTATTCTGCATTATTTAAACTATATTTTGGGAAAGTTTCAGCTCATTTTATCCATAAATAAACTTTTTGAAAAACCAAAGGGTCCCCCCTTTGAACTTTTTCAGAATTTCAAAAATTAAAAAAAAATACTTCTAGGTGGAATTCGAACAATCTGTTGACGGATTCTTATTCTGCATTATTTAAACTATATTTAGGGAAAGTTTCAGCTCATTTTATCCATAAATAAACTTTTTTCAAAATTTGACCAAAATCGATAATGTTCAAAGAGGTTGTTCAAAGGATTGACTTTTTCAGAACTTTAAAAATTAAAAAAAAATACTTCTAGGCGGAATTCGAACAATCTGTTGACGGATTCTTATTCTGCATTATTTAAACTATATTTAGGGAAAGTTTCAGCTCATTTTATCCATAAATAAACTTTTTTCAAAATTTGATCAAAATCGATAATGTTCAAAGAGGTTGTTCAAAGGATTGACTTTTTCAGAACTTTAAAAATTAAAAAAAAATACTTCTAGGCGGAATTCGAACAATCTGTTGACGGATTCTTATTCTGCATTATTTAAACTATATTTTGGGAAAGTTTCAGCTCATTTTATCCATAAATAAACTTTTTGAAAAACCAAAGGGTCCCCCCTTTGAACTTTTTCAGAATTTCAAAAATTAAAAAAAAATACTTCTAGGTGGAATTCGAACAATCTGTTGACGGATTCTTATTCTGCATTATTTAAACTATATTTAGGGAAAGTTTCAGCTCATTTTATCCATAAATAAACTTTTTTCAAAATTTGACCAAAATCGATAATGTTCAAAGAGGTTGTTCAAAGGATTGACTTTTTCAGAACTTTAAAAATTAAAAAAAAATACTTCTAGGCGGAATTCGAACAATCTGTTGACGGATTCTTATTCTGCATTATTTAAACTATATTTTGGGAAAGTTTCAGCTCATTTTATCCATAAATAAACTTTTTGAAAAACCAAAGGGTCCCCCCTTTGAACTTTTTCAGAATTTCAAAAATTAAAAAAAAATACTTCTAGGTGGAATTCGAACAATCTGTTGACGGATTCTTATTCTGCATTATTTAAACTATATTTAGGGAAAGTTTCAGCTCATTTTATCCATAAATAAACTTTTTTCAAAATTTGACCAAAATCGATAATGTTCAAAGAGGTTGTTCAAAGGATTGACTTTTTCAGAACTTTAAAAATTAAAAAAAAATACTTCTAGGCGGAATTCGAACAATCTGTTGACGGATTCTTATTCTGCATTATTTAAACTATATTTTGGGAAAGTTTCAGCTCATTTTATCCATAAATAAACTTTTTGAAAAACCAAAGGGTCCCCCCTTTGAACTTTTTCAGAATTTCAAAAATTAAAAAAAAATACTTCTAGGTGGAATTCGAACAATCTGTTGACGGATTCTTATTCTGCATTATTTAAACTATATTTAGGGAAAGTTTCAGCTCATTTTATCCATAAATAAACTTTTTTCAAAATTTGACCAAAATCGATAATGTTCAAAGAGGTTGTTCAAAGGATTGACTTTTTCAGAACTTTAAAAATTAAAAAAAAATACTTCTAGGCGGAATTCGAACAATCTGTTGACGGATTCTTATTCTGCATTATTTAAACTATATTTTGGGAAAGTTTCAGCTCATTTTATCCATAAATAAACTTTTTGAAAAACCAAAGGGTCCCCCCTTTGAACTTTTTCAGAATTTCAAAAATTAAAAAAAAATACTTCTAGGTGGAATTCGAACAATCTGTTGACGGATTCTTATTCTGCATTATTTAAACTATATTTAGGGAAAGTTTCAGCTAATTTTATCCATAAATAAACTTTTTTCAAAATTTGACCAAAATCGATAATGTTCAAAGAGGTTGTTCAAAGGATTGACTTTTTCAGAACTTTAAAAATTAAAAAAAAATACTTCTAGGCGGAATTCGAACAATCTGTTGACGGATTCTTATTCTGCATTATTTAAACTATATTTTGGGAAAGTTTCAGCTCATTTTATCCATAAATAAACTTTTTGAAAAACCAAAGGGTCCCCCCTTTGAACTTTTTCAGAATTTCAAAAATTAAAAAAAAATACTTCTAGGTGGAATTCGAACAATCTGTTGACGGATTCTTATTCTGCATTATTTAAACTATATTTAGGGAAAGTTTCAGCTCATTTTATCCATAAATAAACTTTTTTCAAAATTTGACCAAAATCGATAATGTTCAAAGAGGTTGTTCAAAGGATTGACTTTTTCAGAACTTTAAAAATTAAAAAAAAAATACTTCTAGGCGGAATTCGAACAATCTGTTGACGGATTCTTATTCTGCATTATTTAAACTATATTTTGGGAAAGTTTCAGCTCATTTTATCCATAAATAAACTTTTTGAAAAACCAAAGGGTCCCCCCTTTGAACTTTTTCAGAATTTCAAAAATTAAAAAAAAATACTTCTAGGTGGAATTCGAACAATCTGTTGACGGATTCTTATTCTGCATTATTTAAACTATATTTAGGGAAAGTTTCAGCTCATTTTATCCATAAATAAACTTTTTTCAAAATTTGACCAAAATCGATAATGTTCAAAGAGGTTGTTCAAAGGATTGACTTTTTCAGAACTTTAAAAATTAAAAAAAAATACTTCTAGGCGGAATTCGAACAATCTGTTGACGGATTCTTATTCTGCATTATTTAAACTATATTTTGGGAAAGTTTCAGCTCATTTTATCCATAAATAAACTTTTTGAAAAACCAAAGGGTCCCCCCTTTGAACTTTTTCAGAATTTCAAAAATTAAAAAAAAATACTTCTAGGTGGAATTCGAACAATCTGTTGACGGATTCTTATTCTGCATTATTTAAACTATATTTAGGGAAAGTTTCAGCTCATTTTATCCATAAATAAAGTTTTTTTCAAAAATTGAGGAAATCTGAAAATTGTCAAACTTTTTGTAAAATATAAATCCATAAAGTATACTTAAATATTATTTTTTGTCAAAGAAAATAGAATTAAAAAGTTTTTATGTATTAGTAATTTTAAATGAAAAATAATATTTGCATTAAACCGCTGTTCGGTTGCTCGCTTGCGGAAATTCCATTGAAAATCGCCTGAATTTTCGATTTTGTACCAGGAAAACAGTAACGCGAGGAGATCTTTGCCGTGTGACCATTGATATAATATTTGTAGATTTTTCCATTGATTCATTATTTATAATAGATAATTATTTTCATAGATGATCTTTTTAAAGATTTTTCAAAGATATTATACTGCATTTCATAGAAATGTATTTAATAGATATAATTTTTGTAGATTTTTCCATTGACATGTTAGATATCATAGATAATTATTTTAATAGATGATCTATTTAAAGATTTTTCAAAGATATAGTGCTGCTTATCATAGATATGTATTTAATAGATATAATATTTGTAGATTTTTTCATCGATATATTAAATATCATAGATAATTATTTTAATAGATGATCTATTTAAAGATTTTTCAAAGATATAGTACTCTATTTCATAGATGTTTATTTTTGATAGATAAATACATATTTATAGATTTTTCATAGAAAATATAGTTTAAAGTTTCATATTAACCATCTATTCTATGAATTTTTTTAAGAAATTCAAAATTCGATTAAAAAAGACGAAAGGTTGAAAAAGTTGTAAGAGGTACCCCTGTGAACTTATTCGTTTTTTGGCTGCGAATTTTAAAAATTATGCTAGTAATAATTCATAGATATACTTTTTATTAATTTTGCCATAGATATATTTTTATAGATATAGTAATTATAGATGTTCATGTTGTTTTTTAATAGTTAATGTTTTTTCATAGATGGACTAACTATTAGCTTTTTGTAGAACATTTTTTTAATAGAACATGATTCTTAATTGACAATTCTAATTACAAATTCTAGGATTGGTTAAGGAAAAGTAATAATAATAAACAATAATTGGAAACAAATTGATTTTATTTAAAAAAAATAATTCAATTATTTAAGATTTACTTATTTTTTTGAATCACCACTATAAAATAATAGATAACAATCAGTTTCCTCATTTTCCATCAACCGAATCTCCTTCCAACTCTTCTGGCAAATGCGACTCTCCCCAATTGTAAGTCTCAATTAACTTTGGTAATACTTCTTGTTCTTGTTGTTCGTATTTTTCCATCTTCAGTTTATCGGACCATAACTCCTGCTCCAATCTTGTGCTTTAAATAGGAACTTTACAGAAAATCCAATTTTTAAACTGTAACAAAGTAAAAGTCTTTCATTAAATTACTATAATTTTATTACTAAAAATAAATTTAATAACTCCTTTTAGCAAATTCTTCAATAAGCCCATCCTTGGCCAATAAATCATTTCATTAAAATCGTTGCTATTTACCAATAAATTAATGATAAACACCACAAATTACTACTATTATTATTTGTGTCTATTTGAATTGTGTTTTTCGCCTTTGTGAATTCGGCTTTTATTCTCATTTCTTCAAATCATTATGTAACACAACGAATTTGATTCATAAAGAAATTAAGAAACCATCTCTTTCTATCTCTTTTCAATGCAAGAAACATAACCTAAAAGTTGAGCCTTTTTGGTGGCCTAGAATAATTTGTCTTTACTTATTTAATTTAATGTACATACATTTTTCAATTTAAATAAAAATGGATTGGTTGAAGTTTAATAAATTTCCAAAAATAGTGTATTATTGTTCAGCCGGTGCAGTGGTATTCGGGGCTGCTTGTATTATCAAGTGAGTGATGAATTGTTTCACAAGTTTGTAGTAATTAGTGATGGACATTGGATTATTTCAGGAATGATGGATTTTATTCGATAATCTAATGTTCATTCTGTGCGATGTGTCATTCAAAACTATATTATAAAGATAACTCACAATTTAAAGAAAGTGAATTCAATATTCTGTTTCATAGAGAATCAATGGGAGGCCCTCGTTATGCGCAGGATATCGTAGCCGAAAACAAGGTGGTCATCATCACCGGCGCCAACACGGGCATCGGAAAGGAAACCGCCTGGGAGATGGCGAGACGCAGGGCCAAAGTCTACATGGCCTGTAGGGACATGAAGAAATGCGAGGAAGTACGTTTTCGAATTTTTTTCAATGGCACCGCGCCGTTTGAAACTTAAGATCGCTTTCAGACCAGGGAGGAAATCGTGCTCGACACTGAGAATAAGTACGTCTACTGCAGGAAGTGCGATCTGAGCTCACTGAAGTCAGTCAGGGAGTTCGTGAAGGCGTTTCAGGCCAGCGAGAAGAGGTTGGATATTTTGATAAATAACGCCGGGGTGATGAGGACGCCCAATTCGAAAACGAGCGAGGGTTTCGAGACGCAGCTCGGGGTCAACCATATGGGGCATTTTCTGTTGACGAATTTGTTGCTTGATAATTTGAAGGTGGGACGATTTTTGTAATAAAGCAATATTTTTATATTAGAATCCCCTATTGTTTAGTAACGAGTTTTCATATGAATAATCAAATTGCGAAAGGGAGAAATTTTTAGTAAATACGTCAATTTTTTGTAGGCGTCAGCTCCCAGTAGGATTATAAACGTTTCAAGCATAGCGCACATCAGAGGAAAAATCAACAAAGAGGACTTGAACAGCGATAAAAGTTACGACCCTGGAGATGCTTACGCTCAAAGCAAATTGGCCAACATTCTATTCACAAAGGAATTGGCTAAACGGCTCGAGGGTAAGATTATAATTTTCAAAAAAATTGCTATTGTTTCAAATTTATGGGATAAAAAAAAAGATTCGTCATCCTGTTATTGATGCTTACATTTTTTACTTTTACTATTGTTATTGAAGCTTACATTTTTAGTTTTTCCTGGTTGAAAAAAATTTATCATCAACCTTGTCCGGTGTTCTCGATGCTGACATTTTGAATATTCCAGGCACGGGTGTGACAGTAAACGCCCTGCATCCCGGCTTAGTCGATACGGAAATAATCCGCCACATGAGCTTCTTCAACAGCTGGATCTCGGCGGTCTTCTTGAAGCCGCTCGTGTGGCCCTTCATAAAGAGTCCGCGGCAGGGGGCGCAGACCACCATATACGCAGCGCTCGAGCCGGATCTGGAGAAGACGACCGGACAGTACTTCAGGTATTCATCACTTAAATAAATAATAAAACACAAAACAAAATTAACTAATCGGAAAAAGGGGTGGTCTTTGGTTGGTTTGTAGTAAAAGAGAAATGTTGAACATTCACTAAGGGATGAAATTATTATTTTTTTTTATATTTCAGTGATTCCTCTTTAGCCAAAGTGGCTGCTGTTGCCGAGGATGAGGCTACGGCGAAGTGGCTGTGGAAGGTTTCGGAAAAATGGACCAGACTTACTGTGTAAAATTTATGTTTTCTTGCTTACATAAAAAAAATAGTTTTGTAGTGAATGCAGTTGTGTCTTTTTTTTTTAATTAAGATCCTTGATGATGTTTTCCGGCTTCAGATTGCACTGCAAGCACGATTTCGTGTAAAGCTTTTCCAGCAGTATTTCATCCTTGACTAACTCCGACGGTTCCTTCAGTTCACAATCGCTAAAACGAAAAGAAGGAAAGTGTTAATAAAATTGTGAAACACAAATTTAACAGAAGAAAGCTTCCCTTTTTAAGGAATTCTTTCTCTCTGAATATTTCATTTCGTTCTGAAGGTCTTGCTTTCTCGAAACAAACACGAGAAAGTTCATTGTCTACTTTTAAAAATTACCTAATATAAGCCCCAGTGATTTTATCTAAACTCAGATCGGTGGCCGCGTACAGAATGCTCTGGCAGCCCTGCTTCGGGTTTTTCAAAAAAAGCCACGTCCACGGGTACACGGACACCCGTGTCATCCAGGAGCTGCCCAACGGGGATTTTCGGAAGTGGCCGGTGTCCCTCACAATTCCCGGATTGACAGAATTCACGGTGACTCTCGTTGCTGCAATAATTGGAGGCATTTTTTAATGAAACAATTTTTCTTTTTTTTATTTCACAAACAAATATCTTCCCTGATGATGCCGTTGTGTCGGCGAAACAATTGCAGCAGTGTCTCGACGATATAGCAGATTTTTTTTCTTATTGTTATTAGTCGTAAGGGGAAGATAATTACCTTTTAATAGATTGCTGAAATATTTCGTGAACAAAACCAGGGCCAGCTTCGTCTGGCCGAAGACTTCCCTGTAGATGAATTCCTTGCAGAAGTTCAAGTTGTCGACATCCATTTTCGCGTAGAAGTGCGAGAGAGACGTCACGTTGATGATCCTTCCGTTGTCGGATTTGTTCAGTAAAGGAAGCATTAGATGAGACAGCAGGAAAGGACCTGAATAATAATTAAAAAAAAAAGATAAGTAAATAATCAATGATATCATATAGAAAAAATCTAGCTTTGCGGTCGATTCACAATCACCCGAGAATGGAAACGAGAAAAATGAATCTACATGATTTACGTGTATCGATTCACAATCACTCAGGCTTTCTGTATACAATCTGTTTCCGTTCTCATTCCCTGGCAATTGTGAATCGCTGCTTAATTAATACAATAAATAATCAAAGCTTATTTTTAGTTAATGCAATAAATAATCAATGCCTAATTTACTTTAAAAATACAGACACTCTCTAGGTTAGGTAGCTGTGGCAGCCATAGGCTCATTTAGGCCGTTCAAGCCCATTGTATTCTAACTAATATATTATTAGGGTGCATAATGATATACGATTGTAGAAGGGTTGAAAGGCTCGAAGCAAGAAAAACCTAAGTAACTCGTCACGAATGTAAGCTTCAAATTCTCGGAATATAATCATTTTAATCTGGCAGCAAGAAAATCCCGAAAGTGGCGATCAATCACCTAAATAATTCGTCGCGAATGTAAGCTCCAAATTCTCCGAGGTTTTCGTATACTGATGGAATATGATCCCGGCGTTGTTCACGAGCACGTCGACTCTATCGTAATCCCTCTTGATTTCCGAGACGAAATTGTGAATTTGCTTCATGGAAGAAACGTCCAGAATCCGCAAATCGACGCGAGCCGACGGATTTGACAATTTTATATCCTTCGCAGCCGTTTCGCCTCTCGCTTTATTCCTACAAGTGAGGATTATCTTCGCGCCTGCAAAGAAAATTAATAATCGATAAAACAAAGAGGTTGCAGTTCGAAAAAAAAAAAACGTTAACGTTTGATAAAGTTATTTGTTAATTTTTTTTTTTTCAGTGGGAAACAACAGAAAGAATTAATTTTATTAACTATTCCCACCGTTCTCACCGCTTCGTTTGTTTTAAATTAAAAAAAAAACTGCAATGATGAATTTTATTTTACACGATTAAAAAAATAATTATGTCGACACAAACCTCTTGCAGACAATTCTTTAGCCGTGGCTAATCCAATACCGCCTGAAGCCCCCGTTATTAGAACGACTTTGTTGTCCATTCTGTTGTGGTTTGGACATTTTGTACCTCCTACGTATAATCTGAAAAATTTAATATATTAATAAAAAAATGTACCCCTACACCACCATTACGGTAGATGGGGATTTTAGATTATATATATATATATAATAAAAAACTCCTTACACTTAACGGTAGAAAGGAAAAAGATTAAAAAAAAATATATATATATATAATAAAAAAATATACCCACTGAACAAAATGTTCACAAATAACGTTGCATCAACATTAAAAACAACATTAAACGTTAATGTAACATTGGTGCAACATTATTATGTCCGTTTTGCTCAGTGGGTATATTCTCTTGGTTGCAATTATTTACACAATTAAGAGTTTTTAAAAAAGCTATCGACTTAATTCTTTTCTCACGATTACTTATACAATGAAGAGTTTTTAAAAACAATTTTGTTTCTTTCCTTCTAATATATATTTTGAACATTATTTAGGTTTAAAATTCTTTTTATTAAATTTATTTTTATAACTGCGACAAAGTGAATAAATCCATAATTATTAAAAATATTATTTTTTCAATGAAAAATAAGTTGAGCGCACATTTTTTTTTTTAAATTGTCATCTAGTTACCCTTTAAAAAAACGGCCCTTAAACAAATCAATTGCTTTTTATTGAATAAATTCAGCAATTAATAATATTGTTGATGTAAATTTATTGAATAAATTAATAATCCATATTCTTGAGATGAATTTAATGTTTTACTGTATTATTTATTAACATTATTATTATCTCAACTAATGTTTCATATCTTTAACAATTTCTGCAAATAAGTAGCATCAAATTTATTTACCTTATCGTGGCAATCGCCGTAATAATAAACGAAATAACGACTGGCCACCAACTGTTCATGAAATCGTCGATTTGCTTCAGCTCCATGTTGGCGACTTTGAATGATTGAGGGAATGCAGGACGCGCAGGAATTTAATAAGGACGTGCCTCGGGTTAAACGCATTTTAAATTGGCGGCGATTACCTTTTAAATTGGAACGGAAACATTCGCGTCCGGTGGTGCGTCCTGCTACTAAAAAACAGGTGTCGCCTGCTGTGAACATTACAGAAAACTGTGGATCAAATAGTCTTGAAAATTCCCCTGTTTCTAAAGGAGGACTACAACCATAGAAAATTAATAGACTACAACTCTGTGCAGTAAACGCTCACTAAATTTAGTCATAAAAAACAGGCTGTAAAAAAAACAGTTTTAAAAATAAAAAAAATATTATTAATGGGACGATTTTTGTAATAAAGCCACTTAAAAAGCAATATTTTTATATTAGAATAGTATTATTAATGGTTTTAATATTTAGACATTGGTAGTTCATATTGTATGAAATAATTATGAATAAATTATTAAAAATCAACGAATAAAACACAGATTAAATTGAATAACTTTAAATTCTCGACTAATTTCGGGTTATTAGCAAATTTTCAAGATAATATAAAATATTTTTTTTAAATAACTTTAAATTCTCGACTAGTTTCGGGTTATTAGCACATTTTGAAGAGAATTTAATTATTAGATGTAGGGAATTATTGATAATTATTTATAAAAATAAAAAAAAATAATATAAAGGATATTTCATGTAATTCATACAAAGTCATCAAATATACATAATTTCGAAATACAACAAAATAATGACCTTAACGCAAATACACAAAAAATAAATAAAATAAACCGACAGTCTTGTAAATTAATTAATTACATTAATCATAAAATAAATAAATACGCATAAATAATAATTAATTTAAATAAATATCATACATTAGGTAAGAGCATGAGTAAATAAATAATTTTCCATATTGTTTCCGTGTTAAAACAGCAAGAATAGAATTAATTATTATTTTTCGTCGCCGTATTAAAACAGCAAGAATATAATGAAACCGCAATCCTCGCCGCATTAATCGACAAAATACACCTACGTTTTAAAATCGCACACACACCGAACCAAACCCCCGGGACAAAAAAAATTGTAAGTTTCTCTTTCGCCTTCTTTTTTTGTTTCGTTTTAGTTTATAAAATCACTCCCCGTAATTCGCACAAATTGAATAATCAATTTATTAAAGTCGACGAATTTTTGGTGATTCGTTTCGGGAAATTGATTAATTATTCATTTTGTTGAAAAATAGTGATATTTTTTTCAGTTTATTTTAAACTGCGCTAATTTAATAATTTACGACGTTTTAGGTTTAATTTTAACTGCACTTAATTAATAGTTTTTGAACAAACAAAAAAATGTCACTCGCTATTTTTTCTTCTCACAATAATTTTACTTTTTAAAACTTAATTTTAATTGTAAACGGTTTTAATTTTACGTGAAGTTTTTGTAATTATATACAGAGAGGTTTTTTTAACAGTATACATATGCCCTATGTATACATATAAAATACCCAAGTCAAACGCATTGATGTATGTGTATTTAGTTGCCTATAATACGCAACCCGAACGATCGATTCCTTCAACTAGGATGATTAAAAAAAACAAACAATTAAACAATTTTCTATTTCTGTTTATGACAGTATTAAAATGCACAATGTGGAAGAATTTTTGCGATCGTCATTTGTATACATTTTTGATCAAATATTTTACACAATTTGAAGTTTAGCGTTTGACGTTTAGTTGTATGTTATAGGCAACTAAACATACATAATAATCGTTTCAATGCGTTTGACTTCGTTTTTTTGCAGGTATACAGTTCGCCTAATGTATACTGATAAAAAAAACCTCTCTGTATATATATATGTAATTATATATTATATATATATATATATATATTATATATATATATATATATATATATATATATATATATATATATATATATAATCGATGTCCCCTTTTACCAATTGGTTTCGGGGTTGTTTTTGTAATAATATTAAAAAAAAAAAAACAGATTAATTTCTTATTTCAGTACTTACTTGCTTCCTTATTTAATTTCTTATTTAATTCTTTTTCTTTATTCTGTCTTCCTTCGTTCATTATTTTTTCTTTATTTCCTTGTATACTTCCCTAATTTCTTCTTTACGTCCTTTCTTACTTTATTCCCTCTTTAATTTCTTCCTTAATATTTTATTTATTTTCTTTATTTATTACCTTCCTTACTTTCCTTAATTTTTCGATCGCACTAAGAAATTAATCTGTATTTTTTTTTCTGTTCAATCGAAACGATCGTCTTTAAATTATTCCTGACGTTCATTAATCAAACTATCCTTCTGCTCCTCGGGAAAACTGTAGATCGGCTTAAAACCGCCCTCCAGCTGCGGCTTGAAGTTTTCAATATCGAACTCGCTGGTGGTGGCGACCGCGACGGTGGTGGCCTCGTCCTTGCGCTCGTCCTTGTTCTTCACCACCGACCAACCCTGGGATATGGAATGGTCCACGTGGGCGCTCGCCTGGAACGGCGCTTGGAAGTCCTGGGCGGGGATCGTCGTGTCTTCGTCGACGCGATCCACCTTCTGGGGCTGGGGCCTCGCGTGCATGACGGCGCTCACCGTGATTTCGGAATTGGGGCGGATCTCCGGGATGACGACTCCGCCGTAGTTCGGCATCGAGAACCTGTCGTGGTAGTCCTGGTGTTTGTTTTTGCTGGTGATTGCTTCTATGTGGTCTTTCGCGTATTTGCTGGTGATTGCTTCTATGTAGTTTTTCGTGTGTTTGCTGAGGGGGCTTTCGGTGGGGGTGTAAGCCACCGCTATGGGTTTTTCGGTGTGGGTTTTGAGGGTGACCGAAATTTGATTCTGCGCCGCGGGGTTTTGGTTGTGGTTAACAATCCTAGCTTGCGCGTCGTCGATGGTGTTCCATTGATTCGAGGAGAGCAGAACGGGCTCGTCGGGAATGTTGTTCCCGATATCCTCGACGGTTTCGGGGTTTAGTATTGATGGATCCGGACGCTCGAGGGGGTAAGGAAAGTCGGTTTTCACTGGGAATGGACCGGGGCGGGGTTTCAGGATAGGCGCGTCGTGCCGTTCGCTGAGTTCGTAATTGAAATCCGGGGAGGATATTGGGGATTTGAATTCGTTGGGAAGGATTTTTTTGTAATCAGCGTTGTTTTCATCTTGAGAGATTTTTGAGGGTGGAAGCGGAAGTTCCGCTCTAGTCCCAATAACAACAGACTCCTTCTTGTTAGTATCAAGCACGTCCAATTTTAAAGGCGGTGTATTAACGGGGTAAACTACATAAAGCGGCTTTTCCAAAGTATCCTTGCCGTTCAAGCTTGTGGTTAGAGAGGATTTAACAGGCTCGACTTTATCTTTTTTAGCCTGGATCATCTGCAGCGTCTCGATGTCATCCCCGTTTCTGCGGTTCGAAACGACCACCTTGGGTGGAGCTTGCAGGAACGCGAACGGCTCCTGGAGGTGGTTTTTATTACTCCCAAGCCCTATTCTATCCTCGATCACCTTCTGATCGTTCTTCGAAAGCGGGGGAGGGTGGAGCTTCTCGAAGAACCCGATCGGCCGATTCGAGGGACGATCCAGCAACGGCTGCCGCGCGTAATTCTTGCTCTGGTAGTGATGATGGTGGTGGTGGTGATGGGGATGCGGATGCCCGTGATGGAGTTTCATGTTGGGTCTAAATTGCGGGAGGATATTCGGGAGATTATCGATCCTTTTGTACAACTCCGGAACCGGACGCGGGGGCCTCGCGTACTCCGGCCTTCCCGCGTGGAAATGCCCCGGGCGGGGATCCCACGGAGGGCGCACCCTCTCCCTATCCAACCTAGGCGGAATCAGCCCCTCCTTTTCACCCGGCGGAGTCAAGTCGCTGGGGAGCTGATGGAACATCGGCTTCGAGCTCAACTTCAAAACCTCCCTGTTTAAAATATTCAGCGCTTGTTTCGGCGGAGGCGGCGGGGATAAATCAGGGGTGTAAGTCGTGGGGCGTTCCGTGGGGAAAACGATTTTATTCCCACCGGCGTAATCGTTTTCCACAACAATAACCTGCTCCAAATTCCCGTGCTTATCCTCATTCTTCACAACCAAAACCGGCTCCGTTGTTCTAACTGGACTAACACTCGTTTTCTGCTGCTGCTCATTCCACCTGAAACCATCCTTATTCACCGGGGGTAAATTATACACCGGCCTAAACGGATTATTATCATAAGGACTCTCCTTCAACGAACTCCCCACGTACGCACCGTTCCCCTCATTCCCATCAACGTTCTGATGATTCCCAACCACAAACGAAACAATATCCTGATCGGGAGCAATATGAATATTACTAGCAGAAGGCGCTTGAGGGTGAACCACACTGTTATACTTCTGCTCGACCACTTTTTCCGCATTCAACTTCTCCCGCAGGTTATTCGAGGCGATCATCGAGTGGAAATGCGTCACGTGGTTTTCCCCCAGCGGCAGCGAGGTCACCTTTTTGTTCTCAGCAACTTTCCCAGAAGAAATCCTTTCCGTTGTAGTAGTGGGAATCACACTGCTAATCTCGTATTTATTCCCGCTCGAGGTAGTGCCATACTTTTCTTTTCCGAATTCTGGGGGATCCTCATTCGAACCAGTTGCGTAATCCTCCCCACTCGGACTCATCGGGTATTTTCCGTAACCAGTTGGGTATTTCACGTCCAATCCAGAAGGCGGGTAGTTTTCATCTTTTGGATTATTCGAAGAACCAGATTGATACCGTTCGTTGTGTTTATCATTCGTTATTCCTCCTGGTTGGGATTCTTCGTTGTTTGGATAAAATCCATTATCTGATGAGGGGTATTTTTCGTTATTTGTCAATCCGCTTGGATTATTCGCAGATACCAACGGATATTTTTCTTTTTTTAACAAATCCGACGGATATTTCTCGTTTTGTAGAGAACTTGATTGGTATTTTTCTTTATTTGCGGTTACATCTGGAAATTTCTCATTATTTAACATACCATTTGGATATTTTTCATTAATCGACATTCCATTTGGATATTTTTCATTATTTAACATTCCATTTGGATATTTTTCATTAACCAACATTCCATTTGGATATTTCTCATTGTTTGATACTCCTATGTGATATTTATCATTACTTAACATTCCATTAGAATATTTCTCATTATTTGATATTCCAGTTGGATATTTCTCGTAATTTGTAACCCCAGTCGTCGGATAGAATCCACCAGTGGCTGATCCCGACGGATATTTCTGGCTGTCGCTCATTTCCATTGGATACTTAACCGTATTCACAACTCCGGATTGATACGTTTCTTTCATTCCGAACTCCCCCGGATGTTCCCCTTGATTGAACATCACCGATGAGTACTGATCAGTTTCTTTACTTGAACTTCCAGAATCTGGATATTTTTCATTAATTCCAGTTGGTTTCGTTTGTTTTTCATTAGTTTCAGTTGGTTTTTCGTTATTTTCAATTGGTTTTTCATTGCTTAATTTCTGATGTTTCTCCTTTTCTTTAGGCGAAGCCGTCGTGTAATAATCGTAATACTCGTAATCGTCGATCTCCTTTTGCGTCGTCGGCCTTTCCTTGTAGTCATCCCCGTCGGTGTAGCCCATATTTCCCGCGAGGATGTTTTGCGTGGTCGTCGATTTTTTATTCGAGGGTAAATTATCGAACAGTTTCGGCGGCGTGGGTTTCGTGGAAACGTCGGCGATTTCCGTGGTGGAATCCTCGTAATCGGAACCGAAGAGTTGCTCGAACAAGCTCATCACGCGCTTCGTGGTGGTCTTCACCGTCGTTTCGTACTCATCGGAGAAACTGGGATGGTTCATCGGGCTGTGCATCAAGTTGGGTCCCCTGTTTTCCAACCAGCTCGAGCTGCTTTGGGGAATCGGATTGGTTGTAGAACTGGGGGGTTTCTTTGTTGTTGGATACTCTTCCTGGAAGCTCTGCATTAAATTCCCGCTCGGATTTTTCGAATCATTTCTGGAGCCCGTCGCTTCGAAACCGTACTTCTCCTTATCCTTCACCCCGTACTCAATCACCGTATTCTGCGAATACACCTTCTTCGTGGTGAAATACGTCGGACTCAAAGTCGGCTTATACGTAGTTATCTCGTAATTCTTATGATTGTGCTGCTTATTTACGTTGCCCTGCACCTTCGTGTTGGCGTACGAGCTCGAAATCAACGGATACACGTATTTATCCGGGTTGTACTTCACTGGTAGATTCAGGAAGTCGTGGAAATTGGGCGTTAATTGATTGATGTCGCTCGGTTTGTGCACCCCAGAAATCGGACCGTCTTTCCTGTCGATTTGGGATTTGTCGTAAGGTAACTCGTCTTCGTATTCGTAGTCATCGTAGACTTTCAGCGAGGAGGCTTTGCTGTCGAAATCGATGCTTCCGGTGAGAGGGTCTTTTTCCAGATAGAACGGCTTCCCCCGGTTGAAGATGTTTTCGGGGAGGTTGTAACCGGGGACAATTAACGGCGAAGGATCGGGAACTTCTTCCGAATTTCCGGATTCCTTTAAAAAAAATACAAAACAAAATTTTAATAACCAAAATAATACAATATTGAGTGAAGTATTGTTCATATAGCCATGTGAATTAAACCGAAATATTTGTTTATTTTTGGTGCTAATTTCTATTGCACAGGAATTTCTTATTAATTTAATGTATAATACAATATTGTTCATTGATCACAACAGCAATCTAACTCGAATTAGTGATTGCCAATATTTATATAGCTATCTCTTTCATCTAAACCGCACACTTTTAGATCACAGAGATAGCTATATAAATATTGACAATCACTAATTCGATTTAGATTGCTGTTGTGATCAATGAACAATATTGTATTATACATTAAATTAATCTTAAAATAAGCAGGAATTTTATCAGATGAATCAAAAATTATTTTAATGTTTAGTTTGTGTGAAAAACAATGAAAATTTATCAAATTTATAGCAAATTTTAAATTATTTTTTTTGCTAATAAAAACTTGTGCAATGAAAATTTAAAGGATTTCACTAAATTCTGCATTCAAATAACTAAGCAGACATGACCTACTAATTTCATTAAATCTTACAAATTTCTTTTCTAACGTGAACTAGTAAGATGACGTAATACACGAAAATTAACGATTTATTTTTTATTCAGGCTCATACTTTATACTTAGTTAATAAAAAAATGTAAATACATATTCATATTATTAAATCCAAAAGAATGGCTCTTTTTTTCAAATGATTATTTCCATTTCACTATATAGCTATCTCTTTCTACTAAACTGCAACCTTAAGCTAGATTTCAATTGAAACTAAAATCAGCAGCCTTGTAGTTTTAAAGCATTCGATTTTATCGATTTGAAAAATTATAGCCCCTATAGACTAACACCTATATATATTCTAATCGTTTATATTGTTGAAATTATCTATATAGCCTGAATAAATATATAAGTAGTTTGTTGTCAAAATTACAGATTTTTAATTAAACAGCCTTCTAGTTTCGAAGCATTCGTCTTTATCGAAATAGCCCGTCGTTAAAACTACAGGTTTTCAGTCAATACAAAAAAGCGTATAGTCTGAACTGCAGTAGAATCAAAAACAACTGACAACTACAGATCCTGGTAGTGAATTATGAGTATACAGTGCTTGATATTCATCTGTAGTTTCGAGCAGTCGATGTCAATCGAACTGGATTATTCTTCGAAGCGGTTCATAATGTTTTTAATGGCCACCGTTAATAAAGGATTATTATTATTATTATAATTTATTAAACGACGAACAAAAAGTTAGATTTCCCCAAGGATTATTTCCAAACTAAACGATATCCTTCAGAAATGCCAACATGTTTATTGAAGACTTTCGATGTCCTCAGAAATACCCGAGAGAGTATCGTAAACCAATTTTGTGGAATGTAAATCGGCCGAGTCAACACCTTTTATTTTCAGCGCTGCGAGAGAAAGCCTTCCTCCGGGTCAAATAATGCGTGCGACTTCTCGAAGACATTCCAGATTTCACTGCACTTCGCGTAAACGTGAGTTTCTATTGTCTTATTGTTCGATTTGGAATGAATTACACATTCGGGTCATCGATTTACTTAAACAGAATATGTAAATCATTTCATATATAAAAATACACAAATTAAATCAAAAAATTGAAAATGGTTGAATTTACTTTCAGTCGAGTTTCATAAAATGTTCAAACCACAATTCATCTAGCGTTTCATGTTCTTGTTCTCATAAACAGGAAAAATTCGCCTCCCTTTAGTCGGGTCATCGATTTACTTAAATAGAATATGTAAATCATTTCATATATAAAAATACACAAATTAAATCAAAAAATTGAAAATGGTTGAATTTACTTTCAGTCGAGTTTCATAGAATGTTCAAACCACCATTCATCTAGCGTTTCCTGTTCTTATTCTCATAAACAGGACAAATTCGCCGCCCTTTAGTCGGGTCATCGATTTACTTAAATAGTATATGTAAATCATTTCATATATAAAAATACACAAATTAAATCAAAAAAATTGAAAATGATTGAATGTACTTTCAGTCGAGTTTCATAGAATGTTCAAACCACCATTCATCTAGCGTTTCCTGTTCTTGTTCTCATAAACAGGAAAAATTCGCCTCCCTTTAGTCGGGTCATCGATTTACTTAAATAGTATATGTAAATCATTTCATATATAAAAATACACAAATTAAATCAAAAAATTGAAAATGATTGAATTTACTTTCAGTCGAGTTTCATAGAATGTTCAAACCACCATTCATCTAGCGTTTCATGTTCTTGTTCTCATAAACAGGACAAGTTCGCCTTTCTTAGTGGACGAAACAACGATTCACGGCCGTCTACCTTGTAGAATGTAGAATCGTGTAAAATTTTGGGTCGTTGATGATTCTACGTGAAATTAAGCAACAGATGATTAAGCTCTCTCTTAATTATTCAGGGCTATTCCATACGGGAAATGTTAAGTTTAACTTGTACGTTATTAATTAAATTCACATTTTATGATTACAAAAGTTGCTTAGACTGTGATGATAAAAAATAACGCACAAATTCCTCGTACAGAATAGCCCCGATTTAATTCGATTATTTTGACTGTTGAGGCTTCTACTTTGTTATACGTCGCAATTCCTAATAAATAAAAACGTTTACTCTGTTTGTACAACTGAAATTTATTTAGTGATGGTATCAATGCGTCATTATCAAATTAGCAGTGCTATCTAGTATCGTGCTGCTCCACTAAAATGCGGCCTAAGATTTAATGCAGTCTCCACTGCGGCTTAAGACTTAATGCCGCCTCCACTGCGGCCTAAGACTTAATGCCGCCTCCACTGCGCCCTAAGACTTAATGCCGCCTCCACTGCGGCCTAAGACTTAATGCCGTCTTCACTGCGGCCTAAGACTTAATGCCGCTTCCACTGTGCCCTAAGACTTAATGCTGTCTCCACTGCGCCCTAAGACTTAATGCCGCTTCCACTGCGGCCTAAGACTTAATGCCGCTTCCACTGCGGCCTAAGACTTAATGCCGCATTTTAGTGGAGGCGGCCTCCTTAGGCCACATTTTAGTGGACCATCAAATCGAAGAAAAAAAAAAACAGATTTTTCATCAGGATTCGAAATGGATAATTTCACGGAAGAATCTTTTTTTCTATCAGATTGTTTGTATATATTGAATTATTATTATTTTGCTTGAAAAGTAAAAACAAACCGACTTACTGTCGTGTTATCTGAATATTCCTGCGAGTTCTCGTCGGTGAGGTCGATTTTGAAGTCGTAGGAGTCGGTCGTGTTGATCTTGCTGACGTCGTTCTTGACGTGGCCTCCAATCAACGCCGCCGCGTCCACTTCCCGGTTTATCAGCACCACGATCGCCGGCACCGATATCAGGATCTTGATTATTGTTAAAACTATGTATTGCAGCTCCATTTTCGGATTATTATCTGCAAAAAGAAACAAACAAAAAAAAATCGTTTAAAGAGAATAAATCCTCGACTTTTTCGTAATTATCAGAAACATCCTTAACCTAAATAGAAAAGAGTATTATTCATTCACAGTTATTTAAATATATTAAATAAAAATGATTTGAAAATAATTAATAAATTATTTTCACATTTAGCTCTGTGACTTTTGACTTACGCTACGTAAGTACGTTAAACAAATGCACATTAAAACAACTACTTCCCGGGCAAATGCCTACGCCGGACATTGAATTACATAATGTACACCTGCTGTTGCATATCAATAAATATTGTATTAAAACAACTACTTCCCGGGCAAATACCCACGCCGGACATTGAATTACATAATGTACACCTGCTGTTGCACATCAATAAAATATTGCATAATGCAACAAATTTTGATCCGAGAAAAATTCTTCTTTAATGCGAAAACAACAAAAGGAACGTTACTTAATTTAAGGCTATCTGCAGACACGTGTTTCGGGATCTATGCCTCGTCAGTACAGCTTTGCCTTACATAATTTAAAGATGTTAAAATAAATTAATTCAAATACAATCAGCAAAATTCCTTAACCTATTTAATTATTATCAGAAACATCCTCAACTTTTCCGTTATTATTCCTATCTTATATTTTAATGGATATAAGGTTTGTTTTTTTATAATCTACAAAAATAATTAAGTGAATCAAAGAAACTTGTTAATTGATAATTTGTTATACATTGTAATTTATACAAACAAAGTTAAAAAAAAGTGTTTCATTTATTAAAATTGAATCAAAGAAACATTACGATTAATAACCTAGAGTCGTTTTGGCGAGGACTAAATCCCGAAACGCGTCTATTTACAGAAGAAAAAAATCCCCAATTTGCGGATAAATCCATCACTTAATTGTTTTTCATGTTCCTATTTTACTGCCCGCTTCAGTAAAATCCTCTATTTTTAGTAAGTAAACAGCTCAATTGATTTTTGTTGGATTTAAACTGTACCGATAAATCATTACGATTAAAACCAATTATTTCCACGTGCTCGTAAAAAAGCAACGAGCAGAGTGCGATCGAAATGCGTTTTCATTTCATTCCTGTCGCCGAAAATAACTCTCGGACTCCATCAAAATGAACATATGCGGTAATTGTTGTCGGTATTGCTGAAACATGAAACGCCCACATGGAAGTGTGATAAAGAGAGGCGGTTTTAGGAAAAGAAGATTTTTATTGATTCTCTCGGGGAGGTTCTAATTTAGCACTCTCAGCTCTAGAAGGACTAAAAGTTAGAAAAAATCAGAGAATCAGAGAAAAGTGAGACAAATTTGGAATTCATTTAATTTTTCACTTCAATGTATGGTATATTTATACTTTATGTAATGTATTATTATTTCTTGGTTGTGCTGTGTAAATAATGAGGAAAATATATATTAAAAAAAATTATATATTCGGGACTATTCTGTAAGAATAATGTTAAGTTTGACGTGTACGTTACACGTCAAACTTAATGATTAATAAATCAACGTATTCGTTACACGTCAAACTTAACATTATTCTTACAGAATATCCCAGAATATATGATTTATTAATATTGTCACAGTCTAATCAGCTTATGTAATAATATTCATAGAATATGAAATTAATTAATAACGTACACGTTAAACCCATACGGAATAACCGCGATTAAAATAAAACTTAATAAAAATGATTTAAAATTAATTAATAAATCATTTCCTCATGACATTTTTTTTACTTTAAACAAACGCACATTAAAACAACTACGTCCCTGGCAAATACCCCGCCGGACATTAAATCATTTCCTCGTGACATTTTTTTTTACTTTAAACAAACGCACATTAAAACAACTACGTTCCTGGCAAATACCCCGCCGGACATTAAATCATTTCCTCACGACATTTTTTTACTTTAAACAAACGCACATTAAAACAACTACGTCCCTGGTAAATACCCCGCCGGAAATTAAATCATTTCCTCATGACATTTTTTACTTTAAACTAATGCACATTAATACAACTACATCCCTGGCAAATACCCCGCCGGACATTAAATCATTTCCTCATGACATTTTTTTTTTACTTTAAACAAACGCACATTAAAACAACTACGTCCCTGGCAAATACCCCGCCGGACATTAAATCATTTCCTCACGACATTTTTTTACTTTAAACAAACGCACATTAAAACAACTACGTCCCGGGCAAATACCCCGCCGGACATCGAACTTGGCTAAATGCGGAAACAATTTATTAATTATTTTTCAAATCAGTTTTATTTAAATAACTATGACCGAGTGAATAAATACTAATTTTGTACGTCGAAGTAGTGGAAGCTTCCTTCCGCAATCGAGAACTTATTCAGCCTCGAACCAGGTCAAAATAATCGCTGAGTGTCCACGATCACGTATCGTTCGTTCGGTAAACGAATAATTTCCTCGGCTCTTTTTCTTTATTTTGTCATTGTTGTTCCTTTCCGCCTCGGCGTCAACGAATCATTGTGCGGTAGCGCCCACGGGTAACGGTACTCTCACGGTTCTCGGTCAAGGCAAACCTCTAACCTTGCCTCCATTACCCCAAATTCTTCCGAGAAGCGCGCCTACCTCAAGAAGGCAATGTAAACGCATCGTAATTGAGTATATAATAGTATATAGCATTTTTTTATGGTGTTTCGAGATTGTTTTTTTTTGTTTAATTACGGTATTTTAATTAGAAGGGTACTATAATTTATATAAATATACGAAACATCCCAAAATCACCATTCATCAATTCATTTGCGCAAATCATCAGGACAGTTCAGCTGGCTAGCACAGATTTTTATTTATTTTCATCATAAATTCACGAGAGGGCAGAAAGACCTCTGGCCGATAGTCTCCACCTATATATATTCTAATCATTTATATTGTTGAAATTATCTGAATAAATATATATGTATATATACAAAATAGTACCGCTGTGTTAATAGTACATTATCGTGGCAATTCCAATTTAAAATCTAAATGCAAATTTTCTAATAATAGAAAAAGGATTTATTCACTTCGTCGCAGTTATTCAAATAAATTAAATAAAAAGAATTTGAAATTAATTATTTCCTCTTTAGCTGCTGTAACATAAGTCAAAATGTCACGGTAGCTAAAAAGAGGAAATAATTTATTAATAATGCTCAAATTCTTTTTATTTGATTAATATAGAAAAATACTTGTTTTTACTCGTTTCAGGATTGCATACATGATTAGAAATACTTCATCGATGGTACTACGTAATAATTCTCAAAGTTTTTCGAATCAACTGCAACCTTTCATTCTTTCATCTTCCATTATAAGATGGGCAATGGATTTTCAGCCATCCTTTATAGTAAAACATAACATCTAATGATACTATCATTGATTATGAATATTTTCTCAATGGTATTTCTGAAGAAATAGTACTACCATTGATTATGAATATTTTATTAATAGTATTTCTGAAGAAATCATATATCATAGCATTAATTATGAATATTTTCTCAATGGTATTTCTGAAGAAATGGTACTACCATTGATTATGAATATTTTCTCAATGGTATTTCTAAAGAAATGGTACTACCATTGATTATGAATACTTTATCAATGGTATTTCTGAAGAAATAGTACTACCATTGATTATGAATATTTTCTCAATGGTATTTCTGAAGAAATCATATAAAGGGTTTTCCAATAAGAGTGATATGATTTCTTTAAAAAAGAAAACACACTTATTGTTAAGGAAATTCAAATGTTTTTTTTATTTAATGTGAAGTACAATCGATACAATTAAGTTCTAAATAAAACGTCATTCAAATGGCCTCCACGACTTCTTCTGCAGGAACGAATTCGATGAACCCAATTTTCGAGCACTTTTGCCACTAAATCAAGTCGTATGTCACGAATAGCACGTTCAATATTGACTTGTAAAGCTTCAAGAGAGTCTGGTTTATTTCGAAAGACTTCAAATAACCCCACAAGAAATAGTCTAATGGTGTTAAATCACAACTTCTTGGAGGCCATTCAATATCACAATTTCTTGAAATAATCGAATTTCCAAACTTTTCTCGCAATAATTCAATTATTGCATTTGCTGTGTGGCATGTAGCCCCAATTCTTCCAATTTCGGCCATAAAAAAATTGGTTATCATCGATCATACCGCTCTCCATTGACAGTAACGGTGTTACCATCTTCATTTCGAAAGAACTACGGACCGATGATTCCACCAGACCAAACACCACACCAAACTGTCAATTTAGGTGAATGTAATGGTTTTTCTTGAATAATTTGTGGATTTTCTTCGCACCAGAATTGACAGTTTTGTATATTTACCGCATCACTCAGATGAAAGTGAGCCTCATCGGAGAAGATGATTTTCTTAAAAAAAAATCGTTATTGTTTTTAAGTTGTTCAAGGCAAAATCAGTAAATTCACGACGTTTACGGTGGTCCAATAGCTTCAGTTCTTGAGTGAGAACAATTTTATACGGATGCAAACCCAAATCCTTTTTCAAAATCCGCCAGATTGTGGCTTGAAACAGTTCCAATTATTGAGAACGTCTTGGAATCGACAAATTGCGGTCTTTAGCAACACTTGCCTGAACGGCAGCAATATTTGCATTACTTCGAGCGGTTCTTTGTCTTATTGGCACTTTAACATTATGTAAAGAAAATGTACGCTCACAATTTTCAACAATTCGACGAATAGCGAGCACACTTGGACGATTATTACGACCATAAAACGGCAAAAGCGCACGAAAAGTTGCAATTGGAGAACGATTATTTTGATAATAAAACTGAATAATTTGTAAACGTTGTTCTTGTGTATATCTCTCCATGATGAAATTGTAAACACTACTGAATACAATGAAAAATAAATGACAGATCATGACATATTACAAATGGCCGAAACGTCACTTCAAAATCATTTCATCCCTATTGGAAAACCTTATATCATAGCATTGATTATGAATATTTTCTCAATGGTATTTCTGAAGAAATGGTACTACCATTGATTATGAATATTTTATCAATGGTATTTCTGAAGAAATAGTACTACCATTGATTATGAATATTTTATGAATGGTATTTCTGAAGAAATGATACTACCATTGATTATGAATATTTTATCAAGAAGAAATGGTAGTACCATTGATTATAAATACTTTATCAATGGTATTTGTGAAGAAATCGTTGCAACATTTTCCAGCAGTAATCTTCACATTTCAAACAGTACCTTCCTGTCTTGTCCTTGTTTAGGATTGGTACTCCCGTTGGTTAAAAATAATCCATCTAATAATTCGAATCAAACTGCCTTCACCTTTCATTTCGTCACCTTCCATATGCGTAACGTAAACCCGTGTAGTATATAATGGTACTACCATTGATTCTAAACACTTCAACGATGGTACTCGCAGTTGTTCAGATCATCTTAATCAAATTGCTTTCACCTTTCATATTTCAGCTAATATAACACAGGTAATACATCTACTAGTACTACTTATCAATACTTAAT
This sequence comes from Philonthus spinipes, assembly GCA_963082785.1. NCBI lineage: Eukaryota > Metazoa > Arthropoda > Insecta > Coleoptera > Staphylinidae > Philonthus > Philonthus spinipes. The sequence goes on from OY720316.1 coordinate 2,339,130, forward strand.
ACATTTTCAGCCCATCTACTAGTACTACTTATCAATACTTAATACATTTTCAGCCCATCTACTAGTACTACTTATCAATACTTAATACATTTTCAGCCCATCTACTAGTACTACTTATCAATACTTTAACGTGATAACTCTCGGAGTTATTAGCTGCATTTGCTGTTGAGTGATTCATTTCCGTGCCCCGCAAATCCAGTTGGATATTCGCGGATCTGAAATGTGGGATTCGTACCGAATGTGCACGCGCGTTTAAATGTGTGTGTGTGTGTCCGTTGAACGTAACGGTACCGCGGAGTATGCAAATGGGACGTCTACGGTCCGCGCTCGGTGACTGTACACGAAGAAGGATCGACCCGGCGATGACGGTACGATGCAGTACCGCTAGTCGGGCTCGAGTCGCAAAATAAAATAGAGAATGAATGAGAGGAAAAAAATTGATCGGCGTGTGTGTGTGCGTTGTTCGAGATGAGATGAGAGGACCTTATTACTTGCAATTGGGTCGGAGCGATGTACTCCGCTCCGGTACGACGATTTTTTCCGGAAGATTTTTACGCCGGTTCCACTCGAGGAAAATAATTGCGCTTCTTAAATTGGATCTTTTTTAGAGCGCAGCCTTGAACTTGATTTCGGGCAGGTCTGGTGGACGCGCCGGGCAATTCCGCAATTTCTTTAAGTTGTTGCCGTCTAGTTAAGTCCGCCTTAATGTATTAATCTATTCAATATCGTGAATACATTTATTAATTTACCAAAGATAACTATTATCACCCAACTTCCCCTCGATTGATCGAATATTCTTCGTGCCAATTAATTTTCATATCGATTTGATGGTAGAAGGACTTTACATTATTTTATTTTTGTAGTAATTAGTAATATATATTATTAAAAAAAACCTATAACCTGTAGTAATTAATTCTTAGTTCAATAACGAACTTTCTTGACATTCATTTAACTTCCAAAAATCACTAAAAATTGGCATAAACATTTTTTTAAGGACGACTTAACATATACACACACATTCAATGACCCTTTCTACCCATATGAGTGTAGGGTTTCATATTTGTTCTTATTTCTTTATATATCCTACCCTACACCCATATGGGTAGAAAGGGTCATTGAATATATATATATATATATACAGAGAGGTTATTTTATCAGTATACATTAGGGGAAGTGTATACTTGCAAAAAACGCGAGTGAAACGCATTGAACCGATTAATGTGTGTATGTTTAGTTGCCTGTTTGGCATATGTGTGTTCAGTTGCGCGTTATAGGCAACTAAACACACATACATTAATGCAATTAACTCGCGTATTTTGCAGGTATACATAGGGGAAATGTATACTGATAAAAAAAGCTCTATGTATATATATACTTTCCACGTCTTTCGGCATTTTTATTCCTTCTTGTCTTGTGATGCGCTCTTTTCTTTAGCATTTCGACTATTGTTGCGTTAATGTATGTGTGTTTAGTTGCCTACAACACGCAACTGAACACACATATGCTAAATAGTCAACTAAACATACACATTTAATCGGTTCAGTGCGTTTGACTCGCGTTTTTTGAAGGTATACATTTCCCCTAATGTATACTGATAAAAAAACCTCTCTGTATATATTTTCTAAAGTACCACTAAAACAAATTTACATCCTTTCCTTTAATTAACGTAATATTTAGAAGTATATATAATGTAATAACTGTGATCCATTTTTCTATTATTAATAATTTATTTTATCTAATCAACAAGCTTTTTTTTAAATAATTATGTCGAAACTCTGTTTCGTATTTGATAATGTTTACTTAATTTACTCCTTATTATATTAAATAAAAATGATTTGAAAATAATTAATAAATTATTTCCACATTTAGCTCTGTGACTTTTGACTTACGTTACGTAAGCACGTTAAACAAATTAAAACAACTACTTCCCGGGCAAATGCCCACGCCGGACATTGAATTACATAATGTACACCTGCTGTTGCACATCAATAAAATATTGCATAGTGCAACAAATTTTGATCCGAGAAAAATTCTTCTTTAATGCGAAAACAACAAAAGGAACGTTACTTAATTTAAGGCCATCTGCAGACACGTGTTTCGGGATCTATCCCTCGTCAGTACAGCTATGCCTTACATAATTTAAAGATGTTAAAATAAATTAATTCAAATACAATCAGCAAAATTAAATCAATTATATTAAATCAAATTAAACTAAATCAATTTAAATTAAATTAAACCAAATTAATTCAATTTAAATCGAATTTACTCCTTATTAATTAAATTCAAGTGGAAACCGGAATTGCGCGGAAATTTAAACAAAGCACGCTGATTTATAAATAACCTTTAACCGTAAAGGATTATAATAAATTACAGTACAGGAAGGAACTTAAAAAAATAAAACAAAACAACGGGACAATGGAATGGAATAACGAACGTTGCAGAAATATCCCGCTTATTTTACAATTAAAATCGGCGTTGATCCAGAAACGTCGATTTCAATTGTAAAATAAGCGGGATATTTCTGCAACGTTCGTTATTCTAACCAATTTTTGGCGTGTTGGATTGAATAATACGGAATGAAAGTGTGTCAGCCTTAAACCAGAAGTAGTTGCTTCAATAAGTGGAAGATCAGTAATGGTTTAAGCTGATTGAACTTCGGCTACACTCAGAACATTCCATTTTGTATTTTTTTTCTGTAATAAATAAAGGTATTATTATTATAAACCTCGATTAAGAAATAAAGAAAGATTATTATTATTATAGATATTTTCATTGCACTTATTACGTAAGACTTTAATACGGGTAAAAGAGGATAAGATTAAGAAATAAAGAAAGATTATTATTATAATAGATATTTTCATTGCACTTATTACGTAAGACTTTAATTACAGAGCATAATAATTAATTATTCCTTTTTTTTTAAATTCAATTAATTTTCTTGATTTCATCGTATTTTTCCTTATAATAATAATAATGTACAACAACAACAAAAAATTAAATTGTAATTAAACGACTAAAATTTCGTATAAAAAACAGCATCGATGGAATTGCCGAAAGATTTTGATTCTTTCTCTAGATGAAGTGATCAGGCGTCATTTTCATTAATACTAAGCCATTGATAATGAGTACGTAGTAATGCACATCTATAAAAATAAAAATAAATATTGACAGGGCAGAAAGACCTCTGGTCGATAGCCCAGACAGACTAACACAAAAATGTATTTTAATTATTTATATTGTTAAAATTATCTGTATGGTCTGAATAAAGATGTATATATATATATATATATATATCTTCACAATATTTATATATATATATATATATATATATATATATATATATATAAATATTGTGAAGATGCCATGTTTTTGAGAATATGTTTTTTTTGATATAACTAAATTTAGAGTGTTTGCTGCGGAGAGTTTGAAGCCTGTTTCTACAGCAGGGGATTTTTATCACAAAAGTTTTCTGACATTGACAATCAATTGTCGCGCGAATCAAGCGAATCATGAAGATTTTTTTAAACGTAAAATATTTATTAATTCAGTGATTACTATACAAAAAATGAATCATATTTCTCTAAATAACTAAACCAAGTTTAATTTAATATTAACAATATTTTACTTAGTGATTAATGAGAAAAAAGTATATATTTTAATTTCTTGATTTTGTATAATCAAGAAATTAAAATATATACTTTTTTTTCTCATTAATCACTAAACTATACTTTTTTTCTCATTAAACAATATTTTACTTAGTGATTAATGAGAAAAAAAGTATATATTTTAATTTCTTGATTTTGTATAATCAAGAAATTAAAATATATACTTTTTTTTTCTCATTAATCACTAAGTAAAATATTGTTAAAATTAAATTAAACTTGGTTTAGTTTTAATTATGTACACTCTTGTGTAATAAAATTAAGCACACAAAATTTGTTATAGTTTAAGGAGGACATGATTTTTCTTAAACATGTCAATTTCTTTAATTTAATTTTATCATTTATTGACAACTAGAATATTGTGAAAAATTGTGCTTAATTTTTATGTGTACTTAATTAAATTGAATTTAATTCCGTGACTAACATTTAAACCACATGGCTTTTTATTTTTATTCACGATGTTCAGATTCCATAGAAAAACGTCGGAATCCACAATTAAATTCAATTTACAAGTTCAATTTGAGAATTCAAAAGCTCGTTTTACAAGATAATAATTTGTAAAATCTTGTCCTAACCTAAAACTCACAGTTTGTATTACACGACACTAAATTCTTGAAATACCAAATGAATACTGTCTGTCATTTCAGGACTTTAATGATCACGGCGAGTAAATTCATTTCATAAGACAGTGGACGACATTAGCGATCAAAACCTTTTTGACACAGCAACTGACAAGGACAGACGCCTACAAAACCAGGCGGAAAGACCAACGGTCGATAGCCAATTGGCAGAAGAATTTATTTTTATGTTAGTTATTTATTGTATTTATTTATTATTATTACTTTGTTCAAAATTATCTGAAAATAAAGATTTATATATATATACTGTCTGTTTTTTTTAATACTTAAAGGTCGTATTAAAAAAAGTAGACAGTACTAGTAATTTGTTAATTTTTTTAATACGACATTTAAATATTAATAGAAAAGAGTATTCATTCTCTGGTCACATTTAAATATTAATAGAAAAGTGTATTCATTCTCTGGTCACAGTTATTTAAATAAATTAAATAAAAATTAATTAATAAATTATTTCCACATTTAGCTCTGTGACTTTTGACTTACGTTACGTAAGTACATTAAACAAATGCACATTAAAACGACTACTTCCTAAATGTGGAAATAATTTATTAATTATTTTCAAATCATATTTATTTAAATATTATTAAAAAAACAGACTAATGTTTTTTTTTAATACTTGAAGATTCCTATTTTTAATAATATTTAAAGGAAAAATTAAACACTTGCTTTTTCACTATTGAGAAATAATTGCATAGAGAGGGTTAATCAGATTCAAGAATTAAAGAAATATTCCTTTTTTATACAGATTTCTCAGATTACTCTGATGTCGAATTTGTTGCATTATTTTCCAACAGTAATCTTCATATTTTCAAACAGTGTCTTCCAAAAATATCCACGAGCTTGTTGTACTGTGAGTAGGTTAGGTTAGGTAGCTGTGGCTGCCATAGGCCGTTTGACAATTGTACTGTGAAGAATTATTTTTTTTATCCAATTAACTCCTCTCTATGGTTATTAATTATTGAGAGAAATTTAATAATAGAAAAAGGGGATTCATTCACTTGATCACGGTTATTTCAATAAATTAAATAAAAAGAATTTGGAAATAATTAATAAATTATTATTGATAATACATTGTTTTAAGTTTTAATAAAAACGCTGATTCACTTTGTTTGTATAACTTTAATTTTATTTTAGTGGCTATAGTTTCAACAATTTTCACTAAAATAAAATTAAAGTTATACAAACAAAGTGAATCAGCGTTTTTTTATTAAAACTTAATAAATTATTTCCTTTTTAGCTTACTGTGACAAAATTTGACTTATGTTATATAAGTACTATGCAAAATAAGTCAAATTGTCACAGTGGCTAAAGAGAGAAATTTAAATTTCAGGACTTCCGTTATTGGCTTAACGCGTATTGTTTTCTTAAAATATATAATTCCAGGATTTCCCTTCTGGTCCTCAGATCAGCAGAAATTCGCTGGATATTTGAACTTACGAGCTGTTAACAGGTGCGCAGAATGAGGAACCGAACGACGCGACAATTAAAAAAATCCATCACTGTATTCTAAGAGCACACCACCTGAGCACACTTAATCCGAGCACACGCACATCACCACTTCGGAGGAAAGTCCCGTTCGCGGACCGACTGCGACGGTTGGCTCCTGCTCGAGGTGAGGTGGAAGAATAAAACGAGCTCTTCTCAACAGTCTCTCTCGACGTGGAACCCGTTAGGCCGCGGACGCGGTGTGGAAAAGAACGCAAACTGCCGCTTTCTTCGGCGTCGATTCACTGTTTATAGCCTCCCCGTCCTACCATGCCATCATCGCGGACGCGACGACCATCGCGTGCTCTTCACCACCGGCACCGACGAAAGCTGTTTTTTTTTTTTTGAAAGAGCTTGTTTTATGGGAAAAGGTTCTTCTCGAAGAAGAAGAACTTCTTACTTTTTTTCCTTACCCAACCTTGCGTCGTTATTGCTTCGATTCTTTAAAAAAAATGAAGAAGAGCCATAGTATTACTCTTCCTTTTTTTTTCCTTTCGTTCTTTGCATCGATTCTTCTCATGCTAGATGCTTACAAAAAAAGAAGAAGAGCCATAGTATTACTCTTCTTTGTTTTTTCCTTTCTTTGCATCGATGAGCTTCTTCCTTTTTGTTTTTTTCAGTCCAACCTTGCATTTGGTATGTCGTTATTGCTTCGATTCTTTCAAAAAAAGAAGAAGAGCCATAGTATTACTCTTCCTTTTTTTCCTTTTGTTCTTTGCATCGATTCTTCTCATGCTAGATGCTTACAAAAAAGAAGAAGAGCCATAGTATTACTCTTCTTTGTTTTTTCCTTTCTTTGCATCGATGAGCTTCTTCTTTTTTTCTTTTCCTACCCAACCTTGCGTTTGGTATGTCGTTATTGCTTCGATTCTTTCAAAAAAAAGAAGAAGAGCCATAGTATTACTCTTCCTTTTTTTTCTTCCGTTCTTTGCATCGATTCTTCTCATGCTAGATGCTTACAAAAAAGAAGAAGAGCCATAGTATTACTCTTCCTTTTTTTCCTTCCGTTCTTTGCATCGATTCTTCTCATGGTTGATCCATACAAAAAGAAGAAAAGCTATAGTATTACTCTTATTATTTTTTTTTTCTTGTATCTGGTAGGTTGTCGTTTCCGTCGATTCTTCTCGAAGTGGACGGACGAAGAAGAGAAAAAGAAGAAGACTTTTCTATTTCAAAAGTCGTTACTCTTCTTTTTCTTCCCTTGCGTTTGGTAAGTCGCCGTTGCATTGATTCCCCTCGTGGATCTACAACGCAAGGGAATCGATTCTTCTCATGCTAGATGAAGAAAAAAGAAGAGTAACGACTTTACAAAAAAGAAGAAGGCTATAATATTACACTTATTATTTTTTCCTTCGTTTTGGTTCTTGTTCTCGTAGATGCATGCAAAAAGAATTTCTTCTTCTTTTTTTTTCGATCTTGTCGTTATTTTCGAGTTTTCGTATTTTCTTCAACCTGGATCTCAGGAGAAGAAGAAGGAATACCCGGGGCAGTGTTCAGCCAATATGATTATCCGGCCGGATCGGGAGCAGCGTTAACGACCATTGAAAAACCATTCATTGCGCTTTAATCGGCTTACCTTTCCAAAAGGATTTCGTCTCCCATTAATTACTCAATTATTTACACTCATTTATTTATTTATAGATCCCTACACCACCATTATGGTAAATGGGGATTTTAGATTATATATATATACAGAGAGATTTTTTTATAAGTACATTAGGGGAAGTGTATACCTGCAAAAAACCCGAGCTAACCGCATTGAATAATTAATGTGTGTATGTTAAGTTGACTATTTGGTATATATGTGTTTAGTTGCGTGTTATAGGCAACTAAACACACATATATTAATGCATTTGAGTCGCGTATTTTGCAGGTATACATAGGGGAAATGTATACTGATAAAAAAGCTCTCTGTATATATAAATAGAAAAGAGTATTATTCATTGCTGATTGTATTTGAATTAATTTAATTGGTTTATTTTAACATCTTTAAATTATGTAAGGCATAGCTGTGCTGACGAGGTATAGATCCCGAAACACGTGTCTGCAGATGGCCTTAAATTAAGTAAAGTTCCTTTTGTTGTTTTTACATTAAATTTTTCTCGGATCAAAACTTTTTTGCATTATGCAATATCTTATTGATATGCAACAGCAGATGTACATTATGTAATTCAATGTCCGGCGTGGGTATTTGCCCAGGAAGTAGTTGTTTTAATGTGCATTTGTTTAAAGTACTACTAAAGGTATAGATCCCGAAACACGTGTCTGCAGATGGCCTTAAATTGAGTAACGTTCCTTTTGTTGTTTTCGCATTAATTTTTTCTCGGATCAAAATTTGTTGCATTATGCAATATTTTATTGATGTGCAACAGCAGGTGTACATTATGTAATTCAATGTCCGGCGTGGGTATTTGCCCGGGAAGTAGTTGTTTTAATGTGCATTTGTTTAACGTACTTACGTAACGTAAGTCAAAAGTCACAGAGCTAAATGTGGAAATAATTTATTAATTATTTTCAAATCATTTTTATTTAATATATATATATATATTTATTTATTTATAGAATCACGAAATAAATTAATATTCCTAAAAAAGGAAGGATCGAGCGTATAACAAAAATCGACGACAAAGTTGGCATTGGAAATCTTAGTACAGACATAACTCGAGATTTCCAATGCCAACTTTGTCGTCGATTTTTGTTATCGACGACGAAGTTGGCGTTGGAATTTCTTAGTACAGACATGACTCGAGACTTCCAACGCCAACTTCGCCGTCGATTTTTGTTATACGCTCGATATATAAAGTAATTAAAGGAACGGATCGAATGTCGAAATGGAATGAAACAAACTGCGCGTGAGGTGTTAACAATATTTCAATGGCCCAGGTATGCCATTTTGTGTAGAATATGACATCCTTCAAATATCACATGATGGCCCAGATCCAAGAGGTCCAATTCTCACACATAGATTCGACTAAATTTGAGCCTGGTTATGTCGGCAACGGTAGACTGCGACGTATTGACATAGACCTGATACTTAAGAATCTAGCCAGGCATGATTTTGGAACACAAATCACGTCACCTTTGCGAAAAATAACCATACTTTCAAATAGTCCATGCAAAATGTTTGACACGTAGCGCCGTCCTGCTGACACTACATGTCGTGAACGTTCGTGTCGTTCAATTCGAGCGAAAATAAATAGATTATCAGCGATCTGTAGCGCTCTCCATTAATGGTGACAGCCTGACTAACATTGTTTTCGATAATGCCAAAAAATCCCCACCAAAACCGTCACTTCTTTAAATGCATTACCATTTGGCGAAACTCGCGCGGAGTCAGTACGTCAGATTCAAACTCTTGAGGTTAATATAAATAAAAAACAGTATTCATTCACTTGTTATTTAAATATATTAAATAAATATGATTTGAGGTTAACCTCAAACTTAAAAACAGCCCTAAATTTTCTCATACACACACAAAAAAATGTAGATAAACCTAATTAGTTATTTAGAGAAATTCGAATTTCCCCGATTATTACGCATCGAAAAACTCGAAATGCTGATAAAACCGGCGCTTTTACTTTTAAGCGGACGCTTTCTTGGTAAATTGTATGAGCAATTTCAGTGAAAACAAATTCATTCCCATTAAATTAGTCATTTTATTTATCTTCTCTTTTTTTTCTTTTCTTTGCGTTTCCAGCGACAGACAATTCAGCTCCTGGAGAAAGCGGACAGCAACCTGTTATTAGGATGACGAAAAGATAAGTCACAATGGGGAGTAATTACCATTTAAAAATAAAATACAAGACGTAGATTTTAATATTATAAATCCAACTTTTAAGAGTACAAAATAAAACGAATATTTACATACTAACTAACTAACCATCTTTATTCAAATGTGTTTATGTATGTACAATAATATGCAAAAATTAGAATTATATTCTGTAGATGATGAATCGGCTATCGACCAGAGGTCTTTCAGCCTTTACATACTATTTTGTTTGAAAAAAAAAAAAAATACAAAATTTAATATAATAAGAAATTGCTTAATTTTCTCATATATATTTTTCTAGAATCCATCCTAGAAATATACGTGCGAATGCAATTTCTTCTAAAGTGCGCAATTAGTGTGCAGTGAGTTCCACAGCTGAAGCGGAATTAATTAGCACTGTAAATTATTAATTATTTTAATATGCGGAGGACTAATTTGGATTACAGTTATTTTTTCTAGAAATTTGTACTGTTTTATTGACACATGAAATAATAATGGCTGAGGCTCCATATACATTTGGATTACAGTTATTTTTTCTAGAAATTTGTTTTTGTACTGTTTTATTGATAATAATGGCCGAGGCTCCATATACCCAGCAGCGAAGAACTGATAGTGCTAAGCAGAGTAGATATAAGGATGATTGTAAGCATCATTAGAAAAGTCACGAAAATGACGCAGACGGGGAGGAAGAATAGACGCTTCACTTGCGCCCTAGAAAGAATTAAAGAACAATTCCTAGGAATAGTAGGTCTGCTATTCCTCTCGAAATCAACTATAAGTGAAGTTATAGAAAACCTAAAGCAACCTGAGCAATGCAATGCTTTCACGCCTACTGCTACCACCGCTACTTAACCTAACATTTCACTTGACATAACCAACAAATTAAAAGCTTGATTTACAAGATAACATTTCAATAATTATGTCTTTACCTAAAACACACACACACACAGACACTAAATACTTAAAGTGGTAATCATAAAAAAAACAGACTTTACAGTAAATTATTATATAAAAAAGCTGAGTATAGATATAATTCCTGTTAAGCTCAGCTTTCTTAGAAAAAAAATTTTACAGTAAATAACTACAATTTTATTATTACGATTGAGAAGTATCCACCGCTATAGAGCGGACGTTTCTCAACCAATCAGAATTGATTGCACAAAATTTCATCTTTCTTCTGGCTTTTCTTCACAATCGACACGAATCCGCACTGTGTGTGATAATAACGACTTTAATTGCGCCGGAGCTGTTACACTCTATTAAAATCGGATTAAATACGAAACGAAACGCTAATCACAGTCGGGTTTTCGATGTAAAGTGGAGTAATTACGAATTAAAGAGATCGGCGCTCGCGTGTGAGCAACAGGAGCACTTTTTACCGAGCGAAATATGTCTTTCTTTTTATCTGTGTGTGTGTGTGTGTGTTTTCTCTCTCCGTGCTTGTTTGTGTATGTAAAACGCGGTGATTATCACTTGTGAGCACCTTCCTAATTATCGCCCGTTCGAAAAATAATAATAAAAAGAAATGATATTGACCTACACTCGGTTTGTTTCGAGCAGTGTGACACTCTTTTCACGTAAATAAATAATTAACGCAAATTAATTTATTTATTAATAAATAAATTAATTTGCGTATTTATTGCGTATTTATTAATAAATAAATTAATTTGCGTTGTTTGGATTTTGTTGATGGATTGTCTAACTGTAAATTTATATTTAGAGAAAACAAAAATGAAACAAATATTTTTATTGATGCTTGGATTAAGTAAAAAGCGCTCCAAATTCGGATGGAGATTTCGGAATTTGAGCTTTAAAAAACTCTGAATCCACTAATATTCTAATCGGGCTTTAAAGTAATTCACACTGACGTTAATTTCTTTTAATATTCCGTACATTTAGAAATCCATATTGTAAATTAAATAAAAATGATTTGAAAATAATTAATAAATTATTTCCACATTTAGCTCTGCGACTTTTGACTTACGTTACGTGAGTACGTTAAACAAATGCACATTAAAACAATTACTTCCCGGGCAAAAAGTCACAGAGCTAAATGCGGAAATAATTTAATAATTATTTTCAAAATATTTTCTTTCATTAATCTTATCCTCTTTTACCCGTACTGGGTGTCGAGGTTATATTTTTTATTTAATTTACTTAAATAACTGCGATCAAGTGAATGAATACTCTTTTCTATTTAAATTTATATTATTCTTATTTATTAAGGTCGCGCTAAGCGTTTCTTATGTTTGAATTCGGGGCATAAATTAGGCGGCGATTTATATCACGATCTAGAGCCGCATTCATAGTGGGCCACCTCGATTCATTCCACTCCCAAATTGAGGATGCCGTGAAAACAATTGACACTATCTTACTGCTAGGAGTCCAATTAAACGATTCTTGCAGTTAAATTAACTATGTGGCAGTTTTGTTTTTTTCTCCTTCAATCCATTAATTGTGTGTAATCAAAATTCCGTCTGCGAAGGCACCAAAGATCGGCCTGTCGTGCAGCTGATATCTTGCATCGAGTTACCCCACTATGAATGCGGCCTAAGCAAGCCATTAAACTTCATTTATAAACATTGATAAACCAGTATGAAGTTTATCACTATGAATGCGGCCTAAGCAGGCTATTAAACTTCAGTTATAAACATTGATAAACCAGTAAAAAGTTTAGAAGTAGTTGTTTTAATGTGTATTTGTTTAACGTACTATTTAATTATTTTTTTTTAATTTTAATTTCTACATGAAGAATTACTTTTCCTCGGCCCACATTGATTCTGTTTCTTCTTAATTACCCTGCGACATGCTTCATATTTTGATGTAACTGCAGTGAATAAAATTACTGATAAATCTAGAGCGGCCTTATTTGAATTTATAAAACGAGAGATTTAATGGGATAATAAAATCCGACAGACGATTTTCCGAGAATTACCGAAGCGTCTTAATCGCGTCCTGTCTTTTTAATTAGCGCTAATTTATTTGTAATACATTAATTTCAAATTATAATCGATTCACTTTCTTGGATTTGCATAAAAAAAAACGCGCGCGAGTGTGGAAAATTCACGTTTGCCGAGAAAGCTGATCGGCATATTGGGAACAATTAATCGGAGAGGCTGCAGTTGTAAACAATTGACATTATCTTATTGTCCGGATTCTAATTAAATCATCGGTGCAGTTAAATTAACCCTGGAAGAGTTTATTTTTGGATTTTTTTTAATTGGGGGGAAGATAATCGAATTTGTCGAAAATAACCCAAATTGAAGATGGTAATCGAATCTGTCGAAAATAACACAAATTGAGGATGCTTTTGAGGAGTTGCAGTGTGTACAAACAATTGACACAATAAACATAAATAAAAACACTTAAACTTTGTTTGTATAACTGAGGTTTAAGAGTTTAAGTGTTTTTATTTATGTTAATAACGATGTATAACGAAGTAGAAGTCTCCACAGTTAACAGTTCAATTGACACTATCTTACTGCCTGAAGTCTATTTGAACGATCCTGCAGTTAAATTAATCCTACAACAGTTTTTTTTTTTTTAATTGGAGTCAAACATGTCGACCCAGACGAAAGTATCTCAACTTGAGGATGCCGTGGAGGGGTTGCAGGATGTACAAACAATTGACATTATCTATATACAGGGAGCTTTTTTTTTATCAGTATCAGCGGGTATTAATATATATTATATACAGAGAGTTTTTTTTATCAGTATACATTAGGGGAAGTGTGTACCTGCAAAATACGCGAGTCAAATTCATTAATGTATGTGTGTTTAGTTGCCTATAACACGCAACTGAACACACATATGTCAAATAAGCAACTAAACATACACATATTATTCAATGCGTTTGACTCACGTTTTTTTGCAGGTACTCACTTCTCCTCCTGATAAAAAAAAACTCTCTGTATATAATATATAATAATACCCGGCTTATATATATATATTTTTTTTTTCTAAAATCTTCAGTTTCCTACTTTCTGTTTGTAATAAGGAAAAGCAATTTCCTCTGCGTCTGTCTCTCCTCACTCGCAAATTGTAAACATTGGGACGAACGATCTATTCGCGTTTTATTACTAATATAAAAGATTATTATTAATACTATTTTTCCTCTCGCTCCTTTGCCGTTTTATGTTCGCATAATTTAATCCGATCTCTATTAAAGCTAATATTTACCACTCGCGACTTTATTATCTTTATTTGGGACGGCTGCCAAAACAGAAAATGGTGTTTGTTTAATCAATTTTGATTTCACCATTTTTTTTTGTTAGTGGGTGTGTAATATTAGCGTAACTAAAGGTTTAAAAAATTGACGGTCGGTTAAAATATTTATATGTTACGTTCGAGGTTAATTACTAAATTGTTTTATAGTAATTTGAATCGATATAGTTGCCACTGTATTACTTGCAAACAACGACAAAAATTATGAACGAATTTAAATGATGAAATAAACTTTTTTATTATTTTCAAGTGAATGAATTTATGTTGGTTGTGGAGACTTTAATTATTTAAATGAAAATAATGGTAGGAGAAAGGACAACCATTTTCATTAGTTAAAACGATATACCTTTTCAAAATCTCTGTGTATCCTCGAGCCCATCACGAATGTCTGTATTAATTCAATATAAGTTTAGAAATATCCTCCCTGAATATAACCAATAATCGAAAATAAAAAGTGTTTTATTTAAAACATATACAGAGAGCCTTTTTTATCAGTATATGTATATTATTCCCCTATGTATACCTGCAAAGTACGCGAGTCAAATGCATTGATGTATGTATGTTTGGTTGCCTATAACGCGCAACTGAACACACATATGCCAAATAGGCAACTAAATATACACACATTAATCGGTTCAATGCGTTTGACTCGCGTTTTTTTTTGCAGGTATACACTTCCCCTAATGTATATAAATGATAAAAAACCTCTTTGTTTATATATATGTTTCAGCATGGGTTAAGTGACAACTTAATTAATTATAGTGACCTTGAAGTACCGAATTAAGATTTGACATGACTCTCTGTGGTGTTGTTGGTAACACACTCGGTTAGAAATTGGGGGACATAGGTTCAAAACCCATCAGAGATTACTCTTTTCCACTTATATTTAATTAATTCAAATTATATCTCAATGTTGCACGTTTCTTCAATTCACAACAATTTTCATTTAAATTTCATTAAAAACAATTACTAATAATTATTTAACAACAGACAAGAACACCGGCCGTTTTAGTCACCATTAAATAAATAACGCGTGCGGTAACTACATAGTGGTGTGCCTGAAAATAACAACTCCGCGGACAACGGTAAAATACGTTTGCATATTATAATTGAATTCGACAGTTAGAGGAAGTGCCACTAACCTCGATTCCGTTCCAGCCTGAGCTCCGATTCCTTTTTTTTTTCGTTACAAAAATTACGCCTCGGAATAAGTAAAGCAAACAACAAAAAAACCTAAATCACGCCGTTTCGTTATTCGTTTTCATTTTTTTTATATTCTTCTTGAAGACTAGCGCCGTTCACATGTCAGTCGTTGTTTCTTTATGGATATCTTTCACGTCTATTAATTATCTGAATAGAAGGAGAAGAAATTACAGCTTTATGGATATCTTTCACGTCAATTAATTATCTAAATAGAAGGAGAAGAAATTACAGCTTTATGGATATCTTTCACGTCAATTAATTATCTAAATAGATAGATAGATAGATATTTTATTTACGGAATCTCCATTATACAAATATTATAAATACAAAATTATTACATATTATTAATTATTATATAAATCCCAAAGTGAATAAATGTACTACACAAAATGAATAAATTACAATTGTAGCAGTAGTTTAACAAATTAAAAAGTAAATAAACAGACAAACAAATAAATTAATATATAAATAAATTCACAAATAAATAAATATATATAAATACAATTAGTTAACAACGACATCGGAAAAACGTAAATTTCGTAAATGTTTTTTGAACTGCGAATAAAATAAAAGGAGAAGAAATTACAGCATGATTATTAATACTTCCAGAAATTAGATACGCTTGTTCTGTAATTTTATAATTAATGAAATAATAATGTAAATGGATATTTTATAAAACTCTTTATTTTTTATAAAAATTTGTAAAATGAATCATATTTATTTTGGCTTCAGTAATAAAACAAACTCAAAAAGAGTTTTTTTTTCACTTAAATGGAACACCCTATATTTTTTTACACTATTTCGATAGAAAATTGGTTGTTCTTTAATTTTTGTATACTAAACTATACCCCTATCTGTTACCATTTTTTTAACAATTTCAATTCAAAGTACAAAATTATTATAATTTTCGCTTATAATCTATAATTTAAGTAGGCTATAATTAAAACAAATGCAATTCATAATCGTTTTCTGGTATTTAATAACATACTTACTCCCTAACCTAAAAGGATATTCAAATGACAATCGATATTTAAAGGCGCATGCAAAATATAAAGAAAACAGTTGCTTAACGATTATTTAGCGAGTTATAATGGTTATTGGGACATATTTTTTAAGAAAAAAATTGTAAAATGTTTTAATATTATTGAATTAAAAAAAAAAAATGTGAATGTGTGAAATAAATACATAAAAATGTTAACAAAATATAATGATTTAAATATTTTATTATTTCACTTAGTATCTATTTTCGGTTTTTCAGTCAACATGAATTGTTTAAATAAATCAATTTAACAAGCATATAGGAATATTTTAAATATTTTTCGAATAATAACCAAAAAATATAGTTGTTAGTTTTTAACAATTAAATTAATCATTTATTGAAGAAGTATGTTTAACTACACCAGTGTTACAAAATATAACGTAAAATGTACTTTACTTACTAATTATAATATTAAGCGTTGAAAGTTACTAAATAAATTAGTTGTTCTGGCGCGGCCTACTTTGGTTAAAAATTCTATACCAAATTTGTATTTGAGATTAAATATCTTAAAAACAGTAAATGGTAGCTATTTAATGTTTTATATAAAAAATGAAGAGTGATCAATTTTCTACTAAACTAGCGTAAAAAATATAGGGTGTCCCATTTAAGTAATTATGGAATAGGATAGAAGCATATTCGAGCAAGGGATGGCACATCTTCCATTTATTATAACATTTTGTAAGAAAAAAAACAAGTGTTATTTTTTTGGAAAATTTCAAAGATTATTCAAAAATATTTCACCGCGGGTTAAGTGATGAAAATGATTAAAAATTTACGAAAAAAATGTTTTCTTTGTTGCAAAATTAATTTATTGTTAAACATAATTTTTGCGATGTGGACGATTTAAAAGAACAGGAATCGCAAAACAAACTAGCAAATCTTCATTAATGAATTTAGAACTAATGTATACCTACTTTAGTCTTGCGAAAATCGCATTTGTTTATTGCGAAAGTAATTTATTGATAAATGCAATTTTGGAGAATAAATTGATGATAATAATAAGAATCGTAGAATCTGTTTAAAAATAAATTATTAATATTAACATACCTTAATAGAAAAAATAACTTCCAACCCATTCCTGGTGAATCGAAAACCAACTCACCTCCACCACTCACTAATTACCACTTGCTCATAAACAAAAATAAATCGCGTTTTCAATTATTAATAATTTCTAACGTTAAAAATTAAACCGGAATAGTGAACACTGCGCGTTTTCGGACGACTGAATCGAAATACAAGAGCGCAATTATCGCAAATCAAGAAGAAAAAAACGATCGACGACTCACTCCGAGAACGCATTCCTGAGATAAGAAGATTCGCTGTACCTGGATCCTGGCGCACAGCCAAGAACATACCTATTTAAATTGTTGTATTTTCAATATTATCGTGTATTAAAATAATTACAGCTTAATAACTAACTAACCATCTTTATTTAAATGTGTATATGTATGTACAATAATATACAAAAATTAGAATTATATTCTGTAGATGATGAATCGGCTATCGACAGCTTAATATTTATTTACTTTTTTTTATTAAATTCTCATTTATCCCGTGTTTAAAAAAAATATGTGTGAATTATAATGTATTTTAATTAATACACTTGATTATTCGTTTCACTAAATTATTTTATATTTGTGTTCGCGTAACTTTCACAACTAAATAAATTAGTTGTTCTGGCACGGCCTACTTTGATTAAAAATTCTATACCAAATTTGTATTTGAGATTAAATATCTCAAAAACGGTAAACGGTAGCTATTTAATATGTTATATAAAAAATGAAGAGTGATTAATTTTCTATTAAAATAGCATAAAAAATATAGGGTGAACCATTTAAGTAACAAGAGAAAAAAATCATTTTGCGTATTGCTTCACCTTATATATAAAAATTTGTTTTAATGATATAGAAAAGTCCGTTGATTGTTTCTGTCTGTAATTATTGTAAGCGTAATAAGCTTATTTTTACATTAGTATTTATTAGATTTAAGTTGTAAACTTTATGTAAAAATTTGTTAAAAGGTGTGTACCGTAAATAAATAAATAAATAAAAGAGAAAAAAATAGTATTTCTTTTATATATTGAAAATCTTTATTTCTGAGTATTACATTATATAATTTTATAATACATATACATACAATCATTTACACATTGTTAGACCTCAAAAAATGGCTATCGACCGTCGGTCTTTCTGCCTGTCTCTGTCCAGTTCTTGTCGTTTTAGTTAATCGTCATATTTCTTTTATTATTAAGTATTTTTACATTTGTATGGCGTTGACTGAATGTTTATTTCATTTTTCATTATTGAAATATTAGGCTCTAAACATCTATCGATTTCAACATTCATTTGTTTATAACTTAAAATATGAAAAATTGACCTATTAAATCTTATATAAAAAATGATTATTTTTAAACGTACAATCGAAAATCTTTATAAAAAATATATCATTCCATTTAAAAAAAAACATATGTTTGATACGTCACGTGATTATTGAACAACCTGTACATATGAAACTAATTTTAAAATGTGAATTTTGACAGTAGCTACTAATAATGTAAGTAACATTTTTTTGTATATTTCTTTATAACTGAGATATTGGATTTCATCGGAATCTTGCGCCACCCTGTATATATAAATTGAGGTTATAAGGTGTAGTAATTGACACTGTTTTACAACCCGGAGTCTAATTAAGCGATCGGTGCAATTAAATTAACAATGCTGCAGTTTTTTAATTTAATTATTTTTTTAGATTTTTTTTAATTAGAGTCAAAAATGTGTCGGCCCAGTCGAAAATATTCTAAATTGAGGGTGCTGTGGAAAGGCTGCAGAGTGTAGCAGATGCAAATAATTAACACTAGCTTACAGTCAAGAGTGTAATTAAGTGATTGCTGCAGTTAAATTAATCTTAAATAGAAAACATAGAAAAAAATGT
The DNA here is from genome assembly GCA_963082785.1 of Philonthus spinipes. Taxonomy (NCBI): domain Eukaryota; kingdom Metazoa; phylum Arthropoda; class Insecta; order Coleoptera; family Staphylinidae; genus Philonthus; species Philonthus spinipes. The sequence goes on from OY720316.1 coordinate 2,358,081, forward strand.
GGAAATAATTTATTAATTATTTTCAAATCATTTTTATTTAATATATATTAATCTTGCTGCGTTTTTTTTTTAATTGGAATCAAGTTTGTCGACCCAGTTGAAAATAAGCTAAATTAAGGGTGCCGTGGAGGAGTTGCAAACAATTGATGCTAGCTAACAATCCGGAGTCTAATTAAGCGCTCGGTGCAGTTAAATTATATTAAATAAAAATGATTTTTTTCTTTTTTCACTTAAATGGAACACCCTATATTTTTGTACACTACTTCGATAGAAAATTGGTTGTTCTTTAATTTTTATATAATAAACTATACCCCTATCTGAAAATAATTAATAAATTATTTCCACATTTAGCTCTGTTAAATTAATTAACAAAAACAGCAACTTGCGTTTGGGTAAACAAAGGCAAAGCTAAACGGCGTTAGCGATGGTGGTGGTGGCGGTCGGGACGCCAGGCGTCGTCGTCGTCGTGCGGTTTCGAAACACGGTCGCAAAAATAAACTCTGGGCACTTAAAAAAAGAACGGGCGAGGACGCCGGGGAAAATAGTCATGTCGAACGAGGCATTAATCGCAAATGCACCGCGGCCGGCCAGCTCAAGTCAGCAGCGCGCGCGAACCGAAACAAATAAATAAATAAATAAACGAAACGGTGGAACAACAAAAGAGTCAGAACTAATTGACTAAAGAAAGGTAATTTACAAAATATTAAATTGTACAAAAATATATTCCTTAAATTAAATAAAACACAACACAATCCGAGTTATACAAACAAAGTAAATAATAATAATAATTTTTATTTTCCAACGGAAGAATCCAACAAGGGAAATTTTTCATGATAACTTAAATAAATTAAATTATTTAAATAAAACACATAGCTAGCTAACATAGATTTTTCTGTAACTTCATCATAAATTCACGACAGGGCAGAAAGACCTCTGGTCGATAGCCCAGACAGACTAACACCTACATATATTGTTATATTGTTAAAATTATCTATATAGTCTGAATAAAGATATATATATATATATATATATATATATATATATATATATATACAATCAAAATTATAATATAAGACGAGTACAAGCAAAGTTAGTTAAATTTAAACAGAAAAAAAAAGAACAAAGCATAAATTAATAGTAACAAACAAAATTAAACATTATGCAAAAAATATGTCTTTATACAAATAATATAAGAAAATACAAGCTGTCAGATAATAAATTTAAACAGAAAAAAAAAAAAAAACAAAGTATAAATGAATAGTAACAAACAAAATTAAACATTATGCAAAAAAATATGTCTTCATACAAATAATATAAGAAAATACAAGCTATCAGATAATAAATTTAAACAGAAAAAGAAAAACAAAGTATAAATGAATAGTAACAAACAAAATTAAACATTATGCACAAAGAATATGTCTTCATACATTTTGTTAGCATTGCGGCACATTTTTTGCTTTGCTCAAAAAAGTGTTTCATTTATTACAATTGAATTACAATGTATAACAAAGTGAAAGCCTCAACAATTAACAAGTCAAAACATAACTGATTTTTTTTTAGATACACATTTTTTTTTATATTGTAGCTATGCTTCCACAATATAACATCTTTATTGAGGCTTTGATACAATTAGCTATAATACAATATTTGATTTAATACGAACTAAATGGCTATCGACCATTGGTCTTTCAGCCGGAAGTCCTTGTCTTTATGTTATGTCAGTCGTTGATGAGTGATGAGATGTATGAATATATTGTGGATTTAGGATGTTGAAATTTAGGAGGAATGTTTGGGTTTCGTTTGCTACAAAGTAGGTTTAGTAATTTTTTGGGCTGTTGGCTTCATGGCAAACTTTTGGGCTAGTTGTGAACAATGCAATATTTTATTTAATTTAAGGAATATTATATTGTGTAATTTAATATTTTATAGAAACAATAATACAATAAAAAAACAAACTTTAAAACTAAAAAAAAATAACTGTTGTGTTTTATTAATTTGTAAACATGCAGTTTATATCAAAAAATTAAAACACAACAGTTTTTTTTAGTTTTAAAGTTTGTTTTTTTATTGTAGCAGTGTTTCTGCGTCGATAAAAATTAATCAAGTTTTTAAAACAGACCTTGTTTTCGATTGTTTTATTATTAATTATACATTTTTGTATATACATAGAGGTTTTTTATCAGTATACATTAGGGGGGGTGTGTACCTGCAAAAAACGCGAGTCAAACGCATTGAACCGATTAATGTGTGTATGTTTAGTTGCCTATTTGGCATATGTGTGTTCAGTTGCGTGTTATAGGCAACTAAACATACATACATTAATGCATTTCACTCGCGTATTTTGCAGGTATACATAGGGGAAATGTATACTGATAATGTATGTATGTATGTATATATACAGAGAGCTTTTTTTATCAGTATACATTTCCCCTATGTATACCTGCAAAATACGCGAGTCAAACGCATTGACGTGTGTGTGTTTAGTTGCCTATAACACGCAATTGAACACATATATGCCAAACTAAACAACTAAACATACACACATTGCGTTTGACTCGCGTTTTTTTGTAGTTATACATTTTCCATAATGTATACTGATAAAAAAAAAACCTCTCTGTATATATAATATATATATTAATTTTATAACTGCATTAGCATAATTATTTATCACCCAATATATAATATATATATATATATATATGTATATATTATAAAAATAATATATAAATAATAATAAAAAATATAAATATAAAAAAATATATAAATATAATATATATATATTATAAAAATATATATATATATATATATATATATATATATATATATATATAAACAATATTCCCATTGTGCCCTTTCGGGTATATATATTACTATTATTTATCAAACTATTATTGGTTCAAATATTTTCACTGTTAATGGAAATTTTGTTTCCGAAATAAATATTCAATTTAATATTAGATAGAAAAATATCGAAGATACAAAATACTCAATTATAATTTTTTTGTTCCATTCTGTTTTGAATTATTTAATTTTTTTTTTTTAAATTCTTATATTTCGAGGAGATCGCGTGTGTATGGAGAGGCCAGTTAGCGAGGAGAGAGGAAAAAAGGCGTCGGTGATTATGAAACTGGGGAAATTCGAGTGAATATTTATAAACTAGTTACTCTCTGTGATAATCCGTGCATTCGGTGATCCTCTTTGATCTACAGCAGGCTGTGCGTGCAAAGTGAGCGTGTGTTTTTTTTTTCCGGATTATTCAGGAAATACCTAAACTAAAATATTTATGCGGCTCTGAGATAATTACATGCGCAAGTAAGTCACTTGGTGTTTGTAAAAATTTGTGGAATGCGAATGGATAAAGAAAATATTCGTTTTTTTTTTAATAATCAATTGGTGTTGGTAAAAATTTGTGGAATGCGAATTGATAAAGAAAATATTCGTTTTTTTTTAAATAATCAATTGATGTTGGTAAAAATTTGTGGAATGCGAATTGATAAAGAAAAAATTCGTTTTTTTTTTTAAATAATCAATTTATGTTGGTAAAAATTTGTGGAATGCGAAATGATAAAGAAAATATTCGTTTTTTTTTTTAATAATCAATTGGTGTTGGTAAAAATTTGTGGAATGCGAATTGATAAAGAAAATATTCGTTTTTTTTTAAATAATCAATTGATGTTGGTAAAAATTTGTGGAATGCGAATTGATAAAGAAAAAATTCGTTTTTTTTTTTAAATAATCAATTTATGTTGGTAAAAATTTGTGGAATGCGAAATGATAAAGAAAATATTCGTTTTTTTTTTGAATAATCAATTGGTGTTAGTAAAAATTTGTGGAATGCGAATTGATAAAGAAAATATTCGTTTTTTTAAAAACAATCAAGCAAAAATTATATAATTATTTTAAAACAGCTGTCTATAATAGTTTTGAAACAACCAACGTAGTTAGTTCTGAACTGTTACTAATTAATTATTACACATAGTTCTCAACTGTCGAAAATTGATTTGAAACAACTGTTGTAGCGAGTTCTCAACTGTCACTGTTTGCTTTATAACAGTTGTTACACTAAATTATCAAAATAGTATTGAAACAACTGTTGCAGTTAGTTCAGAACTACCAGCAATTGTTTTAGATAGTTCTCAATTGTTAAAAGTTCTTGCAGTTACTAATTGATAATTTATTAATTATTTTCAAATCATTTTTATTTAATATATTTAAATAACTGTGACCAAGTGAATGAATAATATATATATAATCTAAAATCCCCATCTACCATAATGGTGGTGTAGGGGTGTGAATGAATAATACTCTTTTCTATTTATAAAATAAATTAATCTACAGATAATTAATATATTTAAATAACTGTGATCAAGTGAATGAATAATACTCTTTTCTATTTATGTTACTAATTGTTTTAAAACAGGCAAACTGGTAACAAATTATTATTACAGTGTAAGATTTTTTTTTTTGCAGTTAGATTGATCGAATTTTATTGATCATTACCAGAAATTTTCCTTGTTTAATTTCATTGTAATTTAAATAACTGCAAACGTGTGAATCATCTTTGTTTCATTTTATTTAATCAAATTATTATTTTTTTTTTGGGAAATTTTAAATGATTGAATTTCATTGTTTCAAACAATTAAAAACACACTACAACAGTAGTAAAAAAAATAATTGAATGCTTGAAATTCATGCGTTGAAACATGAATTTCAATCATTCAATTATTTTTTTATATACATCTTGCATTTTCGGGAAATTCGGAATTTAATAAAACTGTATTTAAACACACCGGTTAATGTGAAAATAATTTATTAATTATTTTCAAATCATTTTTATTTAATAAACACACTGTTTGTTTGTTTTTTTCATCTTTAATTAATCACCAACTGTTTGTGTTTTATTTGCAGCTTAACAAACGTAGATCCTTTGATATTTCTAAAATCTAAATAAGCCCGACTAAAACAATCGTTTTAAGTTTTTATGCGCGGATTAGTTTCGCGGCAGACTAAAAAACACACTTTGATTTCAAGATTGCCTTCGCTAATTATCTCTATTTCATTTATTTGTGTGTACGTATTTAAAACGCAAGGTCCTTTCATGTTTTAAACAAATTTTTATCGCTAATTTAAAACGAATATATTTTTTTAAAAAAAGGAAACAAATTGTCGTTTCGTATAATTTTACAAGCATTTGCATGAAAGCAATGGTGTAATCCCGGTAAAATTCGTCGTCGATGATTTTCCTGTCAACAATAACGCAAAACAATTGCATATTATGTAACAAGTCCCGTAAGTAGCGTTTTACACACGAGTGAAGTTTCTGCCGTTAGACGAACGTGATTTAGGCCAGTTACGAATTATATTTTTTTACACCCACTATATAAAATAAAAGCAAGGAGATACAATTAAAAATAAATTTTATTAATAAATAATAATTATGACTACAAAATGTTTACTTATTATTTATTAATTCTACAATATTTACAATTTCTAAATAAAACAGCTGTTTTTTTTTACTTATTTTTAAAAAATTAAAAAGAAAAACTTCTTGATTTTCAAAGCTTTTGTGTTTATTCACTACAATTGTTTCGCAAATTTATTGTGAAGATATTTAAATATCTTCATTTTGAAAATCAAGAAGTTTTTCTTTTTAATTTTTTAAAAATAAGTAAAGTAATATGGATTTTCAACACATAAATGCCTCAACAATCAACGAAATAAAACAGCTGTATTATGAATACTCTTTTCTATTTGTATTATGATCAAATAATTCCATTGAAATAATTGAGGAAGAACTTTCATGATTTTTATTTCGTTCCAGCGACGTGCATCACCTAGAATAAACAAATTGAAAATATTTTGTTGCACAGTTATTAAAAAAAACTTACCTCAATAAACAAGAAGCGTGCAATCATTTACATATAATACTCCTCGCACAAATCACCACTTATTTCCCCCCTCATCAATCAATATGATTAGGAATTATCATGAGGTTCAGTACGCCGTTGACATCTTTTGTGACAACATTATTGAATTTGAAAATATCTTAAGAACATGTTTCTTATAGATCGCACTCAATGTATGTGTATTTTTAATATGTACTTTTATTTATTGTTATTATTATTATTTTATTTTTAATGTGTACTATTATTATTATGTTGTTACTTTAGATGCGTACTCTTAATATGTATTTTCAATACGTTTCGTGTTTGTGATTTAAATTTAATTTTTCTCTGTAAGTGGATCTGTTGAGAAATATATATATACAGAGAGGTTTTTTTATCAGTATACATTAGGGGAAGTGTATACCTTCAAAAAACGCGAGTCAAACGCATTGAACCGATTAAATTTGTATGTTTAGTTGACTATTTGGCACATGTGTGTTCAGTTGCGTGTTGTAGGCAACTAAACACACATACATTAATGCAATTAACTCCCGTATTTTGCAGGTATACATAGGGGAAATGTATACTGATAAAAAAAGCTCTCTGTATATATATATATATATTCAATGACCCCTTTCTACCCACATGGGTGTAGGGTACCTGTTGAGAAATAAATTATTATTATTATTAAATAGTTAAAATCCGGTGAATTTTCGAGAAATTGTCCAAAATTTCAGCTTATTATGATGCGTCCAATAAAACCCAATAAATCGCCTAAATCTTTAATAAATCCAAACAATTACGACGGATATTTCACCTCGCGTTATACGGATGTGTAAACGTTTACTCGATCCTGAAATAATCATCGAGTAATCCACTCGGCGCTAAATCTGTGTCGTTGCATCGGCACTTTTCCATTTGCCAATTTCTCGAGCGGTGCATGTATTTTCGTGGTCGCCGCGAAAAGTTTTGTGTTTACGCGAAACGCACGCCTTTTATTGTTCCCGGCTAATAAATATTCGAAGTAAATCCGTCACGATTCGAACGGGAAGACGGTCAGCGCCGCTTAATCGGACGGAACAAATCGAAACAAACGGTTTATTTTTTTATTCAAACATTCATCGTCTTTTTATTTAAGTATAAAAATTCATAATAAATTATTTATGTAGAATTAATTAAATCTCACAGCTTTCGATTGCATTACAACAAATTGTGTGTATCGAGAAACGCGTGGAAAACATCGACGCGTTTCTAGATTTACACCTCATCAGAACAGCTTTGCCTCGCAGCTTTAATTGATAGTCGAGGCTATTCCGTACAGAAAATTTTAAGATGTTATTAATTACCTTCACATCCTGTCTATATATATATATATAGAGAGAGAGAGAGCTTTTCCCTATGTATACCTGCAAAATACGCGAGTCAAGCGCATTGATGTGTGTGTGTTTAATTGCCTATAACAAGCAACTTAACACACATATGCCAAATAAGCAACTAAACATACACACATTAATCGGTTCAATGCGTTTGACTCGCGTTTTGTACAGGTATATATAGGGGAAATGTATACCGATAAAAAAAACCTCTCTGTATATTACAAAAGCTGCTCAGACTGAGTTGATAAAATATAACGTATACGTTAAACTTAACACGCTCCTTACATAATTCACCACACCAGCTCAGCTTTAATCGATCGCAGCGTAGGCTTACAGTTTTAGGTCGCGTTTATAGTGGAACAACACGATGTCGGCTGCACCATACCTCGAACGAGTATAATTTTGAGTGCTTTAATCGATAGTACGTTTTGGCTCACAGCTTTAATCGATCAAAGCGTAAGCTCACAGCTTTAGGTCACGTTTATAGTGGAACAACAAGATGCATCATACCTCGAACGAGTGTTATTTTGAGTGCTTTAATCGATCGAAGCGTAAGCTCGCAGCTTTAGGTCACGTTTATAGTGGAACAACAAGATGCATCACACCTCGAACGAGTGTTATTTTGAGTGCTTTAATCTACGCGTTTCTGGAGCACAGTTTTGGCTCACAGCTTTAATCGATCGAAGCGTAAGCCCACAGCCTTAGGCCGCGTTTACAGTGGGACACCACAATACCATCATTACGACAGCACAGCTTCAATCAATCAATTTTTTTTTTCATCATTACGACAGCACAGCTTCAATCAATTTTTTTTTTCACAGCTTTAATCGATCGCAGCATAGGCTCGCATTTATAGTAGAGCAGCACGATGCTAACCGCATCATACTTCGTATCTACACCACGCTAGCATAGCTTTAGGCCGCGTTTATAGTTAAACTTAACATGTTCCTTACATAATGCACCACATCGATTAAAGCTGAGCGCTGACTCAGCTTTAATCGATCGCAGCGTAGGCTTACAGCTTTAGGTCGCGTTTATAGTGAGACAACACGATGCTAGCCGCATCATACCTCAAAAGAGGCTAAATTTGAGTGCTCAATAGTATCTACGCGTTTCTGGATCAACACAACGCCGGCATAGTTTTGGCTCGCCGCTTCAATCGATCACAGCTTTTAGTATAAATCGCTTACGGAATAGCCCCGAAAATCGACGCGTTTCTGGCTTTACACCTCATCATCACAGCATAAAGGCCAAACAATGCTCTCCTTCTCATATTACTTATGTTATTTCGATAATCTTTCTTTTCGTGCGAGGAAACGAGCCACAACACTCGCATATGGGATTCGCAAGAAAATGTAAAATAGTCCGATAATGCATTTTTTATATTTATATATATACAGGGTGTTCAGAAAGTGCGAAACCGGTTAGATATCCTCGGAATCGGATCAGTATGAAATTTTAAACATGTTTTGACTATTTAATGAAACGTTCAGTCACCATTCATCTAGCGTATGGATAACTAATAAATTTATTTATTATATATATATATATATATATATATTTATATTCCAGGCAGAAAGACCGATGGTCGATAGCCGTTTTCTAAGGACAACCTGTAACATATTATAAGAATTATATTGTTAATTTATTGTATATAAAATTGTCTTCGGCAGAAATAAACATGTTATATATATATATATATATATATATATATATATATATTCGTGAATGAAACATTTTTTTTTTCGTATTGTGTGTCATGTCCGAAAGCCGTCAGGAGTAACCTTTAGAGAGAAAAAAAAAGAAACGTAAGTGTACGTATTTTTATAAACGACTCGGATGATTAATTTGACCGAACGGCAGTAAAAAAAAAAACGTTTTGGCAAGCGTTGGAAAATTGTTCGCTATTCAGATTTGTTGGGGAAATGAAGAGAGAGAGAAAAAAAAAGTGTGTACAAATCACTCGGGTTCCGAAATAAATCATCGTTCCATTTGTTTTTAAACGCAAGCCATCAATTTTGTTATTTAGTTGTAAACATACTGCGGACGGTTAATTTCAGGAAATATGTTTTTTTCCTATATTTACATATATATACAGGGTGTTCAGAAAGTGCGGAACCGGTTAGATATCCTCGGAATAGGATCAGTATGAAATTTTAAACATGTTTTGACTATTTAATGAAACGTTCAGTCGCCATTCATCTAGCGTATGGATAACTAGTGATGGCCATTTCTTGGCTTGCCTTGATGAAGGCGACTGAACTGAAATTGTGTTGGGGTTATATACCCAATATTATTGATAATAAATTAAAGACGACGCAAGCGCCACCTTTTTTTCGTTTTCCTTGTTCAAGTTCGCCTTCCTTTAGTGGACGAAACAATGATTCTCGGTCGTCTACCTTGTAGACCCAAATCGTTGACGATGACACTTGAAATTAGGCAGAAGGTGGCGCTTGCGTCGTCTTTCATTTATTATGTTTTGACTAATTAGAATTTAATAATAGAAAAAAGGATTTATTCACTTGATCACAGTTATTTAAATAAATTAAATAAAAGGATTTTGAAATTAATTAATTATATATATATTATACCTCGACAACCAATACGGGTAAAAGAAGATAAGATTAAGAAAGAAAGAATATATACTATCAAAAAATCCTTTATACCCATGAGAGTATAGGGTTTGAAATTAATTAATTAATTAATTAATAATTTTTGCTTTTGGCGCGACCTGCTTGTCCAGATACGACCTCTGCTTTCTTTTCAATCGAGGATCTCAGAGGAGACAGTGCGGTTCAAATTAATTTAATTAACAACTTTGCAATTATATAAAGCGCAGCTGTACTGACAAGGCATAAAATCCCGAAACACGTGTCTACGCATAGCCTTATATTGCGTAACTTTTATTTTATTTTTTGCATTAAACATTTCCGATTCAAAAATTGTTGCATTATACAATCGTTATTGTTATGCAACGGCAAATGTCTATTATTAGACATTTGTTAAAGTACTTACGTAACGTAAGTCATAATGTCACAGTTGCTAAAGGGAAATGAATTAACTATTTTTATTTAAATTAAATAGAATTTATTCATGACAGTTTCAATTCAGTTCTCATTGATGAATGATACATTTTAACTAATTTGAAAAGTTTAAAAATTACTCATATGACAGGCATAATTTTACTAAAAAAAAAAGTCGAATTGGCTGGATTTTGTACTACCTTGGTTGTTGTTTTTTTTTTTCTAAGCATTGGTTAAAACCATTACATTTTACTCTACTTTCCCTTATTAATTATTTATTTACCTTGCAGATTTTTTTTTATTACAGGATGTCAAGCGATGTGGAAGAAATCGAATCCACAAGGATATTCCTAGAATCCTCCAGGTTTTGGATCCAGAGGGTCTTCGTTCCCGTCTTGGTCTTCCTGGGTGTGGCGGGTAATGTCGTCACCGTAATGGTACTAACGAGGTAAATACCTTTAAATGAATTAATCAGGAGCGACTCGGGGGTTAACCAGGTAATGTGGTCACCGTAATGGTATTAACAAGGTAAATACCTGTAAAGGAATTAATCGGGAGCCACTCGAGGGTTAACTAAGGTTCAACAAATCCCCCCCCCCCCCAACTTGTGGATTGTAGTTACGCTTATGATGTACAAGGTGGCCAGAAAAAGTGTGACAAGCTTCGGGTAGAGCCTACGCTACGATCGATTAAAGCTGTGAGAAAAAAAACGTGATTGATTGAAGCTGTGCTGTCGTAAAGCTGTGAGAAAAAAAAACGTGATTCATTGAAGCTGTGCTGTCGTAAAGCTGTGAGAAAAAAAAAACGTGATTGATTGAAGCTGTGAGAAAAAAAAAACGTGATTGATTGAAGCTGTGCTGTCTTAAAGCTGTGAGAAAAAAAAACGTGATTGATTGAAGCTGTGCTATCGTAAAGCTGTGAGAAAAAAATGTGATTGATTGAAGCTGTTTAATGTGATTGATTGAAACTGTGCTGTCGTAAAGCTGTGAGAAAAAAACGTGATTAATTGAAGCTGTGCTGTCGTAAAGCTGTGAGAAAAAAAAAACGTGATTCATTGAAGCTGTGCTGTCATAAAGCTGTGAGAAAAGAAATGTGATTGACTGAAGCTGTGCTGTCGTAAAGCTGTGAGAAAAAAATGTGATTGATTGAAGCTGTTTAATGTGATTGATTGAAACTGTGCTGTCGTAAAGCTGTGAGAAAAAAAAACGTGATTCATTGAAGCTGTGAGAAAAAAACGTTATTGATTGAAGCTGTGCTGTCGTAAAGCTGTGAGAAAAAAAACGTGATTGATTGAAGCTGTGCTGTCATAAAGCTCTGAGAAAAAAAAATGTGATTGATTGAAGCTGTTTAATGTGATTGATTGAAACTGTGCTGTTGTAAAGCTGTGAGAAAAAAAAAACGTGATTGATTGAAGCTGTGCTGTCATAAAGCTATGAGAAAAAAATGTGATTGATTGAAGCTGTTTAATGTGATTGATTGAAACTGTGCTGTCGTAAAGCTGTGAGAAAAAAAAAACGCGATTGATTGAAGCTGTGCTGTCATAAAGCTCTGAGAAAAAAAAAATGTGATTGATTGAAGCTGTTTAATGTGATTGATTGAAACTGTGCTGTCGTAAAGCTGTGAGAAAAAAAAAAACGTGATTGATTCAAGCTGTGAGAAAAAAAACGTTATTGATTGAAGCTGTGTTGTCGTAAAGCTGTGAGGAAAAAAACATGATTGATTGAAGCTGTTTAATGTGATTGATTTGAAACTGTGCCGTCGTAATGGTGTCCCACTATAAACGCGGCCCAAAACTGCGAACTTTAGCTCCAGCTATAAGCCAAAACTGTGCTGGTGTAAATCCAATTATCACACCTTTTCTGACCATCTCGTATAAATAACAACGAAGCTGCCTCCACCCTCTACACCCTAGGATTTGCTTGAATTTATTTGTTTCTAGGCGTAGGATGCGTTGCACCACGCATATATACCTCACCGCCCTGGCTTTGGCCGACGTGATATACCTTTTATTCGTGCTGATCCTGTCTTTCGAGCATTATCCCAACATACACAACAGGAGGTACGAGCTGTACTGGAGGTTTTACGGGATCACGCATTGGCTGTGCGATGCTGCAAGTGAGTAAATAAATATATATATATATATATATATATAATCTAAAATCCCCATCTACCATAATGGTGGTGTAGGGGTGAGTAAATATTTACTGCACGAATGAGATTATGATATTGAAATTACCTTTTCGTCGAAATTTCCATTTTTTTTATTCAGGGAAACAAAAAGAGTGGATTTTGGTGGAAAGAGTAAAACTCGCGGATTAAATTAAAATAATTACTTGAATTGATAAAATATTTATTATTTTCAACACATTTAAATTAAAAAGTGTTGAAAATCATAAATATTGCAAACATTTTGGTTAATTATTTTAATATCGTTGATTAATGAGGCACTTAATTTTTGAAAATCCATGGTTACTTGAATTAATAAAATATTTTATTCAACACATTTAAATTAAAAAGTGTTGAAAATCATAAATATTTTATTAATTCAAGTAACCATGGATTTTCAAAAATTAATGCCTCATTAATCATCATCATTTAATAAAATAATTAACCAAAATGTTTGCAATGAACGTGAGCATGCATTTTGTGAATTTGAATAAGAAGTCGAAGCAAATAGTTATGACATAGCCAGCTTATTAATTTGACTTTTGGAAAATGAGCGGGCTTTGGATTTTTTTTTTCTAGACAAGTACGAAAACTTTATTTTAGTGAGTTTAGGAGCGGTATTTCCTGAATTCTAGACTAGTCATAAATGGGTTATACCGCTTTGAAATTTGCAAAGTTTGGCATGTTTCTTTGAACACCCTGTATTACTAAATTTAAATTGCTCATTAATAAAACATTGCTTATTAACCACACTGAGATATTTGCTAAAACTTATTCTTGCCTTCAAAAAAACGAGGTCGCTACGATTTTTTAAAGTTGAGCTTGCTTATGCATGATACTTGAAGAAAAAAATTGTAAATTGGCAGCACTGTAACATAATAAAAAAACTAAATGGACAACAATGTAGAGGTTGAAAATGTCGTTAGAAAAGTTGAATAAATACAGGGTGTTCCATTAAAAAAAAAAAACAAATATTTTTATTATACTGCAAAATTGGGACACCCTGTACGTTGGAAAATAATTTTACGTCATAAAGATTTTTAAATCAATAACTTTTTGTAGGAAACATTTCTTTGTTTTTTTTTTTCACGGGAATGGCGCTAGGAAAGCCCGACACACTGTTGCAGGACCCTATATATATATACAGGATGTCCCACGAGGTAGTGGACAGCCGATATTTCGAAAACGGTTAGTAGTATGAAAATGAAATTTGGTGGCTTTAAACGGTTTGAAATGATGCCTCTTTTTCTATAGATAGATTTCATTTCCGAATAAATGACATCAATTTTAGAATTTCAAATAAGACACCCTGTGTATTTATATATTTTTGATTGAAAAGACAAATACAGCAATACCATAATATTGGGGAGTTTTTATTATAAAATGAGGGAATATTATTGAAGTAATAATTGAAATAGATAATCGCGGTGGCATGGATTAACAAAAAAAAGCGTAAACAATTGAAAATGCTTCATGTCAAATGTGTGATGTCAAGTTGACAATACATTCTGCTTACGTGTGAGTAATATCTCCCAGTTTTACGTGTGACGAGTGCTGTTTATGTATCTTATCTTATCCGCATTGGATGGAAGAAACTCATTTTAAAATAAAACTCCCTAATAATATGGTATTGCTGTATTTTCCAAAAATCTATAAATATACAGGGTGTCCCATTTGAAATTCTGAAGTTGATCTCATTTTCACAGAAATAGAGAAACGGAAATGAAATCTATATATATTAAGAAAAGTGCATCATTTCCAACCATTTAAAGCCACCAAATTTCATTTTCGTAACCGTTTTCGAGATATCGGCTGTCTACTACCTCGTGGGGCACCCTGTATATATATGAAATTTTAAGAAAGCTGTTGTTTTATTTAACTTACAAATATTCATTGTTTCGCAGGCAGCACTTCGGTGTGGTTGACGGTCTCGTTCACGATCGAACGGTACATAATCGTGTGCCATCCGATCCGCGGCAAGGTCTACTGCACGGAGAACCGCGCCAAGAACATCATCACCATAATCAGCCTGCTCTGTCTCATATCGACGGCGTCGACGACGTTCGAGCACCAGCTGGCCCTCAGGGAACACTGCGAGCAGAAGCACTGCGACGCCGAGAAGAACGCCCAGAAGCAGGGCAACGATTCCGACTGGAAGACTGCGTCGTCGGAAGGTACTGAAAATACCTGTTCAAGGGAAAGTATTGCGATCGTAAAAATTTTCGAATCGCTAATTTCAACGGGTGTGCAAACGTTGAGATTTCTGATTGAAGCGATTTTTTTGAAAAATTTCTATGTTTGAATTGGTTGAGTGAGAAATAATTAATAAAAAAAGCAGTAATATCTTTTCTAGTGATGGGCAAAGTCGATCTTTTATTATTTCTAAATTCAGTATATTATAATTTTATGAATGTTACTTATTATAAATATATCAGAAATAACTTCCCATTTATCAATAAACATAAATTTGAAGTTACTTTTTCGTTTTAAATACTTAAAATGGCACATTTAGTAATACTCGATTACTAATATTATTCGATTTTGCCCAACACTAATCTTTTCTTTGCACTTTGATATTAGTGTTTTTTTTATCAATTGTTTATGTGTTTCCTCGATTGAGCAAAAATGAAACAGTTTCTCTGATTGAATTATAATTTCGGTGGTAAAGGCCGAAGTGTTGTAATGAGCGCTACTTTAAAAACTGATCTGCGGATCCCGCTGGAAAGTGATTTTAGGGGGTGACTTACCCAGTGTTATTGTTGTGTGTTTGCTGTAGATAGCCTCGGCCTACCCCTGATTGAGGTTGAAAGTTGTAGCAAGAGTCACGTTCTCCCCTATACGTCTTTCGAACGACTCGTACTCGCGGATCATTTGGTCCTTCTCACGGGAATTAAAACAAAACCGAACATTCCCCGTCTCAAATCCTAAACAACAGAATAAATTGAAACAAAACATAATTCAGGCAATTGAATTCATGAATACATTTTTCAGATACGCATTTAAGGGAAGAGCGCAGTGGTAAAGCCGACTTGCCGGACAAGTCCTTCATGTGCAACCCGGTGGGCCGGGCGCAGGAGGAGATCGCGGAGAAGAAGGAGGAGCCGGCGGAGAGGATCTTCCTGGACATCTGCACCCCGGAGAACGAGAACTCGACGGACTGCGTCAGGAACGACACGTGCTGCGTCAAGAGCTACACGATCTACACCGAGCCGACGGAGCTCGGCAAGAATTCCACCTACACGTCGATATTCTACTGGTTCTCCTCGATCATATTCGGGCTGTTGCCCCTCGTCCTCATAGCCACCTTCAATTGTTTCCTCATCGAGGCCGTTTTGAGATCGACGAAGGCCAGGGATTTGATGACTAATTCAGTGGTAATTTTATGATCGTGGATTGATTTTAATCTAACTAACTAAAACGGGGAAACGTTTCTTTTCTCATTCCCTTCGTTTTGTTTCCGCAGGAATCGCACCGGCAACGGCACGAAAACAAGATCACGATACTGCTGATCGGCATCGTTGTCCTGTTTCTGGTCTGCCAAACGCCGACGGCGTCTTTCCTCATATACGATGCCCTGGATGACGCCTCGAGTCCAGCCACGACCAACATCAAATTAGGTAATGCATCTTCGTAAATAAGTAAGGTTATATTAATTCCCACGGAAGAGTAGTTGCTAAGGAATTTTCCTTTAAAGCAGAGCACCGTTCTATGAAATGAAGAACGGTCTTCTTTCTTTCCATCCTTGTAACCATTACTGAAGCCTGTTGTGCCATTCGCATGACCTTCCTTAAATGCCATCCTAATATTAATTCTACTCAATGCAATTTGTAATATCGATCATAGTTGCCTCCCTATTCCTCATCCTCCCATTTCTTATTGATCTGAGTTGTGATAGCTTCGTGCTCTGCTTCGGACGCCACAGTCAATAAACTTCTTCGTCACGTCTTGTCACACCTGTTTCCGTTTTCCAATAGCAAATTCTCTTCTTAATTTATAATTATATACAGAAAGGTTTTTTTATCAGTATACATTAGGGGAAGTGTGTACCTGCAAAAAAACGCGAGTCAAACGCATCGAACTGATTAATGTGTGTATGTTTAGTTGCCTATTTGGCATATGTGTGTTCAGTTGCGTGTTATAGGCAACTAAACACACATATATTAATGCATTTGACTCGTGTATTTTGCAGGTATACATAGGGGAAATGTATACTGATAAAAAAGCTCTCTGTATATATATATATATATATAATCTTTTTCCTTTCTACCGTTAGGTGTAAGGAGATATATATATATATATATATATATATATATATATATATATATATATATATATACAGAGAGCTTTTTTTAACAGTATACATTTCCCCTATGTATATCTGCAAAATACGCGAGTCAAACGCATTGACGTGTGTGTGTTTAGTTGCCTATAACACGCAATTGAACACATATATGCCAAACTAAACAACTAAACATACACACATTGCGTTTGACTCGCGTTTTTTTTTGCAGTTATA
The DNA here is from genome assembly GCA_963082785.1 of Philonthus spinipes. Taxonomy (NCBI): domain Eukaryota; kingdom Metazoa; phylum Arthropoda; class Insecta; order Coleoptera; family Staphylinidae; genus Philonthus; species Philonthus spinipes. Next base: position 2,375,047 of record OY720316.1, read on the forward strand.
CATTTTCCATAATGTAAAAAATTTTATATATATATATATTTATTTTTATATATATATATATATATATATATAATCGATGTCCCCTTTTACCAATTGGTGTCGGGTTAATTCATAATTAATTTCTTATTTAGCGCTCGGGAACATTTTCAATTTCATGCTGACGCTGAACGCGTCGTGCAATTTCGTGATGTACTGCGCCCTGTCGAAGAACTACCGCAGCACGCTGACGTCGGTGTTCTGCTCGCGGCGGGGCCTCCACAGGCAGGACACGGCCGCCTTCTCCGTCAGCAGGACGACGCGGCCCCGGCAGAACGGCTTCCGGCGCAACCAGAGCGAGTACAGGACGCCGAGGAACCTAGAGGTAACTATCTACGTGTTTAACAGGGACGAGTACGTCAACACGTTCAAGAGCTGCGTCATGATCGAGCGTGCGCCGGGGAATATACAAAAATCCAAATCGTGAACAGAAACAATACGTCATTGTGAATTGTTAATTTTATTTTTGCGAAAGTGAAACCGTTGATTGAAAAATTATTATATATAATAATATATATTTGAAACTAATTTTAAAATATGGTTCTAATAGACCTACATAGGCCTGCGAAAGCCGATTTTGAAAAAAATAAACCATTTAGCCGTAAAGCTACTCGGCGCGCACGCTGAGACACCCTGTATATAATCTAAAATCCCCATCTACCATAATGGTGGTGTAGGGGTTTGAAAAATTAATAACGCAGAAAAATGTTTCTGCTTAAAAATTGGGCACGGAAAGTGAAACAGACACAACGATTTATAATTTTCAATCAACGATTTAACCGACTGAGCAAAAAAGATGTTTTGTTTATTTATTTTAATAAAAAAAGAACAATCACAAATTCTAAACCTTACCCAATCCAATACTTTTCCGGAATGTTTAAACTGCCTTTTTCAAAAGCAATGTTTTAATTTTTTTTTAAATCTGCAATTCCCTTAAACCCACGGATGTTCCACGCCTTATTATTATTGATTAATCACTATAGATCATTTAATAAAATGTCCAACCACCATTCATCTAGCATATGGATGACGATGCCACACGAAATTCGACAAAAGATGGCGCTTTCGTCGTCTTCCATTTATTACGATTCATAAACTGAATTTAATGTTCAACCACCATTCATCCAGCATATGTATGACGGTGCCACATGAAATTCGACAAAAGATGGCGCTTTCGTCGTCTTCCATTTATTACGATTCATAAACTGAATTTAATGTTCAACCACCATTCATCCAGCATATGTATGACGGTGCCACATGAAATTCGACAAAAGATGGCGCTTTCGTCGTCTTCCATTTATTATGATTCATAAATTGAATTTAATATCACTAGCAATGGAATTCTAAATGAAACGATATCGCAGTTCTCTATCAACCGTTGTTTGGAACCGTTTTAAGTCAGCATTGACTAAATTATAATCCTTCCTTACGATTCACTACAATTTCCTAAACATTAAATCACTAGACTTCATCATCTATTAAATAAACAAAACACCTATTTCTTGCTCAGAGAGTTTTTTTTTATTCAAATAAAATGGATTTCCATTAGCGAAACGAAACAAACATTTCGCACGATGTTCTCCCGTTCGTTCAAATCAATTCCGTGCGAAATAAACACAACTTAAGCTGCCCCTAATGAATCCATTTGCGTTGGAATGTTATTTCTGTAAAATACTATTTGGCGTAAATTTGTAGCAAAAAAAAAAGACAGACGCACGTGCGCGTCATCCCTATGTAATAAAAACACGACTATTTCCATTAGTTCATAAATAAACCATTTTCAAAATAACACTAAAAAAAAAACAACCGACTGCGTTTTAATTCGGATCCTTTTGTTCCAGACTCAAAGCCTAACTAGCATACCTCGATCAAAGTCCTTGATGACCAGACCGATAGGGAAAGCCTGTTCCACAGATCTCAATGTGTAAAGAAAAAATAAAATAGGGGAAAGAAAGTGAACGAAAATGAAATGCGGTCTGAAAAAGAAAAAAATATTTAAAAAATAACGCTCGTTAAAAGGTGATTTTTTTTCACTTTTTTAACAATTGTTAATAATAGAGAGAAACAAACGCGATTGTCTTTTCTTAATGATAAAGTTGGTGTCTGTTTTCATTTTTTGGAATAGTTGTTTCCTTGCTAAACACAATTTTTTGACTTTTTTTTTTTCTTGTCGAGTCGATGCTCTTAATTGAACACATAGACGTAACCAGAGCGGGATGTTCCTAAAGGGCTGCTCCAGGGTTTTTTTTTAGCGAAATTTAAATTTGAAGCAAATACGTCCTTTAATTAAAAAAGGAACTTCAGTTATTCTAGTATTGTCTTTTTTTTAGACTTTATGTCATCCTGAGAGCCTAATTTTTATGTTACCATCACTCAAATTACCTAATTGTGATATTACAATCATTTTTGGTCGCTAATATTAGCTTTACCATCACTTGAGATCGCTCAAATTGCTTATTTTTGACTCTACCCTCAATTGAGGTTACTGAAATTGCCATTTGAGGTCAACAATCATTTTATGTCGCTCTTATAGCCTAATATTAGCTTTACCATCACTTGAGATAGCTCAAATTGTCTATTTTTGACTCTATCCTCAATTGAGGTTATTAAAATTGCCATTTGAGGTCAACAATCATTTTATGTCACTCTTATAGCCTAATATTAGCTTTACAATCACTTGAGATCGCTCAAATTGCCTATTTTTGACTCTACCCTCAATTGAGGTTACTGAAATTGCCATTTGAGGTCAACAATCATTTTATGTCGCTCTTATAGCCTAATATTAGCTTTACCATCACTTGAGATAGCTCAAATTGTCTATTTTTGACTCTATCCTCAATTGAGGTTATTAAAATTGCCATTTGAGGTCAACAATCATTTTATGTCACTCTTATAGCCTAATATTAGCTTTACAATCACTTGAGATCGCTCAAATTGCCTATTTTTGACTCTACCCTCAATTGAGGTTACTGAAATTGCCATTTGAGGTCAACAATCATTTTATGTCGCTCTTATAGCCTAATATAAGCTTAACCATCACTTGAGATAGCTCAAATTGCTTATTTTTTGACTCTACCCTCAATTGAGGTTACTGAAATTGCCATTTGAGGTCAACAATCATTTTATGTCGCTCTTATAGCCTAATATTAGCTTTGCCATCACTTGAGATCGATCCTCAAATTGCCTATTTTTGACTCTACCCTCAATTGAGGTTACTGAAATTGCCATTTGAGGTCAACAATCATTTTATGTCGCTCTTATAGCCTAATATTAGCTTTACCATCACTTGAGATTGCTCAAATTGCCTATTTTTTGACTCTAACCTCAATCGAGGTTACTGAAATTGCCATTTGAGGTCAACAATCATTTTATGTCGCTCTTATAGCCTAATATTAGCTTTACCATCACTTGAGATCGCTCAAATTGCCTATTTTTGACTCTATCCTCAATTGAGGTTACTGAAATTGCCATTTGTGGTCACTCACATTGTCTAATTTTGATTTCAGTTACTCAAATTGCCTATATTTGACTCTACTGCCGCTTGAGGTTTGATTTCACCATCACTTGAGGTTACTCAAATAGCCCAAGTTTTGCTATACTCCCTCTTGAAGTTACTGAAATTGCCAGATTTTGACTCTTGAGGCGATTCAGATTACCTAATTTTAATGGCTTTTTTTTAAGAAAATCACCCCCTGGATCCGCCCTTGAGTGTTTCACCCATTGCTAAATTTTTCCAATCCAATACTACGGCAAACTAATTCTGCTATAGTTTTGGATGTTATTCCTGGACGGATCTGATTACGCCTATAATCGAACACACGTGATTTTGTTAGTTTACTATTGATAAATCATTTAAGACATTTTTTAAAAATCTCAATGTTAAACTAAAATTTGTGTATTTTTTTAATCATTTAAGACATTTTTTTAAAAATCTCAATGTTAAACTAAAACTTATGTTTTTTTTTGTACATGGAAATTTTGCTCATACAATTTAGCAAGAGAGATTTTTCGCACTCAACTTTTCTGCGACGGCATTTACTGCGTCTTACCGCGCTGAACTTCTACTTGGTGTCTTCCATTTTGTACATAACATTTAAGTTTAATTAGATTAATGCTGAGTATTGTCCAAAGATTAGTTTAATTGTAGCGCAAGATTTAATTAAAATCCCCCCCTCCCCCTCCCCCCGTTCAGCAGACGCCACCGGTGTAACTAATCGAACTGAATTTAAACGTTCAGTTAATTGCACAATTTTGAGGTCCTAGAATAATAAACAGGCGGTTAACCCACTGAGCAAAACGGACATAATAATGTTGCACCAGTGTTACATTAACGTTTAATGTTGATTCAACGTTATTTGTGAACATTTTGTTCAGTGGGAATTAATGTCAGTCAAACTGCATATTTTTATCATTGATAAGTGTAGAATAATAGAAAAAGGGATTTATTCACATGCTTGCAGTTATTAAAAAAAATAATTAAAAGGAATTTGAAAATAATTAATAAACTGCAGAATACATCATTTTTATGGCTATTTGGTTTCATAAATTCATAAAAAATTATAATGACTAACAATCGAGTCTTATAATCAGTCATTTATTTGTAAAATATAAACTATAATTAGTCATAAAAACCATAAAAATTATGTATTCCACTGGTAAAATCTGCTGAACGACAGTATCTAATATTAAATAAATCGGCGCGATTTATTGTATTTTGAAGTGATATTCAATAAACCTTTAATAATTTATTTATTCACATTCATTGAATAACTTATTTATTTATCACTTAAATGGTGTTAATCGTGTATTATTTATTTTTAGAATGTATTCGTAATTTATTTTAATGATTAAGTAATAAACATTAAAATTGTTGCGTTTTTCTTTAAAACAAAATGAACCTTAAAACAGGAGCGTCATTTCACCGCTAGAGGGAGGCTCAAGTTCACGTAGCGCCGTGGTAGATTTACGAACTAGCAGTTGCACGCTGAAAGAATTTCTTTTTAATCTTTTTCCTTTCTACCGTTAGGTGTAAGGAGTTTTAGCAATTAAGGATTGAAAATAATTATACAATCTCAACACCCAATACGGATAAAAAGAGAATAAAATTAAGAAAGAAAAAATTAATAACACCCTTTACAAATTTTAATTATTTCTCACCTTATTTTTTTTCAATCATCGGTCATTTTTTCTATAACGTCATTACTTGTCACCTTTTTTTCATCAGCAAATCTTTCCTCAGTTTCCTTCGAGCAAATTTCTCTTCACACATTCTCATCTTCACTCCGCCGTTTTTAACAATCAAATTTTAGAAAATTATTACACCCTGTATAGTTGTCAATTATTCCTCACCCTTTTTCGATCATCCACCTTTTCCGAGCCGTTATTATTTCTCATCTATTTTTCTATTCCTTCGAGCAAATTCTCTCCGTTGTAAATTACACGCAGCCGCACATTTTCTTCGCCTCGATGAAACCGCACAATAAAAAAAAACAAAAAAAAACACTGAAACAATACAAAAGCATGAATAACAAAGTCCACCGAGTCGTCGGAATCAACCATCAAAAATAAATTACAAAAATACAGTTTTATTCAATAATAATAATCATCGCCTAAGAATTAAAATATCAGTGCGTATCATATATCAGTCTATTTATTAGTATCGAGAAACAGAAGAGGGGGAAACCAAATAATTTAAAAGCTATTTATGCACATGAGAAATACCCGGATGAAGAACGATTCAAGAACGGAAAAATCATGTTATTTGTGATAACAAACGAAACAAAAATAATTTAAATTAATTTAAACAAAAAAAAAATATTAATAAGTAAAATCGAAAATGTTTTTTTTTTTCGCTTTGATTTGTTTTTTTTTCCCATACACATATTGACTAAATAATGCAAATAGTAAAAAATACCAATCGTCATCTTTTCGTACACAATAGTAAAAATATTAGGATTATTACAAACGATTTTCTTTTTTTTGTTTTCGCTTCTTTTTTTCTTTCAACAGGTGATTAACTAATTAATATTTACATTAAATAACGAAATTAATAAAAAAAATAATAATAGAAATATATGTATAATAAAGAGAGTGGTCGGTGTTTGATTGCGTGTTTAAAGAAACGGATGATAATAAAGGATAAAAATGCGGCCTGATAAATAATTCTTTTAAAAATAACAATTGTATAAAAAAAAATACATATTAAGTGGTTGTTTAGAAATAATAATAATAACAATTGTAAGCGATTCATGCCCGTTTGCACTTTGTTTTATGTATCTAATTAAAATCTTTTATAAATCCTCACTTATCTTGTGGTGAAATATTTCTAAGGCTTTTTTTGTATATCTGAATAAAGATTTTTATATAAAATTAGATTATTAAATTATTTATTTTCTAAGAGAATTAACAAAATATCATAAACACATTTACAATTGCAATTGCGCATGAGTCCAGGAATTTATTAACGTGTTTACAATATTTTATTAAACAGAATTTACCCTACACCCATGTGGGTAGAAAGGGGTCATTGAATATATATATATATTAAACAGAATTAATTAAAAATATTGTTTTAAAATGGATGTTTATAATCTCATTGTAAATTAAATAAAAAAATGTGCAAACGAGCATCGAATACTTCATAGGTAATAATTTTATTATAAACGAATATTTCGAGTGTGAAATTTTTCATTAATAATAAAATTATTATTGACAACTAGTTTGGTTTTCGGATACATAAAAAAGTAACTAGATATACACATAAAAAAATAATATTAAAAATAAGATCGCACGTGTTCCGTATTTTTTTTTTTACAAAAAGAAATATATATCACATACGATTAATACTATTGTGTCCATTAAAATTCAACTCGATTCAACGTAACGCTTTTTTAAATTGTAATAAAATAAATTCGGAATTAGGATTGCTGGAAATTTTCCTTCGACAGGCTTCGATGGGGGGCAGCCTAAACGGGATTTACTTTCACTAATATCCCATTTCGTGATTCAACTGAATTGAATTTAAAAAGTGCACAAATTAAAAAAAATACGAAATTAAAGTGGAGGAGGGGGGATGAACCAAATGGTTGCTTTCACTACAATCTCCGCTGTTCCCAACGTGTAAATAAAACATTACGCTCACTAAAATTTTCTGAGGGTCAACGTGTTTAAATCAAAACAAACAATTAATTACACTCACTAGAAACTTTTTTCTCTTCTTAGTCGATCATCCGCTTCCCGTTTCGATTATGCTTTAAATTTCATTAATTACCTCTGCGTTTTTATTTATTTATTTTTTTAGTTATTTTCTTTTTATTTTCCAACACGCAGTGCGTGCATTAGTTTGAGTCCCGCGATTACCTAACTATCGTATTATTTAAATTTGAGTCTACGTCGAAGTCGAGGACCAGCAGCTTGGTCTCCTCGGTGCCGTTGCGGCTGCCCACCGCGCACACTAGCTTCGTGTCGTTGGCCCTGATGCGCCAGACGACACCCCCCGAGCCGCCACTGTCCAGCGCCACCAGGTTCCTGATGAAGTCGCCGGTCCGAACATCCCACAGCTTCACGGTGCCGTCGTCCGACGACGTTATCACAAACCGGTTGTTGAATTGGAGGCAAGTTACGGCTGATTGGTGCTTGAATGAACCTGCAAATAATTTATTTCTTTCACAATGTCTCATAAGACATTAAAAGCATGAATATGCCGATGTATTTGTTCAACTTAGGCCTAATTTTACAATCCGCAAGTAAGGCGTAACGGATTCACGGAATAAAAGTTAATTTCTATGATTATCTAAATTTTATTATCAATAAGAGAGTGCTGCCAACAGAACTTTTATTCCGCGAATACGTTACTTACGCCTTATTTTTAGATTGTGAAATTGTGTAAGAGATGTCCAACAATTAGCAAAAATTTAATACAATTTAATTAGGCAAAAGATGGCGCTTTGTGCTATTGTTGAACACTTGTTTAATTTGAACAATTGTTAATAATTGTCCAAGTATGTTATATAATATAGGGCCATTGTGACTTATAAATTCTATTGTTGCTAGCTATTTACCGGATAAAGTCTGTAAACACTGCCCGGTGACGATGTCCCAGACCTTGACCGTCGAGTCGGCGTTACCGGAGACGAGTATGTGGTTCCGCAGCTCCATTCCCGACGTGAGCGACTGGTGCCCCATCAGTGTGTGCTTGCAGGTACCCGTCTCGACTTCCCACACCCGGATGCTCGTATCCAGCGAACCGCTGACCACGTGCACCCCGTCGAACTGCAAGTGAAAACTCGAAATAAGACGGTCCCTCAAACTCCACAGGGATTTGCCCCCGAAGTGCGATTCGGATCATTTAAATATTGTTCTCACAGCGTTCGGAATGTGTTCACTCGACAAACACGTCAAACCTTTTACTAAGTAATCATGTCCAACATTGGCGATTCAGGTTAGTGTTAAAGTCAAACTATATAGAGGATATATATATTTTTTTAAATTAAACACGTTTCTAAAAGTTGTTTTTCATTGGCTCTATCACCTGCATCATGTACCTCACCTGCGTCGGCTCGCAACTAAGTGTTTAATCCAAATAAATATCCTCTATAGAGGATGATTATTTAAACATGTATAATGAAGTAACCCCTACACCACCATTATGGTAGATGGGGATTTTTGATTATATATATATATAATGAAGTAGAAGCCTCCACAAAGGAAAATATTAGTGTGTTGATCTACACAACGAAATATTTATGCGTGTTTGTGTTTTTTTTTATAGATATAGATAAAAAGAGACTGACCTGTAATGAATATACTCTATTAGTATGACCCTGTAATGTGTGTAAGCACTCTTCCCTCTCGGGATTCCAAACTTTTACCATGTAATCATAGGCGCCCGACACGACCAGCTTCCCATCGTACTGTACGCACCGGACGGCCGCCAGATGGCCGACCAGCACGTGCAGGCATTTCCCCGACTCGATGTCCCACACTCGGAGCGTCGCATCCCTCGAACCACTAACGACTCTGATGAAGGAAATTTAGATTTAATTAAAGCACACTTCATAAAATCGTTAACAGAATGCTGTTTTGATTAAAGTGATAAAATCCTGAACAGTTAATTAAACAAAATAATGGAAAAATAGACACATTTTGGCAGAAAGACTTTTGGTCGATAATCCAGGATAGAAAAAAGAACACATTTAGTGTAAAAAAATATAAATATAAAAAATAATGTAAAATTCCAAGTATTCTATGCATATTCAGACATTCAGCATTAACATTTAGTTAACTAATATAGAGGATATATTTTTTTTTTTAATAATAAATAATAATAACATTTAGTTAACTAAATGTTAAAGCTTGTAAAAATTGTCTGAATATGCATAGAATACTGGAACATTATTTTTTACGTTTAAAATTACTCACTTGTTTTCGTGTAGGTGCATACATCGAACAGTCGACGTGTGCCCGTAAAGCGTATGTATACAAATGCCCGATTCGGCATCCCAAACTTTTAACGTCCGGTCCGTGCTGCCGCTGATGATGGTGCTGCCGGACATCTGCGAGGACCACACTCCCCCCGTGTGCCCCACCAACGTTCGCAAGCACTGCAATTTGAGCAAAATATGTGAAACTACAAGTCTTGATATTATTAATTACTCAATTAAACTTTCAGCCTTACAATAAAATAGCGACTATAAAAAAAAATAGAGTATACCTTTCCAGTGACCGCTGACCAGACTTTGAGAGTATTATCATCAGATCCACTAACTATTTTGTTGCCGCAGAACTGCAGGCAGGTTATGACGTGATCGTCGTGGCCCTTCAGCATCTTCGGCGGCCGGATCGGCTTGTTCCGCCAGTTCATCTCAATGGCGTGCTGGCGCATGTACGCAGCCTGCAATCAAATAATATTTATCATCATAAATACTCTCCTTACACCTAACGGTAGAAAGGAAAAAGATTTACAAAAAAAAAAAAAATCATAAATACTTCTAACTACTAATGGTACTCTGGGCTATCCAAGAACACATTGACATACTGTTTATACAACAATGACCGATTGCCAAGTGTCGAACAATCTTAAAAATTGTTCAGCGTAAGAATTAGACTTAGGCCCAATTTTCTTTCTTTCTTAATCTTATCCTCTTTTACCCGTATTGGGTGTCGAGGTTAGGCCCAATTTTACAATCCGCAAATAAGGCGTAAGTTACGTATTCGCTGAATGATTTGATCATCAATAAGACAGTGCTGCCAATCGAATGAAAAAATCAAGAGTAACGTTATTTGAGGTTTGTAAATTTGGGCATGTTCAATGATAGATTGTCATTTTGTTTATCCAACAATTGTGAAATTGAATTGAGTATACCTTCCAGGGCGATCCTTGATAACCGGCCGAGGACCTAGGCGATCCCCGTCTTTTAGGAACTACATCAATCCCGATCGCCCGGCACTTCTCCTTCCAGAGCAGGTTGTCCTCGGCGAGGAAGCGCCAGTTGCGGCAGGTCTGCGCCGCCCTCAGCAGGTCCTTCGGCTCCAGGAAGGAGAGCACGGAGAGCGCGAGCTCCCTGGGGAGCAGCGAGATGAAGTCCCGCTGGAACTGCGGCTCTATCACCTGCATCATGTGCCTCACCTGCGTCGGCTCGCACGTCGCTATCAGCTCGTTTATTGCTAGGATGCGCTCCGCGTTTGACCATCGCTGAAATTAAAATTTTTATGCCGTCAAAACGACAACACATTGCATAGATGACGTTCGTTACAGAGAGGGCGTTGTTTTTAATAAAACAATAATATGATGCCACATTAAATTAGGCTAAAGATGGCGCTTGCGTCGTCTTTCATTTAATATGAATAATATAATTGTTATTTTTTTTTTTTCGTATCCGATTTCATAACAAAAAAAAATCGAGCACCATCGATTTATATTTATCAACAGCAGAGATTTTGATAATAAGTAATCATTATCAAAAACATTCAAATCAAAGATACACGCTTTGTGCTATCTTTTCAATTACATGATCATTTCTACAGAAAAATAAACAAGTTTTGTATGTATTTTAAATTCACTCACTTGAAACTGTTGGAGCCAGTCTAACATCTCCTGCGGGGGGTTCTCCTTGTCGGGGATGAGCCCCCGCAGCTTGATCTTGTCCGTGGTGCCTAGACCGTCCAGCATCGACGAGGACAAGTAACTCGGTGATTTGTATATGGAGTTCTCGGGCAGCAGACGCTTACAGGGGTGGCCATGCTGCGTCTCTAATTTCCTTTTCCGCTACAAACAAACAAAAAATTGAATCTCTCTCGAAGACAAAAAAAACTAGGTCTCGTTTTTGAGCGGGAATCAGAGAGAAGATTAGTTTTGAAAACATTTACAGTCAACGTCAAGTTACTGTATCTTTGTTAACAATAAAGTTTTCATCATTGTTCAATTTTTTTTTTTTTGCGTGTGCCTTAAACAGCCTAAGTGAGCCAAAGGCAACCTAAGTTAAAGTTTAGTAGAAAATTGAGGAAAACCCACCTGCCGGTAATTCGTTTGTAACAGGTGCCGTTTACTCCTTGGTGTGAATTCTTGGTTATTTAAATATTCTATGCCGTATAAATCGCTATTCTCCTGTAATGTAAATAAAACATGAATTTCACTTATAAATAGTTATAAATCACTATTATCCTGAAATATAAACAAAACATAAATTTCATCGTAACTTAGATGAATCTTTTCTTTCTTTCTTAATCTTATCCTCTTCCTCGTATTGGGTGTCGAGGTTAGATGAATCTTTTAATATATAAAAAATATTACTAAAAAAAAATACGAGCATTGTTTTTTTTAAAAAAAAGTATACATTTAATCTGTGAAAATGTGGCGATTTTGTGAGTATTCGAGTGGAGAAATGTTAACGATAATATTCCTAGCGATATTATGAATTCAACTGCGTCAATTTTGTGACGTTTTACGTTGTTCTGTAACATACTGAATCTTTTATATGGATGGGAATTTTAACATGAAGTAGAGGAGAGTGTAGCCAAAACAATTTCGAACACTCCAGCAAAAATGTTACAAAAAAGTGTAACAATGAAGAAGAGATTATATATACATAATCTAAAATCCCCATCTACCATAATGGTGGCGTAGGGGTAAGAAGAGATTATACATAAAAAAAACTCTTGTGCAATTACAAAAAAAAAAACAAGACCGTTTAAACGAAAATGTGATTTTCTTTTTTTTCGAGAATTTCTGTTCCAATTGCAAGTACCTCCGTCTCGGTCGCTACCTCGAAATCCTCATTTTCTTCGGTGACGTTGTCACCCTCGCTGCAGTCCTCCCACTGGTCCTCCGTGTCGGGCTCATCGTTGTTGGCGTAGTCGTCGCACTCCTCGAGGCCCAGGTTGTTGAAGAAGTACGCCTTGTCCCCGTTGTTGCCCCCCGACGACGACCTCGCCAGGCTCTTCACTTTCTCGTTCAGAGACAAACCCAAGTGATTATTAGACGTACCTGAAACCAAACAGGATTTAATATAATTAGAAAGATGGCGCAACCTCAACACCCAATTCGGGTAAAAGAGGATGAGATTAAGAAAGAGAGAAAGTTGGCACAATAGATTTCATCCGGCATCGTCAACGATTTGGGTCTACAAAGTAGACAATCGATAAACAAATGAAGAAAGGAATAAAAAGTGTTTTACTTATAATCGTTTTTATACGTTTATTTAAATTTGAAACAATTTTTTAATTATAAAAATCGACCGATAATAAATGCAAAATTATTCGTCGCTCCTTCTTGAGATATAGAAGTTTTAAGACATTTGTTGCATCAATTTTACTCATAGAACAACAAAGATGTTTTAAATTAATTATTTATTTAATTAAATAATACAACGGATTGCAGAAATATTCTGGTTGCAATAAGCGAGTGCTGCCACTAAGTTATAAAAGTGCACTTACAAGTTTTTGATAGGATTTACGTGTATCGGGTCACAATCGCCCAAGCCCTTCTGTATACGATCATTCTATTCCTGGACGATTGTAAATTGGCTCTTTTAGAACAAAATTAATTCTATTCAATGAAACCGTAGTAATACCAAATAATTTTTTGATAGAAAATGCAAGTGATAAATAATTAATCAAATCAACCTTGTATTCAAATTTTAAGCAAATTCAATCAATTTTTAATTAACTCAAGAATTTAATGCTCAAAATTAAAAGATTGTAAAATAAACGTGATAAATAAATAATTACAAACATGTTGTTTTTATTTTAATAAATCAATAATTACACGTAATCAATCGTAATCATAAAACATGATAAACAAGCCGGACTGTTATTATACAAAAATGCACTCGGTTTGTTTTTGTCTATTTTTTGTTTTATCAACGCAATTACGCGGAACGTAAACAACATATGGCCAACACCATCGCCGGTATTAACACAAACAAACCGTTACGTTTAATAAATCGCAAATGATAATGTTAACATCACACGTTTTTATTTCAATCAAGGAGAAATTTAAATACCCCCCAATAATTGACGATAGTATTAAAATCTATATTTATTAGGAAGCTTCAAATATCCAGGAAGATAAATAGAAAACAGTAAATCATTTTTATTTAATATCCAGGAAGATTTTTTAATACTATTGATTGAAACCTCGACACCCAATACGGGTAAAAGAGGATAAGATTAAGATTACTGAGGAACTTAATAAATCCATATATAGCCATTCACGCCTTCAGGCAATTGAATTAAACGATGTGTCTTTCATTATTAAATACACCACCGTAAAATTATGATCGAACCTTATAATAAAAAACTCACGCAGTTCTGTTTAATTTAGGACCTACTCGCAATCAAGAACAGAATGGAAACAATTAATCAAAAGATTTGCGTGTATCCAATCACAATTGCCTGGGAAGCGGCCTCATGGATTTTCTAATAATAATAATAACCTTTATTTAGCATCTTGCAATATGATAATATATATTCTGTATACGTTCCCTAGTGATTGTGATTAGGCCCTTACAATTAAACTTTTGTTCTGTACAATTTCAAATTACGCTCTTGTTCTCTTCGCGAATTTTTAACCAAACTCTTGCCGTTCTCTCTATATGTATGTTTAAACTCTTGTTCTCTCAAACAATTGTTTACGTAATCTTCAGATTAATCGCCCAGCGGCTGATGCAATCCAAAAAAAAATTCCCCTCCTCACGATCCCAAAATCAAGACAGCTCGACAACAATCGCTTTACTTACTAGGCACATTTTCGGGAGGACAAATAGAATCCAAGCAGACCGTCTCCGTGGGACTGGGACTCGTGCACACTTGCTTGCTAATGCTCTCCCTGTCCAGACACTCGTGTTCCCCGTTAATTATGTCCTTGTTTGTCGAGCATGATTCTGCCATTCTATTACACCTGAAAATAGCACGGAGGTGAGGAAAAATGGGAAGAGATTACGTTTCGACCGACAACATGTACATCCAGCACACTAAACAAAATAAAAAAAACAAAAAAAACGAAAGGGGATTTGTTGGGTTAATTGCAAGCGTTTGTCGGTGCGGATTTAATTATTGCAACAATTAAAATGCGTGTGGAAGTGTGCTGTGGATTCAGCACGCTGGGTTAGGGGGTTGCGAGGGAGAGGGCGCGGGTGGGTTTTCGGGGTCGTCGCTGGTTTACGGGGGTTGAACTTTTTTGGGTTTCGGGGTGCACACGCGGGGCTTTCGTGGGGACCGCTGGGAGTTTTACGGGAAAATAAAAACACGTACTTTTATAAGCACTGACGGCCATCGGCCATTCTTGTATGAACCAATAATGCCAACGTTTAAGAATTTAACAGTATGAATCATAGATGTTTAACCAATGAATTCAAGTTCATTCATTCCCTCTTTTTTTACACATATCTTACAATAATAAAAAGATATATATATATATATATATATATATAATCAGCAATTCCTTTTTCTATATGGTGTCGGGTTAATAATAAAAAGATAACCCCGATATAACTACGCTAAACTATAAAAAAATATATATAAATTTATAAATGTCCCAAAAAAAAAAACAACATATCATTGATTATTCAATAATATTTTATAATAATTATTTAAAAACTTAAACACGACCGTCCATATTTATAAATAAATATAATTTATATATTCAATTATAAATATCAACTAATCTAATAATATTTTCATAGACGTAGAATATATAGTTATTCTAATTCTATGAATATTTTAAATATTTATTTACAAAAATAAGAAACAGTATTCACTCACTTGGTCACAGTTATTTAAATGTATTGAATAAAAATGATTTGAAAATAATTAATAAAAGTCACAGAGCTAAATGTGGAAATAATTTATTAATTATTTTCAAATCATTTTTATTTAATATATTTATTTACAAATTTGAATGAATCATGCTGAAAAAAATAACATGAAATTTTAATATATTTAATTCAAATGATTATTTCATTAATTAACCCCAAATTAAGTTGTTACTTAAGTTTTAATCAACACTAATTTAATTTTAACTAACTTTAAAAGTTGCAACTACATAATGATACATCTATGAAACCAATTGACATTTACTCATAGAGATTTATATGTACATATACGTAATTTATATATACTATACTATATACTAAATCTATATATATATATATATATACTACCATATTTACCGTGTGGTGTCAGATTGGAGATTTATTAATGTTTTAATTAATTAAAAAAACAATTAATTTTATAGTAAATTATTAAATTAGGTTAAATTTATCTATGATTTCCTTCAAATTAGTTTCGAAAACAAACACCGACAATTTATTTCATTAATTTAAAATTTAATTAAACGGTGTTTATATAATTAAATCTGATATAAAATATCATGAATAAAAAAAAACATAAAACAATTAATACTAATACAACATTAGAAAAGAAAAATGGACTAATTATTAGCCCATTTTTCTTTTCCTTGCAATCGATCATAGAATATGAAGGTTTGCAATCTATCGCGTTTTCGCTGGAAGAAGATTTGACAGTTAACATCAATAAAAAGGAATTTTAGAATTAATAAATGTAAGTTTTTTCCGTTATATTTGTGGCTGAAAGTTATTATAAATATAAAATAAGTAACTGATGAAGTAGGAATTCGCTGTTTTTCGTCGCAAGCGATTTTTACGATTTCCATTTACTGATGACATAAGACCTAACCTTAAAATGATTTTCTCTGATGAAGATGATTAAAGAAAATCACTGGGTTTCGAATAATTTAATAAGATATTACAGAAAACCATCGGGTTTCGAAGCCAAGGCCATTGATTCCGTAGGAGGAGTAAAGAAAATCATCTTTTTAATTAATTAGGCACCGAAATTGTTCGCACGTTTCGGTCGTACAAAATCCATACGCTAGATGGATGAACATTTCATTGAATTGAAATAGGAACTTACATGTGATTTTCACAGCCGTATACGACCAAAATTTGCGGTCACTTTCAGGAATACGTGTCCAGGTCTATGCTCGAGGAAGTAAAATGGATTCAATCATGTTTCACCAATTGATTAATGAGAATGCAATTATATTGAAATATGATTGAATCCGCCGAGAACATTTTACATAGACCTGGAAGGGATCGGATGTTTCGGTTGTACGTGGATGTCAAATTTATATTTAACTCTTAGTGAAGATTTTACTCAAACATAGTATATATATATATATATATATATATATATAATCTAAAATCCCCATCTACCATAATGGTGGTGTAGGGGTACTCGAACATAGTCCTGTGTTTAATAAAAAAAATAATCCATGAAATAAAAATAATAAGTGAAGCATCCAACACTTGACTGGAAGAAGTCCGACACTGGATTTCCCCTTCTACAGCCCAAAGATGATAATAATAACAAATAAGTGTCCGGCTAATGACCTCAGTAGTCGAAGCCGGTGAAGTGGGATGGGTTTTAGTGGATAGGCTTCCAGTCAACACCAGACTATAAGGAGTCCCACACTTCGTCCGTAACTGGATTTCCCCTTCCACAGCCCAAAAAAAAAAAAAATTTGAAACATCCCTTCAATAATTCCATTATATTCATGCACCCAACACCCGAAAGGGTGCAATGAGAATATTGATTATATGTATCCATGAAATGTCTTAATTATGGATATTTCAAATGAAATGCCCAATTCCTTATTGAATAAACTCACATTTGAATCACTTGACAGAAAATGGCTGAGAGTCCGTGGTTGCGCTCCCCCTTCACCGACATCACCGGCGGTCTAATCTCGCACCAGTGGTACGGCCGGTGCCAAGACATGGAGCTCAAAGTGGTGGAGTGTCTGGAGGCGTACGGCTTGGAAAGGGGCATGAAGAAGTGCTCGGACCTGATCGCGGACTTCCAGGAGTGTTCCAGCAGGTGCAAGCAGAACAAGCGGACCATCGACATGCGTCTGGAGAGGCAGAGGCAGTACTGGGCCGGCGAACGCAAGTCGGAGAACCTGTACTCGGAGAGCCCCAAAATGGACAGCTATTAATTTTTGTTGCTTGTAGTATGATTGTAATATATTATTAAATGTAATTAAAAAAAATCGTAACTTGAGTTATTTTTGGGGGATTTCAATGAAACTTTCAGGGAATATTTCTTAAATCCTCGTCTTTTAGAATATGTAAAGAACAAAAATTACCCCTTCAATAGTTTTTGAGTTATTTTCAATTTCATACGAAAAAGGGCGATTTTTTATGTGAATTTTCTGTTTTGTAATTTTAAAAAAATCATAACTTTAATATTTTTTGGGGATTTTCAATGAAACTTTCAGGGAATATACTTTAAATCCTGCTCTTTCAGAATACGTAAAGAACAAAAATTACCCCTTCAGTAGTTTTTGAGTTATTTTCAATTTTATACGAAAAAGGATGATTTTTTATGCGAATTTTCTGTTTTGTAATATTAAAAAAATCATAACTTTGATATTTTTGGGGGAATTTCCACGAAACTTTCAGGGAATATACTTTAAATCCTGCTCTTTCAGAATATGTAAAGAACAAAAATTACCCTTTCAGTAGTTTTTGAGTTATTTTCAATTTTATACGAAAAAGGACGATTTTTATGCGAATTTTCTGTTTTGTAATTTTAAAAAAATCATAACTTTGATATTTTTTGGAGAATTTCCACGAAACTTTCAGGGAATATACTTTAAATCCTGCTCTTTTAGAATATGTAAAGAACAAAAATTACCCCTTCAGTAGTTTTTGAGTTATTTTCAATTTTATACGAAAAAGAGCGATTTTTTATGCGAATTTTCTGTTTTGTAATTTTTAAAAAAATCATAACTTTGATATTTTTTGGGGAATTTTCACGAAACTTTCAGGGAATATACTTTAAATCCTGCTATTTCAGAATACGTAAAGAACAAAAATTACCCCTTCAGTAGTTTTTGAGTTATTTTCAATTTTATACGAAAAAGGGCGATTTTTATGCGAATTTTCTGTTTTGTAATTTTAAAAAAAGCATAACTTTGATATTTTTGGGGGAATTTCCACGAAACTTTCAGGGGATATACTTTAAATCCTGCTCTTTCAGAATATATCAAGAACAAAAATTACCCCCTCAGTAGTTTTTGAGTTATTTTCAATTTTATACGAAAAAGGATGATTTTTTATGCGAATTTTCTGTTTTGTAATTTTTAAAAAAATCATAACTTTGATATTTTTTGGGGAATTTCCACGAAACTTTCAGGGGATATACTTTAAATCCTGCTCTTTCAGAATATATCAAGAACAAAAATTACCCCTTCAGTAGTTTTTGAGTTATTTTTAATTTTATGCGAAAAAGGGCGATTTTTTATGCGAATTTTCTGTTTTGTAATTTTAAAAAAATCATAACTTTGATATTTTTTGGGGGATTTCCACGAAACTTTCAGGGAATATACTTTAAATCCTGCTCTTTTAGAATATGTAAAGAACAAAAATTACCCCTTCAGTAGTTTTTGAGTTATTTTCAATTTTATGCGAAAAAGGACGATTTTTTATGCGAATTTTCTGTTTTGTAATTTAAAAAAAATCATAACTTTGATATTTTTGGGGGAATTTTCACGAAACTTTCAGGGAATATACTTTAAATCCTGCTCTTTTAGAATATGTAAAGAACAAAAATTACCCCTTCAGTAGTTTTTGAGTTATTTTCAATTTTATGCGAAAAAGGACGATTTTTTATGCGAATTTTCTGTTTTGTAATTTAAAAAAAATCATAACTTTGATATTTTTGGGGGAATTTCCACGAAACTTAAAGGGAATATGCTTTAAATCATGCTCTTTCAGAATATGTAAAGAACAAAAATTACCCCTTCAGTAGTTTTTGAGTTATTTTCAATTTTATGCGAAAAAGGACGATTTTTTATGCGAATTTTCTGTTTTGTAATTTAAAAAAAATCATAACTTTGATATTTTTGGGGGAATTTCCACGAAACTTAAAGGGAATATGCTTTAAATCATGCTCTTTCAGAATATGTAAAGAACAAAAATTACCCCTTCAGTAGTTTTTGAGTTATTTTCAATTTTATACGAAAAAGGGCGATTTTTTATGCGAATTTTCTGTTTTGTAATTTTAAAAAAATCATAACTTTGATATTTTTTGGAGAATTTCCACGAAACTTTCAGGGAATATGCTTTAAATCCTGCTCTTTTAGAATATGTAAAGAACAAAAATTACCCCTTCAGTAGTTTTTGAGTTATTTTCAATTTTATACGAAAAAGAACGATTTTTTATGTGAATTTTCTGATTTGTAATTTAAAAAAAATCATAACTTTGATATTTTTTGGGGAATTTCCACGAAACTTTCAGGGAATATACTTTAAATCCTGCTATTTCAGAATATGTAAAGAACAAAAATTACCCCTTCAGTAGTTTTTGAGTTATTTTTAATTTTATACGAAAAAGAACGATTTTTTATGTGAATTTTCTGATTTGTAATTTAAAAAAAATCATAACTTTGATATTTTTGGGGGAATTTCCACGAAACTTTCAGGGAATATACTTTAAATCCTGCTCTTTTAGAATATGTAAAGAACAAAAATTACCCCTTCAGTAGTTTTTGAGTTATTTTCAATTTTATACGAAAAAGAGCGATTTTTATGCGAATTTTCTGTTTTGTAATTTTAAAAAAATCATAACTTTGATATTTTTTGGGGAATTTCCACGAAACTTTCAGGGGATATGCTTTAAATCCTGCTCTTTTAGAATATGTAAAGAACAAAAATTACCCCTTCAGTAGTTTTTGAGTTATTTTCAATTTAATACGAAAAAGAGCGATTTTTTATGCGAATTTTCTGTTTTGTAATTTTAAAAAAATCATAACTTTGATATTTTTTGGAGAATTTCCACGAAACTTTCAGGGAATATGCTTTAAATCCTGCTCTTTTAGAATATGTAAAGAACAAAAATTACCCCTTCAGTAGTTTTTGAGTTATTTTCAATTTTATACGAAAAAGAACGATTTTTTATGTGAATTTTCTGATTTGTAATTTAAAAAAAATCATAACTTTGATATTTTTTGGGGGAATTTCCACGAAACTTTCAGGGAATATACTTTAAATCCTGCTCTTTCAGAATATGTAAAGAACAAAAACTACCCCTCCATAGTTATTTTCAATTTTATACGAAAAATGTACCCAAAAATATAAAAGTTATGATTTTTTTAAAATTACAAAACAGAAAATTCACATAAAAAATCGCCCTTTTTTCGTATAAAATTGAAAATAACTCAAAAACTACTGAAGGGGTAATTTTTGTTCTTTACATATTCTAAAAGAGCAGGATTTAAAGTATATTCCCTTAAAGTTTCGTGGAAATTCCCCCAAAAATATAAAAGTTATGATTTTTTTAAAATTACAAAACAGAAAATTCACATAAAAAATCGCCCTTTTTTCGTATAAAATTGAAAATAACTCAAAAACTACTGAAGGGGTAATTTTTGTTCTTTACATATTCTGAAAAAGCAGGATTTAAAGCATATTCCCTGGAAGTTTCGTGGAAATTCCCCAAAAAATATCAAAGTTATGATTTTTTTAAAATTACAAAACAGAAAATTCGCATAAAAATCGCCCTTTTTTGTATAAAATTGAAAATAACTCAAAAACTACTCAAGGGGTAATTTTTGTTCTTTACATATTCTGAAAGAGCAGGATTTAAAGTATATTCCCTGAAAGTTTCGTGGAAATTCCCCAAAAAATATCAAAGTTGTGATTTTTTTAAAATTACAAAACAGAAAATTCGCATAAAAAATCGCTCTTTTTCGTATAAAATTGAAAATAACTCAAAAACTACTAAAGGGGTAATTTTTGTTCTTTACATATTCTGAAAGAGCAGGATTTAAAGTATATTCCCTGAAAATCATATATTTATAAATATGTGATAAATGAGAACAAAGTATATATATCATATATCACTTTATTCTCATTTATCACATATTTATAAATATATGATTTTGAAATAAAAGTGATTTCTTTTTCTGATTCTAATCTATTGTTTGTTCTATTTGTATTTGTACATGTTTGTCATTTTACATTTTAACTTATTTATAACTTTAATTTATTAGCATTTTATAATTATACTTATATTGCAACCCTCCTTTATCTTTTAATGTATAGTTAGTATAAAGCAATATGTATTTAAATGGACTTACCGTTAATAAACAATAAAAGAAAATCAAGCTGATTTTTTATATAATATTATATAAAAAAAATTTAAAAATATACAAGTATTTAATTGATGAGAATAGCAATTGCTGGAATTACAATTGTGTTTTTTTTTGTTCTTATTTTTTAGCGACAAGAAACTGCCACGACTGCCAGAACGTATGCGAGGATCATCCGTGTCCGGAAAACCACTATTGCTCCGAGTATACGCCGTGTTTGGGCTGCGAAAAACAACCATTGTGTAGAAAGTATTCTTAGTGAAAATAAAACATGTGTCTAGATCCTAAATTAAATAATTTTATCATTTATTACAAGCAAAATAATATTAAAAATATTGCTTTTAATATATAAGTCTGTTATTATTAATTAATTAATTATATAAAATAATTTTTGTTGTTGTAATTATTTATTTTTAAATAAACCCTTTAAATTATTTCACTTAAATAAATTTAATTTGAATGTACCCGCTGAAATCGCTCCTCCTGCTAAAAAATTTGATCACGCGCCCCTGGCGGATTCGGATCGAACTAATCGAAACGCGGTACGAAAAGAGTTACGTATCTATAAATCTCTCAATCTATGATTCAGTGCAGTTTGTAAATCCCAGTATTGGTTCGTCTTCGATCTAAATGGATCGCGAGTAGTTAGTGTTAATATAAATCTTCTCCGCACGTTGAATGAAAGGTGAGCTTTCGAAAATAACACATTCGCAACGTTTCCTGCTTTGGTTTCGTTTACCTAAAAAATATAACCTAAAGCATCAATTAGTACTACTCTTATGCTAATACCGTTTTTTTTATTATTAAATTTTACACGTGGAATTTGTTTTAAGTAAAATCATTATAGCGAGAATAATAAAATGAATAGTATTTCTAATTAAATTTTTTAATAGTACCGTCACAGTATAGTTCTAAGCAATATTACTCAATAGTACCATAACAGCTTATTATAGATACGTAACTCCCATGTTACGCACAATCCGGTAGATGGCGCAGTGGTCGATTTTTTCCATTTGTTTTAGCAAAAGTGGGATTTAAATTCAAAATTTAATTTGAATTTAAATCCCACTTTTGCTATATATATATAATCTAAAATCCCCATCTACAATAATGTTGGTGTAGGGGTAAATTTATTTATAATGAAAGGTAAAACAAAAATACTCAGGTTTATTAAAATAAAAAGATTCATCAATTACATAGAAAAATGCTGTCTATATAGCATTTTTCTATGCTATTTAAATTAAATGAAAAAAAAAATCACAACTATTTAAATTAAATGAAATAACAGCCGTAATTATTTACACCATAAAGTTTATGCTACAAAAAAAAACACTTTTGATTGGAAGTAAAGTAATTATGCGGGAAGGTCTGATTCAAAAACGACGTCAAAATTAAGTAATAAAAATGTATTAAATAAAAATGATTTGAAAATAATTAATAAATTATTTTCACATTTTGCTCTGTGACTTTTGACTTACGTAAGTAAGTCACAGAGCAAAATGTGAAAATAATTTATGACTTTTGACTTACATTACGTAAGTAAGTCACAGAGCAAAATGTGAAAATAATTTATTAATTATTTTCAAATCATTTTTATTTAATATATTTAAATAACTGACCAAGGTAATGAATAATACTCTTTTCTATTTATAATAAAAATGTACCTAGCTACGAATTCGCCTGCGCATCCATTAAAATTATAACTTACTTAATACATTTATAAAAAAAAAAATAACAGTAAATAATAATTGTTTACTTATGCTACTTCATTAAAATTTTGTGTTTTTTTTTTTTTTAATTTTTTTCAAGATGCACTTAAAGGACGATAGCTTGAAGAAGTTGCTTTGCAACGAATGCGGGGAACACCTATCTGTGTTTCCTGTTTATTTATACCCGGAAGGGGGGCAGAGTTGCGGGCGGTGTCCCATAAAAGAGGGAGGCCAGAGGAACATCCCTTATGAAACAGTGGCGGAGGTGATTGAATTCCCGTGCAAAAACGAGCTGTTCGGATGCGAGATGAGGTTGACGCCGAAAATGATGGCGGAGCACGAAGAGGGCTGCAGCTACAAACAGTGGGGTTGTCCCGAGGGGTGCGAATGGTGGGGAATGCTTCATGAGTTCAAGGACCATTATTTCGAGAAGCATTTGGAAATGATGCAGGCGGCTGATGAGTTTTTCGAATGCCCGCTTTTGGATGGGACGCGGAAGAGGGTTTTGTTGTATTTCGATGATGGGGTGTTTCTTGTTGATATGGATAAGTTTGAAGCGGAGCTGCGGTTGAGCGTGCGGTTGGTTTACGGGGTGAATTCGTTCGAGTTTTATAAATACGAGATCAACTTGTGCCGGATGATTGCCGATTCGGCGCTGATTTCCGTTCTTTCAGAAGATGTCGGGGATTTCAAAAGCGGGGATGATGTGATATATGGGGTGGTGAGTCTTGATGGGATCGACTTTGATAAATTCCGCTTTTTCAAAATCAAAATAATCAACCAGTTAAAGAATAATTTAAGCAAATCACACCAGTTGATCCTGAACCAATTAGAATGCATCAGCTGCAAACTTTTTATAAGGTCGAGGTATATTTTCCAATGCCAGTCTGGACATTCTATGTGTAAACAATGCAAAGGAACACAAAATATCGATTCGATTCCCCCATGCTGTCTAAACATTGAGAATCTATCCCGCTCCATACCTTTAGAAACAATCGCCAGAGTGATTAACTACCCCTGCAAAAACCAAGGCTGCAACGCCGTAAACTCCTATGCAAATTACGAACGGCACCTAAAGGAATGCAGGCACCAAACTTACGACTGCCCATTTGACACAACCTGCAAATTCAACGCGAAATTCACTGCCCTCGTCGACCACCTTCGACAAAACCACGCGGGGAACGTCTTCACGAACAAAATCAAGACGGACATGTTCTTTAACAAGAGCGAGCAATTCGTGTTGATCAAAAACGAATGCCTCTTCGTCGAGACGCACACCATCGAGAACGAAGAGGAAAAAGTCTACCTGCAAGTGAACTGCCTGGCGCCGGATCCGCACAAGGATCACTGCTTCCAGTACGATTTCAGCTTGTCGAACGTATTCGGCGAGAGGGTCCATTTCAAAACAAACAGCTGCGTCGAGCTGCCCAGTAATCTGCTGCTCTACCACCAGTGGCTCTACGAGGTCAACGTCAGTCAGCAGAATGTGATACAGTTTAATAATAACATAAAGTGATTTATAATAAAATTGATTATGCTCACGCTCTATTCATAAGATACATTAAAAAAATTTATATCGGGAGTTGATACGACCAGAATTACATAGGGATTTTACAAGTAAAAGTAACATTTTTACATTTTTTTTTTACAAGAACACTCATAAATTGATTTGTAATTCCAAGCACAAATTGATTTACAAAAAATAATTAAAAAAACAAAAACCGACTGTTATATTTACATAAATATTGTTGCACTTTATTCGTGTTAGTAAGGGTAAAAAATTAAATAACTATTTTGAATAATTATGTGTTTGTACAAATTATTTTTAAACTAACTACAGACTAATGCTTACTACTCGTGTTCGCCTTTACATACATCGGAATGTTCCCTTCCATACCTAAAACACAGTAGCAACCTCTGATTTTTAATTAATTCAAAAAGAAATAAAAAAGAGTTTATTAAATAAATTTTTCTCGGATCAAAATTTGTTGCATTATGCAATGTTATTGATGTGCAACAGCAGGTGTACATTATGTAATTCAATGTCCGGCGTGGGTATTTGCCCGGGAAGTAGTTGTTTTAATGTGCATTTGTGCATAACGTAAATCAAAAGTCATAGAGCTAAATGTGAAAATAATTTATTAATTATTTTCAAATCATTTTTATTTAATATATTTAAATAACTGACCAAGTGAATGAATAATACTCTTTCCTATTTAAAAAAAGAGTTTCATAAAGTTTTTGATTAAAGCATTCTTGGAGTATTCACTCGCGTTTTTGTAAATTTAACAGTTAGTTTATAATCCAATGACTATATTCACTTGAATTTTGCAAGTTAATTCCAATCTTGTAAATGTATTTTTTAGTTTTTACTATACCTGCAGGTGTGGCCATCTCAACATCCATATTGATGAAATCGGAATTGAGTCCGTACTTAGGTCGGGGTTTTCCCTTCAAGTCCCTTTTCGTCTTGCGAGTTTCCGTAAAATTGACGTAATTGCTTTCGAGACTCTTATTTGCTACTGGAAATGTGAAAAATTATCTCAGCGAGACTGGATTAAATCTTTTGCACAGCAAATATTTTAATAATCTCAGATTGTGTTTTGTTAATAAATAACGCCAGATTGAGAAAAGCCAATACAAGATTTTTTAAAGCGACGTTTAAAGAATATGAATTCTACTTTGTGCAAAGAAGTCCTGTCTGGTTCATAACCCGAAGGAAACGTCGATTCCAGTACAGCCATATACAAAAAAAAAACATATATATATATATATTCAATGACCCCTTTCTATCCACATGGGTGTAGGGTAACAAAAAAAAAAAAAGACATGGAAATTTAAAAAAAAATTGTTTCGATTTTGAAAAACTCATTTGACTCGGAAAAGTGTTAGAATGGGGACACGAAAACCAGAATTAATTACAGCCGTGTTAATCTTCATTAAGTAGTGATGGGTTTGGTTTAAGTAAAATTAACCACAATCGAATTAATTCTGATTAAATTGCATTAGAGTCAACGCGATAACCGAAATATCGGCTCCGTTACATCGTTGAATAAATCAGTGAAGATTCAGAAATAATAATAAAAATAATAAAGTGGCGACTAGAGAGAGAAAAGTGGCGAAAGTGTAGAAGTAAAAATTAATTCCGAAAAGCGGCATCTACAGAAAACGGAAGCGGAGAAAAATAAAAAAAAAACACCCCTACACCACCATTATGGTAGATGGGGTTTTTAGATTATATATATATATATATAAATTGTGTTAGATTTGATTTGAATAGAATTAATCACAGTTGTATTGAGTTGAGTTTTCTTTAAGCAAAGTTGATTTAAATTAACAAACTCAACTTACATCAAATGAACCATGGTTAATTTTACGTTTGTTTTAAGAGTACCTGATAATTCCGGGATTAAAGCAATCACGTTCGGTTGGCACTTGTTCACTCTGTACGTCTGAAATAAAATGGAGAGTTGTCACAACAAAAATATTATGTGATTTTTTTTTTAAAACACACCGCGAATACAGTCATTTCAGGGTTATAATAATCGTACAGCTTCACGACGGCCTCGACTTGCTCCTCGACGATGACGTTCTCGTTTATGTTGAACGGCACGCAGATCGGATCTTTGTTCAGTTCGGTGAAATACAAAACGACACGGCTTTCAAACTCCTCGAATCTCTTCACTTCTACAAATAAACGGGGAGCATTTATTTTTTTCACCCCTAAATAATCATTATGGTAGATGTGGATTTTAGATTATATATATATATATTCAATGACCCCTTTCTACCCACATAGATGTAGGGTATAGATTATATATATATATACTTTCTACCCACATAGGTGTAGGGTATAGATTATATATCTATATATTTATTTTTTTCAACTGAGGTAAAATGAGTCTTACTGGTGTGTTCTTCTTCGATCAGTTTGTATAGAGAAGCCCTGTCCGGTTCGTAACCCGAAGGCATCGTCACTTCCAGCACAGCCATGTTCGAGTGTCCGATGTTTTTGTAAGAGACGCAGGGTGTTACGAGGGCCACAGAACATTTGTCGATTGTTGAAACTGGATGCACGTCTACGGCTAACGTGAAGGCTTCGCTGCTCGCCATCCTCAGAGTGTTGTAGCCTACGGACAACTGCGAAACACGAATGAAAAACAACCACCTCCACATGAAGCCAATTTATTTATTTTTATAAATTCACACATATAAGCCAATAATATATAATTTTGAAGTCTTCAGTGTTATTTTCTTTTTTTGTGATATCTCTCATCACGTAGGAATGAAAATTTTCAGACAGAATCAAAGAAGAATGGCATTAATTTGATTTTCATCAAGTGATCAATGAGAATGAAACTAATGTATGTTTTTTTGTATAAATGTTCAATAAGAATAAAATTCACATTTAATGAAACGTTTGCTTAAACAGGACAAGTTCGCCTTCATTTAGTGGACGAAACAATGATTCTCGGTCGTCTACTTTGTAGACCCAAATCGTTGATGATGCCACTTGAAAGTAGGCAAAAGGTGGCGCTTGCGTCGTCTTTCATTTATTATGATTAATATCGGATATATAAACTACAATACAACATTGACTACGCCACTTGAAATTAGGCAAAAGGTGGCGCTTGCGTCGTCTTTCATTTATTATGATTAATATCAGGTATATAAACTACAAAACAACATTGACGATGCCACTTGAAATTAGGCAAAAGGTGGCGTTTGCGTCGTCTTTAATTTATTATGAAGAATAAAATTGTCATTATTTATTTAATGTCAACTTTAATTTAGTTCTTTTTGACATCTTTTTGGCTATGTAATTAATTATCGTGATTTCAGTTGCGTTATACAACCTTGTAAACTCACTTGTGCTAAAACACATCCCTGTCCGGAAGCAGAAATCGTCAATTCGGAGGGTACAGCGCCGAAGACGATTTCCCTCGCCTTTAACCTGTCGCTCTTCTTCACATTTATCTCGTACTTCTCGTCGCCCGCCACGATTTTCATATTCAAATCGGGATCGCGGTTTTTCATTATGACTGAATACCGCGAGAGGGCGTCGAGTGCAACCACCGTGTCCTAAATAACCAATTAAACTGTGTAAGTTTTCACGACCTAAATGCCGATTTAATCTCTAAAAAAATGTATTTTGA
This sequence comes from Philonthus spinipes, assembly GCA_963082785.1. Lineage (NCBI taxonomy): Eukaryota > Metazoa > Arthropoda > Insecta > Coleoptera > Staphylinidae > Philonthus > Philonthus spinipes. The sequence continues at coordinate 2,403,621 of OY720316.1, forward strand.
AACTTCACGTGTATAGTTTCAATTAATTATGCGTGTACTATTCAAAAAGCTTCTTCTTTTAGAATATGTAAAAATACTCTATCTGTAGTTTTTTCAGCTATTTTCACCCAAAGTTGGATTTAAGGTGTTTTTAGTGTGAACATTGGAGTTTATTAAAAAAAATCGTAACTTAATAATTCTTGCGTGTAGCTTGAATTAATTATACTTTTAGTGTTCATAAAAGCTTCCTTTTTCATAATATGCAAGAATCCTTGGACTTTCCGATATTTCCACTCTATTTCAGATTTAGGGTGTTTTCAGTATTTTTTGTTTCATTAATAAAAACTGACGAAACTCACTTGAGTGGTAATAAACCCTCCATTAGAATTCCTCTGCGTGCTTAACCAGCGCATGACGGAGCTGGCGCTTATCAAATTTTCATTGGACAGCTTGTGCAACAAGGCGATCAGCACGTAGCCAGTCATCTCGACGTTCACGCTAGAAGAAGCTGCGGGAAACAAAACTTAACTAAACGCCAGTAATTTTTTGTCGTTCAGAAACTAACCACCGGGATTGCTCCACCACATCAACTTCCCGTCCTCCGTGGCGACTTCCAGTAACCTGCTCAAGTATCTGTCGGCCTCCTTTTCCCATTCGAGTAAATACAGGGCGTAAGTGCTGATGGCTAAAGTGTACTTGTCCGGGTTGTGCTGGCCCCTGATGCAGTATTTAGCGTTCGTTTTCGCTGATTCGGGGATGTTTATCTTGGATTCGAGGAGGCTGATGACGACGTAGGCCGTCAGAGCGGCCGTGCTGTTTTCCATGCTCGTGCCGCCCTGAGGAAAACAAGGGACGAAGAAAATATTTTTATTGATAAGCAAGTTAAGCGAGACAAAATTGTTTGAATTATATTAAGTTTGGATTTTGTTCGAGTTATCTTTGATCTAATTTAGAAGTAAATCTGATTGGATCAAATCGCTGTTCTAATTAAATAAGTTTATATTCTTTACCATGTCTTGAAAGACGTGTGACACAGCGGCGAAACAGCCATTTTCGAGTTGGTGATGCAGGATCCATTCGGTCGCCTTGTGGATGACCTTTTCGTCGACGTATGTGTGCTCCCTGGTCTGCTGCAGCGTCCGGACGACGAACGCCGTCAGGAACATACTCCCCGCTGCGTCGTGGTAACCGAAAGCGGAGAAAGAACCGTCCTTGTGTAGGTAATCCAGGATTCTTTGGTATCCTACCAGGAAGAATTAAAAACGATATATTTGTGAGGCTTCAAGGATGTGATTTATTAGAAACATATAGCTATATACAGTCTTTTGCAGACGGTTAAATTAATGTCATGACTGCCATATTTTCGTGAGCGTCCTTAACCTCGAAAGCGTGTTCAAGCGCTTTGCGCTACATGTCTAAAATTTCATCGTTACTTTCATAATACAGGTCTCTTATTTCTGTATCAATTATACAATTACAGTTTAAAATTACATTATGCGAAAAATCGCACAATAAAAGTCAATGTTTATTTTTTATCATCAATTTAAAACAATTGAAGAGTATCGAATTTCTTCAATTCTCTTCAATTGATGAAACTGTATACCGATCTACAATAAATTCTCGCAACATAGCTTTTATGTGTTGGAGAGTATTACTTACACAAACAATAGGAGAAAGCGGGATAGATAATAAACAACAAATTGATTCCATGGTTACTTGTAATACTTTCAGCTATTAATTGCGAATGACAGATATATTGACATTTCGATTAATTGTTTAAGAAATTGATTTACTGCAAATAAATTTACAAACAATTATTGCAAGATTTCAACAGCACATTCAAAACTAGCATGAGTAAAATTTACATATTATATAATAACTGGTTTTTGAACCAACAAACAATACAAATGAATACATGGATAAGTTAATTTACAATAAATGTACAAATACAGATCCTTGCACCGCTAAACAGTGCCCTAATTTGTCATATAAGTTCCTTCTCACGTTATGAAGCATTAGAGGTGTAATGGTTCCAAACACGTTGATAATCCTTTAGCGAAGCTGTTCTAAATTTGCAGGTCTTACATGATTATACACATTCTGCTTCACGTATGGCCAAACGTAAAAGTTAATTACAGCTAAATCGGGAGACCTGGCTGCCCACCTGATATCACCTCTTCTGCCAATTAAACGATTCGGAAAAGTAGTGTTTAGAAATTCACGCACATTAAGCATGTCGTGTGCAGGAAATCCATCCTGCTGATACCATATTTGGTTAAATTCTATTCCTGGAAGTTGCCTCATTGCTGGAATTATTTGATCACGGAGAAGATTCAAATACTTAACTCCATTCAAATTACCACCAATGAAGAAGGGTCCAACAATATGATTTACGATGACACCAGCCCATACATTCAATTTTTGTGGGTATTGAGTTCGGAAATCCATTCGGTGATGTGGATTTTCCCTACTCCAAAACCCAATAACGTTAGGATTGTGCCTTCCTAGTAGTGGAAAGGTTGATTCATCCGTAAAACAAATATTCTTCAAAAAATTAGGAATTTCATTTGTACGTTCCATCATCGTTTCACAGAACACCATTCTTTCAATCTTATCTTCAGGAAATATCTGATGACCTGTTGAAATTTTGTAAGATTTGTATCCATTTCGTTTCAGAACTTTTCGAACCGTTTCCTTGTTAGAATCCACTTCTGTAGCAATCCGAAGGCTGGATTTTGATGAATCTTTTTCTGCAACAGCGCAAGTCATTACGTCCCGTCTTTCCTGGTCTTCTGCAGCGATTTATTCTCTTCCATGGCATTTCTTGTTGGCCACACATCCAGTCTGTTCAAAACCACGAACAACTCTTGAAATTGTTGAAACGTGTGGAATTGGACGGTTCTCAAAATTTGACACAAATAAATGAACGGTATCCCTCATCGAATTGCCATCGTATACCCATTTAATAATTTGTATTCTTTCTTCCAGAGTATAAGACATCGCGGCACTTGACAATTCCAAATTTGAAGCAAAATTTGATAAACAGGATAATATTTATTTTCGAATACGTAGTCATAGTAACAACAACTATTACGATTCGTCTGCTATATATTTTATCTTTCTTTCACTTCAGAAAATCCTATTCTACTGTTTTAACCTATGGATTTTGCTATGTTGCGTGAATAAATTGTTGTACGGTATATTTTTTTTGCAACAATGTCACAAAATCCTTTTCTGGAATAAACATGACGTTTATGTTATCAAACAAAAATCGTGACGTTTAGCTTGTAAGTTACATTTCAGAGCTACAAAACAGTGTTTGAATAACTAATTTTTCCTCGTGGAGCAACAGAACAAAATGTCAGACCTTGAGCTTCAAGGAACAGCTAAAAATCTGGATAAGTCAGGGTAGGTTAGATACCAATCGGGGCAAATTTGACAAGTCTTGAGATTCGTTGGGGAAGGCCTTTTCTGGAATTGGTGGACTCACCTATTTTCAAATTCTTGATCGCCCTCTGCCTAACACTCGGCGTAAGCCTCCCGGTGGCCTTCAAGTACCTCAGCGCGTACAAATTGGGCGCCATGGTCGCCATGATCTGCTCCCCGCAGCCGGCCGGCATATTCACCAACCTCTCTAAATTCTGAAACAGTTTCATTTCCACAAAACGCAAACGAGTGATTGCGGTGTATTGAATACTTGCAACGTGGGCCCCATCAGGTCCGAGTTGAACGTGAGCTTGACCCGCTCGGAATTCGCGACGGTCTCTTCGGGGATGTCCACGTCCCAGGTTATGTTGTTGATGTCCCCTTTGTGTTTTATTTATTATTATTAGAATGGAAATTGAAATATATTAAATAAAAATAATTAATAAATTATTTCCACATTTAGCTCCGTGACTTTTGATTTGCACCACTATTTATGGAAATTTAAATTGAATTGGAAATTTGACCCACCGTTATCGCACAGTAATACCGATTTGGATAGTTCCGTGGAGTGTCCTTCGGGTTCCACGAACACGTTCTTGTTTACCACATCTCTGAAATTGAGTATTCAAAAACAAACATGAACAATAATGAATCGACATAGATGATAACCTATAACTTAAACGTCATGTTTTTTTGTTTTAGGTTATGTTTCAGAGGTAGTAAACGCCGCTTTAAGCTCTGTTTAAATAACATGATATTTCTCTCCAGCGCAATTCAAGACTTATCCAGATCTCAATCTGCGTTTCGAGCCCTAAGCCCTGACATTTCGTTCTATTGCTCCGCGACGAATCAATATTCAAGCAGAGTTTGAGACGCCGTTTTACTAACTCTGAAAGATAACCTATAAAACATGACGTTTATGTTATCAAACAAAAATCGTGACGTTTAGCTTGTAGGTTACATTTCAGAGCTACAAAACAGTGCTTGAATAACTGATCTTTCCTCGTGGAGCAACAGAACAAAATGTCAGACCTTGAGCTTCAAGGAGCAGCTAAAAATCTGGATAAGTCAGGGTGGGTGTGTGACACCATTAGATACCAATCGGGGCAAATTTGACAAGTCTTGAGATTCGTTGGGGAAGGCGGGCGTTAGTTATTTTAATTTGGGCCATTTGTACCAAGTGATTACCGAGAAGAAACTGTATGTTATTAATTTGTTAATTAAGTAGATCTTGATTTGCAGAATGTTCGAGAGGACTATAAAGTTCTGTGTATTAAGTTGGAGGACTTTTTTTCCCACATGGCCAACTATCAGCAGTTTGAAGGTGGCAGACTTGATTTGTAGACTTATTTTAAAAAATAATCTGTTAACTAAATATATGCCTTTATGAGATTGCTTGCCTTTTGTTTACAATTGTTTCCGGGCCACATTCACTAGGATAAGACGATTCCACCTCGGCCGAAACGGTGACGTTGATGCTTCCCAAAGTCAAGCCCTTCACGCGGTACGTATGGACGTGCTTCTCTTCGGGCTGAACGCACACGGTGATCCTCCTGCCGGTTTTCTTGTCGATCACTTCGAGGCCTTCCACGTCTTCCAGCGTAATTCTAATCTAAATAAAAAATATATCAATAACTACACGGTTATCGCAAATAGGATGACAACTGCAGGGGGATGCCAAAAATGAATTCATAGTGCTTAAAGGAAAACAGAACGTAATTCCTACGATTGTAATTAGCGATGAAGAAGGGGAGAAGGTCATCCTTCACTTCCTGGGTCAGTGCTCCGCTTGAAAGGAAAACGCAACATAATTCCAGCGATTAATACTTACAGGCAGGCTGTAATTCAGGTAATTATAAACGGCGACTTGCAGGTGCAGCACTTCGTACCGTCTGATGGAGTACGGCACGAGCACGTCGATGAAGAACGGCTGGAAAACGACCAGCTCCTGCTTCGCGCTCAGCCCGACTCCTTCAGTAGGCGAAACGCATAGCACATTCGTGACCCAGGTCGTTATTGAATGCGGTAAGTACCGGGAAAAGTACGCCTGGCCGAATTTCCTTAAAGAAAATAGTTCGACTCATCAAGTGCACTGTGAACTAAGCATTTATTCCAAAGAGGTTGTGTATTTAGAGGAAACGGTTGTTATGATTCCAAGATGTGATTTAGAATACGTCGAATAAATAGAAAACCTCGACACCCAGAGGATAAGATTAAGAAAGAATAAATAGAATTGGCGCGACAGAAAGGCTACTGGCCGATAGTCATTTATCAAATTAAAAATGTAGTATTGTTTTAAACTATCGTACAAACGTATGATAATAAAGATTTTTTTTACTACTAGAAATTGTGCGTCACATATGATTGCACCATTTCTATTTATCCGATCGTATATTTGCAAAGCAAACCGAATTTCGGTGCAATCACAACAATGCTTCGTCTAGACATACTAAGCCTATGGTTTACCGCTTACCCGATGGGGACTAAATCCCATAACCACGTTTCCGGGAAGTACGACCTCACGGAGACGCCCCTGTCCTCGTTCAGGATTTCGTAGAGCGTTGACGTTATCGACATTTCTTTCGGGAAATTTTGAAACTCTAAACAATTTTTTTTTTAAAAGCACAAACTTTGGCGAATAACAGTTAAAATCATCGAAACTATAGCGACAGAAATAAATATTAAAGTTGTACAAAGAAAGGAAAACGCCAGAAAATCTAGCAGCGGGATAAAAAATAAAAAGAATTTACCTTCTGGATTGTTGCAGGGCTTCGAAATCATACGGAGATTGGTGATGGCCGAAAGACCAATCGACTGTGAAATAAACAAAACAAAAATATGAAAATCGAAAATAATAATAAATAATGAGGCTGAATGATCTCCGGTCGATAGCCGCTTCCCTGAAGTACATTGTATTTATATAAACATTGTTGTTTTTAAATATTCTGTATAAAAATTATAATTTGTTGATTACTTTTGGGAATAAAGATGTTTATATATATATATATATATATATATATATATATATATATATAATAAATAATATATACAGAGAGGTTTTTTTATCAGTATACATTTCCCCTATGTATACCTGCAAAAAATGCGAGTTAAACGCATTGAACAGATTAATATGTGCATGTTTAGTTGATTATTTAGCATATGTGTGTTCAGTTCCGTGTTATATGCAACTAAACTTACATACATCAATGCGTTTGACTCGAGTATTTTGCATGTATACATAGGGTAAATGTATACTGATAAAAAAGTCTCTCTGTGTATATATATATATTCAATGACCCTTTCTATTCATATGGGTGTAGGGTTATTAGTGAGAGAATCTTAATAAAATTATGCTTAAAATGTTGAGAAAACTTTCTGCTTTCACAATATGTCAGAATCTAAAATTACCCCATTCACAGTTTTTTAGTTATTTTCACTCAAAGATGAATTTCGTTATTTTCAAAGCGACTTTTTGGGAATTAATTGTTGAAAAAATCATAACTTGAAATTTTGTGGGTGAATCTTAATAAAATTATGCTTAAAACGTTGAGAAAACTTTCTGCTTTCACAATATGTCAGAATCTAAAATTAACCCATTCACAGTTTTTTAGTTATTTTCACTCAAAGATGAATTTCGTTATTTTCAAAACGACTTTTTGGGAATTAATTGTTGAAAAAATCATAACTTGAAATTTTGTGAGTGAATCTTAATAAAATTGTGCTTAAAATGTTGCGAAAACTTTCTGCTTTCACAATATGTCAGAATCTAAAATTACCCCATTCACAGTTTTTTAGTTATTTTCACTCAAAGTTGAATTTCGTTATTTTCAAAGCGACTTTTTGGAATTAATTGTTGAAAAAATCATAACTTGAAATTTTGTGGGTGAATCTTAATAAAATTATGCTTAAAACGTTGAGAAAACTTTCTGCTTTCACAATATGTCAGAATCTAAAATTAACCCATTCACAGTTTTTTAGTTATTTTCACTCAAAGATGAATTTCGTTATTTTCAAAACGACTTTTTGGGAATTAATTGTTGAAAAAATCATAACTTGAAATTTTGTGGGTGAATCTTAATAAAATTATGCTTAAAACGTTGAGAAAACTTTCTGCTTTCACAATATGTCAGAATCTAAAATTAACCCATTCACAGTTTTTTAGTTATTTTCACTCAAAGTTGAATTTCGTTATTTTCAAAACGACTTTTTGGGAATTAATTGTTGAAAAAATCATAACTTGAAATTTTGTGAGTGAATCTTAATAAAATTATGCTTAAAATGTTGAGAAAACTTTCTGCTTTCACAATATGTCAGAATCTAAAATTACCCCATTCACAGTTTTTTAGTTATTTTCACTCAAAGTTGAATTTCGTTATTTTCAAAGCGAATTTTTGGGAATTAATTGTTGAAAAAATCATAACTTGAAAATTTAGTGAGTGAATCTTAATAAAATTATGCTTAAAATGTTGGGAAAACTTTCTGCTTTCACAATATGTCAGAATCTAAAATTACCCCATTCACAGTTTTTTAGTTATTTTCACTCAAAGTTGAATTTCGTTATTTTCAAAGCGACTTTTTGGAATTAATTGTTTGAAAAAATCATAACTTGAAATTTTGCGAGTGAATCTTAATAAAATTATGCTTAAAATGTTGGGAAAACTTTGTGCTTTCACAATATGTCAGAATCTAAAATTACCCCATTCACAGTTTTTTAGTTATTTTCACTCAAAGTTGAATTTCGTTAATTTCAAACCGACTTTTTGGGAATTAATTGTTGAAAAAATCATAACTTGAAAATTTAGTGAGTGAATCTTAATAAAATTATGCTTAAAATGTTGGGAAAACTTTCTGCTTTCACAATATGTCAGAATCTAAAATTACCCCATTCACAGTTTTTTAGTTATTTTCACTCAAAGTTGAATTTCGTTATTTTCAAAGCGAATTTTTTGGGAATTAATTGTTGAAAAAATCATAATTAAAAATTTAGTGAGTGAATCTTACTAAAATTATGCTTAAAATGTTGAGAAAACTTTCTGCTTTCACAATATGTCAAAATCTAAAATTACCCCATTCACAGTTTTTTAGTTATTTTCACTCAAAGTTGAATTTCGTTATTTTCAAAGCGACTTTTTGGGAATTAATTGTTGAAAAAATCATAATTAAAAATTTTGTGAGTGAATCTTAATAAAATTATGCTTAAAATGTTGAGAAAACTTTCTGCTTTCACAATATGTCAGAATCTAAAATTACCCCATTCACAGTTTTTTAGTTATTTTCACTCAAAGTTGAATTTCGTTATTTAAAAAAAAAAGGAATTGTGCGCATACTAGAAATGTTTGAGTAAATTTAACACTAAGCAAAATCCGGATGCATTTCGTATTGTTTTTTTTTTTTTTTTCATTGAGGTTTTAAATTATTCCACAACTCACATTGAACATCTCGTAACTGTCATAGTCTTTCGAACCCATCACCATCCCCAGCGAGCGCCTCTTCCTCAAGTCATCGAATCGTTCCAGGAGCATCGGTTCTGCGAAACAAAACGACACAATCGCCATACGGACATATTTTACTGGGATGGCAACCCACCTATTTTCTTTTTTTGGTTCGTCAGACAGTTGAGTTTGTTGCCGATTTTCGGCTCGCGCGGCTGTACAAGCGGCTGCAGCAGGCTGTGCACGTTAAGAGTCTTGTAGTTTCCAAAACTGGTGACGGCCTTATCGACCGCGGAAACGGCACACAACGAATCGGAAGTGGTGTTTATCCTGAGCGTTGCGTACTCCCCGGGATACATTGTTTTGTCCATCCAGGCGGCTTCGACCTAACAAATCAAGTATTTATATATAATCGATGTCCTCTTTTACCAATTGCTGTGGGGGTCCAAATCAATTATTTAAACTAAAAATGTGCATGAATAAATGGATTTTCCCCATTTTCAACTCCCAAATGGAAATCTAGCTAGTTAAGAACAAGCAGTGAATATAACGCTATATATTAACTTAATCTAACCGGGTTCGTCAAGCATTTTTCCACGTAAATATCGATGCTGTTCGAAACCGTCTCGTCCCTGGTGAAGTAAAAGACGATCAATTGCGATTTTGAGACTATGGAACTGTGCAGCCGGAACTTCAGTATGAACCTGTCTACGAAATTCTCCGCCTTGACGAACTTGCTCTCCCTGCCGACGACGTTCGCGAGCTCCTGCTTGAAGTTCAGCGGGCCGGTCCTAGGCACGTGGTGGATCTTCCTCATTTGGATGATCGAGTTCCTAGTTTTAACCTGAAGGAGACGCAATTCAAATCAAAGATCAGAATGTATCGTTCAGTACAGTGATTCTCATATTTCGAAACAAAATATTTTAGAAGAAACAAGTCAAAAAAATGGGACATAAGTTGTTGTTTTTGTTTTTCGTCAATTATTTCTTAATGAAGATTACAAAACAACAGACACAGCAATACTATTTAATTAGGCAAAAGGTGGCGCTTGCGTCGTCTTTAATTTATTACAGCAATACTAACTTATGATTGGTTTGAATAAATGAGTAATCATGTATTAATTCACAAACTAAAAACTGTTCCTTTTTTGTTGTTTTGAATCCATACCATGTAAAAGAACGTGAGGTTTTCGTTCTGCCTGATCTTGTTGGTGTTGTAATAGACGGTGAACTGCTGTGTCGATTTGCACTTCGAGAGCAGCTTCGCGTTCCTGCCGATGTGGATGTAGCTGTTGCTCACCGAGTACCATTTCTTCAGCGCCAGCCTCGCCGTCACGTCGTGATTTGGGTTTAAGGATTTCGCCTGCAAGCAAAACAAATAAAATAAAACAATTCGCGCATTAGGATTCCACTAGATTATAACTTCAAGAACAAAAAAAGCCTTTTTAAGGAGCTTTCATACATAGGCCCTATTGGATGTATGAAAGCTCCTTATTTGGATATATTGGATGCATGAAATAAGGAGCTTTCATACGTCTAATAGGGCCTATGTATGAAAGCCCTATTGGATGTATGAAATAAGGAGCTTTCATACATCCAAATAGGGCTTATGTATGAAAGCTCCTTAAAAAGGCTTTTTTGTTCTTGAAGTTATAATCTTTTTATTTAAATAACTATGACAATGTGAATAAATCATTTTTTTATTATTAATTGTTTTATTAGGAGGTATTTTGAATTAATAACCAATCACATTAATAGTAATCCTATTGGCTAATGAAAAGACATGACAATACGTTTTTTGGTCAACGAGCCAAGCTATTTTGAAACAATTCCCAATTATATATGATCATGAATCTATTGGGCAATGAGAGAAAATAATAGAATAAATCTCTATTTTCGAAGTGAAAACACGAGAGGCTTTCCATTATCCAATTAGACGAATAATCGAGTAATTATTCACCTAATTAGCCGAATAATTACTCGATTATTCACCTAATTAGTCGAATAATTACTCGATTATTCGCCTAATTGGATAATGGAAAGCCTCTAGTGTTTTCACTTCGAATATAGAGATTTATTCTATTATTCACGACTAAAACAATTATCGAAGACGTCGAAGCTACTTCAAACATCGACTCACCGTCAATACAATCTCCACCACGTTCTCCTTAACCGGCAACAGATGAAAAACCAACGTGCCATCCTCCTCGAAGGTGAAATTCCCGCACTCCTCCGGCTTTATATTCCAGGTCTTCTTAATCGCCAACTGGTAGCATATTTGAACGCGCTCCTCGCTGAAATCCTCGACGTTGGCATCGATCGTCTTCAGCTTCCCCCTGTACGGTAAGCCGGGCTGGAAGTACGAGTTTTCCTCGGCGAATTTAATTTCGAACGGCTGCAGCTTGATGACGATCGTCGCGGACTCCGTTTCGATTGCGTTCGTGCCGTCCTCCGTCACGATCGCGACGACGTTCAAATTGAACTGGCTCTGTCCAGGGATGTCGATTGTCGCCAGTTTCAGGTCATCGTTGTCGAGGTTGAAAAACGCGCATTCGTTTTGTACCTGCATGAAAAACACAAAAAAAAACAATCTTTTCATTGTTCAAATATCGCCAATCGATGGATGAAGTGGATTTTCATCATTATTAATAAACAACTAGCAATTATCAAAATTATTTGACTTATAAGGACGTTTTTTCAGTTGCTGAGGAAGCAAAGAAAAATATTCACGTCATGAATATTTTTCTTCGTAAGGACGTTTTTTCAGTCGTTGAGGAAGCGAAGAAAAATATTCGCGTCATGAATATTTTTCTTCGTAAGGACTTTTTTTCAGTCGTTGAGGAAGCGAAGAAAAATATTCGCATCATGAAAATGTTTCTTCGTAAGGACGTTTTTTCAGTCGTTGAGGAAGCGAAGAAAAATATTCGCGTCATGAATATTTTTCTTCGCTTCCTCAACGACTGAAAAAACGTCCTTATAAGTCAAATAATTTTGATAATCGCTAATTGTTTATTAAAAATGCTTGAATACGCAAAATTGCATTAGTCCCGAAAGAATTCTCTTGTTTTCGGTTAATTTTCTTCTATTATTTTCTTTACTCAGACTCTCCTATTGTTTAGGGATTGTTAAGTAAGTTTCACTTGGTTTGTTTTACACGCATGCGTGTAAAACAAACCAAGTGAAACTTACTTAACAATCCCTAATATTACTAAAATGTTTTACCAAGTGATTGATGACACTCAAATTGAAAATATATCTCCTATTGTTTTCTGTACGACTCTTATATTAATTTCTTTACGATTTCTTCTCTTAGCGACTTTTCGTGAAGAAAACATTAATTTCCAGAGGAGAAATTAACGTTTCCTACACGACTCTACTATTTTTTTTCTTCAGACTCTTTTTATTAGTTTCTTCATGGTTCTTCTATTAGTCTCTTTCTTCGCGACTTTTCTATTAGCCGTGAAGAAAACGTTAATTTCCTGAGGAAACTTTTTCTATTAGTCTCTTACTTCATGATTCTCCTATTAGTTTATCCTCTCCTCGGAACATTAACGTTTTCTTCATAGCTAATAGAAGAGTCTTCACGACTCTTCGATTGCTATCTTTCTTCACGACTCATTTATTCCTATCTTTCTTCATGAATCTTCTATTGCTCTCTTTCTTCATGACACTTCTACTGCTCCCTTTCTTCACGATTCTTTTATTGCTTTCTTCATGACTCTTCTATTGCCCTCTTTCTTCGCGAATATTTTATTGTTTTTTTCGTCACTACTCTTTTATTCCTCTCTTTCTTCATAACTCTTCTGTTGCTCTCTTTCTTCACGACTCTTCTATTGCTCTCTATCTTTATGACTCTTTTATTGCTTTCTTCATGACTCTTCTATTGCTCTCTTTCTTCACGATTCTTCTATTGCTCTCTTTCTTCATGACTCTTCTGTTGCTCCCTTTCTTCACTACTCTTCTATTGCTCCCTTTCTTCATGACTCTTCCATTTTATCTCATTCTTCTCGATTCTTCTATTGCTCTCTTTCTTCGCGAATATTTTATTGCTTTCTTTCTTCACTACTCTTCTACTGCTCCCCTTCTTCACGACTCTTTTATTGCTTTCTTCATGACTCTTCTATTGCTCTCTTTATTCACGATTCTTCTATTACTCTCTTTCTTCGCGAATATTTTATTGCTTTCTTTCGTCACTACTCTTTTATTCCTCTCTTTCTTCATGACTCTTCTGTTGCTCTCTTTCTTCGCGACTCTTCTATTGCTCTCTTTCTTCACGATTCTTCTATTGCTTTCTTTCTTCGCGAATATTTTATTGCTCTCTTTCTTCACTACTCTTTTATTCCTCTTTTTCTTCATGACTCTTCTATTGCTCTCTTTCTTCACGACTCTTCTATTGCTCTCTTTCTTCACGATTCTTCTATTGCTTTCTTTCTTCGCGAATATTTTATTGCTCTCTTTCTTCACTACTCTTTTATTCCTCTCTTTTTATTCATGACTCTTCTGTTGCTCTCTTTCTTCATGACTCTTCTATTGCTCTCTATCTTCATGACTCTTTTATTGCTTTTTTCATGACTCTTATATTGCTCTCTTTCTTCACGATTCTTCTATTGCTCTCTTTCTTTGCGAATATTTTATTGCTCTCTCTCTCTTCATTACTCTTTTATTCTTCTCTTTCTTTATGACTCTTCTGTTGCTCTCTTTCTTCACGACTCTTCTATTGCTCTCTATCTTCATGACTCTTTTATTGCTTTCTTCACGACTCTTATGTTGCTCTCTTTCTTTACGACTCTTCTATTGCTCTCTATTTTCACGACTCTTTTATTGTTTTCTTCGTGACTCTTCTATTGCTCTCTTTTTTCACGATTCTTCTATTGCTCTCTTTCTTTGCGAATATTTTATTGCTCTCTTTCTTCATTACTCTTTTATTCTTCTCTTTCTTTATGACTCTTCTGTTGCTCTCTTTCTTCACGACTCTTCCATTGCTCTCTATTTTCACGACTCTTTTATTGTTTTCTTCGTGACTCTTCTATTGCTCTCTTTTTTCACGATTCTTCTATTGCTCTCTTTCTTCGCGAATATTTTATTGCTCTCTTTCTTTACTACTCTTTTACTCCTCTCTTGCTTCATGACTCTTCTGTTGCTCTCTTTCTTCACGACTCTTCTATTGCTCTCTATCTTCATGAATCTTTTATTGCTTTTTTCATGACTCTTCTATTGCTCTCTTTCTTCACGACTCTTCTATTGCTCTATTTCTTCATGACTCTTCTATTGCTCTTTCTTCGCGAATATTTTATTGCTCTCTTTCTTCATGACTCTTTTATTGCTTTCTTCATTTCTCTTCACGACTCTTTTATAATAATAATAACAATATATTTATTTACAGTATCTCCTTTTTACAAAACATATGCAACAAAAATCCTTATTACAACTAAATATATAAATGTATGTAAATTAGTCGTGAAGAAAAAAAAACAATAATTTCCCGAGATGAAATCAACACCAATTTTATTAATCTCTTTCTACACGACTCACCTTCTGCAGCTTGGTAATCGAGCGGCTTTTGGTCTGCGCGTGGCTGATTTTGATCAGCACCGTCGCTCTGACGAACTTCTCGAAGGCATATCTGTAAAACGAAGAGAACATCTTCAAAATCAAAATTTCACGTCCAAAAAACGAAAAAAAAAAACGACTCACTTCGAACACACTGTGACGTTTATTGTTTCCGCGTTCACGAAAACCGTCTTCGGCGTGAATAGCTCGACTTTGAACCGGGGCAGAATGTAGCGTTTCACGTTGAAGTACCTCACGACACCGTTGCACTCCACTTTCCATTTACCCTTTATTTCATATATACATATATAAAAAGAGAGGGATAGTAAGAAAAAAAATATTTTAATAAGAGTATTTTTCTTTCTCCTATTTTTTTTTCTTTCATTAAATATATATATATATATATATATATATATATATATATATATAATCTAAAATCCCCATCTGCCATAATGGTGGTGTAGGAATTTCACTAAATATATTTTGTAAATTCATTCACAACCAGTTAATAGAAAATTTAGTAGGAAGAAAGTTGAGTTCTACTTACTAAAACAGTTTCTTCGGATAGCTGGTATTCCAATTGCGATAATCCGTGGTCGGTTTTGAGTTTATTCCAAAGGGCCACCGTGAAACCGTGCGGGTTAACTATCTTTAAATACGAAATCTAGAAACGTTGAAAAGAATATGAATCGTATTTTTCAAAAACAAGAATTATTTAATAATATATATATATAATCTAAAATCCCCATCTACCATAATGATGGTGTAGGGGTGAATTATTTAATAATACCGCATTAATTTTTTCAGTGGGTCGAATCTCCTGGGTGAGCACGAGCGCCCTGATTCTGACCGCATCCCCCTGGTTGTACGTGCTCTTGTCCGTTTCCAAGAACGTCACGTCGGTGTCCGGATAAATCAGGATCGGGTCCTGGTTGTGGGACGTCGTCACGCTGCCGTTGAGCATCACCTGGAGGTGCAGGCTCGCCGTCAGCACTTCGGTGCTGTTGTGCTTCGGCACGGGAAACTCAAAACAAGAATAGTCTACGAAACAAAAAATTAATAAAGGAAAATGCACATTTTATAAACAGCATTCTACATTTATCAACAAATAATTGTCGATTTTCAAATTAATTAATCTAGAAGGCTATTTTTAAAATAACCCATACACCACCATTATAGTAGATGGGTATATATATATATATATATACAGAGAGGTTTTTTTTATCGGTATACATTAGGGCAAGTATATATACTTGCAAAAAACGCCTATAAATTGTATACAAATGAAGAAAAAGCGTCTATTACAATTCCAACAGTACTAGAGGAGGATA
Source organism: Philonthus spinipes (assembly GCA_963082785.1). Taxonomy (NCBI): domain Eukaryota; kingdom Metazoa; phylum Arthropoda; class Insecta; order Coleoptera; family Staphylinidae; genus Philonthus; species Philonthus spinipes. The sequence goes on from OY720316.1 coordinate 2,419,338, forward strand.
AGACATTTTTCAATAACTCCAGAGCCTATCTCGGTTATGACAATTTTAATAATAAACACAAAGGAAATGTATATCAATAAAAAAACTCTTTGTATATATATATATATATATATATATATATATATATACAGAGAACTTTTTTTATCAGTATACATTTCTCCTATATATACCTGCAAAATACGCTACTCAAATGCGTTAGTGTATGTGTGTTTAGTTGCCTACAACACGCAACTGAACACACATATGCCAAATAGGCAACCAAACATACATATTTAATCGGTTCAGTGCGTTTGACTCGCGTTTTTTTAAGGTATACACTTCCCCTAATGTATACTGATAAAAAAACCTCTCTGTATATAATATATATATATATAATCGATGTCCCTTTTTACCAATTGGTGTCGGGGTATATATATTATATATATTTCTAAAATAAATGGTTTTGTACATTAATTTCATGAATGGCCTTCTCGATTTACTAATTTACTAACACGTACAAAACAAAGCATTAGTTGTAGAAACAGCCTTTTGGATTTTTTTTAACAAATAATTGTGGGCTTTGAAAGTAATTTACGAAGCCAATAATTATTTATTAATAAATCTAGAAAAGTACATTCATTTTGTATACAGCCTTCTAGATTTATTAACATGTACAAAACTATTAATTTTAAAAATAGCCTTCTAGATTTATTAACAATAAATGAATTTAGTAAGCCAAGATTAAAAAAAAACATTTGATACTGTTTAAAATTTTTGGTTTAAATATGTAGTTTAATTTATAACCAAAACCCCGACACCAATTGGTAAAAGGGGACATCGATTATACAGGGTGTCCCATTTTAATCTTTCAGGTGGAATATATCGAGACAAGTGCGCCCCCAAGTTATCTAATGCAAAGTTTAGCCAGGGGACATTAGATTCTGTTATCAATTTCACCCCTCACCCCCCAGGGGGGTGAATAACAGGGGTAACTTCTGAATCTTAAATGGGAACCCCCATTTTTTATTGCAAATTCGGAAAGTGTGAAAAAAACTATGTAGGTTTTACTCAGAAACTTTTTTGTATGGGCAACAGGTGGCGCTGTAATCGTCAATATTAGATTATTTTATACTTAATCTAGAATTGATATAAAAATGCCACCTAATGATTACAAAATAATCAGATTCCAGACATAAGCGCCCTTTGACACCTTGATGCAATGCTGTACCTCCCCCTCCCCCCAATCTTCTCCACCACCAAGATTCATTAGGGCAATTTTAAGTCTAATTAATATCTTGGAATTACTTCAAATTGCCACATTGTATTGACAAAAAAGTTAACTTCGAATGAGACGACTAAAAATCGGGGGGAGAGGGGGGGCTTACAACGCATGTCCATTTAGAAACATTTTTATTTTTGTCAGTCAGCCTTTGACGTTTTGAAATCGCACTTCTTAGCGAAAATGTCAGATTACTTGCCAGATGAAATTGTTGATATGATTATGTGTGTCACGTTCGCAAGGCTTACAAGGCGGCCTTCCTGCGCTTTTGGATGACATTCCGTACGCCATAAGGTTAACGATGTGGTTTCAGCAAGATGGTGCACCTCCGCATTTTGCACGAATTGTGCGGACTCATTTGGACGCCGCATATCCACAAAAGTAGATTGGTCGCGGGGGGGCTGCGCAATGGCCACCTAGATCACCAGATCTAACGTCTCCAGACTTTTTCCTCTGGGGATGTGGTCACATTGAACACCTCCTAAAATGATCTTACTCAACGAAAATTTTACCTAAAACTGATCCGTACAAAAAAAATAATAATTTTGACAGCTTTCTCTTTGAACTGCACAATTTCATTTCGAATTTCTATTACCCTTGTACCTTTACAGACGTCAAAGTGGTGGTGGTGGAGTGGTGGTGGTAAGTAGATTGGCTTTTTCAATTCAATTTGTTTAAACTTTTTCTCTATAATCATTTGGTGGCATTTTTACATCAATTCTAGATTAAGTGTAAAATAATCTAATATTGACGATTACAGCGCCATCTGTTGCCGATACAAAAAAAGTTTCTGAGTAAAACCTACATAGTTTTTTTCACAATTTCCGAATTTGCAATAAAAAATGGGGGTTCCCATTTAAGATTCAGAAGTTACCCCTGTTATTCACCCCCCTGGGGGTGAGGAGTGAAATTGATAACAGAATCTAATGTCCCCCTGTAAACCACTAAACTTTGCATTAGACAACTTTTTCGATTGGGCGCACTTGTCTCGATATATTCCACCTGAAAGATTAAAATGGGACACCCTGTATATATACATATATATATATATATATATATATATATATTTATAACCAATTTAAAAGTATCTAGATCTATTATAAATATGATGTAGTTACGTGAAGTTTTTCAATATATATATAGAAAAAATATAGACGGTTGTATTCACTTCACTTCAAAGTTTTATTAGACGCTTAATGTACTAAGTATCGATTATCGATAGTACAACTATTAATAGATCTATTAATTTTTAAGGCAGCCGTCTAAATATATATTCATTTCAGTGGATATCCAGATATACTAATTTTACTGGCAATCCAGATCTCCTCAATCCAGATAAACTTAATTTTTAATGGCCGTCTAGATTTTCTCATTTTAATGGTTATCTAGATATACTCATTCTAGATGTATTAAAACAATTTAATTGAAAGGGAAATTATGGAGACCTAGGCGGATTGACCCAGAATTCAAGGAAAGCTCCGGAGATAATTCGCCTCCTACGAGGACGATAAGATCGCCCACGGTGCAGCGTTATGCTTTTGTCGTTTCTCTTTTTTCTTCTGTACTCGCGATAACGGTTCATGGCGTTCCTTATCTCGAGAAAGCTTAGGTCATGGTTTTAGCCGACATAATTTTTCCACGTTTTAAACAAACAAATTATTATTATAATAACAAAGCGAGTTTATACCGAAATTACACGTTTATAACAAAAGATAGGGAGGAGGACCTAAGATTGATCTTACATCAAAACGTTTGTGCGTCTGTATAGCCGAAAATTCGAGTAAATTTCCAGATTTTTTTTGTTTCTTATTAATGACAATAATTGGAAATACAACGCAAGCGCCATCTATTGCCTGGCATCGTCAACGATTTGAGTTGAGAATTGTTGTTTCGTCCATTAAAAAACGCGAACTTCTCCCGTTAATGAATATTTATTAATAAGTTAAATGGAAAAACAGCATTATTATTAAGTAAATGGAAAAACAGCATTATTATTAAGTAAATGGAAGAACAGCATTATTATTAAGTAAATGGAAGAACAGCATTATTATTAAGTAAATGGAAGAACAGCATTATTATTAAATAAATGGAAAAATAAACAGCATTACTATTAAATAAATGGAAAAACAGCATTATTATTAGTGATGGGCAAAGTCGATCTTTTATAATTTCTAAATTAAGTGTATTATAATTTTATGAATGTTACTTATTATAAAAATATCAGAAATAACTTCCCATTTATTAATAAACATAAATTTGAAGTTACTTTTTCGTTTTAAATACTTAAAATGACACATTTAGTAATATTCGATTACTAATATTATTCGATTTTGCCCAACACTAATTATTATTAAATAAATGGAAAAACAGCATTATTATTAAATAAATGGAAGAACAGCATTATTATTAAATAAATGGAAGAACAGCATTATTATTAAGTAAATGGAAAAACAGCATTATTATTAAATAAATGGAAAAACAGCATTATTATTAAATAAATGGAAGAACAGCATTATTATTATTAAAGTTATTTTCATTCTTATTATTTTCTTACCTGAATGCATGATTTTCGTGATTGTGTGATGTTTGTCTTTGATCTTCAGGTCGACCAGAGCTTTAGTGGGGAGGTGGGCCTCGTTCAGGATCAGACATACCGTCTCGTTCCTGCCGGCCAGTAAAGTCCTGCTGTACGCGAAGAAGTACCCGGCATCTTTTCGCCTCAAATCTCTATGGAGTATTGAAAATGATTAAACCCCGCCAAAAAAGAATAAATTATAGAGCCGAGCCGAAATTGTATGATTATCAAATTGATTTTTTGCTGTGATTATGAAATCGAGCCGTGGTTGTTAAGTTGAGAAAAAGGTTTTGATTAAGAAATATTTCCTCCATGGTTCTATTTTCTTGTTTTTTTTACTTGCTTCACGTCTTTTATTAACCTTTTTGCATATTTCTAGTATGTATGTTCAAACTAATTTATAAGAAAGTGTAGCATGGCCTGCTGAGTCGGGTTCGCGTGGGAATAAAAATCAAAGTTATCCGGCGTTAAAAAATTACAAACACTTATAAGAAAGTGGAATTTAGTCTGCTGATTCGGGTTTGCTTACAAAATAAAATTGAGAATTCTATTAAAAATCAAAATTACCCGGCGTTGAAATCCTGCGCCCGGCAAAAGGGGGCCGCGGCCCCAACGAGGAGGACCACCACCGCCGCCGCTAAAATCGGGTGCATTTCGCGCACTGTCCGCGCACTCTGACGGTTCACATTTAGTTTAGTTTTGCGTTATCAGTGCTGCACTTCCGCTAGATTTGAACTCTCGACATCTCGCGGGAGATAATTATTATTGTACGATTTTTTGTGTGTGTGTTGCTTCAGACATACACACATAGAAAATGCTTTCAATAACAAACGTGCAGACTGCGGCTCGTGCTTTTCCTTTATTTAATTTAATTAACTATTCACGAGAGGCGCGCATCTGCTTTTATATAATGGGTTTAAAAATAGCCGTGAGTGTCGATGGATTGATGGGAGACAATCGGAATGTACTTGTTTCGCTGATTACGCAATTGAAATTGCATTATTCACACTAATCAGCTAAACAAAATAATTATAAAATTATACATATATTTCATTTATGTGTATACAGAAAGGTTGAATTATTCTAAAGAACGGTTGTGTTAATTTTCTTTTTTATTTATTAAATTATTCTTATAACTCAATTATAATTAAAAACATAACTCGACTTTTCCACCCGCAGCAATTGCTTCAGAACCACAATTGCTTTCTCTCTATATTTTCATACCTGCTTAGAAGTGTGGGGAGGCACTTCTACTCCATTCAACACATGCATCCCACAATTCACAAGTCACTCATTCATTATTCGCCATCCATATCCCCCATTTTTCGTAAGTAATCAATCTATAATAAAATAATAATAATCAACAATGCTGGTGCTTTAAAAAAAAACAGATCAACTTTCTTTCAAAAACATTGACAAACAGCAAACAATTCCATCAATTGGATTACAAATTGAAGCTACTCCAGTTCAACTAAATCAAGTAAAATTTAAAACAGGAATTTGTTTGAAATTCCTGTTCGATTAATTATTAATAACCTTCCTACTAAACCATCAATATACAGTCACACAAAGAAATTTGAGAACCACTGGTGTAAATCAAGGAATGTTTGACGTAAATTCGAATGTTTATAAACGATTTGTTTTAAAGCATTATTTGGTATTTAATGGATTTTTTCACTCTGGATATGAGCAGGCGACCATCGTAGGAGAGGGATGCAAACACCCAGGGCTCCGCCGGGGACCATTCCGCGCAGTAAACGCTGTCTTCGTGCTCGAACCACTGCAAAGGGCCGTCCTGTAAACTGGAGAAAGATTTAACAAAATCTTAAACACGTCTGATATTTATATATATATATATATATATATATATATATAGAGAACGATTTAACAAAATCTTAAACACGTCTGATATTTTTATATATATATAAATATAATCGATGTCCCCTTTTACCACTTGGTGTCGGGGTTTCTGATATTTTTGTAACTGTATAAAAGATAATTTTTAAAAACTATTTAGATAAATTTTGTTTTATACAGAAAAGCTTACATTTGCTTCGTTTCAACTTCAGTTGAATAATCCGCCATCGATGTGTCATTGTTGCACTCGGAGCTCACGCTGGCCGCACTTGACAGCAACACCCTCGCATCAGAACTGGCCGTCAAGAGTAATTGATCGTGGAACGGATTGAACCGCACACACCACACCCTATAATAGTAATAAATTAATGTAATTTTCTGTAAGTTTTTATAAACTTAACATTCAATGATTACATCTTCAATTGTTGTAAGTATATTTATATATATATATATATATATACAGAGAGGTTTTTATATCAGTATACATTAGGTGAAGTGTATACCTGCAAAAAACGTGAGTCAATTGCATTTAATCGATTAATGTGTGTATGTTTTGTTGATTATTTGGCATATGTGTATTCAGTTGCATGTTATAAGCAACTAAACATACATACATTAATACATTAGACTCGTGTATTTTGCAGGTATACATAGGGGAAATGTATACTGATAAAAAAAGCTCTCTGTATATAATCCCCATTTACCATAATGGTGGTGTAGGGGTGTAAGTATTAAATATACTTACACCCCTACACCACCATTATTTATTATTTAATTTACCAGTGTGAGTGATCACTCCTTGAATAAACCGGCTGGTTTGTTTGCCTGAAGTCCCATATTTTGACGAAACCATCGTCGCCGCAAGTCGCCAAATGGTAGAGCTTATTGAGGTTGAAATCCAAATCACGCACGAGCTGCGCGTGCAGATTGTCTATGTGCCACGCGATTTGTCCAGTACGGATATCGTAAGTCTTCAAATGCGTTTCTGTCGCTGTTGTAAACTTTAAAGAAACATTAGGTTACTCTATTAAAAGAAACATTACATTAGTCTATTACTTTCTAATAAAAAATCACCGTTTAAATTCATCATCTATCTCATTTTCATAGATGATGAATTTAAACATCATCTATCTCATTTTCATTCATTTTCATTCCCGGACAATTGTGAATCGATCGACCCTTAAGCAAATATTTTAAATAAAAGATTGGATTAACCAATCACTGATAAAAACAACTATTTTCCGACATTCAGAAATTTCGATTTCAGTCTCAATTAAATACTCGAATATTATTTCTACAGACACCTGATTGCAGTTGTGGTGAGGATTCCATTTCCCTGTCGTGTATTTGGAATTGCTCTTACTCTCCAAGTTTACGTTCAATATATTCTGCGCACGATTCTCGGATACGTCCCACAGAATTACCTTGAGGAAAAAAAAAAAAGAATTAACAATTTATGATTTCAGAATTACGTCAACGAAATGAATGTAACAGATGAGAAAAATGTATTTCTTATAAATATATTGCTATTAGTGATTCTTTTGAAAACCTCGACACCCAATACGGGTAAAAGAGGATAAGATTAAGAAAGAGAGAAAGATTCTTTTCAAGTGCATTAATTACTTGATTTCCCGAGACGGTCACGCACTTATTCTCATCGCTCGGATGAAACTCGTTGGTGATCAAATCCTCCTGGGAATCCCCGCAGTCGAACTCGTTGACCGTCTCGAGCGTCTCGATCTGATCGATGTCGCTCTCGTCCGGCACTCTCGAGATGCACGTTTTCTTCCGGCAGGTGACCGTCTCGTTGTTCACGGAATTGAAGCAGCTCGACAGCAGGCGGGGATTCGTCGGGCTCGAGTTCAACTTCCAGATTTCCCCCTGCGGGTGGTAGTAGACGGTGTTCTTGAGGGTGGAGTTTTCGTCGTCGAATTCAACCAGGTGGATTTGGTTCTTGGTTTGCTTCAGAGATTGGGTGCCGATGAAGAATCGGATCTTTTCAGTTTCCGCCTGTTGCGGAGCTAAAACTCTCGCCTAAGAGAAATAAAAGCCATAAAAAGCAAGGAATAAGAGGCATAAAGAAAAAAAAAACGTTGCATCAATGTTACATTAACGTCAAAATCCACATAAATATGCATACTATTTACTATACTATGTAATTTTCTGAATTGTACACACATATATATATACATATATATAAATATTACCTGGAATTCTAAACCGTAAATTACCGAGCATTCCTGGTCCATTTCTTCTGTTGATTTCCAGTAAGTTATTTATATTTCTAACAGCAATTTCTAGGTTAGAATAAATATTCAAACGTCAAAATAGTTTTCGATTCAGCGAATTTTCGGTGTATTTTTTGTTTGTCGATACAGCGAAAGTTCGACGAACCGAAAAGACAGACTTACACTGCTAAAATTAAATAACAATTACACTTTAAGAGCTATTTTGTAAGAGAATTGTTAATGTTATTTTTTAATCATCACTAACCTAATACATAAATATACAAAGAATGTAAATTAAATTAATAACGTAAATGTTATTCTTAACATATATATATAAATAGTAAAGATTATTCATTCACTTGGTCACAGTTATTTAAATAAATTAAATAAAAACGATTTGAAAATAATTAATAGATTATTTCCACATTTAGCTCTGTGATATTTTGATTTACGTTAAATAAATGAACATTAAAACAACTACTTTCCGGGCAATATTTTATTGATATGCAACAGCAGGTGTACATTATGTAATTCAATGTCAGGCGGGGTATTTGCCAGGGACGTAGTTGTTTTAATGTGCATTTCTTTAACGTAAGTCAAAATATCGCGGAGCTAAATGTGGAAATAATTTATTAATTATATTCAAATCATTTTTAAGTTAAAACATTCAAGTCTAAAATATTGAAACGATTATAAGAAAAAACAAATTTCCTTCGGCTACATTTAAAGCCTGCGTCCAGCGCGTCGGACACGATTTGAACAAATAAAAAACAATACGTATCAATATTTCAAATTAACGCTTCCGTTTTTTTTTTTAATTTTTTAAACATAACTTTTCGATTGTGCATATCTTCATTTCCGCATTCAATAAGCGCAATTGCGTTCTCCTCACTATAACTTCTCTCTTTTTTTTCGTCTCAGCCACGACGCCGACGCGAGACCCTCCGGCGCTGGCCTCGGAACGTACGCGGCCTATCGATCCGGTGGTCGCGACGCCGCCGTTCCCGAAACCGACGTCTTCGGGAATAATTTTTATCCCCCCCGAGAAAAAATCGCCCGAGAAAAGAAAACAAAAAAAGAAAAGAAAATGTAGCCACGCATTCTAAACAGCAGAAGAGAAAACGTTGGGTGGAAATAATAGTGGGGTCGAGGGAGGATGTGCTCGACGTTCTCGACGCCCGGGTAAGTCTCAACAAGTCGCGAAAGAAAAATCGTGCTCGATTAAATAAAATAATAATAAGAATTGCGTGTACGAAATAAAAAAATAGTGTCGAAATATTATAAAAATGTGTGTTGATAATATCAAAATCATTAATGCATTTTTTTTTATTTTTATTAATTGAAGTGAAATAATCTTGAGTAAAAGCTGGTTGTTGTGGAGACTAAATATTTTAAATAAAATTATTGTTATATTTCGAAAACCATCTTTCCATGTCCAGTAGTGTGAAAGAACAATATTGGTTGATTTTTAATAATTTATTACATACAAGTGATTAATGAGAATACAATGATATTCTGTGTTTTTTTTTTAATTTTGAGTTTCGATGTTAAATTGTGTTTTTAACGCAACACTTAAATTTAAAGTTATTCATAATGTTTTTTTTTGGTTTATTGATTTTATTGGTATATTAATTTATTATTATTAGTTTTGAAAAAGTCATAATGTTTAAATATTAAAACTATTAATAAAAATAATTTTATTTAAATAAAATAATATAAAATAAAATTCAATTCATAGATATAAACATCAAATGATTAAAAATAAGTTATTTATTAAAAATAAAACACTTTATTTATACTTATACCAAAGTAATAGTGGATTTCTTGCGTTGAAACAATTTTTTAACCTTCGAGGCGTTAATTTCTTCGTACATTTTCTACAACAAGTATTTTATTGAAAAGTCAGAACATTCAATTTTTAAACAACACTCGCGCTTGTACTGATAGCCATGGATTGATTCAGAACTGAGAATTAAATTCGCATAATTATAGATTATATTGCAAACAATCCGTAGATCAACCAATGACATCCGCGTATCCTAGAGAACGATTCAAGGATTAAGCTGCGACAATTAGTGTTATAATAATAAATGTGAATCATTAAAAATCTACCAATAAAATAAATAAAAACAAATGAATAACTTCGAATAATCGATGGTTGAGGGTTTTACTTGATGAAACTCAATAATACACTATTTGTAAATAAAATTTTGAATTTAAATGCTACGTTTTTTTTTAAAAAAAAAACAAAATTTGAAAATAATTTATATCAATAATTATTTTTCATTTTTAATCCTAAATATAATAAATATAAAGGGTTTTTTGATAATATATATATATATATATATATATATATATATTATTTTCGTCCTTGTTTTAATGTGTGTTATATTTAATCATGTTTGACCAAGTGATTAATGAAAATACAATGAACGATATTCTGTGTTTTTTTTTTAATTTTGAATTTCGATGTTAAATTGTGTGTGTGTTTTTAACGCAACACTTAAATTTAAAGTTATTCATGTTTTTTTTTTTATTTATTGAATTTTTTTATAGATTAATTTATTATTATTAGTTTTGAAAAAGTCATAATGTTTAATATTTCCTTCTACTGATCATATTTAGGATATGAATTGAAAAAAATTCAATGTACAACATTGAGATATAATTGGGATTAATTAAATATAAGTGGAAAAGAAATAGCTCTGGTGGGATTAGGAATCGGGCGGCATGGGTTCAAATCCCATCAGAGATGTTTCTTTTCCACTTATATTTAATTAATTCCAATTATATTTCAATGTCACATCACACTGAGAAGTAGAGAGGAACATTTAACGATGTTATTTAAGATTAAATAAATAAAAATAGTTCAATGTTGTACATTGATTTTTTTTTTCAATTCATAGATCAAATTTTAATTCAAGTATTTAATCAGTGGATAGTTTATGGGAAATTTTCTGATGCCTTGTCTCGTAAATGAGTTAGTCATTTATGTGTGATGATATGAATTCATGAATAGTGCATTGAGGATGTTTGAATTTTGAAGGGATGTTGGTTTTAAAAGTTATAGTTTTGTTGCAAATTTTTAGGATTTTAGGAGTGTATTGAATAGATTTTTTGAGGTGTCTCTATATATCCGTCTCTTGTATTTAATTAGCCGGAGGATACTTGTATGATGGTTTAGTATAGCTGTGCTTTTATTTTATTGTTCAGAATATTTACACTCTTTAAGATTATTTAACAATTATGATTGTGAGTGAAATTTATTAAAAAACATTTTTTGTATGCGATTAGTTTTCCAACGTTCCAGAAAATCGACTGTTAATTAACCTTTCGAGTAAACGTGTGCGAGTACGACGCTTTGACGTCACCGCCGCCGACGCGGCGACGCCGCCTCGCTTCAAGGTCCCGACCTCGGGCACCCTTTCTGGGTAATGCCTGTTGCCAAAAAGGCTCACTAGATCATCCGCGAATGCACGCGTTGCTTCCGCAATGATAATAACACTTCAAATAACACAATTTTTCCTCGGTTAAATTTTCGATAAGGATGAAAATAAGGCACGATTACAAATGTCGATACGTGAAAGCCATCGCGGTGCGGGGGTGGCGTGGAGGCGGCTTCTCCCGAAAGGAAAAAAAAAACCCTTTCACCCACGCACTCAATGACGAACCGCCCCCGCGCGCGAGCTACCCGTGACGTCACGGCGCGATTGAAACGGGAGGACCGTCACTTTTACGTAACCCGCGTGAGGTCCACGCGGTAAAAACATAAAAATGTACTAAAAATAAGGTTTTTTTTTAATAATAAAACGTACCGTTTTCTTTTAGTGTTGATTCGAAGTTGACGGTGGAAAAAGTCGGCCGCCGGTGGTGGAAGCGCGCTAGTTATGCCCGGCGACAATGAGCCCCAGAGTGGAGTTTAAACGTCCCTTCGTTAGGTCACCGAATTTCGATATACTGTAAGTACAAAAATCTATTCATTCATTAATTATAATTTAAAAAATTAATCAATCGAAAAAATTGTTGCAAAAATAACTCATTTTTGTTCTTCCTCTATATTTCCCAGCACTATTAGTAACAAGCTAGGAATAACGCAATTGAATTTAAAGTTTTTAAAATAGTCAGTTTAGAAAGACTAGATAGATTCAGAGTCGAGACCGTATTATAAATCTTTTCGCATTGAAAAACTAAAAAATATTAAAATATTTGAAAAATAAATAACACTTGTTATTAAGGGCCGTTTTACACACAAAAGAATTCTTGCAGAAATATAATTATATATATATATATATATATATATATATATATACAGAGAGGTTTCTTTATCAGTATACATTAGAGGAAGTGTATACCTTTAAAAAACACGAGTTAAACGCATTGAACCGATTAATGTGTGTATGTTTAGTTGACTATCTGACATATGTGTGTTCAGTTGCGTGCTATAGGCAACTAAACATACATACATTAATGCATTTGACTCGCGTATTTTGCAGGTATACATAGGAGAAATGTATACTGATAAATAAAGCTCTCTGTATATATAATATTATTCTTTCTTTCTTAATCATATCCTCTTTTACCCGTATTGGGTGTCGAGGTATATATAATATTATAAGTTTATGCAAGTGTAATTTTCGTAATAGTTCAAGAGAAATATATTCAACATAAAAATATCATACAGGGAAAAACATGTTTTTTTTTTTAAATATAGAATTGCAAAATCTGTATATATAATTCTCAAAAACAAAATAATCTGTGAGAATTCGTGTGTGTGTGTGTGTAAAACGGCCCTCAATAACAAGTGTTAGGTTACAATTACTTTTAAGTGACGGATTGCCCCATCTTGCCGAATACAGTTAGGAAAAATCATCCAAATTTAAGTCATGATATTTTCATTACTCAAATGATGGATTGCCCCATCTTGCTGAATACAGTCTTTTTTTTGAATGTTTGAAAAAAAACATCCAAATTTAAGTCAGGGTATTTTCATTACCATTGTTGAAATCGGTTGCGTACTGCAGACCCCACAATCGGATTAGTAGATTTTGAGATTTTCAAAAAAAATAGTCAATTTCTCATTGCATAAATCAAAAATAAATATATTGAGGTAAATTGATCCATTCGAAATTGATGGAACTAGTGTTATTTATTTATCAAATTTTCAATATTGCGATTATGTGATCCAAATAGAGGATTTCTAAAAAAAATGTTTACAAGAATGAGCATTCTATAATAGAAACAATCGTTACGCTTCAAATAACTAATCCCATTGGGAAAAAAAATAATTTATTAACTCAACTTTTTTTTGTGTGTTCTACATTTTTTATTACTTCTTGTTGTTTACGTTTTCTTTCCACGAATTGTTCAGGATAATTCGGAGGCCGTTCCGTTTATTATCCATTAGCTTAATAAATCCCAATTACTCTCAATAATGTTTAACTCGAAAGGAAAAAAAAAATTGTTGTGAGTTTTCTATTTGCCGAAAAGAAAAGAAATATTTTGGACTACTGTAATGTGTTGTTTAGATGGTTGCCCCGGGCGGCGATGAGGTCGGTGGAGGGCGACCCCACCGACTGCGTCCTGGTGGTGGGCGTCTCGCGGCCGAAGATGGCCGCGGCCGTCCTCGCCGTCATGATAATCTCGCTGTGCCTCACGTTCCACATGATCTACGACAGCGCTCTCAACACCTTCCAGAAGGCCGGCGGGGAGCACGCCAGGCCGCCGCTGCTGCTCCTCTCTAGGAGGCTCTATCCGGCGGCCGCTCGACGACTCCCCCAAGCCATCATCATAGGTAAGCATATATAAAATAAAATGCAACTCGAGTAATCGTTATTAATTAAGAACGCAAGTAGCGAGTTAAGTACTTTAGTATGAGTAAAATCATTCAAATTTTGTTTGAATGATTTTACTCATACTCATACATATGGCTGTTTATATTGTATATTATCCTTTTTAAGGAGTGAGAAAATGCGGGACGAGAGCGTTACTGGAGATGCTCTACTTGCATCCGATGGTCCAAAAAGCCGCCGGAGAAGTGCACTTCTTCGACCGGGACGAAAACTACAACAAGGGCCTCGAGTGGTACCGGACGAAGATGCCGCACTCCTACGCCGGCCAGATCACCATAGAGAAAAGCCCTAGTTATTTCGTCACGCCGGAGGTAAGCTAGAAAACAATTTGTATTTCTCCTTTGATTTTTTTTCTTAAAATTCTTCTCATTTAATATGAATTTCGATTGATTTTGGTGAACAAAAATACAGCGTACCACAAGACAAAATTTACACAAATCCGGCTGTTCTTCATATAACTTAATAATCGAGCAATTTGGCTAAAGATAAATGGTGGATGCGCCGGGCGAAAGGTAAATAATTCCGTAATAATTGCAAAAGCTTGATCACAGTTATTGAAATAAATTAAATAAAAAAGAATTTGAAAAAAAAATAATTATTTTCTCTTAAGAGGAACTGAGTTGATATAAAAAAAAGTTAAGGTTAACGTTACTTAATTTCAGTGGAGTTATCCACTGAAATGACGTACGTTAACCTAACTTTTTTTTTATATATAGGTCAGGTTAGTTATATATTATATATAAAAAAAGTTAGGTTAACGTTACGTCATTTCAGTCGAGTTATCCACTGAAATGACGTAACGATAACCTAACTTTTTTTTATATATAGGTTAGGATAGTTATATATTATATATAAAAAAAGTTAGGTTAACGTTACGTCGTTTCAGTGGAGTTATCCACCGAAATGACGTAACGATAACCTAACTTTTTTTATATATAGGTTAGGTTAGTTATATATTATATATAAAAAAAGTTAGGTTAACGTTACGTCGTTTCAGTGGTGTTATCCACTGAAATGACGTACGTTAACCTAACTTTTTTTATATATAGGTTAGGTTAGTTATATATTATATATAAAAAAAAAGTTAGGTTAACGTTACCTCATTTCAGTGGTGTTATCCACTGAAATGACGTACGTTAACCTAACTTTTTTTATATATAGGTTAGGTTAGTTATATATTATATATAAAAAAAAAGTTAGGTTAACGTTACCTCATTTCAGTGGTGTTATCCACTGAAATGACGTAACGATAACCTAACTTTTTTTTATATATAGGTTAGGTTAGTTATATATTATATATAAAAAAAAGTTAGGTTAACATTACGTCATTTCAATGGAGTTATACACTAAAATGACGTACGTTAACCTAACTTTTTTTTATATATAGGTTAGGATAGTTATATATTATATATAAAAAAAAGTTAGGTTAACGTTACGTCATTTCAATGGAGTTATCCACTGAAAATGATGTAACGATAACCTAACTTTTTTTTATATATAGGTTAGGTTAGTTATATATTATAAATAAGGAAAATTTAGGTTAACGTTACGTCATTTCAGTCGAGTTATCCACTGAAATGACGTAACGATAACCTAACTTTTTTTATATATAGGTTAGGATAGTTATATATTATATATAAAAAAAGTTAGGTTAACGTTACGTCATTTCAATGGAGTTATACACTGAAATGACGTACGTTAACCTAACTTTTTTTATATATAGGTTAGGATAGTTATATATTATATATAAAAAAAAGTTAGGTTAACGTTACGTCGTTTCAGCGGAGTTATCCACTGAAATGAAGTAACGATAACCTAACTTTTTTTTTATATATAGGTTAGGTTAGTTATATATTATAAATAAGGAAAAGTTAAGTTAACGTTACGTCATTTTAGTCGAGTTATCCACTGAAATGACGTAACGATAACCTAACTTTTTTTTATATATAGGTTAGGTTAGTTATATATTATAAATAAGGAAAAGTTAGGTTAACGTTACGTCATTTCAGTCGAGTTATCCACTGAAATGACGTAACGATAACCTAACTTTTTTTATATATAATATATAACTAACCTAATTATTTTCTCTTAAGAGGAACTGAGTTGATATAAAAAAAGTTAAGGTTAACGTTACATCATTTCAGTGGAGTTATCCACTGAAATGACATAACGTTAACCTAACTTTTTTTATATATAATATACAAAAAAGTTAGGTTAGTTATATATTATATATATAAAAAAAGTTAGGTTAACGTTACGTCATTTCACCTAACTTTTTTTTATATATTGTAATTATTGAAACCAAATATCATTCATGTCGTACTCCTCAATTTTTTTGAACAAAAAAAGCATCTTTATTGAAGCGTAAAGCGACGCATTTCGTAAATGTCAAACATAACCTTTCAAAATCAAAATTTAACCAACGACTGAAGTTTGATCCAGCAAAACGGGGCAATCCGTCATGAAAGAGTGATTCCGTTCGTTGAGAATTTCTGCTGAGATTTTTGTTGGTTGATTAATTTGATCACCTACTCCCACTCTTTAGATGAACCAACGGCTGAAGTTTGATCCAGCAAGACGGGGCAATCTGTCATGAAAGAGTGATTCCGTTCGTTGAGAATTTCTGCTGAGATTTCTGTTGGTTGATTAATTTGATTACATACTCCCACTCTTTAGATGAACCAACGGCTGAAGTTTGATTCAGCAAGACGTGGCAATCCGTCATGAAAGAGTGATTCCGTTCGTTGAGAATTTCTGCTGAGATTTCTGTTGGTTGATTAATTTGATTACCTACTCCCACTCTTTAGATGAACCAACGGCTGAAGTTTGATTCAGCAAGACGGGGCAATCCGTCATGAAAGAGTGATTCCGTTCGTTGAGAATTTCTGCTGAGATTTAGATGAAAATTTAAAGGATGAATTACTTATCGAGAAGCTGAGAACAAAATTGAAAACAAGTGTTGTTTTTTCTAATATTATTTAATGATTCTTGAATTTTGTATTGCAAGGCCTACCGTTTAGTTCGTCTAAACGGTAGGCCTTGCAATACAAAATTCAAAGAATTAAACACTTATCAAGAAACTGAGAAGTTTTCTTTATATGATTTGAAGATCCCTCAAGAAAGATTAATGTTTTTTTTTTTTTTTTTAATTGTTTTTAGGTGCCGGAAAGAATTCGTGCTATGAACGCGAGCGTGAAACTCCTGCTGATCGTCCGAGAGCCGGTGACGAGGGCCATCTCCGACTACACGCAGCTGAGGGCGCACGCCGCCACCGCATCACCCTCCGCCTCCTCCTCGACCCCCACACCGGCCCCCAAAACGTTCGAGCAGCTCGCCCTGCACCCGAACGGCACCGTCAACGAGGCCTACCGCCCCCTCGCCATCTCCGTCTACCACGGCCACGTCCACCGCTGGCTGGAGACGTTCGGCCGCGAGCAGATCCTCACCGTCAACGGCGACCTCCTCATCGAGGACCCCGTTCCCCAGCTGCAGAGGATCGAGAAGTTCCTCGGACTGGAGCCGCGCATCGGCGCGCATAATTTCTACTTCAATGAAACGAAGGGGTTCTACTGTTTGCGCAACGAGACGTCCGACCGATGTTTGAGGGAGACGAAGGGGCGACGGCACCCGAGGGTGCGCCCCGAAGTGATCAGCAAGCTGCGCCGGTACTTCGCGGAGCACAACCAGAAATTCTACGAGCTCATCGGCGAGGATATGGCCTGGCCGGAAGAATAACGATGCAACACGAAAGTTTTACGAGTTTAAAAACAAACCACTAAGCAAAATTAATATATATATATATATATAAAAAAAACGTTGCATCAATGTTACGAAATTTAATGTTGCTTCAAAAAAAAAGAAGCAGCTATGAGAATTTTTTATCTCGAAAAGTAAAAAACATTTTTAAATTCGTTTTATTTGACATACAATTATACTACTCTTAAATGATGGATTGCCCCACCTTGCTGAATACAGTCTTTTTTTTTAATGTTTGAAAAAAAACATCCAAATTTAAGTCAGGGTATTTTCATTACCATTGTTGAAATCGGTTGCGTACTGCAGACTCCACAATCGGATTAGTAGATTTTGAAATTTTCGAAAGCACCATTTAGAAAAAATATATATATATATATATTGAAACCCCGACATCAATTGGTAAAAGGGGACATATATATACATATATATATATATATATATGTATATATATATATATATATGTATAGGTATATATATCCAAAATAGTAAAAATAGGAAAATTTCGAAATTGATAGAATTTTGGGGCATGTGGTTTAAAACGCCACAGTATAAGAGACTTTCCATGTTAATTAAAAAATATTGGCTGCAGCAAAATGGAGCAATAAATCACGCACGGAAAGAAGACAAACAATTGGAAAGTGAATGGACATCAATATAATCTTCATTTACTTGTATAGATTTTTGTATTGACAGTATTGTTAAGAATATGCTCTAAGCATTAAAAAAATCCAGCCGAAGTTTGATACAGCAAGACGGGGCAATCCGTCATAAAAGAGCGATTCCAATCTATTAAATTAAATAAAAATGATTTGAAAATAATTCATAAATTATTTTCACATTTAACTCTGTGACTTTCGACTTACGTTACGTAAGTACGTTAAAGAAATGCGATTCCAATCGTTGCCAGTTTCTGCTGAGATTTTCGTTGGTTGATTAATTCGATTTTGTTTGTATGAGAATGAACAAAATATCGATGCAACGATATACCTTATAGCCTCGCCCCTTGATGTTGATGCAACGTTAACGTAAAATCACTTATTTCACTCGTAAAACCCAAGAACAAGAAGGAACTTCGATTCGGATGACGCAGCCGGAAAGTTTTACGAGCTTCAAATCAATCGACTCATAAAACAAAAAAAAAACTCAAGAAGAAACTCCTGCGTTTCGGTGGTTTCTTCTTTGGCCTGTAAAAAAAAGACTTATCAATACTTGAAAACGTATACATATCATATTAAATAGTGAGAAATTAAGAAGAAGAAACAAAAACACACAAAAGAAGAACGGTTAATGCGTTTAAAATCATAAAAACTTATTTTGGCGCCGCGGTGTAAATCGAGAATCCAAAATTAACATAAGAAATAAAGAAACATTTATACATATCATGTTGATTAGTGAGATACTAAAATATCGAAAACAAAAAAAAGAAAGAGAGAATACTGGGTGTTAGGTGTTGAAGAAACAAAAAAAAAACAAGGCGTGAAGAGGCAAGAAGAAAGGGTCGCTTTTACAAAAGAATTGATGCAACATTATCGCGGCGTTAAGAAATCATTTTTTCTCAAATTTAAGCAAACATATGGAATAGCAAACTTTACGAAATCTTTTACTATTTTTGTATTTGGTAAAGTCTGATATTCCATATGTTTGCTTAAATTTGAGAAAAAAATATTTCTTAAAAAAAAAAACGCCGCGAGAATGTTGCAATAATGTTGATTCCACAAATAAAACTCTTTTTTTATCATATTTTCAAAACCTTAACTGAGCCTCCGCAATCCTACTGCTCATTTTTTTTTAGTTTAGCCTGATTTTATCAGGATTTTTACAAATCTTTAACAAGTGATCAAAAATGAGAGAAATTATCCGTTAAATAAACTATTATAATAATAATAATAATAATAATAATTATTATTATTATTATTATTATTATATGTGGAATCAACATCAATGAAATATTGAGGTTTTTTTTTTGTTTTGTTTTGTTAAAGCTTTACAAAATCTTTACCGAACATCCGCGATCGAAACGATTAACATTGTTTTTTTTGTTAATTAAAGTTAAGAATAAAAATAGCATTGTTAAAGCGTTACAAAATCTTTACTGAACATCCGTGATCGTATTGATTAACATTTTTTTATTATTATTTAAAGTTTAGCCTCGAATAAAGAGCGCGTTATAAATCGCTGGGTAAAGGATAGTTAAATTACCGAAGCGCTAAACCATCGCTTACGTAATTTAACAATGGCGTTACTGAAGCACCAATAATCCCTTGTAAAAGCGGGCCTCTGTTTAATATCGCACAATAAAATGAGAAAAGCAGAAAATAACGAGAAAGAACAGCACAGAGGTAATGTGATTTTTTTTAAGCAAAACGAATGAAATGAGGAAACAAAAGTAACGATACATATCAATGACGTCGATAATTAATTTTATATATAAATATTATACATACATATAGAATATATTTATACATAATGTCTCTAGTGTTTAAAGCTAAGTGTAAATTAAAATATATATATATATATGGAAAAAACGGATAAGATGAAGATAAATAATAGAATCGGCATTCGAGTCTCCACGTCTAGCCGTAGACTAATCCCAAGCACAATATTTGCTCAATTAATTATTTATTTTTTTTTAATTTATTTTATTTGCAACTGAGTAAAATTGACACAAAAAAAAACAGATGAAGAGGAACGATTTTATACGCAATGAGGTGATTGCTGAAAGTAAATAAAAAAAAAAAACAGATAGGTATTAGTAAAGACTTGTTTGCTAATAACAGAAAAAAAGAAATTAAATTAAATTAGGAATTTTGAAGGGCTGAGGAAATTGTAAATGCTGTATGTAAAGGAAAAGAAAGAAAAATGTAAACACCAAAGACACTATATATTTTTAACTAATTGGTAAATTTAAGAGAGTTATTATTATTGTAAAAAAAAATGAATTTTAAACTACTTCGATTTCAAAAATGAAACGATTTTCACCGAAACGTTGTTTCTGCTATTTAAACAATTTAGTAAAATGAAAGGATTTTATTTTACTTTACTGTAAAACACTAAACTTTCAAAACATAACATTAGGACAAACTATGTTTGTTTAGGATTTTTAAAGAAAACACGATTTTGTCCTTCTTCGTGCTGAAATAAATTTCTCCAACATAATTACTATTATTTAAAAAAAAATAATAATTATTATAAACTCCTTCGTTTTCAAACATGAATTATTATAAAGGCTAAGAAAATTAATAATTATTTAAGAGAATTCTCTCTTAATCATAAGATAATTCTCTTAAATCATAATGATTTAAAAGAATTATCTTAAATAATTATGATTTAAGAAAATTATCTTAAATACTTTTTAATTAATAATTTTCTTAATTATTTAAGATAATTATTAATTATTAATTTTCTCAATTGTTTAAGAAAATTCTCTCTTAATCATAAGATAATTCTCTTAAATCATAATGATTTAAAAGAATTATCTTAAATAATTATGATTTAAGAAAAATATCTTAAATAATTCTTAATTATTAATTTTCTTAATTATTTAAGATAATTATTAATTTTCTTAATTGTTTAAGAGAATTCTCTCTTAATCATAAGATGATTCTCTTAAATCATAACGATTTAGAAGAATTATCTTAAATAATTATTATTTAAGAAAATTATCTTAAATACTTTTTAATTAATAATTTTCTTAATTATTTAAGATAATTATTAATTATTAATTTTCTTAATTGTTTAAGAGAATTCTCTCTTAATCATAAGATAATTCTCTTAAATCATAATGATTTAGAAGAATTATCTTAAATAATTATGATTTAAGAAAATTATCTTAAATAATTCTTAATTATTAATTTTCTTAATTGTTTAATATAATTATTAATTTTCTTAATTGTTTAAGAGAATTCTCTCTTAATCATAAGATAATTCTCTTAAATCATAATGATTTATAAGAATAATCTTAAATAATTATGATTTAAGAAAATTATCTTAAATACTTTTTAATTAATAATTTTCTTAATTATTTAAGATAATTATTAATTTTTTTAATTGTTTAAGAGAATTCTCTCTTAATCATAAGATAATTCTCTTAAATCATAACGATTTAGTAGAATTATCTTAAATAATTATGATTTAAGAAAATTATCTTAAATAATTCTTAATTATTAATTTTCTTAATTATTTAAGATAATTATTAATTTTCTTATTTGTTTAAGAGAATTCTCTCTTAATCATAAGATAATTCTCTTAAATCATAATGATTTAAGAAAATTATCTTAAATAATTCTTAATTATTAATTTTCTTAATTATTTAAGATAATTCTTAATTATTAATTTTCATTCTCTTAAATCATAATGATTTATAAGAATAATCTTAAATAATTATGATTTAAGAAAATTATCTTAAATAATTCTTAATTATTAATTTTCTTAATTGTTTAATATAATTATTAATTTTCTTAATTGTTTAAGAGAATTCTCTCTTAATCATAAGATAATTCTCTTAAATCATAATGATTTATAAGAATAATCTTAAATAATTATGATTTAAGAAAATTATCTTAAATACTTTTTAATTAATAATTTTCTTAATTATTTAAGATAATTATTAATTTTTTTAATTGTTTAAGAGAATTCTCTCTTAATCATAAGATAATTCTCTTAAATCATAACGATTTAGTAGAATTATCTTAAATAATTATGATTTAAGAAAATTATCTTAAATAATTCTTAATTATTAATTTTCTTAATTATTTAAGATAATTATTAATTTTCTTATTTGTTTAAGAGAATTCTCTCTTAATCATAAGATAATTCTCTTAAATCATAATGATTTAAGAAAATTATCTTAAATAATTCTTAATTATTAATTTTCTTAATTGTTTAAGAGAATTCTCTCTTAATCATAAGTTAATTCTCTTAAATCATAATGATTTAGAAGAATTATCTTAAATAATTATGATTTAAGAAAATTATCTTAAATACTTTTTAATTAATAATTTTCTTAATTATTTAAGATAATTATTAATTATTAATTTTCTTAATTGTTTAAGAGAATTCTCTTAAATCATAATGATTTAAAAGAATTATCTTAAATAATTATGATTTAAGAAAAATATCTTAAATAATTCTTAATTATTAATTTTCTTAATTATTTAATATAATTATTAATTTTCTTAATTGTTTAAGAGAATTCTCTTAAATCATAATGATTTAAAAGAATTCTCTTAAATAATTATGATTTAAGAAAATTATCTTAAATAATTCTTAATTATTAATTTTCTTAATTATTTAAGATAATTATTAATTTTCTTAACCTTTACAATAATTAATTTCGGAAACGAAGGAGTTTATTTTTTTTTAAATAATAATAATTCTGTAGTATAATTTTATTTTAGCACGAAGAAGGAAAAAAAACGCGTTTTCTTTAAAAATCTTTTATAATTTATTACTGCAAAAAATGTACATATTTTTTTTTTTCGATTTCAAAACCAAAAAAAAAAATTACAAAAAAAAGAGGAAACGTTTCTACGATTCAAACAAATCGAGGCGCGATTTACTAAAGTCCGTTTCTTTCTCTCTTCTGTAAAACTAAACGTTCATGACAAACTGTGCTAGTTTAGGATTTATATAAAGACAACACTATATTTTTTCCTTCTTCGTACCGAAATAAGTTTAGATTTAAAGAGGAAAACAAAACAGAGCTTTACAAACACATATGTATTATATTATATATTAAAATAATAATAATTATTTAGATTTTAAAAAATAGTAAGGAAATAAAAGTGCGCGGGGAATAAGAGTCGAGCTCGTTGTTTCTCAGATTAGCTTATATACCGAGTGATCAAACTCAAAAATCCGGGATTGGCAACATGGAAATTGTTAATTATTTTTAAATTGAATGATTTATCATATCGTTGTTATTGAAGACGCAAAATAATTAATTATTGAAAACAATTGAAGATCGCAGCGCTAAAACGGAGAAATTCCGAAAGCCAAAACATACTTCTACGAAATTCAAAGATAAATTGCGCCTAATATCTACTGAAATCAACAACAGATGTCATCCAATATCTACTGAAATCCTAAAGTTGATCGCGCCTAATATCTATCGGGGATTTTAGTAGAATAACCGAAAGTCTCGATTGATGTCATACTCTCCAAAACACTCTAGTGAAATCTACGATAGATGGCGCCCAATATTTACTAAAATTTACGATATAGGTGCACCCATCGTGGATTTCAGTAGAATAGCTCTCTGAAATCAATGGTGGATGGCGTTCAAAATCTACTGAAATCCATTGTAGATGGCTCCTGATATCTATCGTGGATTTGTGAATTTCAGTAGAATAGTCAAAATTGACGTCATACCCTTCAAAATACTCTACTGAAATCAATGGTAGATGGCGTCCAATATTTACTGAAATCAACTATATCCCGCGTGCAATATCTACAGAAATTCATTGTAGAGTAGATTTCAGTAGAATAGCGTTTGATGGCACACTCTTCAAGATTTCTACTAAAATCTACAATAAATGATGGGGAAAGATGTCGTGAAATCCACGACGAATGGCGCCCAATATCTAACGAAATCTCGTTTGGATATTAGTCGCGAAGACGGTTCCAAATTTTACCACCAGGCGAAACATCGCTTATGTTGTATCACAAACATTTAATTACTCGAGTTATTTAACGACAACTTCCACACACGCAATTAATCCTAACTAAAATTAAAAACAATAGAGATTGGTCACCCGGTATATGAATGCATAAAAAGAAAATGAGATTTTTTTACAAATTATAATAAAAGAAAATCATAAAAAAAATAAATATATATATTAAACATAATTATTATTGTTGTTTCTTAGAGATTGTTATTTAGTGATTATCGGTGGATAATTGTGATATATATATAAATAAATAAATGAAGAAGTGAAAAAAAAAAAGAAGCACGCAATTGAACCGGGTTTATTAACACGTCTTTATGTTTTTCGTTTTTTTTTTATTATTATTTTAATCATTCAATCCCGCCGTTTTGGGATTCATATCCGCTGTAACAAATAAATATACATATCAAATATTTAAAAAGAAATAAGAAAACTTTAAAACATATCAAAAAATGTGATTTCTACTTTAAAAAAAAACTTTAAGAAGAAAAAAAAATACATACATATTATGATTAGTTAAGTGAATTAAAATTAAATGAATAAAGTATATATATACATATTTATATATAAATATTCGTACTTGTATGCGCTAATTGATAAAAAAAGAAAGTATGGTTAATTAATTGATAAACAAAAATTATATAAAATAATAGGTAATGTGCGTAAGTGAATGAGTGTGTGATTTTTTTAAACAAGTTCGATTTTGTAATTAATTTGCTTTTAAAAAAAATAATTAATTTAAATAACTACTAACATCTATTGAAACAACTACTTTCTGGGCATATACCCTACCGGATACAATAGATATTAATTAAAAAAAATAATAATTTTCGATTTGTAATTAATTAATTTTTATATTTATTTTTGTAATTAATTAATTAAAAAAATTTAACATAATAATTCAATTCAAATTCAATTAAAAAAATAATAAGTTTCGATTTGTAATTAATTAATTTTTATATTTATTTTTGTAATTAATTAATTAAAAAAATTTAACATAATAATTTAATTCAAATTCAATTAAAAAAATAATAAGTTTCGATTTGTAATTAATTAATTTTTATATTTATTTTTTAAATTAATTAATTAAAAAAATTTAACATAATAATTCAATTCAAATAAATATTTTGATGCGTATTATTTTTATTTTGTATTTTGTCGTAATTTGTGATTGGTAATTTGCCTTTTTTTTTTTATATACATATGTTTTATAATCTTTTTAGAGCGTCACACTTTTCTTATAAAAATTTTTAATATGTAATTATAATTGTAATTTGGAAATGGAGATTCCGTTAATAAAGTAAATTGAAATTGAAATTGAAATTCAATTAAAAAAATAATAAGTTTCGATTTGTAATTAATTAATTTTTATATTTATTTTTTAAATTAATTAATTAAAAAAATTTAACATAATAATTTAATTCAAATTCAATTAAAAAAATAATAAGTTTCGATTTGTAATTAATTAATTTTTATATTTATTTTTGTAATTAATTAATTAAAAAAATTTAACATAATAATTCAAATCAAATTCAATTGGTAATTTATTTAACATTAAATTATTGAAAGAATAGAATTGATTTTCAATGTGAAACTTTTAAAATGGATTTTTATATAAAAAAAACAAGAATTTAATTTTAATTAAAACAAGTGCAATAGCGTGAGTCGTTTCTATTTTAATTTTAAATGTTGTTGTTTTTTGTTATGGGGAAAATGGAGAAAACTGTACAAATATTTATGTAAAACCGTGTTGTTGTTAATTAATATCTAAAATAAAAAAGTGAATAACGAGAAAAAAAAAAGAAATGAAGAGAACTAATTGTTAATTCCATTGTTGATTTTATCCGTAAAATTTATTGATTTCACATCTTTAATGAATCTCTCTTTCTCTATATATATATTCTAGTAGGCATGGGCGTAGCCAAAAATTAAGAGGGGTGGTTTTTATTAGTGATGGGCAAAGTCGATCTTTTATTATTGCTAAATTAAGTATATTATAATTTTATGAATGTTACTTATTATAAAAATATCAAAAATAACTTTTAATTTATTAATAAACATAAATTTGAAGTTACTTTTTCGTTTTAAATACTTAAAATGACACATTTAGTAATATTCGATTACTAATATTATTCGATTTTGCCCAACACTAGTTTTTATGTAGGAATAATTTTCCTTTAATTATGAGTTACCGTATATATAATAATAATAGAAGAGCAATTCAAAAACGTGATGTTTTTGCGCAACAGCGTACAAGAAATTACAGAAAATTGTAAAGAAAAAACAAACAAATCTTACCCTAACTAGAAAATATTTCGCTGTGAAAAAAAGTTATTAATGTAAAAGAAAAGTAAATTTAAATTCTGTGAAATAAATAATTGGGAAGAGTGTAGACGTAGATTATCTAAAAGAGTACATCAGATACACAAATCATTAAGTGAAAGATTCGTATCTTATTTCACTTGTTATTATTTTTTAAAAGCACTAGTTGCATATTTCGAGTACCATGTACTCATTATTAATAGCGAATTCGAAATAAAATAAATAACAAAATGCAGTAAGAAACGGATATTTCGTTTATCTTATACAACACTTCGCATAAATCTTCAATAAAAAAAGAAGATTACGATTAAGAATTTAAATTTACTTATTTATTCACAATTATAAAAGAAATATATATATATTTTGTAAAATTGTTTAAAAAAAAAACAATTTTTGTTAATTTTGTATAAACTTAATAATTATTTAGTGTTATAAAAACAAACATAATTTCACTATTAAATATTGAAAGAAATTAATCTTCTAATTAACCGTGTTTTGTACAAAAAGCTTAATTTAAAGGATGTACAGCAATAAAATAAAAAATCCCTTGCGATTTTCCCTTTTCCTTTTTCACGACGCGCCGTTGTTTTCTTTTTGTTTTTATTATCATATTACTTTAATTATTATTATGAATAAAATACGAAACACAAAAATTATATTAATAATAAGAGAAATGTATTTTATTTGTGAATATAAAAATATTAATAATAATAAATGTGATGAAGTTTAAAAAATAATATTATTAATAATAAGTGTGTGTGTTTTTTTTAATTATGTACAAACTCACCCCTTAATATAAATTTGGACATAATAAACACTCCTTCCTTATTGTAAATTTGGAATATAAACACTAAAGTCTGTTTTTGTTTTAATAAATAGGAAATAAAGGATCCATTCACTTGGTCACAGTTATTTAAATACATTAAATAAAAAGAATTAAATTATTTAATCTAACTGTTTTATTTCTTAATGTAAGAGTTACTGCGAATAGTCGTAAGCCTTTTTCAAAACCATAGGATTTTCTCCGTTGAATTTACGTAGAATGTCATAACTTGTAAAATTAAGTTAGAACTTTCTGAAAAGTATATTTTTTTTAGAATGTTCACGATTTTTTCGATTCGTATCGAGAATCTTAACGTCTGTGATACATTTTGTTTTATACTGTACGTATATAAATGGATAATCATTATTTATTCTAAGGATTATTGGGAGTTTTATTTATATCATCAACGCAATTAGCGTACGTTCACTACCAATTGTATTGATAATATAAATAAATATATGTATATTTAAAAAAAAATAATTAATTTAATTAAATCCACCCTATATTACAAAAAAAACCTACATATATATTTTTTGTACAGCTATGTCGATCGCCGGAGGAACTTACATTACCGAAATGGCCATTACAAAAACAAGAGTTAATCAATGGATTAATTAATTAATTATTAATAATAATAAATGCGTAAATAATATTGGAGATCACAATTATTGTCTATACAATTATTCATATCCCATTATACATAAAAAAATCATTATATACAGAATGCGTTTAGAGAATGGCGATTTTTTTCGTTAACTATATATATATATAAAAAAAACAATATACATTTAATTTAATCGAGTTTTGTAAAAAAAAGAAAAACAATGATTAATTCCTTTTTTGTTCGTTCAATGTACGGTAGTACAATTTTTTGTTCATTCAATGTACAGTATTAACAAATTATTAGTTAATTAAAATAAGTACTAGCCATATTTAAGCGACATTCTACTAATTAACATACAAAAAGGTAAGTACTAAAAAGAAAAGAAAAAAATATATGATAAAATCAAAACAATTTGTGTTAAATTAAAAAAATAATAATAATAATAAATCATTATTATAATATAAACAATTAAGATAAGGTTTCTTTGGTCTTGGGAGATATTTCGTTGATTCGTATATATATTATTTGATTTGTTTTCACTTTAAATATTATACGGGGCTATTCCGTGCGGGAAATGTTAAATTTAACGTGTACGTTATTATTCAACCTTACAATCTAAGTATACAAAGCAATTATAAAACTCGTTTAGACTGTAATGATTAAATATAACACATCTCGTAGGAAATAGCCCCGATTATATTTATATACACGTAAATAGAGTGAGGCGTTTATTAAATCAGTGATGAAAATACAGGCTTAAATATTTGTTGATTTAAAAACGCTCCATTTTGTGTGTGTATATAAAAAATTGCAAAGGAACAGAAACCTGACCTCTCTCTTTCTCTCTAATTCACTTTATCCTCCTTTACGTCTGATTTATTTGTGTGGGTATCAAAAATTTAAACAAAATTATCCTTTTTTTATATAAAAAAAACAAACAATAAATTTTCAAAAAATACTGTTAATGACTAGTTTTTTTCTTTTTTTTTGAAATTTAATTTAGTTGAAGGAATTGGATCAATTCTTGTCGGGCCTGTTCCGCCTGTCGAAGCGTTCAGAAAGACGGAGGATATCCGAGGAAGTGTAGTCCTTTGTGCGTCGCTGCGTCGGCTTCTTGCGTTTCCGCCGTTTTTCCATTTCCGGTTCCGGAAGCGGGGAAGCATTGCAGTAGCTGTTCCTCTCCCAATTTTTCACAGTGACCCCCAAACGGCGGCATTCTTCCGCGTAGGCCATCAGGCTTTCACAGTAGCATCTCCCGTGAGGGCACTCGCACATATCGGCGGTGCAGGCGTCGAGGTATTTCCCATAGTTGAGTTTCGAGTCGCATTCGTTAAACATTTCGGTGGATGTTAGGTATTTGCAGGGGTTTTCCGCGCGCCGTTTCGCCGCCGTTTTCGGTTTACATTTATTATTCAACCCGACTCGTTTATTGGTTTGTTTAGTACAATCCCCGCCGACGCACCACGAACCACCGAATTTCACCAAGCCGGTGTCGTCAACAATCTTACCTTTCCTCAACCGCAGATCATCCTTAACATTCGAATTGAAATTCCCGCACAATCCACACATTTTATTCCTAAACCCCGCCGGGGCCGTCACCTCCAAAAATCCCCTACCATTCCACAACAACCGCACCCCATTACTCAAATCCACGCGCAGGTACTCCTCAATCCTGATATGAACCTTTGTGGTCTTGTAAGGCATCGCGATTTTGTTCCCGTTGATCCGCGTGCGGTACTTCTGGCCCAAATTAATGCGAACATCTCCGTACTTAACTCGAACCCGCCGTGTTGCGGTTGCCGTTCGATTCGGGTCTGTATAACCGTTGGTTACTCTAATTGAGAAAGTGCGATTCGCACAATCGGAAGCCAATTGATACTTCCCCAATGATTGGAAGGTAAACATTTTACCATCGAAAGTTTTGTAGTGAGCGTTGCCGAAAACCATACAGACAGCCTCACCTGAAACAAAATAAACAATTAAACAAAGAGTTATTCACCCACAAAACTCTTACCCAACAGTACACTAGTACTTCAGTAAAGAAAGCTTCCATTTCCTATCATTTCTCCTCGATTACAGATGGCGAAGGTGATGCGCGGTTTCCATTATTCATTTATTAACTTCAATAAAATGCATGTAATATTCACATAAATATAAATACTTACAAAATCTTCTATTTGGTTCTCATTAATCACTCGATGAAACATAATCACAATATTAGCATTCGTTTTTTTTTATGATTAGGTTAAGTTGTAGTGGCAACCATTGATTTTCCTTTGAGTTACCACAATAGGAAGGTAATTTTCCTCCCACAAATTTCTAAAACCACTTGGAGCTCTTAATGTAGTTGACTAGACCTTCTATCATGAGTGATACAACTATTAATGTGAGTCTATCTCAGAAATAAACTAAATTTTATTCTAAACCGCGATATCGATCAAGAAAGTGTCGAGCTGTCTTCTTTCCCCTTCCTTCGTTTTATATAACAAGCATAGGAAAATTAAAGGAGCGTTGGAATTTAGGAGAGTATGTGTTGATAAACAAAGTGGAGTTTTCAAAGCGCTGGAATTTAGGAGAGTATGTGTTGATAAACAAAGTGGAGTTTCCAAAGCTTTGGAATTTAGGAGAGTAAACAAAGTGGAGTTTCCAAAAAATGATTTTTCTTAATAGTATTCCTTAGATTTTCTTAAAATTCATTCATAATCGGCACTCATTTACCGGCATTAGCCAGTGTTTAGTTTTTTTCTTAAAATTAATACTCACTTTTAATCTCTTCACACCTATCGCAGCATTCACCCTCCTTACGAACGAGCTGCGTTCCATATGGACAGGGCAGAGTGGTGTTGCAGAGCGTCTTAGCGCAGCTAAGTCTTCCCCCGTGGCATTTACACAGAGTGCACGAGTTGAGCGTCCACGACTGGCCCTCCTGCCTGGCACAAAAATTACAATTAGATCAAAACAAACAAAAAACAAGAGAAAAAATAGTATTTTTTCCCTTGTTCTTTGTTTCTTGTATAATATAATAATAGTGAATTATTCATTAAAATAATTACTCGCCTTATAAGTGACTCCATTGAAAGTACAAGTCGAGATGACCTCTTCCACAGCCGGTGCGACGCACTCCTTGCAGCAACCCTTCGTTTTCACCTTCTGCAGATCGGTGGGACAGTCGAGGACGGGGCACGTCCTCCTCTCGCAGATGGACGTCTGGTTGACGCATTTGCACCTGGTGCACTGGTCCACGTGCACCGTCTCTCCTTCCTTGCGGACGCGTTTTTGCAGCAGGCAGAAGCCGGGGGCTTGAAGGGGGCTGTTGACGCCCCGACACCTCGGGCAGCACTCGCTCGGGTCGTGGACGCGGTCCTCCTTGGCGCACTGCAGGACGGGACAGGCTGTTTTCGTACAGGTCATCTTCCGGGACTTGCAGCTGCACTTGACGCACAGGTCGCCGGAAGTTATGTCCCTGTCGTCGCTAGCCACTTGACCATTTAGATGGCATTCTATAAGAAGAATTAAAATATTTAAAAACAAAATATATCTAACATTGATTGATGCCCTTTTGTTCCGCCGGTGCTTAATCACAATTAATCGCGATTAAGTCTAAAAAAATTAACTTGCACGATTAAGATAACATAAAAACGTCCGATATTTAATCAGCACTTAATCTGTAAGGTATGAAGTTATTTGAAAGTTAAATACATTTTTCACATTGCACCAAATATTTCACACTATAGAAAAACAATATTTGTGTTGTGTTTTCATTACTCGATATTCTGTTTCTCTTTAAAAATTAGTTAATTACAAGAATCTAACATTCGTGAATAATTACCGGGACACATGGGACAGCATTTCCCCGGTGGTGGATCGAGAGGATCGTCGCAGGGCACGTGGCACTTCATTTCCGATTTAGTGATAACCCCCGCTTGACATTTAATCACATTGCAGGGTCTTCCCGGCTCCGTCCACTCCGTTCCGCTCTGGTGATGCACACCGTTGTAGTAACATCCTATAAGAATCTTTATTAACAGATTTATACAAAATAAAAAAAAAATAATTAAAATTACAAAATAAAATAATTAATTTATATCTGTTAATTGACAATTGATCTGTTGTTGTGTTCCGTCTTTATAATATTATTTAATTACAAATTAATTATTTTAATACATTCATTAAAAACAATCTTGTATTTTCAAAATTAATTACCCTGGCACTTGTTGCAACAGTCGTCTTTCGTTTTGTCGATTACCATATGGCACCCTTCGAGGTTTGGACAAGTTTGGAAATGGTAGCATTCGACCAACCCATTCTAAAGCAATAATAAAAACAATAACAATACGCAAAAAATAGTATTTTTTTAGTGAAATATAAAAACAATATTAACTTATTGGCGATTGAGACTTTCTCTAAGGGGTGATTTTTCTGCGGTTCTGCAATTTGGTTTTAAAATGTTAAGTTTTTGATACTATCACAATGTAAAAAGACATGCATTTTTAACCCCCCCCCCCCCAAAAAAAAAAAAAAAAAAATACTGATTCGTAGGAAAAAATAATTTACAAACTCATGGGATTAGTAGTAATATATAACTAATATAGAAAATGGAATATTGCGCAAGTAAAATTACTTCCCCGCAAGTTTATATACTTTGGAATAATTTTTATATAAGCCGGAATATAAAATTATTCAAAAGTATAGAAACTCGTGGGAAAGTGTTTGACATATTTGATAAATTTGATAAATAAAAAATGTGAATGAATAGAGCAGGGATATACAGTGAAAATTATTTATGTAGATTATTTTAATTATTATTAATTTTGCATTCTATTTATTATATTTTACTTTTGTTATATATATATATATATATCTTTATTCAGACTATATAGATAATTTTAACAATATAACAATATAAATAATAACAATACATGTAGGTGTTAGTCTGTCTGGGCTATCGACCAGAGGTCTTTCTGCCCTGTCGTGAATTTATGATGAAGTTAAAGAAAAATCTATGCTAGCTAGCTGAACTGAGGACCTTACAATTTCGTCCAAAAGGCTTTTTCAAAGAAATCATCCCTTAAGTGTTTAACACCAATATTATGTAAAAAAGAAATTTTTTGATTAATTTTTTCATCAATATGAAGGATAATTTCGATGAAAGTTTAAACTTGTCGAAGAAAATAATCATATTTTGGTGAAACAAAACAATTCTATAAAGAATGTTCTGCTAATTTTTGGAAATAGCTTAACCTTAGATTGCTGAGACTAAAATATGAATACAAAAATTAATAAAAATATATTTTATTGATAATAATCGAATGTTCCATTCGATTTGAATAAAATTTACTGTGTTTCTCGCCGGGGGGTATCCCTTAGGTATCCGCGCTTGGACGAAATTGCATCGTCCCGCTGAACTGTCCTGATGATTTGCGCAAATGAATTGATGAATGGTGATTGTAGGATGTTTGTATTTAGGAAGGATATTAGGGTTACGGGGAATACAGAATTTTGTAAGAAGGGGTAGATTATCAGAATTATTGGCAAATTTTTTACTTAAGGCTAATATACGCTGGGATATGGGTGGATTCATAAAGGTATTCGTTGGAGGGATTGTTTACTTTTGTTATTTACGTTTATTTTCTCTGGTATTGAGAAAATGTACGAATATTATTATTATTATTATGTAAAAAAATCTATAAAAATTCATTAAATTCTAACTTACATAAAGGTCTAAATAGATGGGTGACAAACTATTAATAAAATTCATCTTAAAAATAATCAAACAAATTAATATAAATTCAGTGGTGTATTCTCGGTGCGGGTATCAGATACTCGCGTGAGGAGCGAAAGAGGGGGGGGGAGGACGCCTCGTTTCCGCGTTCGATTGTGATTTCCTGTTGTGAAAAAAGAAAACGCGCATTATTCTAACAACAGAAAAAAATAGCGGCTGCCGCAAATGTGATAAATTTTGCGGCTCGCATACACGCATGTTTATTTTTCTCTCTATTGTTCAATGAAATCCGCAAAACCGCAATCGCTTTCGCCAGAATTGAATGAATGAGTGCTTATCTGGCGTTCGCTTTAAATGATTATTCAATGGGTTACTTGTGAATAGTATTAGAATTAAAAAAAAACGGAAATGAGTGTTTTCTTTATTACTTAGAATTAATCCAAATTATTCTAGGAGAAATTATAAAAACAGTACATTTGTAAATAGTATCACAATTAAAAAAAAAAGAAAATTAGGTTTTGTGTTTTTTTTTTCTTCTTCAGAATGAACTAAACTTATTCTAGGAGAACTTGCTAAAATAATAGTATTTTATTTGAATCGACAAATCAGTGTCTGCCATTTATCTCATAAAAATTATTTCATGTAAATGAAATAATTCTTCTTCAGAATGAACTAAACTTATCCTAGAAGAACTTGCTAAAATAATAGTATTTTATTTGAATCGATAAATCAGTGTCTGTCATTTATCTCATGAATATAATTTCATGTAAATGAATGACACGTGTAGTCATTGATGAGTTTTCGGCCGAAACGTTGGAAAAGGTGTGCAAAAATTTGACTTTCAGAATGGACCACGAGGAACGTAATTGGGGACAACATTTACATGAAATAATCCTTATGAAGTAAATGGCAGATTTGTCGATATTGTCTCCCAAGACAACTTGTCCCTGTAGACATGTGACTTACCCTCACAAAAATAGTCTAGTGGAGTCAAATAGCACGATCTTGGTGGCTAACTGACTTACAGAATAGCCCTGATTATGTAATTGATTAATCAATTAATTATTAATTAAATCAGAACCACAATAAAATACGATCCCACGCGCGAAATCTTATTGTGCGCGATGCGACCGCAATATAAATCACCACAACAGCACGTGTCTCATCCGTCCGTCAGTCCGTGGCTTCTTCACGCGCCCATCTCGTTTCTAGGAAAAACGCGAAACGCGAACCGCATAGCTCGCGTCTCGCGGACTCGTACTAGGAAATTGTTTTACGACCGTTATATGAGCTATTCAAACATTACATTTCATTTTTTTATGTGTTTCGTTTCAAATGCCATTAAATTATGTCGAAAATGTTAATTACACGTTGCTTTAGAAAGAATTCCATTCTATTTTTTTTTTGCTTTCGTTTCTAGTCGCGAATTCTTGTTTGCTGGCGCTACAGTTTCGTTATTCCAGTTGGAAATGAAAAAAAAAAAAAGAAATACCTTGCAAATGCAGGAATAGCACTTTTGCTTGTCGATCCCGTCCACTGCTATCGTCTCACCCTCATTGATGCACTTAGCCCGATGTCCAACTGCAACAACAACAACAACAAAATATTAATCCCGGGTTTTGTAATATCTACTATTAACTTGGTTGTGAAGTTAGCCAGCGAGCCTCCATTGGATTAAATCTCTAATCAACTAGACCTTATAGAACTGATTGACTAGAGGCTTAATCCAGGGGTTTAAACTGGAGTTAAATCTCTAGTAAACTAGATATTACAAAAACAAAATCTCTAGTTGACTAGAAGTTTAAATAATTCAGGAGATTAAACCTCTAAACCTCTGATCAACTAGACATTATAAAATTAGTCTAGTTGTTTAGAGATTTAACTACAGCCCATTAAAGCCTGATCTAGTTGATTACAATTTTAATTGAGGAAATGAAACCTAGAGTTAAATCTCTAATCAACTTGACCAGCTCTATAATAATAAATAATAATATAATAATAAATAATAATATAATAATAAATAATATAATAATAAATAATATAATAATAAATAATATAATCTCCTGAATTATTTAAACTTCTAGTCAATTAGAGATTTTGTTTTTATAATATCTAGTTGACTAGAGACTTAACTCGAATTTAATCCCTTGGATTAAACCTCTAGTCAACCAGTTTTATAAGGTCTAGAAGTTTAAATAATTCAGGAGATTAAACCTCTGATCAATTAGACATTTTAAAACTGATCTAGTTGATTGCAATTTTAATTGAGGATTAATTAATTAACCTAGAGTTAAATCTCTAGTGAACTAGATATTATAGAGCTGGTCAAGTTGATTAGAGGTTTAATCTCCTGAATTATTTAAACTTCTGGTCAACTAGAGATTTTGTTTTTATAATATCTAGTTTACTAGAGACTTAACTCCAGTTTAATCCCCTGGATTAAACCTCCAGTCAACCAGTTTTATAAACCTGAAATTAAACCTCTATTCAACTAGACATTATAAAATTAGTTTAGTTGTCTAGAGGTGTAACTCCAGCCCATTAAAGCCGGAGTTAAACCATAGTGAACTGGACATAAAGTTGGTAAATTAAACCTGAAGTTAAACCACCAGTCAACTAAACATTATAGAATTGTTCTAATTGAGTAAAGGATTAATTTTGAGTTGAACCTCTTTTTAACTAGACATCATAAAACTAGGTTAGTTGACTAGAGGTTTAATCCAAGGGATTAACCTAGAGTTAAACCTCTAGGTTTAATCCAAGGGATTAACCTGGAGTTAAACCTCCAGGTTTAATCCAAGGGATTAACCTGGAGTTAAACCCCTAGGTTTAATCTAAGGGATTAACCTGGAGTTAAACCTCTAGGTTTAATCCAAGGGATTAACCTGGAGTTAAACCTCTAGGTTTAATCCAAGGGATTAACCTGGAGTTAAACCTCTAGGTTTAATCCAAGGGATTAACCTGGAGTTAAACCTCTAGTCAACTAGTAGTTAAAATGTGGAGTTAAGTATCTATTCAACTAGAC
This sequence comes from Philonthus spinipes, assembly GCA_963082785.1. NCBI lineage: Eukaryota > Metazoa > Arthropoda > Insecta > Coleoptera > Staphylinidae > Philonthus > Philonthus spinipes. The sequence continues at coordinate 2,456,022 of OY720316.1, forward strand.
ATTATTAAACTAGTCTATTCAGGGGATTAAACCTTGAGTTAAACCTCTGTATAGGAGAAAGTGGCGACGAAGTCGGCAAACCTTGATAAGTCAAGAGGGACACTTCTCGATGTAATTCCTCTTTCTTCCCGGTCTGGCCAGACTGAAGTGGACTGTATTTTGGATTATTCTTAATTTCACACACTACTTAATATTAAAACAATAGAAAACGAAAACGTGTCGTTTCGCGCAGAAGTCCGCGTAAAGTATCCCAATGAAAAATAAAAAGGTTTACCAACACAATTCCGAAATTAACTATATATGGCGTGAAATTTAAACTATTTACGTAATTAAGATTCAATTTACGACACAACAAAATAAGTGATTTTAAATAGATAAATACACAACTTGTGTTGAATAAACAAATAAAATAAATTAATGAATTCCGAACACTCTGGTTTTATTAATATTAATCAGAACAAAATCTCTTATAACAAGCGAGACCCCGTGATGAGACACGAATTGTACCCTGTATAAGGAAGGTGGGTTTAGTTTTCTTGATAACTTATCCAAAAAAGTTCTACTGGATCTGCCCTTGGGTTACTTTTATTTCGTAAGATACGCAAGTGTGGCACATTACAGCTTACACCTTGTACAAATAATAATTGGAATAAAATTTGCGCGAGCCGCTGAATGGTAAAACTCGTATTGTTTGCGCGAAAGGGTTATCGTTAGAACAAATCGTTTTGCAGGTGTTTCGAACGCAAGTACCGCGGCATACAAGTACCTGTAGGTGTGTGTGTGCGAAAGAGAGAAAATCCGAATATATTTGTGCGTGAAAGAAAGAGAGCTCAAATACGTGTGTGAGAGATAGAGAATTCGCATGTGTGTGTGTTTGTATATGTTGCACAAGAGAATCCCAATCTCAAGAGATGTACTCACAATCGAACGCCCTTGAGGAATCCGCGCGAAGGTCACATCGTAATACGTTCGTTTCGCTCCTTTTCAACCTTTTAGACATTAGAACCACAATAAACATTGCGACTGGTTTAAGAAACAATTTTGAACTAATTTGAATGGACGGGGATGAAGAGGTCAACGATCAAAAAGCCTGTGGTACGGTTTTTTGTTGTTCGCTAAGCGAAAAAAACTTTCAAAAAGCTTTTCAACTTCGATTACTTTGGATAACCCTACACCGAAAGGTAAATGGGTCAATGAATAAAAAAAAAAACTAGTTTGGATTACAGGAAATTAAGACAAGGAAAAAAAAACATCGTGATTATTTTCTTCTAAATTACAAGTTTAGAATCTTCTAAAAAAAAACATCGTGATTATTTTCTTCTAAATTACAAGTTTAGAATCTTCTAGATGAGAAAATTAGCTTCTTCTAGATTAGAATTATATAAATAAATCTTCAATTGCGATTCAAGTATATGCAATAAAGAGCTAGATTGATGTTTTAGGAAATTTTCTTAAATGAAATGAATTAAAAGTTGTGGTAAACCTTCACTCAAAGTTAAGTCATTAGAAAGTAAACATTTCTATAATGATTTATTGACGTAAACGGTAATTATTATTTTATGGCTTTTGTTGTAAACCGTTTAAAATAATGAGCAGTGGAAAGTTTCCGTTTCGATTCCGCTGTAATAAAATATGTATATACAGGATGACCCATATTTTTTTGTATCCCGAAACGGAATAATTTCATTGGGTCAGCGTGACGAGTCAACGATATTGCGTAACGCACGTTGGCTTTCTGCGTTTGTGAGTGAGTGTGTATAACAAAGCACAGTTATAGCGGGTGCTTTGGTGATGTCCAAGGCCTTCCGTTTTGTTCAAGGATACGTGGACTTTTGTATAGTCGCGCCAATGGAACTTGGCCGATTCGTATGACCGGGTTAAGTTCATCAACCTCCTCCCTTCCCGCAATTTCTCACGCCGAGCGCTCCATTCTTTCTTTATCAGCAAATTGCATTGTTCTACACTTTCCCGCAGGTCTACACCAGTATTTTCTTATCCAAACCAAACGTAGTAATCAGTTTCGAGAATGAATTAAAATCAATAACTCGTAAATGTTTAACAAAATGTTCAACTAGTGATGGCTATTTCGGTCTTTCAGACCTTGTCACATCTGTAATGCCTCGATAAAGGTTGTTGACGATGGCACTTGTAAGTATAAGTATATAACTCAAAAAAGAACAAAAATCAATAACTCAAAAACAATCAAAGATATGAAAATTTTATTCCATCCTTTTTTTCCACCTTTCAAAATCCCACCCTACACCACATCCAAGTTAGCGAGCGACCCTAAGAAAAATCCGTCACCTTAAATTCCTTATACAATCCTTCGAATCAACTCCTCTATGATACTATCCTCATAATCCCATTTGAGCAATGCCTGTAAATTTTGTAAAAAGACATAAAAATATCTCTTGCTGTCTAATATTGATTTAAAATTAATTCTCATTGTCTGATTTTGACTTAGAAGTTGCATAATATTGACTTTAAACTCGTTCTCATTGCTTGATTTTGACTTGAACATAAGAAATTGTTTTTAACAAACAGAAAAGAGTCTTATCACGAAACATGATAAGACTCATTTCTGTTGTTGCAATTGTCTTTACTTTCTAACGACTTAACTCTGAGTGAAGGTTTGCCAGAACATTTGATTCATTTCAACAGAAAAGAAAGAGTCTTTTATCACGAAACACATACATACACGTTTCGATCACAGGCAGCGTTCATTCATTCCGCGCGCCAACCGAAAAATTATCAACAGATAAGCGCCCGTATTTTTTCGTATTTATCCCCAAGACCGGATCAATCAATGGAACGCTTATTTTTCGGTTCAAAACGCGAACTGCGGGCAAGTCTTATCTTGTATCTATTTACCCGTCCACTTGCTGGAAATGCGAAAATTATCGTTTCGATGTTTGTATACTCGTCGAACGTCAAGGGGATTTTAAGTTTTACAAATATACGTGTATCTAGTCTTGTTTTTTTTTTTTTGTGGTTTCTTTTAAAAGTGAAAATTAATAGATAAATTGATAACGCCGGATTAAAAATGAAACCAAAGAGAAAAGGGCATGATAGCAATATTTGTTTTGAGTATTTTTTTTATAGTTTATATATTTTTTCCACATCCTTCATATTCAGACTTTTAAGTGAAAATCAATGAGAATGAGTTTAAAGTCAATATTAGACAGAAACAAAAATACATTTAAGTTAAACTCAGATAATGAGAATGACTAGGAAAATTTCTGGCAATGATCAATAAAATTCGATCAATCCCTTTTCTTTTCAACTGCAAAAAATTGATCATTGCTAGAAATTTTCCTTGTTTAATTTCATTGTAATTTAAATAACTACAAATGTGTGAATCATCTTCGTTTCATTTTATTTAATTTAATGAGAATGAATTTAAAGACAATATTAGAAAACAATAAAAGGACTTACAAGTCAAAATTAGGCAATGAACATTATTTTAAATTAAATAGTAAGAAAAAAGGGACTTTTTATTCAAAATCATGCAATGAGAATGAGCTTAAAGTTTATATTAGACAACAAAAAAGACTTATATGACAAAATCAAGCAATGAGAATGAGTTTAAAGTCAATATTAGGCAGAAAAAAAACATTTAAGTTAAACTCAGATAATGAGAATGAATTTAAAGTCAATATTAGAAAACAAAACAAAAGGACTTACAAGTCAAAATTAGGCAATGAACATTATTTAAAATTAAATAGTAAGAAAAAAAGGGACTTTTAATTCAAAATCAGGCAATGAGAATGAGCTTAAAGTTTATATTAGACAATAAAACAGACTTATATGACAAAATTAAGCAATGAGAATGAGTTTAAAGTCAATATTAGGCAGAAAAAAAAAACATTTAAGTTAAACTCAAATAATGAGAATGAATTTAAAGACAATATTAGAAAACAAAAAAAGGACTTACAAGTCAAAATTAGGCAATGAACATTATTTTAAATTAAATAGTAAGAAAAAAAGGGACTTTTTATTCAAAATCAGGCAATGAGAATGAGCTTAAAGTTTATATTAGACAACAAAACAGACTTATATGACAAAATTAAGCAATGAGAATGAGTTTAAAATTAATATTATGCAACAAAATAAACTTTTAAGTCAAAATCACGCAATGAAAATGAGTTTAAAGTCAATATTAGACAACAAAGGGACTTTTAAGTCAATTTCAGGAAAAACAAATAAAGAGTTTAAAGTAAACATTAGGCAACACTAATTCTTGCTAAAATGCTTCCACTACATCTGTTATCGTCGTTTTTCCCCAAGCGAGGATAACACATCTAATATTTTAAATATTTATTATTTTATTTAGTCTTAGGGCCGTTTTACACACACAAGAATTCTCGCATAAATTCATAATATAATTATATATAGAAAAATATTATAAGTTTGCGCATGTGTATTACAGCGATTTTAATAATATATTTCTTGCGAGAATTCTCGCGAGAAATATATTGAATATGTTCAAAATAATCTAGAAAAGAATTATATAAAACAGTCTCCCAATAATGTTAAGCAATAGCATACTACATAATGGCGCGTCTGCTTGTATTGGACGACTGTAAAAACAATCTGCTTTGCTTATTTCCACAATAATTATTTGCTGTGTAAAACAGGAAAAATATTTGTATATATATAATTATAGCAAAACTTTTATATATAATTCTCGCACAACTTTCTGCGAGAATTCTTGTGTGTGTAAAACGGCCCTTATATAACATCGTTATATGTTCCTCTCTACTTCTCAGTGTGAGGTGTTAAATATTTAACGTTTCTGTATTGTAACAATATTTTAAATTAATGTTTTGTTGTGAGTTACGTGAAGAGATTCGAATAATTAAAAATAAAACACTTTGAATTCAAAATTAAACCACCTTCGAGGGGGTGTACCGCGAGTCTCGAGCATTAGCTCCATAGAAAACCTATTATTGCTCCTTGATTGTTGCAACAACTGTAAATTAGTGTAAAATATACGTGTGAACTTCTTTTAATGTGTTTAAAAAAATATATTATTACTAATGGTTTAAATTATTTTAATTCATAAATAATACCTCCAGCATTACCATTTACAATACATTAAAATAATTATGCGTAATGTAAGAGAATATATAATAAGTTCCACACCTAAAAAAAAAGAAACTCGAATCCATAGGCTAAACACACACACACACACACACACACACACACACACATATATACATACACACACACACACATATATATATATATATATATATACACACACACACACTAGCATGTGTAAAGTGAGAGGGAAAGAGAGGCAACAATGCTTATTACAATTTCAATTTTTAAAAAATAAACGCGCGTCCGTGGGCCGTAAATATATTTAACTATTTATTTATTTATAAGGCCGCCTGAATTGGAATAATTTATTTATTATTATTAAAGCGTTTATTTCATCGCGCTGTTAAATGTTAATGCGCGCGCCCGTTTTTTCATCTCTCTCTTGATCTCTCACATGATTCCACTAACAACCCACCAAGGCTGATACTCGCTTAGTTAAGGTTTATAATAGTAAATAATAAATAATAATCGTAATGAATATTCCGATTTTATTAGCATAATATAATAATAACGCAAACCCGCGTGGAGCAGAACTAAATACCACATGGTGAGCACGGCGAGCGAGCTTTGTTTCTCCAGGACCATTTGAGTCATTCGATGGTTATAGAATTTTAATTAAGAAAACTTGTGCTACTTTTAAGGGATGTTACGTCATTATTTTCAAAAATTGTGTCGCCTCTAAAAAGCTTTGATTTTCTCCTTCGAGGAACATAAGGAAGCTATATATATATTGTTTCTCTCAAAATCATTAAATTTAATGAATAATTCAAAGGAAATTCAAATCCCGTAGCATCAAATTAACAATCGAACCGGATGTATACATTTGGAAAAGGGAGATGCTTATTATGTTCCATGTTTTATTTTGTTTTGTTTTATTATTAATTTCCTGGCACGTGTTTTGATTCGTTATAATCATATTAGGAAACAATTTATCGCGGCTTAAAAACTAAAAGAGACTTTAGACTAAAGTCAAAATCGGGCAGTAAAGTCAAATATGGGTAATAAACTGTTTAAATCTAGAGAACTTCGTTTTACGTGATTGACAAATCATCATAAATACTAAACACCGTATTGAATAATTTCAATGTAATAGATCTTGATTATTTCGGATTCCAAAAGCGATTCATAACATTTCACCTCTCTTCCCTGCAACACCCATTACGCTTATTATTTAACGATTATTATTTATGGGAAACACGAATGGACATGCACGCGCAGGCCGGTCCCAATTATAAATGGTAAAACAAACAACCGAGAGGTGTGTCGGCGGGTTCTCTCCATCTCGACCGGCAAGAACAGCCGGAGACGAAGAGAAGGCCCATTATTAGGAAGGACCGAAAAGAATTAAAAAAAAAACGAAAAAGAAAGGGAATTAATACATTACGGCGGAGAAGAACGGAATAATCGGAGATGGTGCACACTAAATCATTCCCTAAATGGGCGGACGCGGTTCGAGTTTTCGGACCACCCGGATAAGAAGAACAACAGAGAACCACCGCCGCAAAGGAGCTCGCGCGGAAAGGTGGTTTTATTTTCGAATCTGTTTTTTTTTTTAAGCTATTTGTTTTTTATAAATTCTGATGGACTCCTTAAATGCTGATTGCGATCGTAAAATCTATATCTTGAATAGCATTTTCACTTAGCACTTACAGGACTGTTAAATAGCTAGATATAGTTATCTTGAATAGCTTTTTCATTTAGCACTTTGGTATAAGTATAAATATAGAATAGTGAAGAAAAGTGTAGAAGTATTTCTTTATGTTCAAATTAATCTTCACGCAACTATAACCATATAATATAACAGTTATTCCAATGAAGAGGCTGTTACTAGATGAAACTCCAATATAAAGTACTTTAAATAAAATAATAAAGGGTTGTTTATAGAGGTTATTTGATTTTTTTAACAAATTAAATATTTATTAGTTAATATATATATAGAAAATCTTTATTTCTGAGAGATACATTAAATTACATCACAATATTTACAATTATAAACATTTAGTTAAGAATCAGAAAATGGCTATCAACCATCGGTCTTTCTGCCTATGAGTTATTAAAATATTTAATTTATAAAAAATTATTATTTTATTATATATATATATATATACATATATATCTTTATTTCTGCCGAAGATAATTTTATATATAAAAAAATAACAATATAATTCTTATACTATATTATACGTTGTCCTTAGAAAAGGGCTATCGACCATCGGTGTTTCTGCCTTATTTTAATTATATTTATATCAAAAATAGATATAGATTATTTATTTAGAAATTTTTTACCTACCTTTGACCTTATAAAACAATCCAAATTATATTCCAGTTTAGTGACGATCTAAATATACAATTAACAACGTAAAAGGATATTTATTTATTCCTAACAGACAATAAATCCAATTATCTTAAATTCTCTCATTTAAAAATATAGTTTTAAATCTTCTGTAAATAAAAGTACTTTTTATTAATTAAGTTCTCACTTAACCCGTGGTGAAATATACTTAAATCGATATATATATTATTTTAAATAAAACTCTTGGTTTGTTTCACTATTTATATTTTATCTCTCCGACTAGTTTCGACCGTTGGTCATCTTCAGGGAGGAATGTACAGAGATTTTTAAAGCTGTCGGTTTTTATAAAAATAATACAAAGACATCATAAAATAATAAAATACGTCAGGCAACAAGAACGGATGCGATTGGAGAGTGCCAAATGTCCTCGATTAACGGTTTATCCCGTTTTAGCGCCTTACTAATTTCGAGCCCTTCGCGGAGGTTTAAATATCGGCTCTTATTGCCTGAGTATAATATTTTACAATCATTGTTATCAAAAATATGATTATAATCGATACAGTGTTGCGAAAATCCAGTGGAGCATTTTTTATTTATTATTGACTGTCTGTGTTCTTTTAGACGTGTTCTGAAATTTCTTCCCGTTTGTCCTATATATATACAATCACAATCACTGCACTTAATTTCGTACACACCACATTTGTCTAGTTTTTGAACATCATTTTTGTTATTTACAAGAAGTCTGTGTAGGTTGAGTGGGTTTGTCATTATGATATTAAATTCATACCCCTTAAAAGTTTTTGTAATTATTTCCGAAAGATTATTAACGTAATTCATTCTATGCCACTCTTTCTTGGGAGGTTTTATTTTGCAGTAGAAATATTTTTCGTACTGTTTTTTCTTTTTTAGTAAGTTGCTGATAATTTATTTACTGTAACCATTATTGACTGCTATTGTTTTTATTATGTTTAGTTCTGTGTTAAAATTTACTTTTGATTGGAGACCAACAACCATATCAAATATGATACATAGCAGCGGACTGAGATTGGAGCCCTTCTGCTGACTCAATCAACATGTTTGCGATTGTCAAGATTTATTTTTCCATCAAGTCCTTTTGTATAATTTCGTATTAACTTACCTACTGCCAGTGAAGCGGTAGACTTTTCCGTGTGCGAGACGAGGACCAGCAGAATGATCGCCGTCGTGACCCAAAAGTTGGTCCAAGCTCGCGGATCCATGATTTCCACGCTGACTGAAACCGAAGCGAAAAACAGCAATGAGTAACGAAATGAGTTTGTCCAACCACCATTCATCTGGTCTACCGGACATCGTAAGACCAGTGTGTTCCATATACCTTCATGAAGGTGGTTCAATGAATGTTTTGCTGTGTCTATAAGGACCAATAATTATAATACTGAGTAACGTAAAAAAAAACAATTCATGTTAATCAGAAGCAAACAAAACATGTATGAGTTTTACTTCAATTATTTAAAAGTCACGGAAGTTTTAATTAAAAGAATTATTTGTACACACACGTGAATAAGAGATAGAGTAGATAAAAAAGTACACTCGAAAAGTGTTCACAATTTCGCCTTTTTGGCGCTGCCAAAGCCAGCGCGACCAACCATAAGAAAGATTAAGACTATATGACAGTGTAATTGTTTGTTTCAAAATATTGCCATATAATTGACTATCGACCAATGTTATTTTCACATACATTTTGTATTTTCGTCAACATTTACGGATAAAAAGTGCTTATCTATCTTAAAAGTCCCTACATCACTTAACTGTTTTGAATATTGTGAAAGGAAGTGATGAATTCGTGAAGGGTTAGATTAGGGAGTTTTTATTGGGGTTCTAATTAGTTCTATATTTAAGGAAAATTTGTGAAATAGGAAGGAACGTTTTTCTTAGGTCGTTATTTTTTATATTTTAAAAATGGCTGATCCGTCAATAAAGGATTATTATTATTAGGTGTGTATATTAAAATTTGTGGTTCGTGTGTGCGGAATGTTGTTGGCTTTTAAACATCCCGTGTTGTATGTGGAATATAACGAGTGAGGCAATCGGGGCCAAATCATTTCACTCACACCAGAAATCGAACATTAAGAAAAAGAAGAAGAAATTGCCCATATTCGAGGTATTTCCATGGGAAATTTCATTCCGTATAGGCAATTGCCCATATGAATACCCACATATGAGGTATTCGTATGGGTAATTTCGTTCCTTCTTCTCGGATAAAAATTGTGGGAAAGAAAGTTTAGTAGCAACGTTGATTATTGCGTTAATTATTATCATCATCATCCTTGTATGCGTGTGCTGTTTGTGTGCATGAAAATATGCTCTACGTATATGTCGGGAATAACAATACTTATTTCGTAACCTTCGTGCTCTCCCCTTCTACTGGAAAAGACGGCCGCGCGCACGAGGAAGTACTCGCAAAAGTATGTCGCACACACACACGAAACGAACGAAAAAGAAAACCCGTCCCGCGGTTTTCGTTTTCTTCCCAAACCAACCTTTATTCATTTTATCCTTATTATCCTCGACGGGGACGATTCACCGTCGTCGTCGTCGCCTACAGTTAATCCACGTCTGGCGATTTTCTTCTCCCACAACACACACGCACTCAAAATAAGGCTGTTGTTTTTTTTTTCTTAAATTAATAACACGCGGTTTGTCGCTTTTAATTGTAATCCATCGCGTCGGGCACTTTCTTTCCTGCGATTTCCTCGCCCGACGTCTGTTGTTGGGATATTTTCTTTTTTCGATTTAATGAGCGGCAAGGAGAGCGCGGCTAGTCCGAGTTTCTCGGTTCCGCTCGTGTCGTGGACTGGCGAGCGCGCGCTGACCGGACTCGACGGGCAGCGGCGGTGGCGATCGCCATGGCGATGGCGGGGGCTCGCGCTATCACGCGAAAGAGACTTTGGAAAATCAAGTCGATATCTACCGAAGAATATTCTTTATCAACCCGAGGAAAGCAAAAGAAGAAGACCCAAAAACCACCTCAATCGTAACATAAACATTAAAACAACATTAAACATCAATGTTACGTAAACATTAAAGCAGCATCAGATATTAATGTTCTACTATAATTAAATTCTAATATTCATCTAATTTTCTGGTTTTTCAGTACGTAGCAAGTCAGACATCTTGAAATTTAATTTTCATGAAAAAATACATTATTATTAAAAATCAATTAAATTACAACTAACAGAACAGGTTTTCCTGTGCGGGTGATGCATTTCGAAGACGCTGAAAATGTACTAAGGAAAATAGATTTACAATCTAGGATTATTGAGAGTTCATAACCCCCAACCAATACAAAAAAAATACGCTTGTTCAGTAAATCCGTATTGAAGCACAACAATTACCTCATTTTTACTGCTTCAAATTGATCAATTTCTTCGCTCCTTTTTCTTGAAATCAATTTTACACGCTGCAAAAACTAATAAAACTGAATTTAATAACAAACAACACAAAAATTACTTACCTAATCTTTCTTTCTTTCTTAATCTACCCGTATTGGGTGTCGAGGACTTACCTAATTTACTGTCTTTAATTTGTTGATTCCAATATGGCGGATAATATATTTAGAATTTTAATTTCGCGTCATGAATCGCCGATTGATTGTATATATATAATCGATGTCCCCTTTTACCAATTGGTATCGGGGTTCCGATTGATTGTTACATATTTTAGTTACTTAATTATTACTTTTGTTTTTTTTTTTGACAAATAATTAGCAATTTTTTTTTAATTTTGGGAAAGACATTATTAATTATGAAAACTGTGAGATAGGAATCCCAATTTCTGAAATACAAGCTCATACTCAATATTGATAGATATATATTTATTTATAAATTTGTGTATCTATCAATCACTCTTATCGCATTCTATGAAAAGTTAAAACTTTCTATTACCATTTTCATCATCCTCATTGATTCCGAAAACAATAATTAAACGTGATATCAAAATCGTGTTGAAGCAATATAAAAATTTTTTATTTAATTTTGAGTGAACCACATAAAAAAAGGATATTTCCTTCAAATGGTCGCCATTTTGTGCAATTCGGACAAATTCGCACGAACTAAATTCCTTGAATCCTATTCAATCCATCGAATTTCATTTAGTTTATAAAAAAACTTATTTCATTTTTAGTAAGAGCGGCGCTAAATTTAGAGAAAAAAAACAAATTACGTGATGATTACGGCGGCCATTTTGAACGAATGCATTAATAACACGGTATTTATTAATGCATTCATTCAAAATGGTCACCGTAATCATCACGTCATTTGTTTTTGAACGAATGCATTAATAAATACTAGTGATGGGCAAAGTCGATCTTTTATTATTTCTAAATTCAATATATTATAATTTTATGAGTGTTACTTATTATAAATATATCAGAAATAACTTCCCATTTATTAATAAACATAAATTTGAAGTTACTTTTTCGTTTTAAATACTTAAAATGCCACATTTAGTAATAATCGATTACTAATATTATTTGATTTTGCCCAACACTAATAAATACCGTGTTATTAATGCATTCGTTCAAAATGGCCGCCGTAATCATCAAGTAATTTGTTTCTTTTTTTTTTCACGCATATCTTTTTATACAATGATCACAAATAAAAGAAACGACAATTCAAAACATCTTTAGTCTATCACTTTTACATCTACTGCAATTAAACTCCAACGTTGGTGTATTTTTCTGGTTACCCAGAACGAACGCCTCCACAAGCAGCAAGTCGGACATCTTGAAATTAAATTTTCTTAAAACAATACATTAAATTACAAACCCTCTTCTGTTGGTTTGTTCTCGATGCTTTTCGAAGTCTCTGAAGACGTACCGCGGTAAAGAAACTTACAATCAGGGATTATTAAGTTGATAACCCCCAACCAATACAAACAAAATGGCGCTTGTTCGGCCAACCCGTATCCGAATATTTTAACAAATACAATAATTACCTTCTCTTAATTGCTTCGAATCCACCCATTCTTTCGTTTCGCTTTCTTGAAATCAATTTTACACTCCGCACAAACCAATAAAAAGTAATTCAACTTTTTCTACGACGAAGAACTCTCGTTCGGATTCTGACGTCTCGTAAACAAACAATTGCGCCAACCAACTGAAATTCAAACGAAAAAAAAAAACTTCAAAAAAAAAGATCGGAATTCAATGAGAACGAGATTTACTGAATTTAATAACAAAAATTTACTTAATTAAGTAATTTTAAATTTGTTTTGGTAATTCCAATATGGCGGATAATAGATTTAAATTTTCAATTCACAATCACCCGGGAACGAGAACCTCTGTTTATATAAAAACGTGCGTCTGCGTATTGTTACTTTTTACAAATAATCTTAATTCCAATTCCAGCAATTAAGATTATTTGTATTTTTAATTTAATCAGAATTCTGATTTAAATCTAGCTGATACACATTCTATGACTTCGTTTGTCAACGCGACGCCAAGATGGCGGTCGTTTAATTTTTTCAAATTGTATCAACAATAAGGGTCAATTAACAAAACAAGAAGGAAACAAAAACGAGAAAAATGAATCGTAGGACTTACGGCCGATTCATAATCGTCTGGTAATGGAACAAAAACGGATCACATGCACAAATGCCATAAGGTCCCTTCCCGGACGATTGCGAATGGATGCACGTAAATCCTATGATTTACCTTTCTCGTTTCGTTCAGTCTTCATTTCCGGGCGTTCACAATCGCCCGGAAATGAAAACTGAACGAAACCTTGAACGAAGTCCTTGCCTGTATTCATTTACAATCGCGCTTTGCGAACTTTCTGTATACGATTCGTTTGCGATTGTGAATTGGCTCTAAATTACACACTTTTAAATTGAATTATAAGAATATAATAACAAATACTGACTGCAACCTTTTTTGTTGTTGCGTGTATTAAAACGAGATTTATTTGAAAACTTACCCGATTTAAATGCAGAACGATCTATTTTCAATGGCGGCTATAATTTTGTGCAAGGGTACCTTAAGTTGTATAACTTAAAAATCCATTATCTATTAATTTTCTATGTTTGTGATTTACAAAATCATAAGCAATTATTTATTACACTATTTTATGTAGAGCGATTTTTTTTTTAATTTTAATTACCCTGTAATTAGTGTTGGAAAATATATGTATATATATATATATATATATATATAATCTAAAATCCCCATCTACCATAATGGTAGTGTAGGGGTGACTGTTGGATAATAAATAAATAAATTTCTTTTCAATAATTGTAGATATAATTTCCGATATAAATTATATTATAAAAATGGATTTAAATCCATAGATATAATATAGAACATATATTATATCTATGGATTAAATTAATTTCATTTTTATAACATAAATTATTTACAAAATAATATAATAGATTATAATAAGATATATTACCCTACACCCAATGACCCCTTTGGTCATTGAATATATATATATATATATATATATATATATATAATTTTATATATATATATATAATAAGGTATATATTATTTAGTTAGACATTAACAAATTTAATTATAGGTGAGTTCTTATTTGCTACTGATATCGGAAATTATCAAAAATTATTGAAAAGAAAAAAATGCTTATGATTTTGTAAATCACAAACATAGAAAATTAAAGATCACAAAATACTAGGTACTGTAATAAAAATATCTATATATATCTATTAATTTTCTATGAATACAACATCTATGGAAATTGAGGTTATGTTATACATGGATTGTCAGATAAACAACTTGATCCTGTGATTAAATAGTGTTTTTTCCTGAATAATTCAATCATACAAGTGTTAATTATAAAATAGCGTTTAAATGAATCCTAATTGATCAAATAAAAATCAGTTGAGAGGATGATGAACCAGCAGGACGGTTTCCCAACGGAGCTCTGCGTGAAACCGCTGGCCCTGATTGGCTTCAGCGGGCTGGACACGAGGAACAACGCCGTCCACAAGTCCATCTGGGAGACGTTCTCGGGGAACAAGCGCGCGGAGACGGTTACGGTGAATTACAAGCTCATCGACAATGCCTATGAGTTTCCGGTCGTCAAACCGAAGAGGAACTCCTACGAGTGGTATATCCCGAAGGGGATACTCAAGCGGAACTGGATCGACAAGCACTTGAATAGGATCCCTTCGGTGATTGTGATTTTTTACGAGTTGGATTGGGACGATGCGCAATGGAGCGAGAAGATGATCGAGTGTGCGTCTAGGGTGCAATCTATGAGGTAAGGAATTATAAATATATATATTTGATGTACAAGCCAGGACGAGTATCCTCTTCTTTTGAAGAAAGTCCTGGAAATTGTTGTTTCTTGTGTGCATCTTAGGTTTAGAATGTCTTTGTAGCTGAATCTATTTTAAAAAAAATAATAATCAGACATAATGTGTGAATGCTTTAGCCGATTTTTAAATATTTTAGGGTTGCGCTGGAAGGTAGAAACACAAAGATATGTGTTGTTCTAATCCAGAGTAAACCGCCGATGCCGAGCGATGATCCCGTTTCGGCAGAACGGGCCGTCGCACTGTGTTCGAGCTGCGAGCTCAACTCGAAAGCCCTGTTCATCCTCCCCCACGGAGATTATCTTGCGGGGTATGCCAGTCGATTGGAGACCGCCTTTTACGATTTAAGTCAGAATTATTACCACGCGGAGGCCAGGCATGTTAAATCCCACAGGGAACACTTGAATAAAAACACCCATCAGAGCCTGTTTGTCCGGCACCAGTTCAAGATGGGCTTCTTGAATGAGCTGAAGAACGACGTGCACACCGCCCATAAGTGAGTATGCTTTCTTACAGGTTTTTTCACATTTCAAAGCACACTTTCTTAATTATGCGCACGCTTTTTGTTAGACATTACACCCACGCTTACAACAACCTCCTAGAAATCCGGATTGTCGACACGAACGCGATGGAAATCCGCACTGTCGCCGGTTTCATCAACTACAAATTATGCCGGCTGATGTTTGCCCTGAATTTACCCCGGGACGCGATCTCCCAGTTCAAAGCCCACAGCGAGAGGTTCAAGAAGCGGCTCGGCTTCCAAGAATTGGCCTTCGAGCATCACGCTTGGATGTCCAAACAGTGAGTATAATGGCTGTTGGGAATAAATTATCGATGCGAGCTAGGAAGTTAGCGCAAAGTATTAAGAAATTTTATGTTGCTTTGTATAGATTCACTGTTTTCGGGGATATTTTCGACGAGGCCGTGAAATCAGGACTACCGGCTGTACAAACGCAACATCCGGGGATTTATTACCAGCTGGCCGTGCAGCATGCAATGCTTAGGAAGAAAGCTTGCGAGGAACTGTGCAGTGTGAGTAATTTTGTTTTTATAAAATTTATTAAATGGAATTCAAATTATTGATCACTGAGGCTTCGACTTCATTACATATTGTGTACGATGATTAATTTCGGTGCAGTATAAATGGTGTAAGACCCGTACACCACCGTTATGGTAGATGGGGATTTTAGATTATATATTTTTATCAGACCCCTACACCACCATTATGGTAGATGGGGATTTTAGATTCTATATATAAATGGTGTGAGCCTTACACCAAATGGTAGACAAGGCAATCGATTATATATAAAAATGGTGTGATTACGTCTAATTGTTGATTTCAGAATGTGGATTCTTATCCAGTTCCGGATCCTCTCGAAGGTATGTCCAACATAGAGTACTACGGACAGCGGCCGTGGAGGCCCGGTAAAATGAACGCAGAGCCGGCCGATCCCCACATAGAAAACAACGGTATAAAAGCTTTGCAGTTCATCGAGAAGAAAGTAAACCACTCGGCTATAATAATCGCTCTGTACGGTTTGGCTGTCGCACAGTTCAAGACTTACAGATGCCCGAGGACTAGGAGACAGTTGATTGTTCAGATGGCCGACGAGTATTATAATTCGGGAGATTACGGGAAAGCGTTAACGTAAGTATGAATAAAGAACCTCAACATCCAATACGGATAAAAGATGATAAGATTAAAAAAGAAGAAAGTCTTGTGCACTCCGATCGTTTAATCCACTACACTGGTTGTAATATAAACAGTTGAATGAATCTACAAAAAGAATTCAATATATCTACTACTTCACTGTATAATTTAAATATTATAAACAAAACTATTTTCAGTTTATTGACGCACATGCTTTGGGATTACCGAACTGAGCGCTGGTGGAACCTCCTGGCTCACATCCTCCGAAAAGCCTTGCAGTGCGCCTACCTAACCGCAAGAATCGACGATTACATCCTCATCTCCCTGGAGCTCCTCAACAAAGACTCGGCCATCGCTCCCGATGACAAAAAACGCGTTTACGAAAACTTAAACCGAATCCTCAAAAAACAACTGCCTGAGAAAGAGCCGGACGCACCGCTCGACACGCAAAACTTATGGGCGGAGAAGATCAAAGATTTCAAAGGGCTCTCCCTGGATTTGAGCAACGTAGTCACTTGCATCGACTGCAAAGCCCGGTTCTTGCAAGAGCGCTATCAGGCCGATGAGAGAGTGATGGTCGAGGTTTACATGAGGAACGTCTCGGACTTTCCGGTCTGTTTCACTGGGATTGTTGTCAATTTGAATGACAGCGTGAAGAGCATGGAGTTGAAGGTCGAGGAGGAGTTTGCCGGAAATCCGAATTTCTCTTTCGGAAAAGATGAAATTAAGAAATACACAATCGAGTTTGTGCCCAGCACGTCACAGATTAATAAAGAACTACAGGTTTGTATTAATTAAAAACATACATTAACATTAGAGGCCAAAAATGGCCTTAAATATGAATAAATTATTAAATATCTTTAAATACATATATTTGCACTGTGTGGAGTTATAAACAACAATATAAAAAAAATATTAGAAATTGATAACCTGAAGATTGTCACACTTTTTCTAGTCACCTCGTACAAGAAAAATTAAAACATTCTTTTGAATAACCTCAAAATTCTCAACTAGTTTTGAATTATTACTTACAAATCTCAAGAAAGTACGATTTTTTTAATATTACCTTTCGGATTTAACATTTCAAGAATTTAGTGCTGTATTTTTTAAGTAAGGCTAAAATTATTCAAGTTTTATTGTGTAATGAATTTTGTTTTATTGCGTTTAGATTTCATCAGTAAATGTGTTTTTGGGAAATATCGATTTGAAATTATCCGGATCGGGCAGCAATAAGAACACGGTCCCGATGGAGCTATTGCACTTCAAGCCCGTCACGAAAGGCACCACGGACTTCGATAACATCAGGCCTGTAATCACTACCGTGATCACCCCGAGGATCTCCAAGTTGAAGATGGCTTTCGAGCACGCGAAGCCCGCTCTAGTTTACGAATGGTACAAAATCGATATGAGCATAACGAACGAGAGGAGTTACGTCGTCACGGATTTGGAGTTCGAAATTACTTTAGTGGACGACGACGGAGTTGATTCAAGTAAGCAATCATTTAAAAATAACACAAAGTGCCATCTTTTGCCTAATTTATAAGTGGCATCGTCAGCAATTTGAGTCTGCTTATAAATTAGGCAAAATATGGCGCTTTGAACAATTACATGAATGATGCTTTCATATTGCTTTTTTTATTCATAGCTGAATTCACTACAACGCACAACGGCCCAACCATGAAACTCCCGATAGTCCGTAAAATGGACGACTTGCATCCGGGGCAGACGCAAGTCGTGCAGCTGTTCATGAAATCGCACAACGAGGGCGATAGAAACATTAAAATTCGGGCGACTTTCAATCTTCTGAGCGATGAGAAGATTCCAAGCCTCACTGAGGAAGTCATTCCCGTGCCGGTCGTTAAACCTTTCGAAATCACAACTAGTTTCATGTCCACACTGTTCGAGGATATCAGTAAGCTGTATGTTGACGAGGATTTTGTCGTGATGCCGGTCATTAATTGTTTGTCACCGTGGCCGATTGTCATTGAGAGTACCCAACTTGAATACGTTAGTAATACTTTTGCAAATTATCAAATTAACCTCTAGAGATTGAAAATAGTGCTTTTCAATCTCTAGAGGTTTATGAATTTTTTTTTTTGGAAATGCGAGACATAAAAAGTCAGAATAGTAAAATAAAAGTCATATAAAAAGTTAAGTTTCATAGTTCCCCCCTTCTCCAAAAAAAAAAAAAAGATATATATATATGTATATAGGTGAAACTTAAAAATAATATTTAATATAAATCGATACTTAATTCGTATTAATTATTATTTTTAGGGAATGAATATGGAAAACAGGGCTAACAAATGTGACATATCCGGTTTGCTGTTGAGTAAAGGGGAGTCTGGAAATGAAATATATTTAGCGAGGACGAATAAACGAAGCGACATTCCTATTACTATTGGTCAGTACTCGATAAAATGGAAGCGGTGAGTTTTATTAAGCCACCCTAAATTACAGTTGATAGAGTATTTTTTAATTAATTTAATAAAGTAGAGCCTTTATACATAGTCTGCAGTAGTCCTGCCTCTACATGCAATGATGCTTGTACTGTATATTCCATCTAACCTAAATCTTACGATGGGAATAGTTAAATACTTCATTTTTGTTTGTTTTTGTCATATTTATTTAGTGAAAATGGTGAGTCTACGTTAAATTGCGTCACGATTCTCGGCCCAACAGTCGACTGGATCCCACTGGACATGGAGATTACGCTGCCCTCGCATGGATTTGTGCGTACACCGATGCTGGTTGAGTACCGTCTCCAGAACAAGTCCTCGCAGATCGTCCATGTTGACATCAGTATCGAGAGCAGCGAGGCGTTCATGTTCGCTGGTTTTAAACAGGTTTGTTTTCAAATAATCGTCAAGGTCGCCACGAAAATAAACAGGAGTGTATTTTAACGTCCCCCTCTGAGTGACACGTGTGAAGCAACATCACTGCGGATCAATTAGTTTACATTCAGTTTAATGGACGTTTGTCAAAACAATTTTTATTTCATTCGATTTATTGTTAAATGTGAAATTACTACAAAAGCAACCCCTACACCACCATTATGAGAGATGGGGATTTTAGATTATATATACAGAGAGGTTTTTTTATCGGTATACATTAGGGGAAGTATATACTTGCAAAAAAACGCCTATAAAATGTATACAAATGAAGAAAAAGCGTCTAGTACAATTCCAACAGTACTAGAGGAGGATAAGACATTTTTCAATAACTCCAGAGCCTACCTCGGTTATGACAATTCTAATAATAATTAACAGGTACACATAAAGGAAATGTATACCGATAAAAAAAGCTCTCTGTATATATATATATATTATTACAAAAGCAGTATGATTTATGCCCGATAGCCAATTGCCAGTTTGAGAGGGTTGCCATAAAATAACGAGGTTGTAATTATATATATATATATATATATATATATATAATCGATGTCCCCTTTTACCAATTGGTTTCAGGGTATGTTGAAATTTGGTAATTTAAATATTTTCAGTTTCAAACATGCGTACTCCCCGAATCTCAAAAACTCCTCAAGTACAACCTGTATCCACTGATTGCGGGCAGGGTGTCCCTTCCGAAATTGGTGCTGAACATTCCAGAAGGCGGCGTCGAGCAACCGGGACTGAGGCAGGAAGAAATGAACGCTTTGTTGGGGAGGTCTTTGCCGTCTCATATTTTTGTGATGGTAAGAAATTTTTAATTGTAATTTGTTGTATATAAAAAAAAATGTTATTTAATTTTATCGGCGTTAACTTCGTGGTAAATTTTCAATATAGTATATAAAGAAAACAAAATTACTTTTTTATACCACTCAAACAATAGTTGACTATTGTTTGAGAATGATTACCGTGTAATCGAAACTAGTCACGATTAATAAAAAATTCAAGTGGGATAAAAAAGTAATTTTGTTTTCCTTATATACTAAAATAATAATGTGTTTGATATTATTTCAGCCGCAAATGAAGAAGAACTGAAGAGCCGTTTGCAAGTGAATGTATGATGAAGAATGAAGATTGTCATGCATTTATTAGGGAGTTATTTATGGTATTTATTAAAATAATAATATGTTACGTATAATGTATATAACTGTTTTTTTTTTCAGCAGTTTTAATTAATTGTTTCTTTTTTATATTATATTTTAAAAAATATATATTACATTACGTTATATTATTATATCAATATTTTTAATAACCAGACAACCAAAAAAAAAAAACGGTTGTGTTTTTAAAACCACAATCCTATACTAGATCAATAGATATCTTGAACAGTTACGTTCTTTTTTTTTTTTCCAGTATAATAGTCTCTAAAAAAGAGAGGGGTTTTGTGGCAATTAAATTGTCTGAAAATCCTCTTCGCGTGTATCTGAACGGAAATAAAAATAGTCCGAGATATAATCGAAAAGGCATCGTGCATCGGCGTGTACGGAACGCGTGTATTACATACATACATAAACCTCGGACCCGAGCTTCTCTCTCATGTGTATGTATGCATGTATGTACATACGCGCGCTTCGATATATATACGCGGACCATTTCATAATAATTCTAAAATTGTCTTGGCTGGGATTTGGCGCTCTCGTAAAAGATTGACCTTCCTGACATACTTTTTAATTTGTTATGCCGCTCGGATTATGGCGATAATAAAAATAGGCACCAAGGAAAGTGTCCGGCGATGAACCAACCTTCGCGGAATAAATAAATGAAAAAATAAGAAGAAGAAGAGTCGAGGAGAAAAAAATAAAACGCGTGCCGATTATTAATAATGTTTTAATTTTACGCGTGCGACAATTTCAAAGCCACGCAAGATAATAATACTCGTTGAAACCGTGATTCTCCCACGCGAAACAAATAAATAATAATATAATATTAAATTTAAAAAAAAAACGTACCGAGCCGTATTGCGTTTAACTAAATAATTTTCTTATACCTAAATTTTCATCTAAGTCTAAAACACACACGTGAATGCGTTTACAGCTTCGTGAAAATAATGGTTTGGATATTTCTTCAAAAGATACATTTTCTAACGTAATTAAACCTCACACTTTATCCCCGATTAAGAACTCTCTTTACGTTCTCCCTTATAACCTCTATTTAACAAAATATTTTGGTAAATATCACTAGTAGCTAGAGGTAATAAGGGAGAACCTTGAGGGAGCCCTAGTTCTGGGATAAGGTGTGACGTTACTTTAGTTTAGAGGATATATTTTTAAGGAAATTGCCCTAGGAGTGACATTTATACAGCCATCCTCCATGTCAAACAGAATCAAACTCCTTTTCAGATCTAAAAAAAAAATGACGAAATGTCTGCCCTAGAAACATGCTGTCTGGTGGTTTAGATGTGAGGATAGATAAGGGTGACAGTCATACCCTTATCTATCCACTATCTGTGTTCAAGGAAGCCGAACCATACTATAAATATATAAATTCGTCGTTATTCCCCGCGGCGGCATTTTTGGTGAATGCGCCGGGTTTTCAATAGTTTTCCTGCTATATGCGTATTCGATAAATTTAGTAGAATTTATCAAAACTTTTTTTATTACAGTTTTGATATAATTTATACAGTAATATATAACATTTCAAATGGATGGGTTTTGAAAACAAATAAATTGGGTAATTTTAAAAGGGATTAAATTATTCGTATCTCGTGTAAACTCGGATCTGAGTTTCCTTTTAGAAAGGAAGTAAAAATATGAAACATGATTAAAATGGAATAATTTGTTATAATTAAAGTAATTTGAAGTTAATAAAGAAATTTACACATCAGGATGCCTTATTTCCAGTTGATGATTTTAGGGCAACGCGTTCTGAATTTGCGAGATTATTTAAAAATGCTAGACGAGTGAAGAAATCGGATATTAATTAAGAAATATGACGGATAGAAGCATCTATGAACTTTAGAAAACAATTATCACAAACAAAATAATTTAAAAAAAGTATCATTCAAAATAAATATATTTAAACATTAAATAATGTTCACCGCCGCGTGAATGCATTCACGTGCGTGTTTCGGAAAGAGAGAGAGATAATTGAGTATAAAATTGGGCCACGTCCGGTTCCGGCGTATTTCTGTCCGGGATTGCTGCGCCGGCAATTAAGCCCCGGAGTGCGGCGTCGGCCAGCAATATCAACTCCACCGGACAGAAGAGGACCTCCTCCCCGAGCTCCACTATAATTAATACAAAACAGGTGTAGTGGCCGTCCGCCGCTTCACACAAAAGTCGCGTGCAATTTCTAGTCCAAGGGCTTACCGAAATACCAACCGTGATGCATACGCAAACACACACACACATTCAGATAATTAAAATTAAAACACTCCACGCTCCACAGACGCCTTTTCTTTCTTAATTAATCAAGGAACCAATTTCTGAAGCGTTTGTGTAACATTCGTTTTATTTTCTGCATTTTTCTTTTTTTTCCCCGAGGCCTACCTACATACATTACGTTTCTTCGATGTAAAAATATACCCCGGATTGCTCAATTTCGAGCGGATTTGGAGTTTTTTCAACTGGCACCAATTCAAAATCGCGTAAAATGTGCACAATTATCGATTTCGTCATTTGAAAACGTCCAGACGGGCACCTGAGGTTTTATTTTATTTTTCTGCTCGCCGGGGGAAAATGGATCATTAAAAAACCGAACGCAATCGACAACGAAGCACACGTTTCATAACATAACGTTTCGAATATGAGTCATTTCATTTTTAGTAAAGAGACCCCCCCCCTCCTCTCAAAGTTTAATAATTGTAAATGCAATGTCTGTATTTTTAATAGAGCAATTGAAATTTTAAGGAATTGCATATGATGTGGCTGCAAATGGGACACAGGATTATAGGCGTAACTAGAATTTATAAATGTTGGGAGGAAGGAGGGAAGTTTTTCTCCTCTCAAACATTTACGGATTCCAAGGGAAGGAAACGAAACCTCCCTTCGTCATCCCAATGTTTTCAGATTTCATTTACGCCTATAATCCTATTAGAATCTGGCATCCTTTTGCAATACTATAAACGCCTCGGAATGCAATAAAAGTCGTTCTAATCTTCACCTCTAAAGCATGCTTTAAAAAAAAAGGATTTAAAAAGCAGTGTTTATTTAATTACGCAACACAACAGCAAACCAGAAGACCGGTAAAACATCGCGTACTCTAAATTTAGTACTACCCGGTGTATATTTGTACTTTGATTCAAAGAGCGAGCGAAAAGAAAAAAAATTAAAAAAGAGAGACCGCCAAGGTTCCCCCCACGAAAAAAAATCAGCAATAATAATAATAATAAAAAACGTAAAATATATTATCGCGAAAAAACCGCGGTCGTTGTTTACCCGTTGACTTTTCAAGTTCTGAAAAGCTCCGAGGATTTATTTGTTATTATTATATTGCGCGATTTAGATCACGTTCAAGATCGAGCGCCCGCGTTTAGAAACGTTCATTTCGCGCGCTCGGACGGAAAATTCGAAGAAAAATAAATAAATAATAAAAAAAGCGCGGGGTGGTGGGGCACGGCGACTATTTTCGAAGCGGAGGTCCCGTCGTGCCCACGGCTTTCCTCAGACATCCTCGGCCCGGGTTTATTTTTAGTTTTCTCAAAAAAAAAAAAATCAAAAAACCAAAGGAAGGAGAAGTTAAAGCTCTAGGATCCCATTGTGTTTATTATTAAAATGCGCGCAACTCGAGGGAAACGAATTCGATGGGGGATGGAATGATTAAATCAAGAGAAATCCGATTAAAACAAAAGATTAGGGCGGAAAAAGGAACGGTTGCATGTAAATCAGCGCGCGGTTTATTTTTATTTTGAAATACCAACAGGTGCTTGATTTATATTTAAATAGGTGGCCGGATATTTGGCCCCCGGCATTGCGCGCATTGTTATTTCGCCCGGTTGCTGCACGGGGAATGTGCTCCGGCGTCCATCATTTCCTATCGTTCACTTTGGAAACCTCACCAGGATGAAACTATTAAATAACAACAGGAATATCTCAGCCCGTTTTTATTTCCATTATCAAACAATACACTTTTGAGTTTCGAAGACTTATTAGAGAAATACAGTCCTCGTCTTCCTGATCCCTATGAGTCTTTCCCTATTGGTTGTGATCAATTCGGTTTGTGTTTCTTTGAAACTCAAAAAGTTAACCCTAGTTACTCAGTCAAATCATACTAGTATGATCCTGGAATACGAGATGTTTGGTTTGGTAAATTTTGAAGCAACCAACTTTACCAAACCATCTGGACGTCTTGTATTCCACGATCATACTAATAGGGTTAACTTTTTGAGTTTGAAGACTTGTTAGAGAAACACAGACCTCCTCCTCTTTCAGATTTCTTTGAGCTTTTCTGGTTATGGGAGATTCGGTGTGTTCAGTCGTACAAATTGGATTGCTACAAAATTAAGAAAACGTATAAAATATCTTGTATTCCACTAACTGTAGAATATTGCTGAATTTTAAACATTCGGTTAATTCCACCAGTCAGTTCCGCTAAACGCAGTTTTTGCCCTAGGCTGCGTTTATAGTAATGCTCATTACGTAAAGATAAAGACGATTTGATTGCATCCCGCGGGTCATCAAGAGAGTGATATATTTATAGTAGAGCAACACGATGCTAACTGCATCTGCACATTGGTAGAGGCTATTTTTTTTTAGTGAAATTCTAATTACACAAAAAAAACGTGTGTGTTAGTACTTAACATCATAAATGTAACCCTAATTGTATCCTTTCGATTTGATTGCATCCCGCGTCTTCATCAAGATAGAGGGAACAGTAAGGTCGCATTTATATTAGAGCAGCACGATACTAGATTTCAGTTGTATCTGCACCCTGATAAAGGCTATTTTTTTAGTACACGTGCACATGAAATTCTAATTACACACAAAAGCGTGTATCTTAGTATCTAGCACCGTGTTACCCTACTATAAATATAGCCTTCCGATTTAACTGCATCCCGCGACTTGATCAAGTCAGAGGGAACATTAAATCTTGGTTGGTATTGCGCTATTAGTTTCTTTCGATGTTATGTTTCATGGTTTTGTGACACAGGCATGCATACGCCCCCAAATGCTTCCTCCCTTTGAGGAGCTCACCTCATTGTCGAGGTTGGTAGTTCCATAATTGTTGCCATATCTGGTCATTCATCACCCAGTACGTATCTTCTGCTGGACATGAGAGCTGGGCAGTAAATATCGCGCTGTACTCTCTGCAGTCTGTCGATTTCTGCAATGCTCGAATCTATAAAGATGTTCTCCGAGTCTGAAATGTCCTGTCAGGATAGCGGTAATTCGCTCAAGTTTGCTGTAGACAGCCATAAGTATTGCTTCGCTCATTTATATACCCTAGGGTTTCCTTGCAGCATATAGTATCAACTCGTCTGCTTCTAAAATTCATGTAACATTTCACATGAACGCACCAGTGTGCTTCTTTCAAGGTTTGATCCTTTTTTTTTGTTCTTTTTCTGGAAGGCGAAGAATGGTAAAGTCGAAGGTCCTCATTCTTTTTCGCGCTCCTTTCAAATTCACTGGATATTCACTCGATTGTGGATTATAAATTTGTCTCTTTGCTTAACCCTTCAGAAAATCGTCCACCGATGTTTTAATCGTACGAAATTGGATAAGAGACAAGAAAACATTTTATGAAAAAAAAAACAACAATGAATAAGAGACAACAAATTTGAGGATAAGAAACAAGGAATAATTGAGAAACAAATTGAGGATTGGAAATAAGGAACAATTGAGAATAAGAGACAATAAACAAATTACGAAAAAGATATAAAAAAGTGGTAATAGGGAGTTGGAAATAAATATTTATGCATTCAAATCCTAACAGTTGTTAAATTATTGGATTATTTATTTAGGAATCCACTTGAAATTTAACAATGATTTTATTGATAAGTGTTTTTCTGTTGTAAATAAATTGTGTTGTGGAAGATTTGTTGTCGAAGCGGCGACGACGGACGGCGTGTTTTGTGTTGTTGAAGGAAAGAAAAACGGAACGAGAAGACGCGTGCACCGGGAACGGACCGACGGTCGGCGTCATCACCGCCGTCGGACGGAGGAGCAGCGCCGCCCGCCGGGTCCCCAGGTCTTGGCAGCGCGCCCGTCACCTACAGGTATCCACCCGAGATTATAAAAGCAAGACGCGCGCCCGCCTCGACGCCCGTTCCGTTCTGCAGCTTAGCCTAACCCGTTCGCACAAAGACGCGCATGGGGGCCTAAACCTCGTGTGTTGTTTTTTATTTTGTACTCGTATTAAGTGCCAAGTGATACCACTGGGACCACTCATATTGTGATAAGGCGAACGGTAAGTTTATAAAAAATAAATTTAAACAAGAAACAAAACGAAAGCAAAAAAAATCAACGTGCGTTTTTTAAAACAACAACAATAAAAAGTGCCTTACGAAATAAAACAAAACCTCCCCCAGAAATAAAAATAAACAGGATTACACCGCAACCCCTCTACGGTACTTCGTTTAGCGTGCAGTGCGTCTCTCAAGTGTAGTTCCAGTTACATAACAACGTTGTTATTTTTTTTATCTTCGATTTAATATTTTTTTTGTGTACCCTTGCCAAAGCAGAACGAGAGGAGGAAAGGACGGTGCGCGCGGGCAAGAGCGAGACGCGCGGATTCTAAAAGTGTACACTAGGCCGGCTAGATCTCTGGCAAGGAGCCCGAGAAAGGCCCGGGACGCTTCTTCGTATTTACATCCGCACAGAAATAAAACGGTGACGCACGTAGCGAAGAACCGAAAAAGAAATAAATAAGCCCAAGATTACTTACGGATTATCAAAAGTTCGTTTAAATACCGCCAATCCGGTGCGTACACACCAGTGGAACTAACCGATAACTATAATCTTCGGTTAGCAGCAAATAATTGTAGAATAATAACATTCAGTTAAATTCATTAAGTTGATATTCAACAATAACTTGTGGGAGGCACGTTAGGTCGTCAATGCTTCCTCCCTTTGAGAATCAGTACGAATCAGCTAATTTTTCAATTAATAACAAATAACTATAAAATACAATATAATTTATAAGTTCAATTAATTTTCTAAATATGAGTTGTTGTTTTTTTTTTTTCGACGCAACCATTTTTTTTAGAGAATGGAGTCGTTCTCTAAAAAAAATTTCAATGGTTGGTGTGTCCAAAACGAAATAAATCGTCAATTCAAAAATTGTGAAAATAATAATTATTCATACATTTTTGTATCCATTCATTGAATGCTGCTAGTGAAGAGATAAATTGTAGATATTTCTATTCATTCATTGAATTCTGCTAGTGAAAAAGATAAATATCTCCACCAAGACCATGGCTCTTATTCCTGAAATTGACGTTTCGGTCGCACACAACTGTCAAATTCTAACTATCTTTCTTCTATGAAATTCACACGGCTTTCGTACAACCGAAACATACCTTCAATTTATCAAATTCACATGTAAATTTAATGAAATGTTCAATTATTACATCAAACAATAGATGGCGCTTGCGTTATCTCTAAATTATTACGGTTCGCATGTAAATCCCCATCTGAATAACAGATTTCGTACGATCAATTTCAGGAGTAAGACCCCATTTTTCAATGTCATTCTGGATTTAAGTGAGGAAAGCGCCCGCGTGTTCGTGCGCACAACTATTTATAAAGTTTCCCAGAGGAATCCGCGCCAAAACTTTATAAACAACAGGGCAAAAAAAAACGGGACGAGGAAAAAAAAGAAACGTCGGACAGTGATGACCTTTACGAAATGCACGCGTTTATTTTTGGAATGAATCAATTAAGCTGGAATTAAGTAATAATAAAACTTCAAGAAAATAACAACGATTCAACAAACAATATAAGGGACAGTAGAAAAAGAATTTGTTTCAACATTCATTTCCAACGCGTCAATATTTTTTAACTTTTCGTTCGAGTAATCTAGAAATAATAAAAAAATCATACATTACATAAAAATTAAATAATTGTTAAAAGGTTCTCGACCATAGCTCGTTTGGCTTAGGGGAGAATAGTACTGACGAAATTAACGTCCGCGTCAGTTTAAGAGAGTTTTCGTCCAAGGAAGTTACAGCAATGTTATTAAGTTAGGAACAGACGAAAGTGTCCCCTTTATTGTATTTATTTACCTCTGAATACTTACAATTTGAATATGCATTTAATATTCAAATTTGAATTTACTTCATTTTGATTACTTGGATCGAGCAGTACATTTGTATATTCAATTGTTCACATTCTATCTATATTTAAATAAAATGAAACAATGATTTACACATTTGCCGTTATTTAAATTACAATGAAATTAAACAATGAAAACTTCTGGTAATAATCGATACATTTCGATTAATTTCCAACTGCAACAACAAATATCTATTGTGCGATCCGGCGGTGTAAATGCTCGGGATGTAGTTGTTTCAATAGATGTTTATAAAACATACAGTGTAAGTAATTTTTGTAGGGATTGATCGAATTTTATTGAAATGTTCCTTGTTTAATTTCATTGTAATCTATCTATATTTATACAGAGAGGTTTTTTTTATCAGTATACATTATGGGAAATGTATAACTGCAAAAAAAAAAACGCGAGTCAAACTTTATTTGGAATATATGTGTTCAATTGCGTGTTATAGGCAACTAAACACACACACATCAATGCGTTTAACTCGCGTATTTTGCAGGTATACATAGGGGAAATGTATACTGTTAAAAAAAGCTCTCTGTATATCTCTAATAGTGACGAACAAAATCGATTATTTTCGGTAAGCAAATGGCAACTTTATAATTTCCACAAGATGTAAAATTCAAAACTTGAAAGTTAGTTGCTGTAATAACTATTTTTATAAATAATTAAGGCATTTTAAGTTCGTTATTTGTATTTCTGAAATAATCATCACTAATATCTAATTTAAAGTTGTTTTAAAAAATAACGTATAAGTTATACTTAACATTTCCCTTACAGAATAGCCCCGATTACCTTAAGTTTTGTAACTTATAACCACAGATTACTCCACTTTTGTAACTTGTAGAGTCTCACGTGAAGTCAGCCCAGGAGCCGCTATAGTGATAATGCGGCACGCAGTAGATAGACATCTCGGGGATTCAGAAAATCTCGAAAATTCTGGAATCAATAGTTAAATTGCGATTATTCCATTGTTAGATTATATTGTGGTTTATACGCGTGATGACATGACGTGTAAGCGGGGTGACCGGCAGAGCCGCCGGTGTCCGGTCGGCGAACTAAACGAAAGTTCAAGGCCCCGCGGCGTCCACTAGCGTGCGGCCAAGTGTGCCGGCGCGACTTCCATAGAAAACCTCGAGGAACCGGCGTGTCGGTGCCCCGCACTAAGCCCCAGAATAGTACGAAGCGCCGCCGAGGGGAGCACCGGAGGAGCGTGTCTCGTCAGCAAAGAGCACGATAAAAACGGTAGAGCCAGACCAGTGCGAAAATGTCGTCCGCGTCGTCCACAAGGGCCGTCCATTCATGATCGCGTACACTGGCCATTAACACACACGCACACGAAAAAGAGACAACGCGCGCGACTCACGCTTGCATTAGTTAAATTCGCACTTACGTTTTATTTCGCCCGCTGGAAATCCACGGGGGAGGTGTTTTATCAAAGGTGAGTTTCTTCGTAAAACAATTACAATTGAGAAGGGGCGGCCTCGACGTGACATAACCTACAAAAGAAAAAAATGTATATTAATAAAACGAAAAAGCTAGCGATGAAAAGTGGTTAACGCGAAAACCGCTCCGTCATCGCATAACGCCACAAAAATAATCCTCTCACCCGTTTTCTCCAAAAACTCGAAAAAACAACGCGCGATTCCGCACCAGTTCGCACACAACTCACCCTTTTGTTTTTCTTTTATTTACTTTTATTTTTTTTGCAGAAAAGTGACTGACGGTAAACATGGAGGACGCCCACGCCAAGACCGTAGAGGAGGTCGTGAGCTATTTCAACGTCGACCAGGACAAGGGTCTCACGCCCGACCAGATCAAGAGGAACCAGGAGAAATACGGACCCAACGGTGAGTAAAAGGGGCGCACGCTTCCGCGGTTGTTACGCGTGAAATTTAATGAGAACGTCTCGGGTTTTTCGCATAACCTCAAAGTGCACCGGAGCGTGAACTGTACGCGTGTGTTTTTTTTTTATTAAAAAGCGATACGTCAGTAAGCTTTTGTTTAAAACAAAAAAAATAGAGAATACATTTCGGACCTTTTTTCTTTAAATAATTACTAATAAATCTTTATTTGAGAAAATATAATAAATAAATATTGTCATTGGAAACGTTAAGTTAATCATTACGCTCTAAGCAGGTTAATAATATTAAAGATAGATTTCCAAGTTTTAATACATCATACATAGAATACGATTTTAATTAAGCAGGTTTTGTAATAGATGTATACATTCATAGAATGTGATTTTAATTAATAACGTACACCTTAAACGTAACATTTACCATAGGGAATAGCCCCGGTTATCGGGAAATGTTAATTTTAACGTGTACGTTATTAATTAAAATCACACTTTACGTATGTATATATCTATTACAACACCTGCTTAATTAAAATCGTATTCTATGTATGACATCTATTACAACTTGGCAATCTATATTTATTATTATTAACTTCACAAGTTGCTCAGACTGTGATAACTTAAACTTAACATTTCCCTTGCAGAATATATTTAACTGACTTAAAAATAAAATCGAAGTAGGTCGTGAAATTACTCCTGGCTTCATAGAATTCCAGGAGTTATATCTTTTTCCATTACAAAAAATATTAATAAAATTATTATTAATTGTAATTAATAAAAAATAATTAATAAAAATAAAACAATTCAGCTCGTTTTGTATTAATAATAGGAATGATTTTATAGAGAAAAAAATCTTAATTTCTGAGTATTACATTTTATATTTTTATATTACATATAGATGCTATTATTTATAAATTGTTAAACCTCAGAAAATGGCTATCGATCGTCGATTTTTCTGGTTTGGAGAATATATATGATCAAAAAATCCTTTATAACATTAAGTATAAAGAGTGTCGGGTTGATTTATAGAGGATACAATGATTATTTCAAGTAACTGTGATTAATACCTAAAATAATCACTGTTTATTTTAATCTTCTTTATGTTGGTTGTGGAGACTTTAATTATTTAAATCTCCTACTTATTTTTTTATTAATAAACTAGATATATTTCGGAAACTATGTTTCCATCTTCAGTAGTGGAGTTTATTTTAATAATAAATATGAATGGATTTTTAAAAAATGTGCCTATAAATCAATCTGTGTTTCTATTTATTTTATTATTGTTATTAGCGCATTTTCAAGTGAATTCAAAAATTGATTTATATAAATGTCCATGGTTATATTTATTTAAATGTGTTTTTATTGGTTTATAATTAAAACATTTTAAATATGTATTATAAGTCGAAAAGACCAATTTTTTATTCTGTTGAAAAATAATTTAGCTGGTTTTCCTTTGTGTGTGTGAATAAAAAAAAGGTGATTTGTGAGGGACCGTTATGTTATATCGCGGAACATTGAAAAGCCGATCGAATTTAACGGTTGTATTCAAAATTTTTGGCATGGGAATCGATGGGTTGGTTGGCGTGCGGCGAGAGAAAGGTGTAAACGTGTACGATTTTTGTATTCTGAGCGAAAATAGAGGAATTTCAACATATATTTACGACTTTAGTAGTAAATACTAAATATTAAAATATTTTAAGTAGATTTATAAAACGTGATTGTGATTTAAATCGCTTATTTAAATCTATACAAAATGGCAAAAAAACATGATTGTCTTGAGGCAGAGTGATTCGTTGATTAATTTTATTTGAATAATCTGAATACGAGCAATTTCAACAATTCCGAAAAAAAGAAATCGTTTACATTAAAACGCTTAAATCACAGTAGTTTTTGTTATGTTTATTTGTTTGTACTGCTTTCGATTAGATTATTTTTCTGTCAATCCACGCTCTGTAAACAAATCCCAAAATAATAATTACAAGCTCGAAGCACGCAAACAAAATTAAACCCAGTCTCGTTTTTCTCTCTTCTCTCTTTCTACTTGTCGTTTTCAGGAGTAATATTAATAGAAACAATTTTCAATATAATTTCCTTTTTTTAAAAAAAAAACGTATCTTTCATTATCAACAAGCAATCTTCTTGAAAGGGGGGGGGGATTCGAATATTTTCAAAACAAAATTTCTTTCAAATGTAATGGATTTTTGCTCAACGCACGCAAAGAAAAGCAAACCCTTCCTTGTTTCTCCCTCGCTCTTCTTTTTGTTGTTTTCTGGAATTAAATTAACCAAAACGACAAACTCGAAAACGGTTGTACTGTACGTATTTTATTTTGAAATTCCAACACGTGCTGTTTACGCGGTCGGAAATTTCCTCGCATTATAAAATACCATATACATTGAAAAAAAAATAACTATATAGCTATCTTCTTTTGTAGGTACTTTTCTGGGGTGCTTATTCTCTTATTAACCGATTTCTTGCCTTATTATGGCTTCGCAAAATTTCTCCGCACTATTTTTCATTTCTTGAATATTCTGGAAAGATTTCGTTCTACGTAAAAATAATTATTTAAGCCAACACAAGGAAATTTATTTATGTTTTTTATCAGCTGGACGCTTATAAAATAGAAATTAAAGGTCCTACAATAAAACAATTTATAACAATATATATATTTTTTGTACATATTAAATAAAAATGATATGAAAATAATTAATAAATTATTTTCACATTTAGCTCTGTGACTTTTGACTTACGTTACGTACAAATGCACAATAAAACAACTACTTCCCGGGCAAATACCCACGCCGGACATTGAATTATTTTTTTGTAATATTGTAGATATTTTTCTAGGACGTTTATTTTCTTATTAACCGATTTTTCCGAGCAGTTTCTATCTGCAATTAAAAAAAGAAACTGGCGAAAACTTCTTACCTAGCTTCGATGTTGAATGAGTGGTGTCTTATTAGGCCCGAGAGACAAATGAGTGCGAGTGATTTGTGAGGCGAGAGCCACTTGACACAAATGCATGCGAGGGAAGGGCTGCTGTTCTCCCTGTCATCCGATACACACCTTGCTGCGGTTGCGTTTCAATGAGTATCAAGAATCTTTTTAAAAAAAATTAGGTTGTTTACAAATTTACGAGTTTGCTTGTCTTAGCTTCTGAATAACATTTGTAATTCAAGAAAGGAAAATAATGTAATTACACACAAGGTATTTAATTACACATTATTTTCCTCTCTTAAGTAATATGTGTATTTATAAAATTCGAGTAATATTAGTAATCGAGTATTTCTAAATGAGCAATTTTACATAAATAAAGTCAATAAGTAACAATACATAGGGATTAGTTACTGATAGTAATGGAATATGTTGCATTAATAAAATTGTCATATACTTAATTTTGCAATCACAAATAAGATCGAAAAGATCGACTTTGCCCATCTCTAGTATTTATAGTGGGATAACTGCATCATACCTTAAAAAAACTTGTTTATTATTTAATTATGTTAAACCGAGAGAAGGGAAACATACAATGTGTGGAAAAAATGTTGCAACGTTAAGACGACGGATCCAGAATGAAAGAGAGAGAGAGAGCATTGTAAAAAGTAAAAAAAATAGCCTCTTTTAATAATAAATAATAAAATATTTATTTTCAGAATGTACTAAATACAAAATGAAAATAGCGTCAGTGTTATTAATTTTAATGTTAGATGCAGCCAGCATCGTGTTGCCCCACTATAAATGCTGCCTAAGGCTTTAAGGATTGTGGATGGATTGTTTTTTCTATATATAAAGATTTTTTCATATATTGAAAAAAAGAATCCATCCACAATTGGTTTGTGTTTCTCTTAAAGTCTTAGGCATTGCATTCGTTTTACAAAAAATAACATAAAGTATAAAGAATAAAAAGAAAGTGTTTAACCTGGGCTATCGTAATATAATTAAGCCAATTCCGTGCATTCAATTAATTCAAATTTTTCACAAATTCGAATCTTGTTTTTTTTTTTTTGTTTCTTTCTTTCTTTTCACTCTTCTCGCTACGCAAAGAAGCGTTTCACCGTTGACCAGATGTGCTGAGAAAGTTTAGTTTTCAGTGTAGATCAAATCAAATAAACACACACACATGCATTGGTCGTAGCACACGCGAATCAGTGCGGTGGTGTTGTAATTAAACCGAGAGAAGAGAAACATGCAAAGTGCGGAAAAAATGTTGCAACGTTACGACGACGGATCCGGAATGAAGGAGAGATAGGGGGGGAGCATACGTCATTTTCGTTGCTGACGCACTTCTGCTCGACGTCACGACGTGTCCGAGATAATTTATGCATATACACACAGGCTAAACCTCGACGTACTACACACTATAATGTAGCAGTTTGTAAAGTTTGGTATCAGATGATAATGATTGAAAAAAAATGGTTCTTTCCCCGGTGAATTGTTGTCTTTTAAAGTTAAAGTTGAATATTTGGAAGAATATTACAATTTAGTTCAGTCTTTCGCAAACGCCTCCAGAATATTCAAGAAATGAATTTAATTTGTTTATTACCTTATTATGGCTTCGTAAAATTTCTCCACGCTATTTTTCATTTCTTGAATATTTTATTTGACATAAACTTCTTTATTTGTGAAATTCCAACAATGTAATAACAATACTTTAGAAAACCATTACGTTACATTAATAATAACAAATTGACTAACGACCAGTGGTTTTTCTGCCTGTTAAAATAATTATTTAAGCCAACATAAAGAAATTTTATGAAATAAATATGAATAAATTATTAAAAATCAACCAATAAAACACAGATTAGATTGAATAACTTTAAATTCTCAACTAGTTTCGAGTTATCAGCCCATTTTCAAGAGAATTTAAAATTTTGTTTTATTAAATTTCTATGGATACATTAATGGATATATTGATTATTTAATTTTTAATTTTATTGTGGGGCAGGCAAAATTAGTTTTGATTGTGGCTAAAAGCTTTTCTATTGCTATAAAAAAAAACGCTTCGACATAACGTTTGACTTCAATCAACACACATTTTTCAAAACTCGATGGAATGGACAACATATTCGTTGAAATTAGCGATTCGATTTTTCTACGTTCACAATACTTTCCTTTGGACAGTAAAAAAATGACAGGTTTCTCATAAAATAAAGTTTAGTTTTTTTTACAGCAACGCTCGGCTTCGAGAATTCCGTATTTTTTTTTTTTTATTTCTTGTAACGACAGTGTGGCCACAGCCTAAAGTCCTCGGCGGCGCGGTATGCGTAATAATTATCACAAACCGGATGAGACAATTCCGTTGTAATTAACGCGCATATTCGTTTTAAGTGGGTTCTGTCGTGAAAATAATTCATGTATTTTTTTGTGAAATATAGAAAAATATAAGTAAAGCATTTTTGATAAATGAAACCCTTTACTTTGTCTTGTGTAACTTGGATTGTTTATTGTTTCGATCACCTTAGCGTGTCCATCCAAGTTTTACAATCAAGAAGAAATAAAGAAAGTTGTTTCAATGTATAACAACAATTTGGTGAAACAAACCAAGTGTTTTAATTTTAATTAAATTATCCTGAATTAACCATAAGTTAAAACATTTTTGTTTCACAATTTTTACTTTTACCACCAAATGAAGACAATTTTGAATGAATTATGAATTCAATCTATATACAACTAAAAATTTAAATCATCACGAAAAAAGTTAGAATAAAAAAAAAAAAACATGTATGGCGTGTTTATACGAGCTGATTTGTTTTATTATTTTATTACAAGTCTTTCTGCCATTTACACGAACATCTTTGTTTATTCAGGCAATTACATATAATATTTTTATAAAATAATTTAGTTTGTTAGTGATGGACGATTTATCTGTAAAAATCAAAATATAAGGACTGAAAAACTCTTTTTGAAAGCCTAGAACACACAAACGTTCCCACTAAAGAGGAGCTTAATTACTTAATTTCGAAATGAAATAATCGTTATTTATTAAATCTTATTAATCATGCATACAATTAATTTCTCTCCTAATTAAATCTGCAAATTTAACACGCTCTGTTTTTTTTCTTATTTCAGAATTGCCCGCTGAGGAAGGTGAGTTTGATCAAGTCTACTACGACGCCCTGCCTTTTGGTGACAATGAACTCCCACGATTGCCAATTTTGTTTTGTTTTTTTTAATTCCATTCGTTCCGAAGTAGTAAGTCTACTTAAAATTCACACCATTCATAACAGAGAGCCGAAACTGGCGGAGTGAACGGACGTGAGTTTATTTTCGCTCGATATTAATTCAGCACGACGCGGATCGCGCAATGTATAATATTTTTAGAAGAGGAATTACACCGATGGATGAAAATACATCGTGAAATCGTGTATTTTCATCCATTTAGGCCGCTAAAAAAAAAAAAATACATCGTGAAATCGTGTATTTTCATCCATTTGTATCAAAAGAGAGAAGTAATTAACTAGAACCAGTTTTAATGACTAGAATTGTCATTAAAACTTTTAGAATAATTCTAGCAGGAATTATTTCTAAAATTAAATAAATTATTTCCCCTTTAACTACACTAAACATTTTTACTGTATTTTTTTTTTCTTTATGTTTTTATTTTCAAAACACCGGCGTGTATTTACATATTTTATCAGTTTGGCCTATTTATCCAATTCTCCACACACGTTTTTCTTTTTTTTGTAATTTGTGTGTAAAACACGTTTTTCTTTTTTTTGTAATTTGTGTGTAAAATCGTTGCGGTTTCACAGTTAATTAATTCGCTCAATTCTGATGCCTGTAAAAAAAAAACTCTGAAAGGATAAGACATTTCGATCAATAATCAATTTTCAAAGATTCTTTCTCGCTGTTTGTGTATTTCTTAGTGTTAACAGTAAAGCCATTTCGAGTCACTCTCTATTTATAATTTTAACAAGAAAGTCACTTTCGTTTTCAAATTTTGACTGCTAGAATGACTCTCATTTCTTATTTTTATCAGTAAAGTTATTTTGAGTCGCTCATTTCGTAATTTTCACTGTAAAGCCAATTTTAAGTCATCCTCATTTCCTAATTTTGATTATAAAATCAGTTTTAGTTATTCCCATTGCCTAATATTAACATTAGTGATTTTATATTGGTTTGTACTTATTGCTCTCTAATTGGGTTTTTTTTTGCATTTTGGGTAATAAAGATTATTATTAAGTCATTCGTATTGCCTGATTTTGCTATTACAGACATCATAGCAGCCTAAATTTGTCATTAGAGTTCTGCCTAATACGGATAAGGGCCCTTCTCATCGCTTAATTTTGACATTTGATTCGCTTAAAACGATCCTGATTGCCTAGCATTGACAATACGTCATACGTATTGCCTGATTTTGACATTACAGACATCATAGCAGCCTAAATTTGTCATTAGAGTTCTGCCTAATACCGATAAGAGCCCTTCTCATCGCTTAATTTTGACATAAGATTCACTTAAAATGACCCTCATTGCCTAGCATTGACAATACGTCATACGTATTGCCTGATTTTGACATTACAGTCATCGTAGCGGCCTAAATGTGTCATTAGGGTTCTGCCTAATACCCTTCTCATCGCTTAATTTTGACATTAGATTCACTTAAAATGGCCCTCATTGCCTAATATGACAATACGTCATACGTATTGCCTGATTTTGACATTACAGTCATCATAGCAGCCTAAATTTGTCATTAGAGTTCTGCCTAATACCGATAAGAGCCCTTCTCATCGCTTAATTTAGACATTAGATTCACTTAAAATGGCCCTCGTTGCCTAATATTGACAATATGTCATACGTATTGCCTGATTTTGACATTACAGACATCATAGCAGCCTAAATTTTCATTAAAGTTCTGCCTAATACCGATAAGGGCCCTTCTCATCGCTTAATTTTGACATTAGATTGACTTAAAATGATCCTGATTGCCTAATATTGACAATAAGTCATACGTATTGCCTGATTTTGACATTACAGACATCATAGCAGCCTAAATTTGTCATTAGAGTTCTGCCTAATACCGATAAGAGCCCTTCTCATCGCTTAATTTTGACATAAGATTCACTTAAAATTACCCTCATTGCCTAGCATTGACAATACGTCATACGTATTGCCTGATTTTGACATTACAGTCATCGTAGCGGCCTAAATGTGTCATTAGGGTTCTGCCTAATACCCTTCTCATCGCTTAATTTTGACATTAGATTCACTTAAAATGGCCCTCATTGCCTAATATGACAATACGTCATACGTATTGCCTGATTTTGACATTACAGTCATCATAGCAGCCTAAATTTGTCATTAGAGTTCTGCCTAATACCGATAAGGGCCCTTCTCATCGCTTAATTTAGACATTAGATTCACTTAAAATGGCCCTCGTTGCCTAATATTGACAATATGTCATACGTATTGCCTGATTTTGACATTACAGACATCATAGCAGCCTAAATTTTCATTAGAGTTCTGCCTAATACCGATAAGAGCCCTTCTCATCGCTTAATTTTGACATTAGATTCACTTAAAATGGCCCTCATTGCCTAATATGACAATACGTCATACGTATTGCCTGATTTTGACATTACAGTCATCATAGCAGCCTAAATTTGTCATTAGAGTTCTGCCTAATACCGATAAGGGCCCTTCTCATCGCTTAATTTAGACATTAGATTCACTTAAAATGGCCCTCGTTGCCTAATATTGACAATATGTCATACGTATTGCCTGATTTTGACATTACAGACATCATAGCAGCCTAAATTTTCATTAGAGTTCTGCCTAATACCGATAAGAGCCCTTCTCATCGCTTAATTTTGACATTAGATTCACTTAAAATGATCCTGATTGCCTAATATTGACAATACGTCATACGTATTGCCTGATTTTGACATTACAGTCATCATAGCAGCCTAAATTTGTCATTAGATTTCTGCCTAATACCGATAAGAGCGCTTCTCATCGCTTAATTTTGACATAAGATTCACTTAAAATGGCCCTTATTGCCTAATATGACAATACGTCATACGTATTGCCTGATTTTGACATTACAGACATCATAGCGGCCTAAATTTGTCATTAGAGTTCTGCCTAATACCGATAAGAGCACTTCTCATCGCTTAATTTTGACATTTGATTCCCTCATTGTCTAATATTGACAATAAGTCATACGTATTGCCTGATTTTGACATTACAGTTATCGTAGCAGCCTAAATTTGTC
Organism: Philonthus spinipes; assembly: GCA_963082785.1. Classification (NCBI taxonomy): domain Eukaryota; kingdom Metazoa; phylum Arthropoda; class Insecta; order Coleoptera; family Staphylinidae; genus Philonthus; species Philonthus spinipes. The sequence goes on from OY720316.1 coordinate 2,495,616, forward strand.
ATTAGAGTTCTGCCTAATACCGATAAGGGCCCTTCTCATCCCTTAATTTAGACATTAGATTCACTTAAAATGACCCTCATTGCTTAATATTGACAATAAAGTCACTTTTAGTGACTCTTAAAGCTTAATTTTGATCATAAGCGTCTTTCTTATTGCCTATTATTGACAACAGAATCACTTTTAGTCACGCTCATTGCCTAATATTGGCATTATAGTCACTCTGAATGTTTTCTATTGACACAACGTTCTTTTAATGTCAAAAGTAAGCAATCAAATGTCAATATTAGCCAATTAATGTCAAAAATAGGCAAACGGAATAATCTTAATGGCAATATTATGGAATTAATGTCAAATATAGGCAACCAGAATGATTGTAATGGCAATATTATAGAATTAATGTCAAATATAAGCAATCAGAATGACTCCAATGGCAATATTATGAAATTAATGTCAAATATAGACAAGCAGAATGACTCCAATGGCAATATTATGAAATTAATGTCAAATATAAGCAACCAGAATGAGTGTAATGGCAATATTATGGAATTAATGTCAAATATAGGCAACCAGAATGATTGTAATGGCAATATTATGAAATTAATGTCAAATATAAGCAACCAGAATGATTGTAATGGCAATATTATGGAATTAATGTCAAATATAGGCAACCAAAATGACTCCAATGGCAATATTATGAAATTAATGTCAAATATAGACAAGCAGAATGATTCCAATAGCAATATTATGGAATTAATGTCAAATATAAGCAACCAGAATGATTGTAATGGCAATATTATGGAATTAATGTCAAAAATAGGCGATATTAGTCAATGCGAGTGACTCTGTTGTCAATAATATGCAATTGAAAAGATCTTAATGGTCAAAGTCAATCATTAAGAATCACTTAAAGTGATTTTATTGTCAACATCAGACATTCTGATTGGGAATTTTTGACATAAAAATCATTTCAGTGCTTAATTTTGCCAGTAAGATCAATTTTGGTAAAGTTATTAAATATTTGACACATCCCACTTATTTCGGAATCGAGCGAATCTCATTAACGGAGATAAACGTCGTTACGTTCACAACGGGGAGGATCGAAAATAACTCCTTAATGATACCCTTTGTGTACGCGTGTGCACAAAGTAAAGGTCAAATATTTAGAGCTCCGGTAAACATTCTCTCTTCCGTGTCCAGCGCCGTCTATTTTCACCATCGGATTTATTACAATCGGATTTCATAAGAATATCGCGAGTGCTTCGTGTATACAACACCTCCCGTTTACACAATTCCTCTGATCTGGGAAAATTCGGAATGGGATTTATTTAAAGGCCCGGCGCGGGCATTTATAGTTTCCCATTCTAAATCCGTTGGAGCGGAATTCCAGAACGCAGCGGGGATTCCTCCTTTTTTTCTCTTTCTCCTCCAGATTCTTTATTTTTTGTTTCACTCGCCACGTGTGGCCGGCGCCTATTGATGTCGTGTTTGTTTGGGAGATGCTTTTTTTCTCCTTTTATTTCCAGTCAGGAAGCGAACGTGGTGCTCTTAAAATAAACCTCTTATTAGTCGTTCGGCGTAAAAGGATCTTTATTTAGAATGGCTGTTTTGTGGCTCAACTCGGTCAACAGGTGGGATGTTTATGATGATGTTGTCCCCTTCATCGAAATACAAAAAGCTTTTTACTACTGTTTACATTCTGAATGGCAGTACGCAGATAATTTGTTATTTTATATAAAATAACGGAAATGATTCACACTTTCCACTTACTTAAATTAAATAAGTAATATTTACTGGAAAACAACAATTAACAGAACTTTAAAAAATTAAATATAAATGTAATAATTATGAAGTATTTTAATTACACTTGGTAGTTCGTTTCACTATTTTTTTTTTTGGCATTGATTCGTGTAACATAAATTTTCCCAAACACAAATCCCAGTATTACGCACAAACATTCCCGAGGGTCGCGCGCGCGCGAAAATAACAAAGCAGCCTGCACAAGATGGTGAGCAACAAAAAAAAACATTTAGGAGAAGAAAAAAAAAAGAAATAACTTGGCAGGTAAACCGAAACATATGATAATAATAATAATAAGCGGTGGTTTCAAGGATTTTGAAACCATTAAATCCCGACAACGGTCCCTGGCACCGGATCAAAGTATCCCAGGTATGAAGTATTTTGGTAAATCGCGCGGATACAAGTTCAAATTTATGTACACTTGTTACACGCGCGATTCTTGATAAGTAGATGAATAAATAAATAAAAAATCGTCTTGTTTTCACTACCATAGCGTAATTTATATATAATTTTATATCAGAAATGTTTTTTTACTGAGTTTTATTGCTTTTTATATAACAAAAATAAATAATAAAAGTTACAAAATCAAAAATATGATTTACATTAGTTAATTGGCTATCGACCAATGGTTTTTCCGTATCAAGTCATGAATATTTTTATATTTATTTTATTTTTATATTTATTTTTCAACCCGACACCAATTGGTAAAAGGGAACATCGATTATATATATATTTTTCAAATATTTGATTTAGAAATAGAACAAAGTCAATTAAATAAAAATAATTTATTAAATAACTGTGACCAAGTTATAGAAAATAAAAAAGAAAAAAATAATAGAAAAGGGTATTCATTCAATTAAATTCATTGAGTTACGTGAAGATCAAAATTAATTGATAAAAAGCACTAATATCCTTCACACTTTTATTTTTATTCCATATGTACACTCAATATGACAATTATTATTATTGGATTAATTCTTTCTTTCTTAATCTTATCCTCTTTTACGCGTATTGTATAATATAATAATCTAGACATTATTGGATTAATATATATATATAATAGTGATGAGCAAAGTCGATCTTTTATTACTGCTAAATGAAGTATATTATAATTTTATGAATGTTATTTATTATGAAAATATCATGAATAACTTCCTATTTATTAATAAACATAAATTTGAAATCACGTTTTCGTTTTAAATATTTAAAATGACACATTTAGTAATACTCGATTACTAATATTATTCGATTTTGCCCAACACTAATATATAATCTAAAATCCCCATCTACCATAATGGTGGTGTAGGGGTTGAATCACAAATAACATACTTAATAGTATTTAAATAAAAATAGTTGTCCTTTCTCCTACTTATTTTAAAGTCTCCACAACCAACATACAGAAGATATTTACATATATATATATATATATAATCTAAAATCCCCATCTACCATAATGGTGGTGTAGGGGTGTTATTGGATTAATACTGAGCATTGATTCATTAATAATGATGTGAAGAAAGGATATTAATGCTTTTCATCAATTAATTCTGATCTTCACGTAACTCACTCAATCAATTTAATTGAACGAATACCCTTTTCAATTTATAAAAAGTCTTCTTTTTTAAGAGTCATAAAAAACAATCAGCTCTTCTTCTTTCGTTTTTCTCTTCCTTTCTGTTTGCTTTCGTATAACTTCAATAACATCATCATTTGACGCAAACGTGCACGCACGTACGCAATTAATAATTGCATTATTATTTTTCGTTCGTCAAACCAAATTGGATGATTCATCACTTCCAATTGTGCTCAACAAAGCGCGGACTGCAGGTGCAAAATGCATCATTTTCTAATACCTAATGCGGTAGAAACATCTGCTCTTTTATTGTTATTGCTGTTCCGAAAGGGGCGAAAATTTTTACCTGGAGACGGATGAAAAGAAAATAGAAATTTGTTTTTGTGGAATAGGGTGGGAAAGGTGCGCCCAGAAAGCGGTGGGTAGTTTTAAATTCTGAGAATAGTCAGGTAAGGGGATGGTAATGTAAGGGGGTATAATTTCGTAGAATAAATTCTTCAAAAGAGCAATTGTTTGTCTACAATAATACACCGTAACATTTAAAAAAAGTATAATTGTTCATATTTTTTTATAGTTATACTTTTTTATTTCTATAAAAATAAAATAAAAAACATGCTCCTTACACCTAACGGTAGAAAGGAAAAAGATTTTAAAAAAAAATATTTGCAATATATATATATATATATATAAACGATGTCCCCTTTTACCAATTGGTGTCGGGGTTGCAAAATATAAATTTGTATTTTATTCGTGACAATTATCTTTTACGGTTTCTTCGCCTGAATGTTAATGTGTAAATTGTTTTGTATTTTCAATCACTCAATAAAATCCCCACCGCTTATAATAATATATACAGAGAGCTTTTTTTATCAGTATACATATCCTCTATGTATACCTGCAAAATACGCGAGTCAAATGCATTAATGTATGTGTGTTTAGTTGCCTATAACACGCAACTGAATACACATATGCCAAATAAGCAACTAAACATACACACATTAATCGGTTCGATGCA